>CM035172.1:62132624-62744552 GCA_020205615.1 Panax quinquefolius
AGAAGAAATTTATGATCAAACTTAAATTACAAAATCGTGTTACGTGGAGCTAGAAGAGCGAGGTTGAAGAGCGACAAGCGATTAAGTGGAATAAAGGATCTGACAATTCAAAATTGGGTTTTAGATATGTGATGCTCGAACAAAATCACGCTTTGGCGGGTGTAAGATATTAAAGTTGGAATCGAGAATTTAAAAATCAAGGATCAAATTTGAAAGAAGAAACAAGCGAGCGAAGGAGAATAGGCGATGCGTGGGTAAAAAGCGCACTGCTTAGCGTTGATAGTGTAGAAAAAGGCGTCCAGATCAATAAAGCCAAAATAGATGAAATGGACTTTGCTTTTTGAATGACAATTGGGAAGAACAACATCGAATTCGAGAATTGCACATGCATAGCGGTCCAGCCGAATTCGATATGGATGGGGAGAATAATGATTGAATCATGGATCGAGGGAATGTGAAGAAGCACTTAAGGGTGGAATGTACCTATAGTAAAAAGTCGAACTTCGATAATTTAAGCGAGGGCGTTTATTAGAAAACCCGAAACGAAGTTATTACGGTAAGTTAATTATAATTAATCTGAAGTACATACTTTATTCAATACAAGTTCTACCCACTCTTTTATTTCACCTAGTTGTGTTCAGCGTTTAAATTTGCTTAGAAGAAGTTAAACTTTGACTTATTGGTTGAAACCGTTAAGTGGAACCTTCGTTACCTCCCTTGTTTATTAATCTTGTTGTTTCAAATAAACACTTTCACGTTACTGTCGATATTGTCTCTTTGAAAATACTTGCCTTTGAGGTAATTTTGAAAATGATTGATTAACTACTCATTATTCTTTTAAAAGGTTGTTAGCTTTTATATTTATACTGACTTTGTTATCTGAATTCAATGTAACAAACCTAAAAAGTTAATCCTTTGTTATATCAAGCCATAAGTAAAGAACGCCGAACCTTTCATTGTTGACTTCCTTGTGTGGAATACTGCGAAGCGGACTTTTTGTGGCGACATCGTGAATGAAGATAAGCGAGGTTATAGGTATCGTTGAGAGTCTTATCTAGGTTAAGGGATAGAAGTCATGCAGTTGGTATCGATGTGACGTGCTATCGAAGTCTTGGATAAAGTCCGCAGATGTTGAATGATATTTCTATTATTAATAAATTTTCTGGCGTATTCTTGAAGACTTCTTAGCTACTTAGGCGTGAAATCGAATTTTGTATTGACCCCGATACAAAACCCATTTCTTAAACCCTCGAATATTTCTTGACTAAAATGAGCGGTTCACGTGAGTCATAATAAAAGCATTGGAATAATGAAAATCATGGGTATTAGGCGTGGTATTAGTAAGTTTTATGATGAGTTATGTTGGTTAGTATGTAAAAACATGAAAGTTTCTTAGAAATCCTGAAGAGTTGAAAATCGGATTTTGGTGAAAAGCGTAACATGAAATTCAATTGACCATATCTCTTATTATATTTTGAATTTTTGAATGTGGTCAAGTCCTAGAGTTAGATCTCTGAGTTACCTAACTAATCCAAGTGGAATTACTGGAAAGGTGTTGTGGATTTTTGTGTGGACTGATTTTTTAGCAAAGGAGGCCAAAGCTGTAAATTTCAAAAATACTCTCTTGCTTGAAACTTTAAGGAACTATTTGGCCACTTAAATTATGAGAAAAATTCTAGGTTTTGGGACATGAAAGTATATGGTATAAAGTACCTCCTGTCCAAAAATGAGCTCATTCGACTTAAAAATAAGCAAGTTATGACTATTTCAATATTTAGGTTTTTCAAATGAAAACGCTATAGTAGAGATTCTATAACTTTCAGATGACCATGAAATTTAAACTAGAAGCTCACATTAACATGTGTGAGTCTGCCAAGATTTAGGAATTTTGGAGTTAAACTTGAGGTAGCTAATTTCTTAAGGAATTAATTAGAAATTAATTTTTGAAAAAATAGTAAATGAATTTTAAAAATTCCGAAAAATATATGTTCATTATGAGACTATATTATGCTAAATCCGGAAAAGAAATATTTTTGGACTGATTTGGTATTTTCATGAAAATAGTTTAATTCTGAACATATGAGTTAAATATGTTATGTGAAGTAACAAAAGTTGAAAATAGGATTTTATGGCTAGAGAATCTTATATAGAGTATATGCATATTTTTTTGAGAGATTTGATAATTGGTGATGATATCTTATGAGTATGACATTTTGAATGATTAAATGCATTATATGGTAAAAAAGCGTAAACAATTAAGATAAATTGTTTATAAATTTAAGAAGTGATTAAAATATTGTTATAATATTAATGATATTAGATTATGAGATTATTAAGTGATTGAAAACATGGGGATATTCTTGAATCTGGATAAATTATATTATAAATGTTTAATATTTATCCTTTATCTCATTTGATTGATTCTTTATATCATTATCCTCAAATGCTTTATATTATGTTGAAAGTAAATACGTGCTTTTGTAGTGCGTAGATGGACTTGGTATGATTATGACGAGGGTTGTTAGGGTATAATCATATAGTAATTGAATACACAATTATCTTTGGTAGTAGTGCATGGATAATTTATTGGTCGTGATCTTAATGAATACCTGATTATCTTTGGTAGTAGTGCATGGATAATTTGTGGTCGTAATCTTAATGAATACACAATTATCTTTGGTAGTAGTGCATGGATAATTTGTGGTGCATTGATCTTAATGAATACACAATTATCTTTGGTAGTAGTGCATGGATAATTTGTGGTCGTGATAATCTTAATGAATACACAATTATCTTTGGTAGTAGTGCATGGATAATTTAATAAGTCGGTAATCTTAATGAATACTGATTATCTTTGGTAGTAGTGCATGGATAATTTGTGGTCGTGATACTAATGAATACACAATTATCTTTGGTAGTAGTGCATGGATAATTTGTAATTCGTGATCTTAATGAAATGTGATTATCTTTGGTAGTAGTGCATTGGATAATTTGTGGTCGTGATCTTAATGAATATCCTTGCTTTTGTAGTGCGGGGATGATTCGATGATATGGATTATTATTTGAGTCTCGCAATGAAATATTAATTCATGGATGTGGTAAAAGTAAATCTTTGGTAGTAGTGCATTGATAGACTTGGTATGATTATGACCACGGATTATTCGGTATAATCATGAGCGTAATTGAAAACACGAATATCCTTGGCCGATGGTGCATGGATAATTAGTGGTCGTGATCTTATTAAGCTAAGTCTCGATTATTATTGGTTTCTGATTATATATCTTTGGCTTTTGTAGTGCAAAGATGAATTGTTAATGAATATCTTTGGTAGGATTGCAAGATGAATTTAATGTTTTCAACGATAAAGGTATTCAAAGGTATCCTCACCTCTTTATCATATCAGTCGTACCCTAATTTGGTGAAATTCCATAAGGAGGAGATTGTGAGACCCAGATTTTATCGATAAAGATTTAAATTTTATGAAATAATTTTTAATATTATGGTGTGAATTTGAGATAATATTATAGTTGTGGGTAGTATTTATAAATTTTGCAAAGTATGCACGAGTGGTTATATTATATTAGATTGGTGGGGAATATTAGGTTTAGCGAGGAATATTAAATACAACACGGCTCAATCATTGGTGGATTACAATGCAGAATTATTGTCGGATTGAAAGCGACAAAAATATTTTATTGAAATAACGGCGGAAGTTTTCACAGTTGACCTTTGTTGAACTACTTTCGGTAGTAAAAATGCGATGTCGATGTGGTTGCATAGTAGCGCGGTATTGATTATTGATGCTTATGTGACAAGTCACTCGGTTTGATTCTATTATTATCGATTAATAATATGAATTATTATAAGCGATAATAGCGTTTTGTTTTATTCATATTATTAGCGTAATAAGCGAAACATCTTTTATATAAAATAGAATACTTTATTAAAGTTATTACATAAATAGAATATATTATATTTTATTATGCATAGTGTTGCGTAGTGTTGCGTAGTGTTTTGCATAGTATTGCGTAGTGTTTGCATAGTAAATATTTTTATATAAATAGAATATATTATATTTTATTTAAAGATTTTTCTTTAAATATGAATGATCGATTAAAGTAAATCAATACAGATAGTTCATGGATTAATTCTTATGCATTCCATTTTCATAAATAGAAGCTCGTTCCTTCGTTATTTTCTTACGAATTCATTGAAACTACTGAGAGAGAAGCTATAGAGAAAATTATAGAAAGAAGAAGAGTGATACTGCTACTTCACTATTTCTATATTAGGTTCTTTTTACGGTGAGGGTGTTATTCTTTCTTCTTGAAGAGAACTTACATTATTCCATTCATTATTATTACATTGGAATAACTTTGTAAAAGTGGCATACCTATCATAACTTTGTATCTGTGGCATACCCTATACTTGGTGAAATCCTTATGTTATTAAGTTGCTTATTATTACATTTGGAATAACTTTTGTATCTGTGGTTTACCTATACTTGGTGACATTCTTCTATTATTACATTGGAACATCACATGCAATGTGTGTTTTTACAGGACTTGGTTAAATTTTTATTAATACATTTGGAACATCACATGCATGTGTTTTACAGGACCTAGTTAAAATCTTTATCGTTCTGTTGGAATATCTATACATGTGTTTTTACGGATGCAGTTCCATCTTTATTATTACTGTTGGAACATCACATGGGTGTAATTTCACTGACTGGTTCCGTTATTATTATTACATTGGAATAACACATACATCTGAAATGCGCATGCATGGTGATTTCTTTTGTTATTCCATTCTTTATTATACCCGGTTGGTTAAAACTTTGACTTTATACTCCATGAAATTAGTAGAATATCCTTGATATTTTGCGTTTCGTCGATATCTTTTCATGGAAATATTCTTACGATCATTCTTGAATTTTACTCTCTGAAGCTTGATGTCATGTTGACAATTTGGGCGTTAATAATTCATGGATTAAATAATTCTTGAACTTGTTTTATTGAATTACTATGTCATTGTCATCATCCTCGTGTTATATTATGTTATCTTTGGCTTACGTGCATAGATGAACTTAGTATGATTATGACCGGGGATCATTCGGTATAATCGTGACTTGATATAAATGATGTGACAAAAGTCCTCGGGCTTTTGTAATGCGATGATGGATAGTTTTGGTATGATTATGACCGAGGGGTGATTAGGTATAGTCGTGACCATTGATAATTTGATGAAAATCCTTGGCAGAGTGATGCGGGGATGATTAGATGTGGTGGTTTATTTATAAAGTGAGTCTCGTTGATAAAAATTGATGAAAACCTTTTAAAACCTAAAAGATAGTAGACTTTATTCTCTACTTGACTCTTTTAATGGGTTGCTTATTCATTATGATTAATTGGTTGTATATTGTATTTTATCGGTTTAACCTTTGTTGAAGGCTAATGATAATTTATTACTGCATTATCTTAGTCATAATATTTCTTCTTTGGGCTAGTTGAGCTCACCCTTTCTTTCCTTTGTTCTCTTGGGAAATGAGAACATATTTGAGACAGTCGGGGAGCGAAGTAATGGTCGAGAGGATAGCATTAGTAGTCCTCACTATTATGTGAAATAGTGTGATAATAGTTGTAATGAGGACTCCTTTTGAGTTTGTATAATATCTAGTAGATAATATTTGTATTCAAACTCACGGTTTATATCGTATTATACCAAGGCAGTTAGGTTAGTAAGTTGTATTTGAATTTATGTACCATGTAAGTGGCGACCAAGATGGGTGGCGTATACCTAATTTGGAGGCGTCGCGGATGAATCGAGATTAAGTTTTCCTCTCTTTCCAAATCTTGTAACTCCTTTCCATGGGCAACTCTTAACAACACATGATCTCTATATCAAATTCCGTCCTTTCGATGAAGATCGGCATAACTCTTTTTATCGATTTTGTGAGGTTTTTATCGTTGTCGGATCGTTTGAATCTTTTAAAAGTAGTCAATGCGTACCAACTCCGGGTCCCAACAGCGTTGCTTCACCCACTCTCATCGGCATCTTGGAGAGCGACACTTTCTTCATCTGGCGCTTGAATGGAGCCATACGATACTTGCTTGATAAGCTGTTGTTGTAGGAAAACTCCACCGATGGTAAGAACTTGTCCCGACTCCTTGAAATCAAGAACACGAGTCTTAATAGATCTTGAAGTTTGAATAGTCCTCTCCATTGTCCCGTGGTTTGAGGATGATATCTTAGAAACTAAATCGTAAATGCTGTGCCCATAGCTTTTTTGCAAACTAACCCAAAATCGTGAAGTGAATCTTGGGTCTCGATCGGAAACTATGGATCTTACGGCGTACCATCTGATCTTCTGATCTCATTTATATGTTGTCTGACGAAGGCGTTCAAAGTGTATAAGTTTCTCGTATCGGTAAGAAATGGCGAGACTTAGTCAATCATCAATGATGACCCAAATCGCATCGATGCCTTGAGAAACCTTAGGAAGGAAGGTAGCGAAATCCGTGGTAATGTGCTCCACTTCCATTACGGAATTTCAAGTGGTTGCGATGGACCTTTTGGTACTTGATGCTCACTTTAACTTCGTTGACAAGTTAGACACCTTGAGATAAGCGGTGCTTATCTCTCTTTCATATTGCTCCACCAAAATGTATGGCCGAATATCGTGATACATTTTGGTACTCCGAGATGGATTGCAAATGGTGTGTTATGCGCCTCCATCATGATATTATACTGAAACTCGAACAAAAGTCCTCATTACAATTATTATCACCTTTATTTAACGAGAATAGTGAGGGACTACTAATCTTATCTTGAGGACCATCTTTCGTTTCCCAGGCTAAGTCCCTATATTCTCATTTCTAAAGAAACGGTGAAAGAAAGGGTGAGCTCAACTAGCCCGATAAGAAATATTATGACTAAGATAATGCGAGAATAAATTATCAATAGTCTTCAACAATATTAAGCGATAAAATCTGATGAGACAACCGGTTTAAGCTGCGGTAGGAATATCTTGATCCATTAAAAAGTGAGTAGAAAATAAAATCTACTATCTTTTATGATTTAAAGGTTTTTCATCAACATTATATTTGAGACTCGAACTTTAATAAATAATCCACATCATCGAATCACCTTACACTTTTCTGACGAGGATATTCTTTAATATCGCGACCACAATTATTCACCACTTCTGGGGCGAGAATAGTTGTGTATTCATTAATAGTGTGATCGATACCAACAATGACATCCATCGATGCACTTTACGGCCACTAAGGACTTTTACCACATCATTTCTAACATTACGGTCGTGATTACATAGAATAATCACAGTAAATAATCATAAAGATCCATCCGTACTCTCTGAATACAGATGACTTTAAAAAATATAAACATGAGGACAATGACAATGATATAAGAATTGATAAAATAAGTTCATGAATTAAGTTATTGAGGAACTAATAACATCTAAGCTATCGACGCAATCTTGCTTTGTAGAAAGTAAAATTGAGAATGATCGGAAGAATATTTCCATGAAAAGAATCTTTGGATGAAGCCTTGAATATCGAGGATATTCTACTTAATTTCATAGGTATAGAAGTGAAAGTTTTAACTTATTGGTATAATAAAGAATGTAATAACAGTTAAAGAAAACCGTGATAAAAATGCAGGATATTGCCGAATAATAAATGGAACCAGATTACACACACCGAATAGGAATAATGATAAACGGAACGAATTCGTTATCAAAAACCTGCCGATGTTCAATGCAGAATAATAAAATCCGATTGTAAAACAGACGGGATGTTCACAGAATAATGAATATAAATTAAAGATACGGAACGAATAATAATACGTGATCCGATAAATAAAGGATTTCACCAAGTATATAGGGTATCCATGCATAGGTATATGCCACTTTTTGAGTTACGGAATGAATAATAGTGAATGGAATAACTGAAGTTCTATCGTACCGGTCTGGAAGTAAAATGCAAATAGAAGTAGTGAAGTAGCAGAATACTCTTGTGTATAAAAATCTGACACCTACATAATTTCAGAAATGAATAAGAAAATAAAAGATATTTATAGGAAAATGGAATACGTTTAATCCGTGAAAGTCAATTTATGTAATCTGACGGTCATATTTAAAACAAAATCTTTTTAAATGAGATTGTATTTTATAAAACATTTACTATGCTAAACATATGCAAAATAATACTTATAAAAAATATAATATAAGTTAAAATAACTTTAATAAGTACAATATAAAGAGCATTTTATTACGTTAATGACGAATAAAACAACAAGTGTCGTTATCATTATAATGAAAATGAATGGAATCAAATTTATAAAAGCATAAGCTTGGTAGTTATCACATAGGTATTCTTGCCTTTTGATTTTATATAAAGTAGTTCAAACGTTATGAACGGTAAAACTTTGATCGTTATTTCGATAAAATATAACCAATTCTAATCATGATTTCTTGTCATTAAATAAGATATTCTAGACCGATCCGAATTTATAACCACTTGCATTGAAAAATTTGCATAACTTCATATAACATTATATCAAGATTATTCATAATAGTAATAAATTTTGAAAAATTCTTTATTTTAAAAGTGAAGGGTATTCACTATTGGCGAAAGCGATGCGAATATTCAAAACGATCATTTGAAGCAATATTCACAGCGATAATGAATATTTTATAACCACTTGCTTATTTTGAAATATTTTGCGTATTTAACCTTAACTATCCACGTTAATCAAATCAACCCTTCTTATTTCAAAATAATAAATAAAAGAAAATTCCTTTTTATTTAAAATTTAGGGTCTTACATCGTGGGTGGAGTAAATCTGGGTTGAATCGGTGGAGCATGGGACCTTACAAAAAAATGGGGCTTAATGACAAGCCAGAATTCGTTATTTGCTAAAGGTGCAAATTCGTTGCTTGAGGTTTTGTAGCGACTTCTTTATCGTTGCGTCTTTTCGTTCTTGTGATAGCGTTCTTTAATTGTTAAAAGTAATACGAACATGTATTTTTTTCGTTGAAAAAGTAATACATTTTGCAGCGAAATTAACTTTTCGTCTGAGACATCGATCCTTTTATGACAAAATGTATTGTTGCATTTTGAATAATTAAACTTTCGTTGCTAAAAAGCCCATTTAGATTTAAAGCCTTCTAATTGGCATTGAAATGAACACTTTTACTGCGACCATGCATTTGTTGTTGTTGATTGACAATATTGCAATGACATTTTTTAATTTTGCGATGAAATTTATGAAATTATTATTACCTAAGCTTGCTTTCGTTTCGAGAATAAACTTTTTAGTTGATTTTCGTTGCTAATTATATTATTTTTTATTATGCTAAATGTCATAAAAAATATTTGTTGTTGATTATTTTTTCAATAAAACGAAAGTAGATCGATTAGCAAAAATATTATATGATACTTTTATGTGACGAAAGTTATATGATTTATAACGATAAAAATGTTGCCTTTTATTTTAGTACTTGTAACATATCCTAAATATTAGGTTAATTTTTGTTCCCCATAGCAACAAATAATGGCAAAAATATTATTATATTAAAACATTGAAAATATTATTAATTGTTGCCAAATAAAATCATCCACTAAATAATCATACAAAAACTAAAATATTATTCTTTAAAATTAACATAATCTAAAATTACTTTCTGATTCTTAATCTAAAATTCAGTTCTTGATCAAAGTATATATCTACATATATAGAGAGTGCACTTCATAATTTTGTCCCTTGTCTTGAAGTAAGCGTGTACGAAAATTTGATACCCAGTATTGTAAAGCGGTCGTGAAGCGGTCTTCACGCACATATTTAAAAATAATATGAAGTCGAAAAAATGAAGCAAATAGGCCACTAGATGCACTTAGTGCCAAAATCAATACTGATAATGATAGAGTTGCTACATTGGTACTAATATATCAAGTATTGCTCATAAGCGAGAAAAAAGACAAATAAGCAATCACAATATCATTTGCTCTGAAATCGAATAGAAAATGAATCTTCGGTCGACTATATGATTGCTTTCTGTTTCTGAAAAAATTAGAATCTTAATCGGCCATTTCATGAACCTTCAGTGCGACTATAAATGTTAAAATATACATATACTTTTACAACATAACGAGCTATACAATTGTGTATGAGTTTGCACCAACTGCCTTAATATATATCAGGAAGCAATCAATTTTTAGTTGATAATTTTATTTATATACGGCTTTAGTAAAGACAAACCGAAACAACCTCGGACTCCACATCAAAATCTTTGTCACCTTATAAGCATTTACAAATTGAACTTTTCAAATAAAATTTGGGAACTTTTTAGTAATTTTATTTAAGATAATATATAGATGTAGCCTGACACACATGTTAAATCTTGACTTACTCTACCATATATAGTAGATTAAACCAAGATGAATTTATGCTAAGAAACAAACAAACTTACGAAAATTTATTGTAGGTATGAAATTAAAAACTATTGTAAATAAATAAAATTACCTTGTATTGTGCATGATTAGGGTAGTTATCTACATATGAAAGATCCCAAATAAACAACACATCTTTTCCTTTTGTTGGATTTAGTTCATAATGGTTAAGTGTCGATTCGAATCATAACTCACGAAGATCCCTATGATAAAATTATTAATAAAGTGAATAAAAGGTATATAGACAACAAAAAATGTCATATAGATTAAGCGATGTTACATCATTGTTGTGTTTTCCTTTTGAGATTCATCAAACATCTGAAAAAACTCTAGCAATTAGTCTAATTAAAATTTCTTTCTTTTTGGTACTTCTTTATTAAGTCGGTTGTCCAAAGTAAGTACAATACATTCACATTTATTCAATTTAACTCTTTAAAAGACATAAAGTAAAAAAACTTGGAATTACATGACAAGGCGGAAGATTATTGAACAAATGTCAAAACTATTCATTAGCCCTTCTTTGGAATGCTAATATAGGAAAAGCGATTTACTGATGTGGCCAAAAGTATATGGGACATCGAGGTCCGACTATAGGAGGAGTGATGAACGGAAAGTTAGCGAGAAGAATGTCGATCAACTTTGTAGTAATACTTGGTATCAAGCGCCAAAAAGAAGTAACTAATTAGTATTAATGCTTGATCACATTCATCATTTTTGAGAGAAATCCTCATAATTCC
Source organism: Panax quinquefolius (assembly GCA_020205615.1). Taxonomy (NCBI): domain Eukaryota; kingdom Viridiplantae; phylum Streptophyta; class Magnoliopsida; order Apiales; family Araliaceae; genus Panax; species Panax quinquefolius. The sequence goes on from CM035172.1 coordinate 62,143,837, forward strand.
AAATATATTTCATACCACGAAGCTCAAAAGTCGAAATTATCCATATTAAAATGAACCATGAATATAAGGAAATCACGGGAAAGCCAGAACATCCAAATAGCATTACCCGAAGCAGAGATATTTCCACCTAAATAAATCTCATACATATATTTATTTACAATTATTGAGCTGAATAATATGAAAATTTATTCTTTGAATAATACGTACAAAGCAAGACTACTGTAGACATTTTATTTTTGGTTAAAACTGTTAAATTTAAATTGATTTTGTGATTCACGTACATACAAACCACAATGACTAGTCCAATCTCAACAACCTTTGCTAATTGGTTCTATATTGAAAATTACAGTTTATTCTAAAGCAAACCCTTTTATTTAATGAATATGAATGTAAATAAAAGCTGACCTAGTTTATATCCAAACAAGAGTTTGTGTTTCTTGTGGCTTCAAAAATATATTTCTAATGTGTGAAGTAGCTGAAATCTTTGTTCTGTTCCTTTCTAAGACTGAAACATATTCTTACCATGTATTAGGTTAGGAGGCATTTTCCTGCATCTTCATGATCTCCGGTCTTGTGGTAATAACCGCTCTTCAGTTCCCTCAAGTCTCCACAACAAGGAATAATCATAGAATCAAGATTACCACATGCATCATGGTCAAGTTGTAAAAGAATCTGCAAGGGTTTATTCAGTTAATTAAATTTGAATTTGAAAAACAAAACCAGTTATTATTCAATGCCAAATAAGGCTCATCACTTACACAAACTAGATACTTACAATCAATGGAGCAAAGGAGATTCTTGCTTGCGATGTCTGCATCTTCAGGAGTTGATGACACAGCAAAAGAAAACCAAGAACGCAATATTTGATTGGCATCCATTCCTCCCCTAAAAGACGAACATTTAATAAAAATGTGCATATATATGTGATCCCCAAAGAACATATACTATTTTTTGTAAGAGGTTGCCAACCTTATTATTTCATCAACAGAAGCAGCATTGCTCTTCTCTAGACTCAGCAAGGATTCTTGAGCACTGCTCCACAGCTGTTGTCCCATTTTTGCCTTTTGTAAACTGCCAATTTGCATATAATTGACTAATAAATTTAAGGTTTATTAAAGAAGGGGAAATAAGAATAAAATCGTTCATAATTATATATCATCATCCTTTATCCAAAAATAAATATCATCATCACAAGTGGCTGATACATACCAATTCTGAAGAACCCCCTCCAGATCTTTCTTTCCACTTTCGACTGCGGCAGAATCCTCAAGATAATGTGCTTCAGCTTTGTCAATGTAACTAGACCATTCGACTTTGACAGAAGATGTTGAATCTTGCATAGTTGACATTTCTTGCTGTAATCTGCCTGTTCTGCTAGCAGCACTCTCCCGAAGGTCTGTAACTGCAGCTTGGACCTGAACGGAGTGCACAAAAGCTCGGATTTTCAACTAACCTTTAAAAAGTATGATTGAAGCAATAAATTATAAATAGTGCACCTTTAATTGCAAATAGGCAGATTAGACATTTCATCAAGTAAAATGAACAAATTTCAGTCTAAATACACATTAGGGTGTGTTTGTGAGTTTTGATTTGAAGGAATGGGAAGGGATTTTGGAAAGAAGAACTTTCCCTTCCCAAAACTCACAAACAGAAGTGTCTCCATTGATGATAGCAACTAATGCCTCCACTGATATTCGAAACCATGATCCTAGTGCTACAAAGGAAGCAGTGGATCTATACCAAACAGGCCTAAAGTGTAACAATCCTTTAAAAATGTCAGAATCCTACAAAACTGCACGCCCAACATTTCCGGAAGAAGTTCAAAAGCTGCCCACGAGCCCAGGCCAGCTTGGCTCCACTAAGCCCGACTTGAGCTCGTTAAATGAGTTGAGCTCGAACAAACTCCTTTACCCGTTTAGTAAAACAGGCCAAGCTCGAACAATATGGTGTTTGGCTATAGTAAGCTTGAGTAACATTTAATTAATTATATTTTCTTATTTTTATAATAAAAAGTTAAACGAGCAGGCTTAAGCTCGACTAGGCTCCACTCGCTAAATCCCGCTTAACAAGCAATCAATCAATGAATACCAATTAGTTGCATCTTGATTTTAAGACACTATATATGCTCCTTTAGTTGGTTGAGTAAAAAAATTTGTAGCTATGCAATTTCTTTTCTCAAGTGCTCAATTCCTATGGCACAACTACTAAACTAAACACTCATAAATTTAGGGGTAATTGTGGAATTTTTTTCTTAAAATTTGGTAAGTGGAACTCTTTTTGTGGAAGGAGGGAGTATTACTTTTTTGGCTCAAACTACATATTTTTAACTGTAACTAATTATATTTATTCCATTCATGCATCAACCACATACCTGCAGAACTCTAAAAGCAAAACTCTAATAGTAACTAGTTATATCAGTTTATATGAGCACCTTATAATGCTCATGATGATAGACAGGCACATATTACTTGAAGTTGGAATGTCTACCCCAGAAAAGAATCCAACACCAAAAATATTTAATTCCCTTGAGAAAGAGTAAACTTGTTCAAGCTGTAGCAGTTCCGGCTGCATCTTCTCCAGCAGACAGCACAGAATATAGAAGACAATTATGTAAAAGTTATGGCTTCAAGAAAATTGCAGAGCCACTTCCAGCTAATGTTACATTGAAGAATATTATTGATTCCCTCCCCCAAAAGGTACTTACCAAAAGTATTGAATTCATGCACCCAAATTCTATCCGTCTCTTTTATTGACCGATAAAATATGTTCTACATATAACATCTTGGTATTGTCTTCCACATGGATTCTTGTGCTTACTTCTTCTATTTGAACTATGTTTCCCTCATCTAAACTCCAACACATTCACTTAGTTTTAAAATGATGCTATTCTATAATAAATTGGAGCAACTTAGAAAGAAATAGGGAATACCCGGCGATGAGACGGTAGCCGTCCTCATAGCGCTGCTGATGACGACCAGTGCGGGCCACCAATTCAGACATCTCCGTCTAGTTTCTTCAGGAACCGATTGACATTCAAAACCTAAATACCAAATAAAACAAAATAATAATCAATTAATAAACTAATTACTCACATCACACCATCAAAAAAAGCAGAAGAATTGGGGAAAAACTAGGGTTTTGGCGATTGGATGTACCTGGACTTGAGCGGTGGGAGTGGGAGAGTTCAGATTGTCGGAGAAAGAAGCAATGGCGCACATAAAAACCTTTTTCACCGCCACTTTCTCCCTCCTCCTCGTTCTCCTCCGTCTGCCGCTCCATCAATTGCAGGGGAATCAAAGGAACTGATTTTGAATCAATCACTAAAACTCTGATAATAATAATAATAATAATAATAATAATAATAATAATAATAAGTATAATAATAATCGTAATAACAAATCATAGCCTTCTACAGTTTTTTTTTAAGTAACGATCGATCTTTCTCTAGTTTATAATATATAACATTACTACACTAGTGTGATTAATGGAATTAATATTTAAAATATTTTAATATAATATCTAATCTGGCCTTGAGTTATAATGTTTAATTCTCCACTAAATATAAATGTATATCATAATTTTACTTTACTTTATCTAATTAATTAAATTATGAAATTGTGCAATGAATAACATAAAAGTCAAAAAATAATAAATATTCATTTTATCAGGAAAATAAAGTCATACAATTTTTCTTAATTAAATTTCTCAAATATTAAAATTTGCATGATATATATTCAAATATTTTTTTTGTAATTAAAAAGTATAATGTTAATACCCATAAAAATTACAAATTAACTTAATAAAATAATAATAATTTTTTTAAATATTAAAATTTACGTAAAAACAAACTTATTATTAAAATTTAAGCGAATCTTATTACTCATATAAAAAAAGTATTAAAAATTATATTAATTATTTTTCTCATATATTAAACTAAACATAAGTCACATTTAAACATAATTATTTACAAAGTAAAAATGACAAATATTGTTACTCAAAAATATATATATTAAAAGAATTTTTTTACAAGATAGAGTAGTAATAAATATAATTATATTTTTTTATTTAACATTCCATAAAAAAACGTCATTATTATCTTAAAAAAATGTAATAAAAACATAAACATCCCAATTTTTATATATACTCAATAAAAGTTAACATATAAAAATTATAATATGAAACTAAAAATTCAAATAATATTTTTTGTTGTTAAGCACCAAAAACTAAACTATCAATACACTCAATCACTCTAATTAGAATAGCTTCATTAATAATTTAATTTAAATCTTTTTAATATTTGTATCACTTATCCAAAATATTTGTTAAATAAACTAAATTTTTTTTTTATAAGTTACCAACAATTTAAATGAGATAGTTTTAATTACAAATAAAACTATAATTAAAATGTATTGTATTAAAAAATGATAATTAAACACACACACACACACACACACACACACACACATATATATATATATATATATATATATATATATATTATTTAGTAATTAAAATTTGATAAAATAGAAGGGTAAATATCTAACTTTATCTATTTAGTCAACCATAAAAACTTGCGAGTCTTAGCTTCTTCTTAAGAAAGCTAGAAGGAGGTGAGTGTTATTATGATTATACAGAGGGGATGTCATTTGTATTTTACTCTTATAATAATAATAATTAGTATTTTATTATTATTATTATTATTATTATTATTATTATTATTATTATTATTATTATTATTATTATTATTATTATTATTATGATTATTATTATTATTATTAGTACTATTATTATTATTATTGTTATTGTTGCTATTATTATTATTATTATTATTATTGGGATAAGGTCCAAAAATGCCCCTGACATTTTTCCCAATGTCTACCGAAATACTATACTTTTTTTTGTCCAAAATACCCTTAACGTTATAATTTTGGGTAATTCGTTGCTTAAAGATTAACAATTTGTCTTAACTAGACTAACATCCATCCAAATTGATTACATTAAGCGTACATGGACATACTAAAATTACTAATTAAAAATACTAAATACTAATTAAAAATATACTAAAATATTTTTATTATATACTTTTACTTTTTACTAAATATTAGTATAACATATCAAATTTTACTAAATATTTAGTATTATATTTTACTAAAATACTGAATTTAATAAAATTTAACGTAATTTTTTTCTATTACTAACTTTTTTTTTTACTAAAATACGAATATATTTAGTATTAAAAGTTTAACGTTAAATTTATTTTAATTACTAACTTTTTTTTACAATTTAACGTTAAATTTTAGTAAATTAAGTATTTTAGTAAAATATAATACTAAATATATTCGTATTTTAATAAAAAAAAAATTTAGTAATTGAAAAAAATTTAACGTTAAATTTTAGTAAATTCATATTTTAGTAAAATATAATACTAAATATATTCGTATTTTAGTAAGAAAAATTTAGTAATTGAAAAAAATTTAACGTTAAATTTTAGTAAATTCAGTATTTTAGTAAAATATAATACTAAATATATTAGTATTTTAGTAAAAAAAAATTAGTAATTGAAAAAATTTAACGATAAATTTTAGTAAATTTGTATTTTAGTAAAATATAATACTAAATATATTAAGTATTTTAGTTAAAAAAGTTAGTAATAGAAAAAATTTAACGTTAAATTTTAGTAAATTTAGTATTTAGTAAAATATAATACTAAATATTTAGTAAAATTTGATATGTTATACTAATATTTAGTAAAAAAGTAAAAAGTATATAATACTAATATTTAGTAAAATAATTTTAGTATTGTAGTATTTTTTAATTAACAAAATAATTTGAATTTTTGATATTTAAAAGCGTTAATATTTTTAAAGACATTGATTTCATTTAGTAGACAAAAATGAAAAGAGAAAGACGAATACTTAATTTAAGAAAGTTTACGTATATATATATATATATATATATATATATATATATATATATATATATATATATATGGTATGTATGTATTATTTAGTTTCAAAATATAAGCATTAATAAAGACTTTTAAAAAATTATTTTCAAACATTTTTAAATTAGAAAGCAGAGCATCATTATTTTTTGAACAATAAATGTCCTAGTAAATAATACTAATACTTTTATATAATTTATAATATGTATTGTTGTATTACTAAGAATTAATTAAGTATATTCATAATAATTTGACATTAAAATAATTTTAAAGTATTTTTTTTTTTAATTTTGCATTTTAGAATGCGAGAAAATAGTAATATTTTTACTTGCAATTAACGTGAAAGGCAATGAAAGTAATATTGTTTTACTAATAATAAAATAATTAATTATTTTGAATAATATTAATTATTTTGAATTAGTTATATTTTTACTAAATAATATTATTTTACTAAATAACGTTATTCAAAATAATTAATATTATTCAAAATAATATTATTTTACTAAATAACGTTAATTATTTTATATAATATTAATTATTTTGAATAACGTTATATATTATTTTACTAAATAACGTTAATTATTTTGAATTAGTTATATTTTGAATATTTTAAAATTCAACTAAATAATATTTTAAAATTCAACTAATTACATCATCAAAAATATTAACGTTTTTTAACATCAAAAATATTAATAAAATATTAGCGTTTATTAATATTAAAAAATATTAACGTTTTTTAATATAAAAAAATTAACATTTTTTTTTAAAAAATTAATTTAATTAGTTGTTTTAATTAGTTAACAAAATAATTTGAATTTTAGTATTTTAATTAAATGATGTAAATATGTTAAGTTTTTTTTTATTTTGTTTTTTTTTTATTTTTTGTTTTGATTAAATGACATATTTACATTTGTCAGGGGCATTTTTAAACATTCTCCCTTTAAGCCTCCATGTTTCTACCATGTCAGCGAAATTTTAACCTCGTTTGTCTTTTTTTAACGGCAGGGGCACGGATGACCCAAAAAGTGTAACGTTAAAGGTATTTTTGGATAAAAAAAGAATAGGGTGCTCGGTAGACATCACGGTAAACTTCAGGGGCAATTTTAGACCTTCTCCCTTATTATTATTATTATTATTATTATTATTATTATTATTATTATTATTATTATTATTATTATTATTATTATTATTATTATTATTATTATTACTGTGATATTTTTGCTTCTTATGTTATATTTTTTGTGTATTAGATAATTTGTATTACCATTTATATATATATACCCATCTTAAATCTTCACATTAAACTAAATATATATAAAGTAACTATGAATATTTATATAACTTAAATATGAATTACTATTCACGAGTTACTATTCACGAAGCATGATGATATTTTTTGTGAAATTTTTATCTTTTAGTGTGGAAATTCTTATTCACGATATCGGCACTATTCACGTATCTGACACTATTCACGAATCGACCTTATTCACGAGAAAATTAAATTTTCTTTTCTATGTCCAAGATTGTCTGTTATGATTCCTATCTTTGATTGGATCTATGTTTTGGTCTTCATTCCTAAATTTTACTCCACTTTGATTATTTGTGACGCCCCCAAAATAGGTATACATCACCCATTCTGAGTTGTCAATACATGGTACAGAAACAACTACACTTTATTATTACAACAGTAAAACTGTGAGTTTAAATCTGAGATATTGCCATCTAGACAATATCCACACATAAATAAATCCCCATCATAATTATTGATACATTATTTTACAAAATGGTGAGGACTACTAAACAACTCTCTCTAGAACCTTCATTCCATACCCACACTTAGTACTCGGCTACATTCTCGCCTCTTGAGAAGAAAAATGGAACAACAAGGAAAAGGGTGAGCTCAACTAGCCCGGTAAAAAAGAATATTATGACTAAGATAATATCAACAAATTATCGTTAGTCTTCAATGAGGGAAAAATCTAATAGAATACTGATAGACAACAAGTTTTAAATCAATATTAGCGGCGGAAATAATAATTCATTAGAAGAGTTAAGTAGAGAATGCAAACTACTATCTTCTATATATGAATTTAAAAGTTCATCGTCTATCTTTTATCCCTGTAACATCAATCGATATACATACGGAATCAAATATTCATCTTTGCACTACTGAGCCGAAGATATTCATCGATTAGTCGTGTTCATCTAAACACATTCATCTTTGCACTCACGGCCAAAGATACTCATCGAGAAATCATTCATCTTTGCACTACTGGGCCAAAGATATTCAATAATATCATCATTTAAGACCGAGGATGATGAAAATATTTTTAAAGAAAGCGAATCCGGTGAAACAAAGCAGCGAGGATTAAGGATTAAGGATTAGTACTTTGTTTTTTATCCACGTCAAAAATACCTCAAAAATAATCATAGTGGTGTAAAATTCAAGAATGATCAAAACATGGATACAATCAAAGCTAGTATCGAGAATAGATATTTTGGACAAAAGAAGAAATTTCATTTTTAATTGAATAGTGTCGTATTCTTGAATAATTATGTCGTATCGTGAATAGAGTCAGTATACATGAATAGTAACTTTCGAGACACCAAAAGATAGAAATTTCCCAAAAAATATCATCACGCTCGTGAATAGTACTCGTGAATAGTAACTCAGAGCATGAAAAGTTCTAAATTTGATAAAATTTCCAATCGATATTTAAGCATAATGATATTGAAGAAATAATATCATTCTGAAAAAATAATATCCCTTACCTCGAAAGATTAGTACTTTAATTTGGAATAAAGATGCGGTCTTTGAAGGAACTTACAACCGAATCTAACAATACTCAAAGTATACTCAAAATACTCACAAGAATAAGCCGATAATAGAGAGAAAACTTGATTTTCGGTGTGATTTTCAATTCTAACCTAAGCACCCTATTTATAGGAAAATGCTTTAGAACACCAAAGCGAAAATTTAATATAATATTATTATTTATAATAAAATTTCCTACGCCAACCTTCCAAGAACTGAATTCAGCTCATTCAACACACATGTGTAACACACCATAATGAAAAAAACGTTTTGGTTATTTAAAATATTTTAAACTTCCAAAAATCAATTATTTCGGAGCTTCGGAACTTCAATAATTCATAATAAATAGCCCTTTTATCAGAAAATTCAAATCTCGCGAGTTTTTATAGGAAATTCAATTCTCTACAACTTTACAGAAGAAAGTTTTTCTAAATTCCAAACAGAAATTGACCGAAATCCATAAACGGGAGATTTTACAGGCTATAATCAAATTTTAGTCAATAAATGGGGTCCGCCGACATGTTTAACATGTTTTAAACATTTATTGCAACAAAAATACTCTTCCTCCTCGTATACTCATATATCCCATATTCGTTGTAAAAAATATCACCATTATTATATTATTAAAATATAATAATATATTTAAATGAATTATTTTATCAGAAAAAGATAAAATTTCAATTTTCAACAATTGTCACATTAAAAATTTTCTCCATCTATATCCACATAAAATCAATATTTTTCTCATCATATGAATCAATAATTAATTATTCACAAATAATATTACTGAATCACAAGTATTGACAACAAGGCGGTTCAGGAAGAGGGGATTCCAATAAGAATTTCTCCTTCTTGGGCGCGCAATTAGGTGACCAAACCTCTCCTTTGAAGCGAACTTTCTAGACATTGCCAATAATGTTATCTAATAATATTATTCGGGATAATATGAATTATTGCTTCGATAATGAAAAATCTTGTGTAATGACAATTATTGGAACAATAGCAATATAAAATATCAACGCGATAATTATTAAATTAATAAAATCTTTGAGCAGTAATTACGTAACCATTATTGAGTAGTACCTTCTTACGTAAGAATCGATAATTGGTGCAATCTGAGTGTCTTCTTGTGTTTTAACCACCGAGTATTTTAACGATGATACTTGATAACAACTTCTGTTGTTATTTTTAAACAACTTATATTTGTCGTTTTCTTCATCCAATCGCTTTTTAGTTATGGGGCCCACACATGGCAGCTTTCTTGGCCGTAAATCGCGAATGCGAATATTCCCGACAGCATTGAATATTCCACGACCAAACGAATATTCCCAAACAACAATGAATATTTTATAACCACTTTGCTTATTTTGAAATATTTGCGTATTTTACCCTAACTATCCACATTAATCAAATCAACCTTTACTATTTCAAAATAATAAATAGAAAATTAAATTTCATTAATAATAAGTTGGGGTCTTACTGACCTCCCTCCTTATGAAATTTCGTCCTCGAAATTGGACGTACGTACTGGTGTTTGAAAAGGTGAGGATACCTCGCTTTCATTTCCGTTTCCAATTTCGGGTCATTTCCTCTATAAGCATGATTCCTCCACAAAACTTTAACTTGTGGTATGACCTTTCTTGGCGTAGGGACATGCTCCTTCCTATCCAAGATCTTGGTGGTACCTCTCCTCATACGTTAAGTCTTTGGCTATCTCATCGGGTTCTAACTCTATAACGTGATTCGGGTCTTTCACATATTTCTGAAATATGGATATGTGAAACACATTATGAACACAAGACATACTCGGAGGTAACGCGAGTCATAGGCTACATTTCTACTACTCGGTCAAGAATTTGAAATGGACCGATAAATCGTGGATTGAGCTTTCCTCTCTTCCCAAATCTTGTAACTCCTTCCATGGAGCGACTTCATGACAATACATGATCCCCTACACTTAATTCCACGTCCTTTCGATGAAGATCCGCATAACTCTTTTGTCGATCTTGTGTCGTTTGTATCGTTTGTCGAATCATTTGGATCTTTTCCGTAGTCATACGTACTCAACTCGGGTCCCAACGGTGTTGCTTCACCCACCTCGTCCCAACATCTTTGGAAGCGACACTTTTGTCCATATAATGCTTCAAATGGAGCCACACCTATACTTGCACGATAAGCTGTTGTTGTAGGAGAATTCCACCGATGGTAAATACTTATCCCAACTACCCTTGAAGTCTCAGGACACAGTCTTAATAAATCTTCAAGAGTTTGAATAGTCCTTTTACGATTGTCCGTCTGGTTTGAGGATGGTATCCGAAGCCGAATAAATAAATCCGTGCCCATAGCTTTTTGCAAGCTAACCCAAAATCTTGAAGTGAATCTTGGGTCACGATCCAAAACTATGGATCTGAGCATGCCATGCAACCTCACAATCTCATTCACGTCATATACTAGCAAGGCGTTCGAGGAATAAGTCTCCGTGTGATCGGCAAGAAATAATAAGCGAGACTTGGTTAATCTATCAACAATAATCCAAATAACATTGATGCCTTGAGAAACCGTAGGAAGACCCCGTAACGAAATCCATGGTAATGTGTTCCCACTTCCATTTTGGAATCTCAAGTGGTTGCAACGGACCCTTAGGTACTAGATGCTCGCCTTTACACGTTGGTGAGTTAAACACATCGAGATAAACTTTGCAATCTCTCTCTTCGTATTGTTCCACCAAAATGTATGTCGAAGATCACGATACATTTTAGTACTTCGAGGATGGATTGCAAATGGTGTATTGTGTGCCTCCATCATAATCTTTTACTTCAAATCGAGTCGTTAGGGACACAAAGTCTAGAGTGGACTCAAGTATTCCTTCTTCATCAATTCTCGCTTAGGAATAGCTCATTCTTGTACTTTCTTCTTCATACGCATCGACTCAAGATTGGTGGCTTGAGCAACCTTAACTTTTCTATTAAAGTTGGCTCTATCGTATACTTGACATCATCGCACTCATTCCGCATATGATCTTCTACTCAACGCGTCATTTACCACGTTCGCTTTTCCGGGATGGTATTGAATAGTGTGGTCGTAGTCTTTCAATAGCTCTCGAGCCAAGCGTCATTGCTTAGCGTGTTGAGTTCTTTTGAGTGAAGAAATATTTAAGGCTTTTATGGTGCGAATATATCTCCACTTTCTCCCCATATAGATAGTGCCTCCATATCTTTAAGCGAAAAGCATTTGCTTGACTCTAGATCATGAGTAGGATAATTCCTCTCATACTCTTTAAGTTGTCATGAGGCATAGGCTATGACTTTCCCACGTTGCATGAGAACACATCCTAACCCTTTTCACGAAGCATCGTTGTAGATAACAAATCCATCCGAACCGGATGGTATTGTTAGAACAGTCTTAGAAATAAGTCTCCTCTTAAGCTCTTGGAAACTCTTCTCGCATTCTTCGCTCCAAAGCGAATTTTGTATCCTTCCGAGTTATTTGGGTTAATGGAGTAGCGATTCGAGAAAACCCTTCCACGAATCTCAGATAATAACAAATTAAGCCCAAAAACTACGTACTTGATCACCTGACTTGGTTGCTCCCAACTTTGTATTGCTTCAATCTTCGTCGGATCAACAGATACTCCATGTTTCGACACCACGTGCCCAAGGAATGCTACTTCCTCAAGCCAGAACTCGCATTTCTTCAATTTGGCATATAGTTTGTTTTCACGAAGCCTTTAACATGTTTAACATGTTTTAAACATTTATTGTAACAAAAATACTCTTCCTCCTCGTATACTCATATATCCCACATTCGTTGTAAAAAATATCACCATTATTATATTATTAAAATATAATAATATATTTAAATGAATTATTTTATCGGAAAAGATAAAATTTCAATTTTCAACAATTGTCACATTAAAAATTTTCTCCATCTATATCCACATAAAATTAATATTTTTCTCATCTATGAATCGATAATTAATTATTCACAAATAATATTCTGAGAATCACAGTATTGACAACCGGCGGTTCCCGGAAAAGAGGGGCTTTTCAATAAGAATTTCTCTCTTCTTGGCGTATGATTAGGTGACCAAACCTCTCCTTAGAGCGAGAACTTTCTAGACATTGCCAATAATGTTATCTAGTAATATTATTGAGATATATATGAATTATTGCTTCGATAATGAAAAATCTTGTGTAATGACAATTATTGGAACAACAACAATATAAAATATCAACATAACAATTATTAAATTAATAAAATCTTTGAGCGGTAATTACTTTGTAACCATTATTGAGTAGTGCCTTCTTACGTAAGAATCAATAATTGGTGCAATACTGGTAATCTTCTCGTGTTTTAACCAAAGAGTATTTTAACGGTATTACTTGGTAACAACTACTATTTGTTATTTTTAAACAACTTATATTTGTCGTTTTCTTCATCCAATCGCTTTAGTTATGGGGCCCACACATGGTACGTCTTAGTAAATACGAATATTCACAAGCGATGCGAATATTCCACGACCAAACGAATATTCCCAAACAACAATGAATATTTTATAACCACTTGCTTATTTTGAAATATTTGCGTATTTTACCCCTAACTATCCACATTAATCAAATCAACCCTTACTATTTCAAAATAATAAATAGAGAAAATTAAATTTCATTATTAATAAGTTGGGGTCTTACATTATTTATGAAGTATTTTTGAACTTGGATTATTTAAAGTACGAATCCTTAATATTTGTTCTTTTGTTTCACTAGATTCGTTTTCTTTAAAATATTTTTCATCATCCTCAGTCCTAAATGATGATATTATGGAATATCTTTGGCCTGTAGTGCAAAGATGAATGATTTTATAATGAATATCTTTGGCCCGTAGTGAAGATGAACAGTGTTTAGATGAACATGACCAACTAATGAATATCTTTGGCCCGTAGTGCAAAGATGAACAAGTGTTGAGATGAACATAACCAACTGATGAATATCTTTGGCCCGTAGTGCAAAGATGACTATTTGATTCAAGATGTATATTAATTGATGTTACAAGGATAAAATATCGATGATGGACTTTTAAATTCATAGATGATAGTAGATTTCATTCTCTACTTAACTCTTCTAATGAATTGTTGTTTCCGCTGCAGTTGTTGATCTAAAACTTGTTGTCTATTGTATTCTATCATATTTTCCCATGTTGAAGACTAAGGATAATTTGTTGTACATTATCTTAGTCATAATATTCTTTACTGGGCTAGTTGAGCTCACCCTTTTCCTTTTTGTTCCATTTTTCTTCTCAGGAGGCGAGAATATAGCGGGAAGTAGTTGGGGTGTGGAGTGATGATTCAAGACAGTTGTTTTAGTAGTCCTCACCATTTTGTAATATAGTTTATCAATAATTATAATGAGGACTTATTTGAGTGTGGATATTGTCTAGAAGATAATATTTGTATTTAAACTCAAAGTTTATGTGTTGTCATATTTTGCACGACAATTGTATTAATGAAGTTGTAGTTGTTTCTGTACCATGTATTTGGCGACTCAGAATGGGTTGGATGGAATGGACCTATTTTGGGGGCGTCACAATATGAATATTTGTTACATATATATATATATATATTTATTTATATGAATATTTGTTTACATATATATATATATATATTTATAAATTTATCTCTAAATATTCATATAAATATTTATAAACAAGTATTCATATAAATATTTATGCATGAAATACAAATATATTATCTTATAATAATAACATACTAATTTGTCGTTTTATTCTGTGATATATAGATCGTTAGTATGAAAAGACATGTTTGACTTCTTTTTTTCCCCCTTTTTTCCACAAGCGCTAATTATTATATCAATTCTTTTTTTTTTACAAAATAAAAAAAAGCGGTACATTTCGGAAACAATAGCATTAATTATTCCTTATTTTAAAATGTCGATATTAAAAACTAATTAATTAACTTGGCTATTAATTTACATTATATATATTGATCATATATGATCATCGATATATCATTTAATTATTTAATTACCAATTTCCATCAAAAAAAAGTGTTCGATCACCCATTAATTATTTAACTTAAAAGAAGAAGATAATTGAAAAGAATAACTTATACTATATTCCAAGGCAAAATAAATAAATTAAAGAATAGGTAAGTTAAATATCATAATTTTGTAAGTATTTGACATATATAAGCGAGAAATTATAGTGTTATTATTTTTATTTATTGTTATTATTATTATTATCATTTTTTATTTTATTATTATTGTTATTAGTACTATTATTATTATTATTATTATTATTATTATTATTATTATTATTATTATAATAATAATTATTATTATTATTATATAACTTTCTGAGATTATATTAATGGTTTGTAGTGTAGGAGAATAAAGGAATATATGGGAGAAATCTCATATTTTGATATAAATATTAATTCTTGTAAGATATTAACACATAACTTGTGTTGCTCCAGCGGTCAAATGACCAAAGTTCTAAATGATAGGTCATAGGTTCGAATATGTTCCGCATTTAGACATAATTTTTAAATACTAAATACGAATATTTTTTGACAATTCTCCGAATATCGAATATGGTTTTACAAAAACATGTTTATTGGGATTATCTTAATTGAAGGCAACATTTTAATAGTCGTTGCAAAAAGTTGTATAAAATATGTAACGAAAATAAATATTGTTGCCAATGAATGTGGTCTATATTAGGCAACGAAATATAGCAACAAAAAAACTTTCGTTTTTACTGATGAGAAAAAATCAAGTGATTAGAAATTTTGCAAATCTAATTTCTAGCAATTTTGTTTTCAAATTTTGCAACGACTTGTGAATTTTCGTTGCAAAAAGTGAAAGCGACCACAATAACTGCGAAGGACAAGTTTAGTTGCTAACATACACTTTTAGCAACAACTTATAAAGTCGTTGCACGAAAATCGTTACTAAAGACCCATTTTTAGCAACAAAAAACTTCGTTACTTACGATGAGATAAAATCAAGTGGTGAAAATTTTGCAAAGCAATTTCTAACGAACTTTTTCCCATGATGAATTATAGCGAAATTTTGCAACGACTTATGAATTTTGTTGCAAAAAGTGAAAAACGACACAATCAAGTGAGCGAAGGACAACTTTCGTTGCTAAACATATACTTTTAGCAACAACTTATAAAGTCGTTGCCCGAAAAATCGTTGCTAAAGGCCCATTTTTTTGTAGTGGGATGATTTGAGTCGGGTGGAGCGGGCTTAGGAAGGCTGGTGGAGTAATATTAGAGTCAAGAAAAACTCTTGAAGGATTCAAAGGTGAAGTATTTGAATTGGGTGGAGGAGGGCTCAGATGGCTCTAGGAAAACTGCTGAGACACGTTTGCTGCTGACGTAGTGGAGTAGTATTAGAGTCGAGCAGAGAGCTCTTGAAGGATTCAAAGAAGATGCTTAATGATGAGAATACTCAAGTATGATACTTGTGATGGGTATTCAAGTGAAAGGTGGAGATTGTTGGGATATTTCACATGAATCCCACATCGGATAAATTCAAGAGTGTAGATGGGTTAATAAGTATGGTAGAGCCTCAACCTAATAGGTTAACCTTTTAGGTAAGGAGGTGGTCCAACATACCATTGGGCCCGTCTACACAGGTGTGCGCAACTAGGTGATGAATTGATGTGGGATGGATCGTACAATTCCACTACAATAATTGTGTGTCTCATTGGCTGCAGCTTCTTTATTTTTATGTTTGTTCTATTAAAACAAGTGTGGAAAAGATTTTGGTTTCTCTTTCGTGATTTCCTCCAAATGCATATGTAGTTTCATGCCTTATGGTCAATCATGCCAACTAATGGCATGCATATTGGTCAAATAATGATGTTTCTCTACCATATTTTAAATAAATTTGAAACCTCTTAATATATGTATGTATTTATGTATGCATATAGGTATGTTGTGTTTATACATCATATCCTAATGTTCAACTGTGAATCGATTAAGTTTTCTTGTAGGTTGTTTATTTCTTCTATGTGCATGAATTGCAAAAGTGTCCCTCTAAGTTGTCATCCAAATTCAATTTGACCCTTTAAATTGTAAAAATTTTAATTGAGTCCTTTACGTGGTCAATTTGCCATTCATTTTTCTGCTAGTGTTATAATGGCCCAATTAGAAAGAAAATGATATAAAAGAACTTAATTGCGACTGAATTATTTCTGACAAAAAATTACATGAAAAATAACCAGTTTTCTTATGGTGTAATACACTTTAAGAACTTGTAAGGTTAATTCGACTGTCAATATTGACACTGACTTCAAAAAAAGTATTGGATTCCAGATAGGTCTGAAGCAAGCATATGTTGAGTTCTTTAAGAACAAATCTACTTTAGCTGATTGTCCTATTAATAATTTTAGATGTGTGCCTGTATTATTAGTGTGTTCTGTTTTATCTTGTGTGCATCAGATGCCTTCTTTGGAAAAAGAAGGAATCTACTTTAGTAATTATTTAAGATGTTGTGTTGTGCTCTATGTTGGGAAATCAAACACACAAACACAACTGCGATGACACACAAATGTGTATGAGATATAAATTTTGGGTATTAAATTACTTGGATACGTATTTCGTACTCCTTCAGCGATAATCCTTTACTTTTGATTTGTTGTTTCGCTTTTCGTTTAGAAATTAATTATTGTCTCTTATGATTGTTCCTTCTCAAATTCGTTAAGCTTTGCTTTTATTTTGGCATTGATACCTAGAACTAGTATTTGTACTCCTTGAACTTGTCCATCGTGTTTAGTATTTATTTCGATCTTTGTATAAAATACATATTAATATTTTGGAGACTTTGTATATATTGATGATTCGTTTGAGTTTAACTTGTACATGTTAGAACCCTTTTGTGTTGATATTGTGCCGCGTGTGTTGTGACATGATATTTTGTTAGAATTTACCGTAGGGTATACGAGTTATAACCACCACGTGGGAGTACTACATGCATGTCCTCTTGGGCGAGGCATGATTTTATACAATGGCGATGTGATCGATCCACGATGTCTCAGTTTTTGCTCTCGGTGGGAGTTGACCATTTGGTGTTTTATTGGGGGCGTATGGGTCAACCTTAGTTTCGCTTACATTACTGCGGAGTGATGATGTTTGTGCAAACACGCCTTATACGATTTACATACATCTGGATTTTTGCGGTCGATGTGTGTGACTTGCTGTGTGACATTATTTGATTTGCCTATGTGATGATATTTGACTTGCCTTTGTGGTGATGTATATTCTGTTTTTGTTTTGAGCTTGGTATGAAATAACCCCATCCATTTGCTTCAGCCAATTATTTTGTTGTATTAGTTTTGTTCGTTACAATCCAGTTCATTAAATTGAGTTAGTTATCTCAATTCTTTAGTTTGTACTCTATATCCGTACTGAGCATTTGACTTATCTTTGTGTGTTTTTCTTTCTATTTGGTAATCGGGGATCGATGGCAAGTGTGATGAGAGCTCATTCTATGCAATGGTTTATATATATTTTGTTAATTTATGATACATTGATTTATTTATATTTGTAATAGTTATTTTGATTGTGGTTTGAGCCGATTGTGACATTTATTATGGTTTGTCTGTGACATTTAATCATTATGAGATTATTTTTTGTGGTTTAGATTATATTCATCAGTTTGTTGTGTTTTGAGTAACCAGTAAGACCCCGAATTTTATGAAATGAAAGTATTCAATTTTCTTATAATTATTATTTTATTTAATAAATGGTTAAATTGATAAAAGTTAAGGGTGACATTTGAAAATTTTGCAAAGTAAGTAAGTTGATATAAAAAATTCGTTGTGTCGGAGAATATTCAATTGGTCGAGGAATATTCTATTTTAACGAGGGGAATATTAAATGCGACGACCTGATCATTGGTGGACCTCATGCTTGAATCTTTGTCGTAGTTAGAAAGCATTGAAATATTTTTAAAAATAACGGCGAAAGTTTTACTAGTTAAACTGTTGAACTACCGGATAATAAAAAAAAGATGTCTGGCGTGGTTGCGTAGTAGCACATAGTATTGATTATTGATGCTTACGTGAGAAGTCACTTAGTTATACTCAATTATTGCTACAATAATTGCTGCATAATATCTCTCATACTATTGATTCAATTATTTTCACAGTATTATCTGCTAGACCTGGAAAAATATATTTATGAGTTGCTTTTGGTTTTCAAAATATGGTTAACCAACCATTTAAGAACTAAAACTATATTAACCATTTTTAATATGGATAATGTGGGTTGGAACCACATGGTTATGGTTAAAAATCATATTAACCATTTTAAGATGTTTTGACTTTTAAACAAATTTTTTTAAAAATAAAATTAATATATACTATAGATAGAGATGGATATAAGGGGGGTGGAATTTAGGCTCCTTAAGTAATGCTTTATAAAATATACATAATCACATAATATTATTTTTTTTTTGGGTGGGGTGGAGGTGGGGGTAAGGGGTGTATCATAATCACATAATATTATTTTTTGAGGGGTGGGAGTGGGGTGGGGTGGGGGGGGTGGGGTGGGGGGGGGGGGGT
The DNA here is from genome assembly GCA_020205615.1 of Panax quinquefolius. Taxonomy (NCBI): domain Eukaryota; kingdom Viridiplantae; phylum Streptophyta; class Magnoliopsida; order Apiales; family Araliaceae; genus Panax; species Panax quinquefolius. The sequence goes on from CM035172.1 coordinate 62,163,183, forward strand.
GTGGGTGGGGTGGGTGGGGTGGGGTGGGGTGGGGTGGGGTGGGGTAGGGGTGAGGGGTGGGGTGTATATATAATCACATAATATTATTTGTTTTGTAGAGGTAGGGGTGGGTGGGGTGGGGGTGGGTGGTGGTGTGGGGTATGGGTAAGTGGTGGGGTGGGGTGGGGGTGGGGGGTGGGGGTGGGGTGTAGACATAATCACATAATATTATTATTTTTGGTGGAGGTGGGGGGGGTGGGGTGGGGTGGGGTGGGGTGAGTGTAACATTCCAGAATTTTAAATTATAATATTAAATATTTATTGATTTATATAAGTATTTAATGGATATATTTATTATTGAATAAATAATTGTTCAATTTGAGTTGATGTGGTTTAGTTAATTATTTGTTGTATAAATAATTAAGGAGTTAAGAAAATTAATTGTTATGAGATTATATACCAATTTAATTTAATAATTAAGTTAGAGAGCTAATAATGATTAAATGAATTATAATATTTTAATTGGAATTTGTGATTAAAATAAAGTGTTAGTTGGTTGAATAAAATTATAATTATAAAGGAAATTATAATTATGTGATAATGATTTATGTGTTAAAGTAATTTAATAGATTAATATTTTAATTGATTGATTATTTAAATTATTGGAAGTGTGACGAATAACCTTGCTATAAAGGAGTTATTAAAATAAATTAAAGGAGTTTAATTAGGTTTTGCCAAACAAAACCTAATATACATTAAGTCTTTATTCTAATTGTGTTTTTTCCAAACAAGGCATAAGATTAATTGATTATATTTTAGTAGTTAGCCAAACAAGCCTTATGACTTTTGATTTTTCAAATAAAACATAACTAATATAAGTTATATCTATATTTATATTATATCATTAATATATATTATTATTATATATCGTTATATTGTTGAAAGACGTTATGTTAGAAGAGAAAGAAAACTCAGTTGAAGAGTTTACGAGAGAGAAAAGAAGAGAGGAAGGAAGGCGGAGAAATTGAGAAAGGAATTGGGGAAAAGAAGCGATAATCAAAAGGATAACCATCTTCTTCTAACTACAGGATATCATCTTCTTAATCAAAGGTAGGAGCTCGATCTTTTTCTTTAAAAGTTTTGTTTTCTCTTCCAAAAAAGTCTCTGTAAAATAATTGTAAAAGATGAATTGTTGATATGTATATAGTTTTGTATGATAATTGTTTGTAAAAGGTTGTTTCATGAGTTTATATGTGATTATAGAGAAATTAAGTCATGGATGTATGCAATTTGTCAAGAAAATCATATTACACAGTGTTTATATGAAAATATATGAGTATGGCTTAGTTTAAAATGAAATTAAGGTTTGATTAATTGTTAATATATATAAATTGACTATTGAATTTGATAGAGTATGTATAATCATAACCATGGTATTTTGAATTTACTGTTTTGATTGAAAAACAAAATCACAGTGTTGAATTTCATTAATAATGTCAAAAATGGAGTTTTTGCCAAAAGTAGTGAAATTGAGTGTTGTAAGTTGATAATTGTGTTGTTATATGTGTATAATCATGCTAGTCTTTACAATATGTTTACAGAAAGTCTCTGTATACATGTAGTTAGTTTGTTAGATTAGAGCTTGTAGGCCAATTTGGCTTTTTGTTCATGTTGTTGCCGAGCTTGGTCGCCGAGTTTGATTATGTGAATTGGTAATTTAACCTACATGATGTATATATTTGTTTATAAAAGGTTGGTAATGACTAATTATGTCATGATGACATATATATAGGGTATTGAGATTCAAGTGGTAAGGGTTAAGCTTGTCTTTAAAGGCAAGTTCTCTAACTCTACTTTTATAAGTGTGCGAATATTTAAACTCTTTTGAGCAAGTTTTCTAACTCCATACTTTCATTGAGTTAGTTGTTTATGCAAGTTTTCTAACTCTAAAACTTCATTGTGCAAGTTCAATTTAGTTGAGTACATTATTGTTTTTAATTCAAATTCAATTATCTGAGTGGCTAACTCTACACTTTCGTAGAAAGCTAGATGGTTTATTATTGAGAAAGCTATTGTATCTAATTGTTTATAGGGATGCAAGTATTCTAAATCGTATATTTAGTATTGAGCAAGTTTCTTTTATATGTAACTTGTTATTTAGCATGCAAATCGCTATATTTTAATATTCTAGTGTTGAACAACTTTATCGTTCAAATTCTTTATTCATTATGCATGCTTGGTATCCAATTATCAATAACTTTGACTTAATATTTTTCAAAGCAAATTATGTTATGATTATTCAATGTTTATGCTATTAGATTATTCTAAAGCATGATATTAATTTACAAATATCGATTCGGTTATGATTATTCCATAGCATACGATTATTTCTTTTGTATTCAACTAATCCTTAGTTGATGGCCGTTAATTCTAAATTACCCTGTAATGTATCCAAACCAAACTTACTTTGGTGCGGACTTGTATACTAAATACTGAGATGAACAACTCTTTTATTAGAGGTTTACGCTTAGCGTTGAAATGGTTGTGCACAATACATTGTACGAAGGGTTGATCCCCCTAAGTACGTGGAGTCTTTATAGTCTTATGACTGTTAAAGTTAAAGTTAAAAGATTACTTATAACTGTGCACATGATTCGTGGTCATTAGACCCTCAGTAGTATGTTTAAAAATGTTAATAGAACCTATCGATCAGTTCTATTGAGCCTATTTCTGGCAAATGTTGTAATGTTGTAAAGTTATTCATTCTTATTTCAAGTGAGCCTTGTTTGCTCACTCTTGCATATTAAATACTTATTGTAGCTAAGGTTGAGAAGGTCAATGAACCTACTACTAGCAAAGGAAAGGGAAAAATGTACAAGTGATGAAGACTTGTAATTTTATTTTATCGTTATAGACTTTTGAATGATGTAATAACTTAATTTCCTCATTTGAATGATTGTAATTAAAGGTTAGATAACCTGGGAGATTTTTATTTAAGTTTAATCCTGTATGGGCAGATTTATATTATTCAATTTTATTATGATTGGATAGTTAGAAATGAATGTTTTGATTAAGTGAACACCAAATCTTGAGGAAATGAAGTACCGAGGATTTGGGGTGTCATGAGTTAGTATCAAAGCTTTAGGTTATGAACCTTAGGTGGGGGGGGAAGCCTTAGGAAGTAACCTTTGAAAAGATAGTGGAGATAACTCTTATCGAGTTTTAAGGAAGAAGTAATAAAACACTTATGTGCTTATGTGTTTATAGTTTATGTACTCGTGAGTGTCGAGTAGAAATGATTAATAATTAAAACTTTAAAACTTTGTTGTTAGGATGACTAATGTCGGAGAATCCAGTCAGGCTAGGGAGGAGGGACCTCAAATGCCTATAGAGGAGGAACCTCGCAACATTCAGGTAGTTTGGGAACAACTACTGCCACGGGAGTCAGCCCCGTTGGTCACAGTAGTTGAAGATGAGGATGATGACGTGGAAATGGATGAGGAGGATCCCATTGAGTTACCACAGGATGATGAGGATGACGAGGACGAGGAGGAGGAGACTCCACTTACCTCAAGGGCTACTCGTATGTACGATGTAGTCTACGACCGTAACGTGGAACTTCGAGGATCTGATTGAGGAGTTACAGAGAGATAAGCATTGAACAATGAGAAGGCCATGATGACACAAAAAAGGCGGCGAGATCCGGGATCTTGAGGAATGGCCGACAAAGCCGAGGAGAAACTAGTACAAACCGAAGGAGAAAAGAACAATTGATCGAGGTGGTCATTTGGCGAAGAACAAGTGAAGGAAGAAGCTACCAAGAAGGCGAGAGGTGAAGATGCATCTGAGGAAGCTTAACAACGAACTGGAAGAGCAGTAAGGAACTCAAATGCGAAGAGGATGAAGATGGAAGAGATGGATAAAGTATTTAACACCGCAATTAATCGAGCTCAAGATCGGGTCATGGGATATCCGATTGATTCGAGACAGCGCCATCATATGTATTAGATCATGAACAATGTTAGGGTCATGGAAGAAGAAAGCGTGATAGGGCTAAGAAGTATCTTAATAGAACATCGTAGTTGTTGTACGATGAGTGAAAGGTTAAATAAATTGTAAATCCCAAGTGTTGTGCAATCTATGGGATATGACTATGATGTTGTCCTGAAACTTTTGTAGTTCAGGAAAGTAATGTAAATAGCAGTGATGCTATTGTTTTATGTTTTAAAAAGGTTATGAATAAATAAAAGTTGTTACTTTATTCAAAGTGTTATGTGTTATGTGGTTATTTCTTTTGGAGGCAAGTTAAGTAGAAATTTCTTAAAAGAGTTGAATAATAATCTAATGAATGTATTTTAACAGAAAATGCCTCCCAGACGTTAACCACCACGACAGAGAACCATTGAAGGAACCAATAACGACAATGTTGATGGTAACCCCGTTCAACAACTAGTGACGCTACTGACAGGAGCGTTGCAGAATCAACCACAAAACCATGGTACAACGTTTAAGGATTTCAAGGCGGTTGGACCACCTGAATTTAGTGGGTCCATGAATCAAGTCGAAGCACAAACCTGGATTATGGAGATAGAAAAGGTAGTTGATGTCGCTAGGGTAGGGGATGATCGGAAAGGCGCTACATAACATTTATGTTGAAAGCGAAGCTAGTTATTGGTGGTAGGCCAATAAAACTTCGTGAAGGGGCGGGAGTGATGACACAGGATAGGTTCAAGGAGTTATTCTTGAGACCTATTTTCGGAGAGTTGAAGAGTCGATTAGAAGTGCGTTTCTGGAATTAAAGTAGGGAACGATGATGGTATCTGAGTATACCTCAAAATTCAACGAATTGGTGAGGTTTGCGCCATATCAAGTAAATTGCCTGAAGACGGCGTAAAGGCAAAGAGATTTGAGCGAGGGTGAAGCCACTGGTACACTGATAGGGTTTCCTGTTCAATTGAAGATGTTTGCAGTGATGATGGAGAAAGCGTTACTACATTTGAAGGTGGAAGCGAGGCAATGACAAAGTTCAATCAGGAACAAAAGAAGAAGAAGAATGAAAATGAGATTAAGAATGGAGGTGGTAGCGGTGGAAACAACAACAACAACAACAACAGTTTGAAGAGGAAGTGGAATGGAAACATGGGTGCTGGAAACCAGCAGGGTAACCAGCAAAACAAAAAGTTTGAAGCATGTGCGACATGTGGGAAATTTCATAAGGGTGCGTGCTTGATGGAGAAAGCGAGTTTGCTTGATTGTGGCGGGGAGGTCACATCGCCCAAATTGCACTCAACTAAAGAAGAATCGTGCTTCGCGTGCGGATCGAGGATCACTTTGCTCGTGAATGCCCTAAGAAGAAGGATGGAGTGACTACCGGAAGCAATGGAGGTAATGATGGAGGTACATGGGCCATTCCGGGGGACTGCGACATTAAACAAACCCATGCAGACGGAACCTTGACATGGTATGCAAGATGTTGTGCAATCAAAAGATGTAGTGTCGGTATTATCAATCAATGATATAAATGCTTATGTATTATTCGATTTGGGTGCTACTTGTTCGTTTATATCTGATGAATTTGCTAAGAGGTTAGAATTGCCTAGAGAAGAACTGAATTTTCCTTTGAACATAGAAATTGCGACTAAGGAAGTAATCCCCGTTAGATTCGTATACAAGAACTGTAGGGTGAATATTAAGGAGAATAACTTGTTGGTAGATTTGATTCCGATTAGACTTGGAGAGTTTGATGTTATTTTAGGAATGGATTGGATGTTCAAATATGGAGCGGTAATTGATTGTCACAAGAAGTGTGTAAACCTTATGACTCCGTCAAAGGTAGTATTTTATGGTAGCAAGTCACCTAGACAAATTAAATGTCTGACAACTATGCAGGCCAAGAAATTATTGAGTCAAGGTTGTGTGGGCTATTTAGCTTACATAGTCGATACTCAGAAGAAGGGTGTGAAACTAGAAGAGATACCAGTGGTGAGGGAATTTGAAGACGTGTTTCTAGAGGATTTTCCAGGATTTTCGCCTGAAAGAGAAATAGAGTTCGTGATCGACTTGGCGCCGGGAACAACACCAATATCGAAGGCCCGTCTGAGAATGGCTCGGTAGAAATGAAGGAACCGATGAATGCGATTTGCAAGAGTCATTGGACAAAATATATTCAACAGCGTATCGCGTGGGGGGAGCGCCAGTTTATTCTTGAAGAAGAAGGGCGGATCAATGCGTCTTTGCATTGATTATAGTAAGTTAAACAAGGTCACTATTAAGAACAGGTATCCGTTTCCTAGAATATATGACTTGTTTGATCAGTTGAAGGGTGCTAAATATTTCTTGAAAATTGATTTGAGAAGTGGGTATCACCAATTGAAGGTAAGAAAGGAGGATATACCTAGAACGGCATTCAGAACTCGGTACGGACATTACGAGTTTCTGGTAATGTCTTTTGGTTTAACTAATGCCCCTGCTGCATTCATGGATTTGATGAATAGGGTATTTAAACCATTCTTAGACAAGTTTGTAGTGGTATTTATTAATGACATTCTGGTGAAAGGATGGGATTTCAGTGGATCCATCAAAAGTGAAAGCTGTAATCAATTGGGAACAACCAAGGACACCTTCGGAGGTGAGGAGTTTCTTGGGACTGGCCGGTTATTATAGAAGATTTATTCAAGATTTTTCTAAGATAGCCACTCATTAACAAATTTGTGAGGAAAGTTTGTAAAATTCGTTTGGACGGAGAAATGTGAAGAGAGTTTCAAGATTTGAAGAAGAAGCTAAGTGTGGCTTTTGTGTTGACATTACCGGATAATCAAGAAATTTTGTGGTGTATAGTGATGCCTCACACAAAGGGTTGGGTTGTGTTCTTATGCAAAGCGGCAAAGTTATTGCATATGCATCAAGACAATGAAGGATTATGAGAAAGGGTATCAGACTCATGATTTGGAATTAGGCTGCAGATTGTATTTGCTCACGAAGATATGGAGACACCTTATCTTTATGGAGAGAAATGTGAGATCTACTACAGACCACAAAAGTCAGAAGTATATTTGCACTTAGAAGGATTTGAACATCGTCAAAGAAGGTGGATGGAATTGATAAAAGATTACGATTGTGAGATCTTTTATCATCGAAGCAAAAAGAATGTGGTTGCGAGATGCTTTAAGCGGGAAAGGTCGGGGAAAAGTTGATGTTGATAACAACTCGGGGAGGAGCTCATTTCGTGATGACAAAACTAGAGTTGAAAATCAAATTTCCAAACGAATCTGACGAACAACTATTTCACATAGAAGCTGGTCCAACTTTAGTGGACAAAGTGAAGGATGCTCAACTACAAGATGAAGAGTGTGGGAAAATCAAAGAGAATCGATTGAGGGTAGTGATGTAAAATACAAGATCGATCAGAAGGACTACTACGGTTTGAGGAAGAATCGGGTTCCAATGACACAGAAATTTGAAAGAAGAAATTTTGACCCGAAGCTCATAGCTCAAGATATTCAATTCATCGGGAAGCACGAAAATGTATCAAGATTTGTCTGAGCATTTTGGTGGTAGAATATGAAAAGGGGCGTTGCGAGAATGCGTGGCGAAATGTTTGACATGTCAAAGAGTAAAAAGCCGAACATCAAAGACCCGGTGGATTACTTCAACCGTTGAAATATCTAGGAATGGAAGTGGGAACACATCACGATGGATTTTGTGGTGGGTCTTCCAACTATTAGGAGTGGATGCGATGCGATTTGGGTGATAGTGGACGGTGAGCCGAAATCGCCGCACTTTCTACCAATAAAGATTAGATTGATCTTGATCGGTTGGCAAGATTGTACATTAAAAGATCGTTTCGAGGCACAGAGTGCCAGTATCAATTGTGTCCGATAGAGATCCGCGATTCACGTCAAATTTGTGACAACCCGAGAATTTAGACAAATTATTAAAATCTTAAATGATTGATTTAAGGTCAAATAATGAACCAAAGCAGGAAAATAAGTGTATGTATTTAACATTTTAGGAATGAATTTTGTGAATTTAAAACTTTTGGAAAAGGTTTACAGTGTTAAGAATATACGTGTATGTGGATATGTGTTTGGTGTATATGGTTATGTATGTGTTCATAATGTGGTTAAGGGTTGAGGGTTGACGGATAAAACTTATCAACATCGAATCCTAGGTATATATTAAAGAAACGATAACGTTATGTTAGAAAATCCTAATGTCGATAAGAAAACCTAGAAATGGGTTCGGAAACCCTAGTTTCGATTTGGAGTTCGAAACCCTAATTAGGATATTAAAACCCTAGATTGGGAATGCAATGCTATATATAAGGTTTAACGTTATTAATTATAAATTTATTAGGAAAACCTAATGAATTATTGGAAACCTATTTGAGTATTTCAAAACCCTAATACCATATCCGAAAATCCTAATTTGATTTGAATATTGAAACCCTAACTGGGAATATAACGGAGAATTATAATGCTCAAGTGATTTAAATTATAAGCTTAATAGGGTAAAGCTTAATTATTTAGCAAACCCCTAATTTCCAAAATTTGAACCCTAATTATTCTATCTAAAACCTAAATCGGGATATTAAAACCCAAGTGGGAAGCTTGAAGATAAGTATAGAATTTCTATGTTATTAATTGTAAGTATAATTAGGGATAACCCTAATTGATTAATTGGAAAGCCCTAATTTCTAATGTAGGAAACCTAGCATGCAATTAGAAAACCTAATTATTAGCTTATAGAATGTAATGTTAATTAGGAAGCTTTAACCCTAATTAGCAAGAATGAATGAGATTAGTAAAAACTAACGTAATTAGGGAACCCTAATCAAAGAAACTAAGATTTCTATATTTGCCTTAATACACAACTCTAGATTTAGAGCTTATAAAACCACAAGGTCAAACCACAAGGGTTAAAACCTAATAGGTGTGAGAAGTTACCAAAGTACCGTACACTTTATGAGCGAATGACCAAAATGCCATTTTAGCATTATTTAATAAGATAACTTGTGTAGGTTGCCATAACTTTAGTTGGTGACCAACCTTTGCTAGGCATGTGGTCTATGTGCTAGCCTTTAATCATCAACCATCAACCATCTAGAATCCTATAAATACATTGGACCAAAGATCAAAGTTCAAAAGTAAGCAAAATTCACTTACTTTACTTTTCAAGCTAGCCAAACCTTCTCTCTCTCTCCCATTCGAAATTGTAGAGTGAGAGTGACTAATAAGTTAAGCCAAGATCATGTGTTAGCTTGCCAAGATCAAACACCAAAAATCAGATTCAAAAATTGAGCATTTATGAAGTATAAACCCTAATTCTAGAAATCCTTAGATCTGTTGTTAGATGTTATGATTTTATGTTTAAATGTGTAGTATGTTGTATATATTAGTGATCTGGGTTGTAATATCACAAATCCATAACACTTAGATGCTCGAAATTGATGTTTTTAGAAATGGAAATCGAGAGAAAAGTGGCTGACAGTAGAGATGTCGAGCCCATAGATTCATATGTGTTAGTTGTTTGTTGTGTTTTATGTTATAGATCATTCTACGTTATATGGTCTTTTCACTAGAGCGGAATGAAGCCTAGATGATGTCTAGATCGGAAGTTACAAGCGGTCAAAATCAGATTGACCAAACACAAAACCATTTTAAAATGGCCCAGATTTTTAGATCTCGCTTGACGGTGATTTTCAAGGCCATAGATCTTGTTGTTGTTTACTTGTTTGGTCATATTGTTTCTTTAGGGTTGTGATCGACATCTAGAGAACACATGTATGTCTTCATATCACCTTGATTAACAACAGAATCGTAGATGGCGGCCAAACAACCGATTGACCACGGATCTTGAACGAAATCTGGAAAACCCGAAATCGTGAGAAGCAGTCTTGACCCCTAGTTTGGTGGGTCCGGATCTCTCGATTACGATGTTGTTATGTTGATTTAGTGTAATAAAATTGTACCTGTCATGTGTTCTACAAGATGCGACCACTAGATCACACCAAGCGAGCTCGAATGCTAAGATTCAAGGCTTGAACTAGCACCCTCACACTTGCTCGAGTTTACGGAAAAACCGAACTCAAGAAAGCTTCGACAAGTATTTTGATCAATTATATCTTCTTTGTTGTGATAAGAATTGGCAATAATTCTTCTTTGTTGTTGTAGAGCTACATTAGTACTATAGTTAGAACCAAATTGAAAGCCCGGAAGTGTTATAACCAAAATATTTCATTGATTCGAACTACCCATCTCTACCTCATTATGAAATCTAGGTTTGGGATGAAGAACACCTATAATGACAGTTACATCGCTATAGAAGACCTACTAGCGATGCTTATTTTAGGAAAATAGATTATTTTATTTAATAAATAGAAAAAATGGTTTTAATTATTAAAATACATAATAAATTACGAAAAATTATTTTAAAGCTTTGAAAAATAGTTTTTAATTATTTGGAGTATATTTGAAAATATTTAATATTTTTGGAATATAAATGGTATTTATTTATTTAATTATAATATTAGATAAATTATTTAAAATGGTTTTAATTAATGAAAAATCATGAAAAATTATATTATGGTGTCGAGAAAATATTTTAAGTTACTTTTGATGACTTTTGATATTTTGTGATGAATTTCATTAATATTTATTATTAATGTTAATTAGCTTATTTAATAAATATATTAGATAAATTATGTAAAAATAGAATTAATGATTTAAAAATCATATAAAATGATTTAAGTGTTATAAAAATATTTTAAGTTATAATATATAACTTTTGATATTTTGTCATGAAAATATTAATATTTTAATATTTATAGAAATTATCGGATAATGGATTTGATTGTTTAAAAATCATAGAAATATGATTTTAAGATATTAAAAATACTTTGTGATGTTATAAATATATTATAGTATTATGTTATGATTTTCATTGATATTTGGTATTAAATTAATATTAATGATCAAGGAATAATGTGGTATTTATATTAATATCGAGTTATTGATTAATGTTTTTAATTACTTTAAAAACATTTAAAGGAAATAATAAAGTATTGAAAATACTTTGAGATATTATAAATATGAAATAATATTATGGCATGTAATTCATTAATGTTTAGCAATAAATAAATATTAATGACTAAGGAATTATGGGGTATTTAATTCATTTAAATGCGGTATAAGTGATTGAAAAATTATGATAATGATATTAATTATCTGAAAATTATTACAAGTTTATGAAAAATGTTTTGACTGATAATATAATTATCTAAGGTTATTGTTAATTATTTAGGCAGAGTTTAATTGAATTTAAACTTGATATTTGTCCGATTAGACCGTCGGGATAATTGAATGGTGTCGGTTTCAACTTACACTTAAATAGTCTGATTTGATGTTAAGCCTTATGTGTTGTATAGACTGATAGAATTATGTGGTAATGTGTTTAGGTTATTTTATACTGTGATGATATTATTCTAATATTTGGAGATCGGTATTATCTGTATTAGGTCTTTGGATAAAGCTAAGTTATATTTCGTATCGGTAATCAACAGAACATGCAAGTTTGTTTTTCTTAACTCTATTAAGAGTGTTTCATTCAGATATGCTTATGGTTAATCATTACTGATTGCCATATAGAATTGTACTCTGTACATCTTGTATGTATAAGTCAGGTATGAAAGGCTGATCACCTTCATTACCAGTTGGTCCAGATATATATTGTTCATATGTAATACTTGGCCAGTTAAAAGTTTGTTCATGCTAATTCACAACTACATTGTGAATTATAGCCAGCTTATTATTCTAAATCTTTCAATCATGATATTTCCTTAAATTGTATTTAAACTTGCTGGGCAACTTTCATGCTCACTCTTGCTATATCATGATAAAATATTGCAGATAAAGACGAATGCTTCGGATACAAGGAAAGTTAAATACAGTTCCATCTTAGAGTTAATATGCGTGATTAGATTTGTAATAGTCTTGTATGATGATAATATCATGTGTCAGATAAGTTATGAAATGTGTATAAGTTATGGTTACTCGACCTTGGGGATAGTGTATAATGTTTAATGTATAAACAATTTATGTTTATATCTTCCGCAATAGTTGTAGAAATAGCGAACCTGAGGATCATGGCGATTAGCGCTACAAAATTTCTGGAAGAGACTACAAGAATGCATGGGGACACAGTTGAGAATGAGTACGGCTTATCATCCACAAACAGATGGACAAAGCGAACGAACAATTCAGACATTGGAAGATATGCTAAGAGCATGTGTCATGGACTTTAAAGGAAGGTGGGAAGAACATTTACCATTGGTGGAATTTGCTTACAACAACAGTTACCACACGAGCATCGGTATGCCACCTTACGAGGTATTGTACGGCAGAAAGTGCAGAACTCCACTGTGCTGGGATGAAGTCGGTGAACGTCAACTGCTAGGACCGGAACTAGTGCAATAAACTGCTGACTTTGTCAAACTCATCAGGAAAAGAAAGGTAGGTAGCGACTCAAGGACAAGCCGAGAAGAAGTATCTTTTTGATCAACACAGGCAAGATCATACATTTGACGTGAAGTTATGTATTCCTAAAAGTTTCTCCTTGGAAGGGAAAATTCATTTTCGATAAAAAGGAAAGCTAAGCCGAGGTTTATTGGACCCTTTGAAGTGTTGCGAAGAGTGGGAGAAGTGGATTATGAGGTAGCTCTACCTCCGAGTTGGAAAATATTCACATTGTTTTTCACATTTTGATTATTACGACCATATAAAACCGGACTACTGAACACGTGATCTGAAATCACGAACCATTGCGATTCGAGAAAGATTTGTCTTATGAAGAGATTCTTATTCAAATAGTTGGCGAGGAAAGAACAGTATTTTCGAGGAATAAAGTTATACCTTCTATGAAGGTGATATGGGAGAACCACAACTGAAGAAGAAGCTACGTGGGAACTCGAAGAGAAAATGTTGAAAGAGTACCCTAAGTTATTTGTTTAATCTGTGTCTTCGATTCTGGGGACAGAATCTTTGTAAGTAGGGAAGAATGCAATGAATGATTTGTTTGAGTTGTGATTACGAGGACAAAATCCTTGTAAGGAGGAATGATGTAACATTCCAGAATTTTAAACTATAATATTAAATATTTATTGATTTATATAAGTATTTAATGGATATGTTTATTGTTGAATAAATAATTATTCAATTTGAGTTGATGTGGTTTAGTTAATAATTAAGGAGTTAAGAAAATTAATTGCTATGAGATTATATACCAATTTAATTTAATAATTAAGTTAGAGAGCTAATAATGATTAAATGAATTATAATATTTTAATTGGAATTTGTGATTAAAATAAAGTGTTAGTTGGTTGAATAAAATTATAATTATAAAGGAAATTATAATTATGTGATAATGATTTATGTGTTAAAGTAATTTAATAGATTAATATTTTAATTGATTGATTATTTAAATTATTGGAAGTGTGACGAATAACCTTGCTATAAAGGAGTTATTAAAATAAATTAAAGGATTTTAATTGAGTTTTGCCAAACAAAACCTAATGTACTATTAAGTCTTTATTCTAATTGTGTTTTTTCCAAACAAGGCGTAAGGATTAATTGATTATATTTTAGTAGTTAGCCAAACAAGCCTTATGACTTTTGATTTTCAAATAAAACATAAAGCGATATAAGTTATATCTATATTTATATTATATCATTAATATATATTATTACTATATATATGTTATATTGTTAGATACGTATGTTAGAAGAGAAAAAGACTCGAGTGGAAGAGTTCTGAGAGAGAAAAGAAGAGAGGAAGGAAAGGTAGAAATTGAGAAAGGAATTTGGGGAAAAGAAGCGATAATCAAAAGGATAACCATCTTCTTCTAACTCTAGGATATCATCTTCTTAATCAAAGGTAGGAGCTCGATCTTTTCTTTAAAAGTTTAGTTTTCCTCTTCCCAAAAAGTGCAGTAAAATAATTATAAAAGATGAATTATTGATATGTTTATAGTTTTGTATGATAATTATTTATAAAAGGTTGTTTCATGAGTTTATATGTGATTATAGAGAAATTAAGTCATGTATGTATGCAATTTGTCAAGAAAATCATATTATAGTGTTTATATGAAAATATATGAGTATGACTTAGTTTAAAATGAAATTAAGGTTTGATTAATTGTTAATATATATAAATTGACTATTGAATTAGATAGAGTATGTATAATCATAACCATGGTATTTTGAATTTACTGTTTTGATTGAAAAACAAAATCACAGTGTTGATTTTCATTAAAAATGTCAAAAATGGTGTTTTTGCCAAAAGTAGTGAAATTGAGTGTTGTAAAGTTGATAATTGTGTTTTTATATGTGTATAATCATGCTAGAGTCTTTACAAATATGTTTCTGAAAGTCTCTGTATATATTACATGTAGTTAGTTTGTTAGATTAGAGCTTGTAGGCGATTTGGCTTTTTGTTCATGTTGTTCATAGAGCTTGGTCGTAGAGTTACGGACTTTGGCGCTTGAAGACTACCAAGAATCTAAGTTTCACTGCATATTGAAGCGCCCGTCGTCACGTGTTAGTGCCACCAGCCATGATGCCAATCGTTGGCTTTGTGACTTTCATGTATGGCCTTGACTCATGCAGCCATGGCCGCTGACCACAATGTAAACTGTGGCGCCGCAGCGTGAGTTAGCAGAATGTTCTGACAATTTTAGTTTATTACACAAAGTTTGAAAATAAATGTTATGTGTTAAAAATAGGAATGCTAAATGATGATTTCAGTAGTATTAAACTATGAATGAGCATGTTATCAAGGGTTAACTAGTATTAACATAGTTTGATTATGTGAATTGGTAATTTAACCTACATGATGTATATATTTGTTTATAAAAGGTTGGTAATGACTAATTATGTCATGATGACATATATATAGGGTATTGAGATTCAAGTGGTAAGGGTTAGCTTGTGCTAAAGGCAAGTTCTCTAACTCTACTTTTATAAGTGTGCGAATATTTAAACTCTTTTGAGCAAGTTTTCTAACTCCATACTTTCATTGAGTTAGTTGTTTTATGCAAGTTTTCTAACTCTAAAACTTCATTGTGCAAGTTCAATTTCGTTGAGTACATTATTGTTTTTAATTCAAATTCAATTATCAAGTGGCTAACTCTACACTTTCGTAGAAAGCTAGATGGTTTATTATTGAGAAAGCTATTGTATCTAATTGTTTATAGGGATGCAAGTATTCTAAATCGTATATTTAGTATTGAGCAAGTTTCTTTTATATGTAACTTGTTATTTAGCATGCAAATCGCTATATTTTAATATTCTAGTGTTGAACAACTTTATCGTTCAAATTACTATTCATTATCGTGCTTGGTATCCAATTATCAATAACTTTGACTTAATATTTTTCAAAGCAAATTATGTTATGATTATTCAATGTTTATGCTATTAGATTATTCCTAAAGCATGATATTAATTTACAAATATCGATTCAGGTTATGATTATTCCATAGCATCACAGATTATTTCTTTTGTATTCAACTAATCCTTAGTTGATGACCGATTTAATTCTAAATTACCTGTAATGTATCCAAACCAAACTTACTTTAGTGCGGACTTGTATTCTAAATCTTTGAGATGAACAACTCTTTTATTAGAGGTTTACGCTTAGCATTGAAATGGTTGTGCACAATACATTGTCGAAGGGTTGATCCCCCAAGTACGTGGAGTCCTTATAGTCTTATATTTATTAAAGTTAAAGTTGAAAGGTTACTTATAGCGTGGACATGATTCGTGGTCATTTGACCATCAGTAGTATGTTTAAAAATGTTAATAGAACCTATCATTCGATTCTATTGAGCTATTTACGGCAAATGTTGTAATGTTGTAAAGTTATTCATTCTTATTTCAACCGAGCCTTGTTTGCTCACTCTTGCATATTAAATACTTATTGCATCTAAGGTTGAGAAGATCAATGAACCTCTTCTTTGTATGAAAGAGAATTGGTTTTATCTTTGGGGATGTTGGTGTGATGCACCCGGATGGGTATTTGGAGATTAAAGACCAATTCAAGGATGTTATCATTAGCGGCAGAGAGAATTTGAGTAGTGTGAATTTGTGGAGGTTGAATCGGTGTTGTACTTTGGCGGTGAATGAAGGCGGTGGTGGTGGTGTGGTGGGACGAGTTTTGGGGGAGCAGCAGGTGTGCCTTTGTGAGTTTGAGGAGTAGTAGTACAAAGCCCACCGTCCACCGAGAAAGAGATCTGAGATTCTGAGGGATGATCGGATGAGAGATCAGGAGTTCGAACAGAGATGACGAGATCGAGAAGTCTGTGCTGAGAAATGAATGAGAGTTATGGCCGACCATGGAGTCTTGGACTCAATGGACTGTGCGTACTGCTTAGCAGCTTAAGGACTATTATTAATATTATTTTAACTTAGCCTTTATTCGGTTATTCGGTTTACCCGAATAACCCAAAAGTAATATACCCGTACAACCTAACCAAAAACCGTAATAAATTTCGGGTATAACCGAAATGTTAAAAAAAACCCAATTATTAGAAAATTTCGGTTAAATTATTTGAGTTCGGTTCGATAATTCGATTATACCCATTTTTGCTCGAGGTCCAACCCCACATGTTCCTCCACCGATATCCACACTCATTCAATATATATATATATATATATATATATATATATATATATACACTCCACCACTCACATACACATTTCTTACTTTCCCACCAACATGTCCACATCACACACATCCACATCCACACACATCATTCTCACTTCTTTTCCACCATTTCCCTCACACAGTATTAGCGGTAAAACTTTCCGTCGTTATTTTCAATAAAAAATATTTTTGTCGTTTTCTCAATCGAAATAATTCCGTTGTGGGGTCCACCAATGATTATACGGCAGATTATCTGAATATTCCCTGCTTAAAAGCGAATATTCCCGACCAATCGAATATAATACAACAACTTGCATACTTTTGCAAAATTTATAAATACTACCCACAACTATAACATTATATCAAATCCACACCATAATATTAAAAATATTTCAAGAAATTTTAATCTTTATTCATAAAATCACGAGTCTCACAATCTCCCTCCTTATGGAATTTTGCCTCGAAATTTACGTATATACAGTATCTTAGAGCGGATGAGAGGACACTTCGTCGATTCTAACTCTTGAGGTATAACCTTTAAGCGTAGAATATATTCGAGTTTTAACAGTACATCTTCATCGTTAAATCATCTCGCTATATCGTCAGGTTTTAAATCAATAATGTGGTTGAATTAGTCCACATATTTACGTAACATCGACACGTTAAAAAGCGTTATGAACACGCGACATACTTGGCGGTAAAAGCGAGTCTATAAGCCGCAGTTCCTACCGATTAAGTATTTCAAATGGAATTGATTAAATCGAGGGTTGAGATTTCCTCTCTTCGCCGATTCTTGCTTCTAGAATAACGCCCTCTTGAACCTTCTTCATTCATCTACTCTGAGTATGTAGCTTGAGCAGCTTTAACTTTATCAATTAAAGTCGATTCTACTCGTATATTCGTTATCTTCACGTGGGTTCGTATATTCGCACTTGTAAACGCATACGATCTTCTACTCAACGCGCGTCGACTACCACGTTCGCTTTTCCACGATGATATTGAATAGTACGATCGTAATCTTCAACATTTCGAGTCAAGCGTCTTTGGCGCGTAATACGTTCGTTTTAAGTAAAGAAATATTTGAGGGTTTAAGAAATGGGTTTTGTACTGGGGTCAATACAAAATTTGATTTCACGCTCTAGGGGTAGGCTAGGAAGTCTTCAGGAATACGTTAGGAAATTTATTAACGATAGAAATATCATTCAAAACTGTGACTCTCATCCAAGACTTGGATAACACGTCACATTCATACCTATTCCGTTAACTTTTCTTTCCTTTTACGGATCCTTGACCTCACCTAACATTTTCGTCTCTTACCTAACTTCTCTGTTTACCTTTTTTGGTCCTCCTCCTCCTCCTCCACCATCCTTTCTCCGAGTCCCCTCCGTCCTCCCTCCGTCCCCATGGTTGACCATGCTCACCTTTCTCTTGGGAACTCGACCTAGTAGCTCTTCAAGAGACTTGTTTGTGGAGTTTGGGGTTTCAAAACCCAACTCTCTTCTTATAGGCGTGTCGACTATGGGTGAATCGGCTCCCTTACCTATTATGGTCCATTAGATGTGGTGGTTTCTCTCGACTCTGAGGCTAATAGTCATGACAGATACAAGTATTGGTGCTCATCTCGGGTCCTCTATATGCGAAATTTTCAAAGGCGACCCAAATCTTATCTCATTAAGGGCGTATTAGGCGGTGATGAAAGAAAAAAATGATACCTTATGGATTTCATTCTTGCCCATGGGTTCACCTCCCGGTGATTTACGAGTTCGCAAATGGTGGTAAGCTTACTCGCATGGTAAATGCATTTGATTTGTTTGATAAAGGTTCTATGAAAGATGGTTGTTTTAAAAAAACCGCTTTGGGTTCTGATATTGTAAGCTCATCTGCGGATCATATCTCTTTGGGTCCAGAGGGTTTGGAAAAGGGTGAATTAGCTCGTTCATCTGTGAATGGTGGGGCTGGGGCCACGCAACCTATTATTTCCCTTGACCGGAAACCTTCTTGGAGCTTAGGTGTTGCAAAGGGCCCACCAAAATCGGGTTTGGTCCTTGAATATTCTCCCCCAGCTCCTCCTCTTCTTGAAGATGGATCTATCACTATTAAACCTCCGGCTGGGGTTCTTCAAAAGGGAAACAACCTTTGGAACAATTGTCTGGTGGGAAGTTTCATTCACTCTCGGCTCCCTTTTAAACTTGTTAAAGAGAGTGTCCAAAAGTTGTGGGGTAGTTTGGGTTTTTGCAAAAGGTTTTCTTGCGGAATGAGGGGTACTTTATCTTCAAGTTCTCAACCACGAGGAACATGACAATGTTCTAGCCT
Source organism: Panax quinquefolius (assembly GCA_020205615.1). Taxonomy (NCBI): domain Eukaryota; kingdom Viridiplantae; phylum Streptophyta; class Magnoliopsida; order Apiales; family Araliaceae; genus Panax; species Panax quinquefolius. Next base: position 62,182,170 of record CM035172.1, read on the forward strand.
TAGGGCCTTGGTACATCTTAAACAAGCTCATTTATCTTAAGCATTGGAAGGAGGGGTTGGATTTTGTCTCTGATGCTTGTTCAAAGACCCCGGTATGGGTGAAATTCTATAATGTTCCTCTCTCTTACCTTACAGCTTCTGGCCATAGTTATCTTGCAAGTGGGATCGGTAAACCACTTTTTGTGGACAAAGTTACAGAGAAATTGGAGCCCATGACTTTCAGCTAGGATGTGTGTTGAAATATCCACCTCCACGGCTACGCCTTTCTAGCTTTGGATGTGGTTATTGTAAGACCCCAACTTTTATAAATAAAGATGAATTTTCTATAAATATTATTTTTGAATATTATGGAATAAATTTGATATAATGTTTGTGGGTAATATTTATACATTTTGCAAAGTAAGCAAGTTGTTATAAAATATTCGTTTGGTCGGGGAATATTCTTTTGTGGGGAATATTTATACGACTGACTCGATCATTAAGTGGACCCTGGCGGAAGTATTTGTCGTAGTTAGAAAGCGACAAAATTATCTTTCTATAAAAATAACGCGAGAGGTGTTACCGTTAAAGCTGTTGAACTACTCGGTAGTAAAAGAAATGCGATGTCTGGCGTAGTTGTATAGTAGCACACGATATTGATTATTGATGCTTTACGTGAGAAGTCAGCTCGGCTATGCTCAATTATTACTACGATAATTCTTTGCATCATATCTCTTATATTATTGATTCAATTATTGTCACAATATCATACGTATAATATGTTATAGTATTAAATCAATAATTGAGACGACAAGTTATAAATGATTAATAATTGTTGAAAGATTAAATATGTGTTGATTAAAAATAAAATGATTTGTGGTAATATTTATTCAATCCTTGATGTATATAAAGAGTACATTATGAGGCGTTTGTGGTAAGTTTGATTATTTTATGGGGGCCCATATGTCATCATCTAAGAGTCTCTTCGTCGATAGTAATTACCTTCGTTAATAGTAATTACCTTTGTGAATAGTAATTACCTTCGTCGATAGTAATTACCTTTACTAGGCGTCGAACCACTTGTCGTTTCACATTACGGTGGCCGAACCACTTGTCGTTTCACATTACGGTCGAACCACTTGTCGTTTCACATTACGAGGCGTCGAAACCACTTTTCTTTTCACATCACCGGTCGTCGAGCCACTTGCCTTTTCATGGCGGTCTTAAGCTAGAAATCTTCTATAAATAGAGGCCTAGTTGATACAATCACGATCGTGAAGTTATTCACATGTAGCTAGTATTATGTGGGTCTTTATAACTTTACATAATCGATTACATGCTGAAAGGAAGAAGCGAAGTTTCACAGCGTGAAAAGATCTAACGTGGCAAGGATTTTTGGGATTTTAGGAAAAAGATTTTGTTTCCTAAATATTAGGCATATTCTATTAGCCTAATTTTTGAGGATTTATTTTCGAGATACTTATCAAATTCTATTATAATTAGGATTTCTTTCCGGTTTAGATTTACATTCTAAATAAGGTTTCTATTGTTTTATAGAAATAGGAATTTCTTTTCCAAATTGATTTCTACTTAGAAATTAGGGTTATGGTTTGTAATTCCTATTAGGATTAGAATAATTTGTTCTATTGTTATTAGGATTTGGATTGTTTTGAGTAGTATAAATAGAAGTCTAAGTTAATGTAATCAAATACATTAACATTATTATTATTATTCAATATACTTGTGAGTTTATTCTCTACTTTTGGTTCTTTGAAGAATTCTAAGTATTTTTCTTAGTTATTTCTTTGAGATTCAATTTGACTTATCATACAACAATTCATAGTTGTGTGTGTGGGCGTCTTCTACCATCGATAAATCGATTGTACTTGAGATTACCGCTTGATATAAGCGAGGGGTCAAAGTGTCGTTGGTGTCCATTCAACGCTTGAGAATTAGAGCGCGACAATTGTACCAAGATTACGAAGTCTACATATAGGCGAGGTTAAGGTGTTGCAAGCAATTCACCCAACAACCGTATGTTTAAAGCGATCGAAGGCGACCACCTCGCTGCATAGCGTCGTGGTGGAGTCTATCACTAGTGCTTCATTATTTTTTCACGAATTCATTCAAGCTATAGAGAGAGAAAGTATAGAGAGAATAAGAGAAAGAAGAAGAGTATTTTGTTCTACCTTCTTTGCGATATTCAATCTCTACTAAAAGTAAGGGGTGTTATTCTTTCTTATTCATGAAGAAGCTGTTGTTATTCCATTGCTTATTATTACATTGGAATAACTTTGTATCGTGGTTTACCCTATACTTGGTGACATTCTTCTATTATTACATTGGAACATCACATGCGTGTGTTTTACAGGACTGGGTTAAAATCTTTATTATTATTCTATTAGAACATCACTGTCATGTGTTTTACTTGGGACTGGTTAAAATCTTTATTATTATTACATTGGAAAATCACATGCATGTGTGTTTTCTGTGGGACTGGTTCCATTCTTTATTATTACATTGGAATCGTTTTCTGTGGGACTGGTTAAGTTATTTATTATTCTGTTGGAATAACACAAGCATGCGATCTATCGCGTGCATGGTGATTTCTTTTGTTATTCCATTCTTTATTATACCCGGTTGGTTAAAACTTTGACTTCTATACTCCATGAAATTAGTGGAATATACTTGATATTTTGCGCTTCATCCGGTATCCTTTCATGGAAATATTCTTCTCGATATTCTTGAATTTTACTCTCTAAGCGATATCGTGTTGTGAGTTTGGATGTTATTGGTTCCTAGATAAATTAATTCTTGAACTTGTTTTATTGAATTCTTATATCATTGTCATCATCCTCATGTTTATATTATGTTGAAAGTCATACTGTGGCTGTTGTAGTGCATAGATGGACTTGGTATGATTATGACCGAGAACTACTGATTGGTGTAATAAAGTGGAATACCAAAATAAACCTTTGTCTTGTTCCCCCAGTAGTCCTCGCTGAAAAGACTTTTGGGCACTCTCTCTCTTAGACAATATTTGTCCACAAGCAAACTATAAGTGGGTGCCAAAAGTTACCTAATTTTCCTATTGCAAAATCAAAAAATTGGTCTGAGAGGGCTCCTCTTGTTGAGGTCCACTTTGATGCTCTGAGATGTCTCTGCTTGAGATGGGGAAAAGGATTCATGGACCCTAGTTGCTAAAGGCCCAAAATTACAAGTGGTCCCTGACCCTCCCTCCCCCACTCCAAACCTGTTCAACCTCCTGTCTACTTCAGCTGTGGGGCTGCAGGACTCCTTCTCGGACACTGATGTCACTCCCTCCCCAAACCCCCTTGTGGGTAAACTAAAACTCATTGATGAAAAGGAAGTCAAGGACTTAAAGCAAAAAGCAAAATGCTCCCTTGAGGTTGGTCAAGCTTCTAAGAAAAAGATCAAGGGTGGGGGGAGCAAGAAGTCCCCAACTTAACTCAAATTTATTTATGTTAAATTTTTGCTCTATGAATATTAGAGGTGTAAATATGTCCCCAAAGCAGACTAGTGTTCATGATCTCATATACAATAGTAGAATCTCTTTTGTTGGCCTTGTTGAAACTAGGGTCAAGTCACCTAAGGCCAATTCTATTTCTAAAGCCATCTGTAGGAATTGGCAGTGGCATTTTAACTATGAGTATCATGCAAATGGGAGAATTTGGGTTGGTTGGAACCCAAATATCTGGAATGTAACTGTTTTAAAAAAGTCTGCCCAGTTTATTCATTGTCTTGTCTCTTCTATTGATCCTGGTTTTAATGGATTTATTACTATTATTTATGGTCTCAATACCCCGGGTGAAAGGAAAGCTCTTTGGAACGATTTGAGGGATATAGCGGCGTTTGTTGATAAACCTTGGTCTCTCATGGGAGATTTCAATGTGGTCCAATCTTTATCTGAAATTGATGGGGTACCGCTTTCATGGGACAGTGGAATGCAGGAGTTCAAGGATTGGCTTTGTGATCTTCATTTGGTGGACCTTCGTGCTACGGGTCCCCTCCTCACTTGGTGGGATTCTCAGATCTCTAACCCGACTTACAAGAAGCTCGATCTCTAATCAGGCTCATTTTTGCTCGCGGGAGTTCTCTGATCACTGCCCAGTGATCGTAAACTCCGGCATTGCCTTGCCTTTTATACCCAAGCCATTTCAGTTCTTTAATTTCATGCTGAACCTTGAAAACTTTCATGAAGTGGTTAAACAAGCTTGGCTCACTCCCTGCTCTGGAGATCCTCTGCAGATTCTGTCAAGAAAGCTTATAGCTCTCAAACATGCCCTTAAGGTGTTAAACTCCTCTAATGGAAATCGATCTCTAATGTCAAACGCACTAGGGACAATCTTCACTCTACCAAAGAAAGCTCTCAACCTTAACCTGTGGGATCCCTCCCTGCTTGCTACTCAGAAAACTCATTCTACAAATCTTTGGGCTGCTCTTATTTGTGAGGAAAAATTGCTGAAACAAAAGTCTCGAATTCAATGGTTGAAGGATGGTGATAGAAATCTTGGTTTCTTTTCATAACCAAGTAAAAGCACCGGTGGAACATCAATAAGATCATGGCTATTGAAAATCTTTGAGGGTGTTATTTGTTCGGGGCACCCGGCGGTACCAAAGGTTGTTGTGGACCATTTTAGAGAACTCCTTGGCACCCAGTCAGAAGTTGATTGCAGAAAAATGTTTGCTAACCTGGACTCAATTAGGCCGAATGGGGTCTCCTCTCTTCAGGCCTTTCTTATGGAAAAGGAAATTTCAGATGCAGAAATTATGTCCACCTTAAAGCATATGAAGCTAAACAAGAGCCCTGGCCCTGATGGGTTCAATGTAAATTTCTTTCTTCAATCTTGGGATATTGTTGGAAATGTGTTTACAGCTGCAATTTGGTCCTTCTTTAGTCAAGTTTGCCTTTTTAGGGGAATAAATTCCACTACAATAGCGCTTGTTTCAAAGGTCAAAAACCCCTCCTCCGTCTCGATTTCCGGCCTATTTCCTGTTGCAATACAACCTATAAGTGTATCTCAAAAATTATTGCTTCCGGACTTAAGGATATTCTCCCCTCTATAATATCCCCTTATCAAGTTGCTTTTGTCCCGGGAAGGAGAATAGGTGATAATATTTCTACTAGCTCAAGAATTATTCAGAACTATCATAGACCCTCTGCCCCGACGATGATGCTCTAAAATTTCATCTTCGGAAGGCTTTTGACTCTATATCTTGGGAATTTCTATGGGCTACCCTAAAGTTCTTTAAGTTTCCTCCTAAATTTGTTTATTGGATAAAGGCTTGCATCTCCACTCCTTTCTACTCGGGTAAAGGTGAATGGGGCCTTGTTTGGCTTCTTTAAAGGAGCAAAAGGTCTTCGTTAAGGGGACCCCCTTTCCCCATACCTGTTTGTGATTGTCATGGAAGTCCTCTCGCTTATGCTATCTCAGATCTCAAAGCTGCCTACTTTCAAAGTCCATTGGAGAACTGAGCCCTTATCTATTACCCACCTTTGTTTCGCGGACGATGTCCTTATATTTTGTCATGGTGACTTGGGTTCTGTGAAGAATATAAAGCTTTGTCTAGATCAGTTCTCTTCGGGATCGGGCCTTCATATAAATGCTTTGAAGAGTATGTGCTTCCTCTCTCATGTCCCTCCTCTTCAAGCTACCCTCATCTTAAATAGTTTGGGTTTCCAGCTGGGAGTATTCCCTACAAATTCTTGGGGGTTCCTCTTATCACCTCAAAGTTAAGCCTTGCTGATTGTCGGCCTCTTCTTAAAAAGATTACCTCTAAAATTAGCTCTTGGACGAACAAGTTCCTCTCCTATGCTGGCCGAATGCAACTTATAAAGTCGGTTATCTTTGCAGCTCAAGCTTATTGGTCGGCACACTTCATCCTCCCTGCCTCCGCTATTAAAGAGCTTAGATCATCGCTATCGCGATTCTTATTGAAAGGTCCTTCCATGGTTAAGCACGGCTCCAAGGTAGCCTGGGAAAAAATTACCCTACCTTTTGCTGAGGGGGGACTTGCTATAAAGAGCCTTACTGATTGGAACAAATCGCTTATTATGATGCACCTTTGGAAAGTGGTGGACCCTACCTCCTCCTCTATTTGGGCTAAGTGGGTGTATGCTTTTCATCTTAAGAATAAATTCTTCTAGATCACTCCCATTCCTAAAGATAGCTCTTGGATCTGGAGGAAAGTCCTTCAGTGTAGGGATCTTGCAAGGAGATACATCTCCTTCGACATTGGGAATGGTGCTAAGACAAGAGCCTCTGGTTTGATCCTGGCTTGGGCAAACCCCTTTGGCAACCTCCATTCACTCGCCTTTGATTGTTAACTCGGGCTTGGACCAAATGCTTGTGTGGATAGTATCGTTCACAATTCTAGATGGGTTCTCCCTGTATCAAATCATCAGGATGTTATTGCCTTCCGTGGAACATTTGACCTTTCTAGATCGTGCAACTCTGGTAAGAATGACGGAATACTTTGGGATGGTACTAGGGCAAACGAGGTGAGGGCAACAACTATTTCGAACTCTATTCGGCAGGAGGGGTTGGTTGTGGATTGGCACAAATTAGTTTGGCATAAAAGTGTCCCTCCTCGTCTCTCTTTCATTCTCTGGCTTGCTTTCCATAAGGGACTAAGAATGTCAGATCGTCTCTTGCAATTTGGGCTGGATATCAATCCCACATGTGTGCTCTGCTCAAATACAACTGAAACTTTCAACCACATGTTTTTTGAATGCCCTTTCTCCTTTCATATTCTTGTTGCTGTCCTTCACTTTTGTGGTTGGTGTGGATTAAGTAGAAATTGGTCTACTATTACTGGTTTCATCATACATTGGTCTTGCAAAAATTTCCACCATAGCCTGCTAACTTTTGGGTTCGCTTCAGTGGTCTATCGGATATGGAATGAACGAAATGCCAGGATCTTCTCCAAAAAACTCACCCCTGCTAGGACTATACTTCGTGATATTATTCATCTTATCAAGTGTGGTCTTCACACCAATGCTAAATTTCATAAATTAAAGTCCAGATCATGTTTTCAACATCTAATTTTATAAGTGGCTGCTAGGTTGCCTTGTGGGTTGTCTTGAGGCTTATGGACTCTGTCTGCTATTGGGCTTCTGGAGTGATGTTTGGATCGACTGTAAAGGATGAAAAGCCTCTTGGGTTCTGTCTACCTTTGATTGAGTTTGCTGTTAGGAAGCTTTGTCTTCGGGTGTTGAAGAGCTGGAAGGAATTTGCAGGAAGGAGTCTGGGAGCTCGTAGTGAGGTTTCCTCGATGGGCCTTCACAGCCGTAGAGAGGGAAATTGTAGAGTGTAGGGGGTCATAGAATGGAGTATGGCTTGGAGTGGTTTTCGTAGAGTAAGACTTGTAGAGTGGGTTACTCTACGGGCTTCCTTAGAGAGAGCCTTCGTAGAGTGGGGTGTTTCGTAGAGTGGGACTTGGGGAATCATAGAATGGGGGGAGTCATAGAAGGGATCTTGGCTTGGAGGGGTTTCGTAGAGTGGCCAACACTACGGGCTTTCATAGTGAGGCTTCGTAGAGTGGGATGTTTCGTAGAGTGGAAACTTGGTTTGGGGCCTTCTTTGAGTGGGGTCTTTGGAGAGGATTTTCGGAGAGTGGATCATTTAGTAGAGTGGGGACTTGATGAGGTTTGTTCTTCGACGTTTGAGGGCCTTGGCGTATGGGGTACCCGTAGTGTGGGTTTCAGTAGCATGGATCTTCATAAATGGGACTTTGGCTTCAGGGGGGGGTAGTCGCAGCTGCTCCACTTCGGGCATCTTGACATTTTATGCTTTGTTCTAGTTCCTGTAATCTTTTATAGCATCGATTCATAGTCTCTTCATCATAGGGCATGTCCTATGATGTTTTACTTTTCTGTTTGGGTTGTCTCACATGCGGTTTGTAACCCCCCCCCATTTATTTATTTCAGTCTAAATTTAGCAAAAAATAAAAAAAATAAAATAAAAAAAAAGCTTGATAAGGGGATTTCTATGGGCTGCCCTAAAGTTCTTTAAGTTTCCTCCTAAATTTGTTTATTGGATAAAGGCTTGCATCTCCACTCATTCCTACTCGGCAAAGGTGAATGGGGCCTTGTGTGGTTTCTTTAAAGGAGCAAAAGGTCTTCGTCAAGGGGACCCCCTACCTCTTTGTGATTGTCATGGAAGTCCTCGCTCATGCTATCTTAGATCTCAAAGCTTCCTACTTTCAAATTCCATTGGAGAACTGAGCCCTTATCTATTACCCACCTTTGTTTCGCGGATGATGTCCTTATATTTTGTCATGGTGACTTGGGTTCTGTGAAGAATATAAAGCTTTGTCTAGATCAGTTCTCTTCGGGATCGGGCCTTCATATAAATGCTTTGAATAGTATGTGCTTCCTCTCTCATGTCCCTCCTCTACAAGCTACCCTCATCTTAAATTGTTTGGGTTTCCAGCTGGGAGTATTCCCTACAAAATTCTTGGGGGTTCCTCTTCTCACCTCAAAGTTAAGCCTTCATTGATCACGCTACCTCTTCTTGAAAAGATTACCTCTAAAATTAGCTCTTGGACTTAACAAGTTCCTCTCCTATCTTTGGCCGAATGCAACTTATAAAGTCGGTTATCTTTGCAATTTCAAGCTTATTAATTCAAGACACTTCATCTTCCCTACCTCTCATTGTTTAAGATCTTAGATCATCATTGTCGCGATTCTTATGGAAAGGTCCTTCCATGGTTAAGCACTGCTCCAAGGTAGCCTGGGAAAAAATTACCCTACCTTTTGCTTTGGGGGGCCTTGCTATAAAGAGCCTTACTGATTGGAACAAATCGCTTATTATGTTGCACCTTTGGAAAGTGGTGGACTATACCTCCTCCTCTATTTGGGCTAAGTGGGTGCATGCTTTTCATCTTAAGAATAAATTCTTCTAGATCACTCCCATTCCAAATGATAGCTCTTGGATCTGGAGGAAAGTCCTTCAATGTAGGGATCTTGCAAGGAGATACATCTCATTCGACATTGGGAATGGTGCTAAGACAAGCCTCTAGTTTGATCCTTGGCTTGGGAAAACCCCTTTGGCAACCTCCATTCACTCGTCTTTGATTGTTAAGTCTGGGCTTGGACCAAATGCTTGTGTGGATAGTATCGTTCATAATTCTAGATGGGTTCTCCCTGTATCAAATCATCAGGATGTTATTGCCTTCGTGGAACATTTGACCTTTCTAGATCGTACAACTCTGGCAAGAATGACAGCATACTTTGGGATGGTACTAGGGCAAAGGAGGTGAGGGCAACAACTATTTGGAAATATATTCGGCATGAGGGGTTGGTTGTGGATTGGCACAAATTAGTTTGGCATAAAAGTGTCCCTCTCCGTCTCTCTTTCATCCTCTGGCTTGCTTTCCATAAGGGACTAAGAACGTCCGATCGTCTCTCGCAATTTGAAATTTGGATATCAATCCCACACGTGTGCTCTACTCAAATACAACCCAAACTTTCAACCACATGTTTTTGAATGCCCTTTCTCTTTCGATTCTTGTTCTTGTCCTTCGCTTTTGTGGTTGGCGTGGATTAAGTAGAAATTGGTCTACTATTCTTTGGTTTCATCATACATTGGTCTTGCAAAAATTTCCACCATAGCCTGCTGACTTTTGGGTTCGCTTCTGTAGTCTATCGGATATGGAATGAACGAAATGCCAGGATCTTCTCCAAAAAACTCACCCCTGCTAGTACTATACTTCGTGATATTATTCATCTTATCAAGTGTGGTCTTCACACCAATGCTAAATTTCAGAAATTAAAGTCCAGATCATGTTTTCATCATCTAATTTTATAAGTGGCTGCTGGGTTGCCTTGTGGGGTGTCTTGCGGCTTATGGACTTTGTCCGTTATTGGTCTTCTGGAGTGATGTTTGGATCAACTGCAAAGGATGAAAAGCCTCTTGGGTTTTGTCTACCTTTGATTGAGTTTGCTGTTGGAAAGCTTTGTCTTGGTGTGTCAAGAGTGGAAGGAATTTGCAGGAAGGAGTCCGGGAGCTCAGAGAGAGGTTTCCTCGATGGGCCTTCCACCACCAGAGAGAGGGATATCGTAGAGTGGGGGGGGGGGGGTCGTAGAATGGAGTATGGCTTGGAGGGGTTTTCGTAGAGTAAGGGCTTGTAAAGTGGGTTACTCTACGGGCTTCCTTAGAGAGAGCCTTCGTAGAGTGGGGTGTTTCGTAGAGTTGGACTTGGGGAATCGTAGAAGGGAGTTTGGCTTGGAGGGGTCTTCGTAGAGTGGGGGCTCATAGAGTGGCCTACACTACGGGCTTCCATAGCGTGAGGCTTTGTAGAGTGGGATGTTTCGTAGAGTGGAAACTTGGTTTGGGGTCTTCGTTGAGTGGGGGCTTTTGAGAGGAATTTCAGAGAGTGGATCCTTTAGTAGAGTGGGGCCTTGATGAGGTTTGGTCTTCGGAGTTTGAGGGCCTCGGAGTATGGGGTACCCGCAGTGAGGGATTCAGTAGAATGGATCTTCATAAATGGGACTTCGGCTTCAAGAGGGTAGTCGCAGCTGCTCCACTTCGGGCGTCTTGACATTTTATGCTTTGTTCTGTTTCTGTAATCTTTTATAGCATCGATTCATATTCTCTTCATCATAGGGCATGTCCTATGATGTTTTGCTTTTCTGTTTGGGTTGTCTCCCATGCGATTTTGTAATCCCCCATTTATTTATTTCAGTCTAAATTTAGCAAAAAAAAAAAAAGAAGGCTATGGATAATTTATTCTGCATTATCTTAGTCACTGTTCTCTTCAGGAAATGAGAACGTAGCCGGGACTAGTCCAGGAACGGAGTGACGGTCCGAGATGGTTGTTTTAGCAGTCCTCACTATTCTATAAAATAGTGTGACAATAAATGTAATGAGGACTCCATTGAGTGTGGATATTGTCTATATGACAATATTCTTATTAAAACTCTTAGATTATGTTATGTCGTATTTTACACGACTGTTGTATAATTAAGTAGTATTTGAATTTTGTACCATGTATCTGACGACTCAAGATGGGTGATGTATGCCCTTTTTGGGGCGTCACAGTTGGTATCAAAGCTTAGGGATATGATCCCTGGCAGAGATGTGAGACAAGAACTAGGAGGGGAGATACGGGGAATTCTTTCGCTAGTATGACCTACCTAAGTTTATTTGGTATTTAATTGGTCGGTCAGAGTATAGGGATAATATGTGATATGTCAATTAACTCTTATTTTGAAACTATATTCTAGAATGATATCTAAAATACAGGAGATGAGAAAATGGGAAAATCATGATAGAGAGGAAATAATCGGTAAGGTAAAATCCGAAAAGAAAGCAAGGTATTCTCATCTCTTCGAACTAACAGGTACGTAAATTTTGAGGGTGAAATTTCATAAGGAGGGGAGATTGTGAGATCCTGAATTTTATGAAATAAAAGTATTCAATTTTTCTATTTTGGTAAATAGTTAAATTGATAAAAGTTTAAAGTTAAGGGTGATATGTGAAATTTTTAAAAGTAATCAAGTTGTCATAAAATAACCCAGTAGTAAAAAAGTACGAATGTCTGGCATTGGTTGCATAGTAGCACGGTATTGATTATTGATGCTTACGTAAGAAGTCACTCAGTTATACTCAATTATTGCTACAGTAATTGTTGCATCATATCTCTCATATTATTGATTCAATTATTGTCACAGTATAATCTTCATAATATGATATATTATTAAATCAATAAGTGAGACGACAAAGTTATTCATATTATTATTTACAATATTGACAATGTCTAGAAGTTCTGTCAAGGAGAGGTTAGATAATCTAATTGCGCGCCAATAGGGAGAAATCCTTATCGGAAAGCCCCCTCTTTCCTGGGAATGATCTGGTTGTTAAATATTGTGAGTAATAATATTAATGATGAATAAGTTCGTGTTGATTAAAGATGAAATTGATATTTCCATTGTGTTGGAATTATTAGTGTTAATGGAAATCGACATTTATTTCGATGATAATTGATGTCTGGAAGTTATATTGACCAATCGGGTAATTAATCAGATAAATGAGCAATTAATTGCTATTAATTCACCTGCTTATAACTATGTGTTCAAATGTGTGTACTATTGATTCACATGATTTACTATTAGGGGAGGTGGTGCAAGTTTGATCATATTTGCAGGACTAAATTAAAAATGAAGAAAAAGAGGAAGGTATTATACTGTAATATTTCGAGCCCCAAAACGTGCAATTATCGAAACTATATTTTCCTATAAATAGAAGCTCATTCTTCCTTCATTTCTCAACAATTCACTAAAGCTATAGAGCAATTATTATAGAGAGAAAGAAGAAGAGAAGTCTGCTACCTCACTATTCCAGTATCCAGTTTTCTTCTAAAGTAAGGGATATTATTATTATAGTAAGGGGTATTATTCTTTCGTATTCATGAAGATAGTTATTTTCTTTCAATACTCGTAAGGGTTGTTATTCCATTCTTTATTATTATGTTAGAATAACCTGGCTATGTGAAGTACCGCATACATGGTGAAATTCTTCTGTTATTCAATTCTTTTTTATTCATTGGAATAACTCATGTCTGCAAGGTCTATCGCATGTTGCGGTGAATTTCGTTGTTATTCCATTTTTTATTATTATGTTGGAATATCTTGTCTGTGCGGATTACGCATGACCTGGTTCCATTCTTTATTATTCTGTTGGAATATCCTGTTTGTGCTGATTACGCATGACCTGGTTCCATTCTTTATTATTCTGTTGGAATAACTTGTCTATGTGGATTACCGCATGCATGGTGAATGATCCTTCGATTCATTCTTTATTAAATTGTGGAAATGATCATCTCACGGATTACCGCATGGCGGATGAAAATCCATTGACAGTTTCGTATATTCTATTATACTCGTATGAGATATCATTTCTTTTGTAATCGTCATGAAATATCATTTTATTTGGTATTTTATTTATGAGTTACTATTCACCTGGTTACTATTCATTCTAGTATTATTTACTCGGGTATTCGGGACACTTTTCGTGTCAGAGTACTATTCACGAGTTACTAGTCACGAGTTACTATTCACCCAAATTACTATTCACCCGAATATTATTCACTTGGGTATTTGGGGTACTTTTCATGTCGGGGTACTATTCACGAAGTACTATTCCCAAAGTACTATTCACGGGGTACTATTTACCTGAAAAATATGTTTCTCTCTCTAGGGGTCATGCTCTACCTTCTCTCTAGAATTATTTTCCAATCTTGCCCCCCCCTTTTCTCCCACCTAATTTTCCCGTCCTTACCAAATTTTTACGTCTTTCCTCTTTTGGCTTATTTCTCTCTCAGACTCACCGACTCCTCCTCACCTACTTTCCCCTGTTCATTCCCTTCCCTTTTCGTCTTCCGCTTCCATCGTTCTCTCACCTTATCTTTTCCATCTAGCCTCTGCAAAGGTTTCGCCTTCCGATTCGCCTCATCCTCGCCTTTCCTTCTCTTTCTACCTCGGTGTCATGGTTGACCATCTCCATCTTTCCACCGACAACTCGAGAGTAGCCAATCTCGTGATCTTTTTGCAGAATTTGGCATTTCAAAGCCAAATTCCCCATCGATCTGTCAGAGCAATGGTGGAATCGAGCCTAACCCCTCAAATTTTTCTATAAGCTCGATGAATCTAATGCTTTTGATGCTCAACTGGGGGAGAACTTTGGCCCAACCTCTATTTCGGTAGCTCAAGATATTTTTAAAGCTGCTCATTTCTTCTCCAAGAATGGCCGTGAGGAAGCCCTTGCAAAAAGGAGGAAGAATGCAAAGTTAATGGAATATATCTATGCATTGGGTCTACCTATAGATGATGTTAATAACCTCTCCACTATAGGGACTTCTGCTGCTCTAGCTAATGCCCGTAAAGTGCTCGATTCTTGTCCTGTGTTCAGAAGGAGCTCTCCCAAGGAAGCATCCACTCCCCCCCCCTTGCTTCCCTGGCCCCTATTTCTGGAAGTCTTCCTGTGTCTGATGTAACGCCCCCAAAATAGGTCCAATCCACCCAACCCATTCTGAGTCGCCAAATACATGGTACAGAAAACAACTACAACTTTATTACTACAATTGTCGTGCAAAATACAACAACACATGTTGTGAGCTTTCATACAAATATATACCAACTGTGACTCATGTCCCAACCGTGGACCGCACCTCATAGTGATACCTTACATAAAAGTACAGTCAATAACTGTTTTAGAAATTAAAATCTTTGGGAAGTGCTCAAAGAAACCTTCGTACATGGGAGGCCATGCGTCTAGGTTATGATAGATATCATATTCCCACAGAATTATCCTTGGTTGACCCAATAAACCCCAAAGAAAAATGAGAAGATTACTATCATATTCTTTCCAATGGTGAGTCTTCTCTTGACATATATAATTATCTCCACCGTCTCTAATTGAGAATTATACTTCAACCAAACTCCAAGATCATATAGATAGTGCTTGTAGATATACTCAGCAAGTGGATGTGCACATTCATGTCTTATGATAACACGAGGTTGTATGTCATTAGACATCTTGTATGAACGTTGAGTTCGCCTCACCCTATTTGATTCACCAAATATAACTACTAAATGATGTATAGAATACAACACACTTTTCTATCTTTGTTTAGGAGAACCTCCATGCCTAGAGACCACCGCTCTATTCTCCTCATTACCCGCGCCGACCCAAATTTACACTCTTCTTATTACCTGAAAGGAATTGTGAAGCAAAAGGGTGAGCACAAATAGCCTAGTAAAGAATATCATGACTAAAGATAATTAAATTCTCAATTGCCTTCATCAATAATAAATCAGAGATTTAGAACATATGGTAGATGATAAAACTTTTCAACCATAGTTGCAGCGGAACGAGCAATCCATTAGAAGAGTCAAATAGACCATAAAGTCTATTATCTTCTCCATGTTAAAAGTCCACCAACAATGTTTTAACCCTGTAACATCAATCAACAGTTCTTGTCCACAATCATGTGAATAACTCATAATCATAATTGTAGTTCTAAATTCTTTTTCGCATTCATGACGAAGATAATTTTCATCACCTGTCTTTACCTGAAACATCAAAGATCATGGTTATACCAAATCACAGTTTCTGTTCATAATCATACTAATAAATTCATCTTTGCACTACTAGCCAAAGATATTCATCAACAGATTCATCTTTGCACTACTGTGCCAAAGATATTCATCATCAAAAGTCATCTTTTGCACTACAAGCCAAAGATATTCATATCTCCAAGAAATACATAATCATTTTAGAATTTATATAAACCATAATTATAACCATGTTGATCAATTCACCTTGCACTTAAGCTAAAAATATTCCATTATAAATTCAATGGTCATGATCATACTAGTCAACAATTCAACTTTGCACTACTGGCCAAAGAGAACCCATAGTCACGATCATACCAATACTTTACCCATCTTTACACTCAAGTCAAAGAGAAATTCCATCATCAGGGTTATAAAAATGTTATATATGATAATAAAAATAATAGGATCAACAACTACATTTAATTTCAAGAGCAATATTCATAAATCAACGATAATTTGGTCAGAAAAAGAAACCAATTTTGTCGTGAATAGTACCTGTGAATAGTAACTCGTGAATAGTAACTCGTGAATAGTAACTCATGAATAGTAACTCATGAATAGTACTTCGTATTTGTACATAGTACTGTATACGTAAAAAATATCATATACATGAATAGTGTCGTATACGTGAATAGTGTCGTATACGTGAATAGTAATCCCGACACAAAAAGGTAGAACTTCCACAATAAAATTCATACCAATATTTCGGTATAATGATATTGAAATAATAACATCATTATGAAAAAAAACAACCCTTACAATCCCTTAAAATCCCTTACCTCAAAAAGGCAGTACTTCTGACTGGAATACTAGATATAGTGCTGAAGGAACTTGCACCGTATAGAAACACTCAAAATATCAAAATACTCACAAGAATATGCTCGATAATATAGAGAGAGAAAGAGAGAAAACTTTAGTTTCTGGTGTGATTTTCAATTCTAACCTAAGCATCCTATTTATAGAAAAATGCTTAGAACACCAAAGCAGAAAATTTAATATAATATTAATATATTATATATAAATTCCTACGCACACATTCTAAGATCTGAATTCAGCCATGCTTGACAGCAAATAAGCCCACCAAACATATCAAAAACGTTTTTCTTTTAAAACAAATTTAAAACTTTTAAAAACTAATTATTTCGGAACTTCAGAACTTCAATAATTCATAATAAATAGCCCTTTTATCAGAAAAATTCGAACCTCATGTCCTTCTATAGGAAATTCAATTCTCTACAACTTTGAAAGTTTAAGTTTTTCCAAATTCCGAACAAAAATTGACCGAAATCCACATACGAACGATTTTACAGGCTATAATCAAATTTCAGTCAAGAAATGGGGTCCACAAACATGAAAAACATGTTTTAAATATTTTTAGTAACAAAAATACTCTTCCTCCTCATTTACTCATACATCCCATGTGACGCCCCCAAAATAGGTCCATTCCATCCAACCCATTCTGAGTCGCCAAATACATGGTACAGAAATAACTACAACTTTATTATTACAACATATAAACTGTGAGTTTAAATACAGATATTGCCATCTAGACAATATCCACACGCAAATAAATTCCCATCATAATTATTGATGCATTATTTTACAAAAATGGTGAGGACTACTAAACAACTCTCTCTAGAACCTTCATTCCATACCCCGACTAGTACTCGCTACATTCTCGCCTCCTGAGAAGAAAAATGGAACAAAAAGGAAAAGGGTGAGCTCAACTAGCCCAGTAAAGAATATTATGACTAAGATAATATACAACAAATTATCGTTAGTCTCCAACAGGAAAAATCTAATAGAATACAATAGACAACCGGCTTTTAAATCAACAACTGCAATGAAACAACAATTCATTAGAAGAGTTAAGTAGAGAATGCAAACTACTATCTTCTATATATGAATTTAAAAGTTCATCGTCGATATTTTATCCTTGTAACATCAATCAATATATATCTCGAATAAAATATTCATCTTTTTACTCACAGCCAAAGATATTCATCGATTAGTTATGTTCATCTAAACACTGCTCATCTTTGCACTACGGGCCAAAGATATTTATCGAAATCATTCATCTTTGCACTCAAAGCCAAAGATATTCAATAATATCATCATTTAAGACCGAGGATGATGAAAAATATTTTTAAAGAAACGAATTCAGTGAAACAAAATGACAAGGATTAAGGATTCGTACTTTGTTTTATCCATGTCCAACAATACCTCAAAAATAATCATAGTGGTGTAAAATTCAAGAATGATCAAATCATGGATACAATCAAAGCTAGTATCCATAGTAGATATTTTGGACAAAAAGAAGAAATTTCATTTTTCGGTGAATAGTGCCGTATTCGTGAATAGTGCCGTATACGTGAATAGTGCCGTATACGTGAATAGTAACTCCGACACCAAAAGTTAGAAATTTCACAAAAAACATCTTTACGCTTTGTGAATAGTACTCGTGAATAGTAACTCGTGAATAGTAACTCATGAATAGTAACTCGTGAATAGTAACTCATGAATAGTAACCCCGACATAAAAAAGTTCCAAATTTGATAAAAATTTCCAACCAATATTTCGGCATAATGATATTGAAGAAATAATATCATTTTTGAATAAAATAACATCCCTTACCTCGAAAAGACAAGACTTCTAGTTAAAAACCAGGATATAAGCTATGACTTGAACTTGCACCAGTATAGCAATACTCAAAGTATACTCAAAATACTCACAAGAATACGCTCGATAATATAGAGAGAAAACTTCAGCCGGTGTGATTTTCAAATCTAACCTAAGCACCTATTTATAGGAAAATGCTTTAGAACACCTAAGTAGAAAATTTATTAAATTAATATTATAATTTTTCCACAACTTCCTACGCATCCATGAATCTGAACTCAGCCATCCTAACACATGTTAAATGAGTCCCAAAAATGTAAAAAACGTTTTTCTTATTAAAAATAATTAAAACTTTAAAAATTAATTATTTCGGAACTTCAATAATTCATAATAAATAGCTCTTTTATCAGAAAAATTCAAAACTCGAGACCTTTTATAGGAAATTCAATTCTCTACAACTTTGCAGAAGAAAGCTTTTCCAAATTCCAAACAGAAATTAACCGAAATCCACAAACGGGCGATTTTACAAGCTATAATCAAATTTCGGTCAATAATTGTGTCCACCAACACACAAAATATGTGTTAAACATTTAATACCACAAAAATACTCTTCCTCCTCATATACTCATATATCCCACATTCATTATAAAAATATCACCGTTAATATATTATTAAAATAATATATTTAAATGAATTATTTTATCAGAAAAAGATAAAATATTAATTTTCAACAATTGTCACATTAAAAATTTTCTCCATCTATATCCACATAAAATCAATATTTTCCTCATCATATAAATCAATAATTAATTATTCACAAATAATATTACAAAATCACAAGATCGGGCAACCGTGCCGCTCCTCAGAAAGAGGGGCTTTCAATAAGGATCTCTCATCTTGGTGGCTTGCAATTAGGTGACCAAACCTCTCCTTGTATGTAACTTTCTAGACATTGCCAATAATGTTATCCAATAATATTATTTAGATAATATGAATTATTGTTCGATAATGGAAAATATGTGTAATGACAATTTATTGAAACAACAAGAATATAAAATATCAACGCAGCAATTATTGAATCAATAAAATAAAATACTGAACAGTAATTACTGTAACCATTATTGAGTAGTGCCTTCTTACGTAAGAATCAATAATTGGTGCAATACCGTGTGCAACTGCTCAACAACGCGTATTAGTGTGTTTTAACCACCGGGTATTCCAACAGTATTAACAGTAACAACTACGCCGTTATTTAAAAACAACTTATATTTGTCGTTTTCTTCATCCAATCGCTTTCCGTTATGGGGCCCACAAAGATGCAAGGCCGTCGCAAATTAATATTCCCGAACAAGAAGAATATTCCACGACAAAACGAATATTCTCGATAATAATGAATATTTTATAACCACTTGCTTATTCAAATATTTGCGTAATTTTACCCATAATTATCCACATTAATCAAATCAACTCTTACTATTTCAAAAAATAGAGAAAAATAAATTTCATTTATTAATAATTTGGGTCTTACATCCCACATTCATTTGTAAAATATTACCATTATTATATTTATTAAAATATAATAATATATTTAAATGAATTATTTTATCGTAAAAGATAAAATATCAATTTTCAACAATTGTCATATTAAAATTTTTCTCCATCTATATCCACATAAAATGAATATTTTTCTTATCATATAAATCAATAATTAATTATTCACAAATAATATTATAGAATTACAATAATGACAACGCACTGCTCCTCAGAAAAAGGGCTTTTCAATAAGAATTTCTCCATCGGGCGCGCAATCAAAGTGACCAAACCTCTCCTTAGCGTAACTTTCTAGACATTGCCAATAATGTTATCCAAGAATATTATTAAAATAATATGAATCATTGATCCGATAATAGGAAATATTGTGTAGTGACAATTATTAAAACAACAATAATATAAAATTTCAACATAGCAATTATTGAATCAATAAAATAAAATATTGAGCAAGAATTACTGTAACAATTATCGAAAGTAAAGTGCCTTCACGTAAGAATCAATAATTGGTGCAATACCGTGTCTCATCGCGTGCAACAACGCCAGACATCGTGTTTTAACCATTTGGGTATTCCAACAAGATAATTCTGAATAAACTACGCCTGTTATTTATAAACAACTTATACTTGTCGTTTTCTTCATCATCCAATCGCTTTCAGTTATGGGGCCCACAAAAGGTCTTGTAGTCATTTAATATTCCCCGACAGAAAGAATATTCCACGACCAAACGAATATTCCCCGACAACAATGAGTATTTTATAACCACTTGCTTATTTAAAATATTTACATATATCACCTTTAACTTTAAATTTTTACCAATTTAACCATTTACTGAATAGTAATTATAAGAAAATTGAATACTTTTATTTCATAAAATTCAGGGTCTTACAATCTCCCCTCCTTATGAAATTTTGTCCCCGGAATTTACGTACCTGGTATTTCAAAAAGTTGAGAATACCTTACTTTTATTTCAGATTCCATCTTCCCTGTCATCATGATTTCTCCATTGCTCATCTCCTGTATTTCAGATATCATTCTAGAATACAGCTTCAAAACAAGGGTTAATTGAACAAATTAACATATCACATAATATCCCGATATTATGACTGACCAACAAATAAGGTTAGGTAGGACACACTAGTGAAGGATTTACTCGTCTCTCCCCTTCTAGTTCTATTCCCTGATCTCCGCCAGAGATCATATCCCTAAGCTCTGATTCCAAATGTAACGCCCCCAAAATAGGTCCAATCCACCCAACCCATCTTGAGTCGCCAAATACATGGTACATAAAATAACTACAACTTTATTACTACAATTGTCGTGCAAAATACAACAACACATATGTTGTGAGCTTTCATACAAATATATACCAACTGTGACTCATGTCCCAACCGTGGACCGCACTTCACAGTGATACCTTACATAAAGGTATAGTCAATAACTGTTTTAGAAATTAAAATCTTTGGGAAGTGCTCAAGGAAACCTTCGTACATGGGAGGCCATGCGTCTAGGTTATGATAGATATCACATGCCCACAGAATTATCCTTGGTTGACACAATAAACCCCAAAGAAAAACGAGAAGATTACTATCATATTCTTTCCAATGGTGAGTATTCTCTTGACATATAATTATCTCCACCGTCTCTAATTGAGAATTATACTTCAACCAAACTCCAAGATCATATAGATAGTGCTTGTAGATATACTCAGCAAGTGGATGTGCACAACCATGTCTTATGATAACACGAGGTTGTATGTCATTAGACATCTTGTATGAACGTTGGGTTCGCCTCACCCTATTTGATTCACCAAATATAACTACTAAATGATGTATAGAATACAACACACTTTTCTATACTGTTTAGGGAGAACCTCCACAGCTAGAGACCACCGTTCTATTCTCCTGTTACCCCCGCTCGACCCAGCTACACTCTTATTACCTGAAAGGAATTGTGAAGCAAAAGGGTGAGCACAAATAGCCTAGTAAAGAATATCATGACTAAAGATAATTAAATTCTCAATTGCCTTCATCAATAATAAATCAGAGATTTAGAACATATGGTAGATGATAAAACTTTTCAACCATAGTTGCAGCGGAACGAGCAATCCAATAGAAGAGTCAAATAGACCATAAAGTCTAGTATCTTCTCCATGTTAAAAGTCCACCAACAATGTTTTAACCCTGTAACATCAATCAACAGTTCCTGTCCACAATCATGTGAATAACTCATAATCATAATTGTAGTTCTAAATTCTTTTTCGCATTCGTGATTTAAGATAATTTTCATCATTGTCTTTACGAAACATCAAAGATCATGGTTATACCAAATCACAGTTTCTGTTCATAATCATACTAATAAATTCATCTTTACACTACGGGCCAAAGATATTCATCAATAGTTCATCTTTGCATTACATGCCAAAGATATTCAACAACAGGTCATCTTTGCACTACAGGCCAAAGATATTCATATCTTAAAGAAATACATAATCATTTCAGAATTTATATAAACCATAATTATAACCATGTTGATCAATTCACCTTGCACTTAAGCTAAAAATATTCCATTGTAAATTCAATGGTCATGATCATACTAGTCAACAATTCAACTTTGCACTACTGGCCAAAGAGAACCCATAGTCATGATCATACCAATACTTTACCCATCTTTACACTCAAGTCAAAGAGAAATTCCATCACCAGGGTTATAAAAATGTTATATATGATAATAAAAACAATAGGATCAACAACTATATTTAATTTCAAGTGCAATATTCATAAATCAACGATAATTTGGTCAAAAAAAGAAACCAATTTTGTCGTGAATAGTACCCGTGAATAGTAACTCGTGAATAGTAACTGTTGGGTAAAATCTAATTACGTACAACACGCAAGTATACGTGGTCAACAAGTAATAAAGTGAAAGTAGAGTATCGTTCCCACGAGGAATTATTTAACAAAAATCACCAAGTACTAACCCGTAACCAACTCAAGCTTATTTAAACGAATGAATTTCAAATTATATAAATTAAACTACTATGAAATTCCACTAGTTAAATTAAGATAACGGAGATTTAAGATTACAACTTCACTTATTGCTTCATTTAAGTTAACACACTTCTCATCAATTATTCTCTATCCTGAATTGTTAATCAATAACACTAAAGTAGATAAAACCACCTCTCGATGCATAATACCCATATTAACGTCAATCCACAATTAAGATAGAAATCCGTTAAACACCTTAATCAACTAACCCACTATATCTCTATGTGAATTACAATTGAAGAAGGTTGAAGAATAAGTTCTCTATCCAATTACATGTGATGTCAAGCGTATCTCTACCTTAACAATAATCAAAAATTTGCTATTGACAAAATTCATGACACATGTTATCATGATAAGATCTAAATCAATACTTCATCTCTCGAGTTCATATATATTATCACGGTAATTGATGGCCAATCAATTAAACAATTAAGTCCAAATCACAATAGACAATCCTCACAATAGAACATAATAATTGATAGCGAAGTATATTAAAATAAACTACACAATAAATTCCATTGTAATCTCAAACAAAGAATTAGTTCATGATTATTGAATTAAAACTAAGAATCCACAATTGAATAATCATTAAAAGATAAAAATAAGAGTAGAGTAAAGAATAAATCTGTTGTCAGCAAATCTCCATCTTCCTCAAGCTCCTGCTCTTGATCTTCAATTACATGCGATGTCAAGCGTATCTCTACCTCAACAATAATAAAAAATTTGCTATTGACAAAATTCATGACACATGCTATCATGATAAGATCTAAATCAATACTTCATCTCTCGAGTTCATATAGATTATCACGGTAATTGATGGCCAATCAATTAACAATTAAGTCCAAATCACAATAGACAATCCTCACAATAGAACATAATAATTGATAGCGAAACATATTAAAATAAACTACACAATAAGATCCATTGTAATCTCAAACAAAGAATTAGTTCATGATTATTGAATTAAAACTAAGAATCCACAATTGAATAATCATTAAAAGATAAAAATAAGAGTAGAGTAAAGAATAAATCATTGTCAAGAAATCTCCATCTTCCTCAAGCTCCTGCTCTTGATCTTCAATGGTCTTCAAGTTGCTTCAATCTCCAAATCTAATTAGAACTAGTGTTTTGATCTAATTTTTCTCTAATCTAATCTAATTGAATCCTCTATCTAGTCTCTAATCTCTCCTAATCTTTGTGATTCTCCTCCTTTTATAAGTCTCTTCATATGTCTTTAAGTCCTCTGGGAAGTTCTCTTGGAAGTCCTTGTGTAAATCGGATCGAAACAATCCTTCTCGGACTCAAATTGGACCAAAATCCTCATTTTCGCCCATTTTCTGGTGTACCCCCGCCCCGGCGGACTAAGGTTCTGACTTGTGGTTGGTACGCTCACCCCGGCGGCGATTTTGTGATGGAAAATTTTCTGCACTGACGTCCCTTGTGAAAACGGCCATAACTTTTGATCCAAGAAGAGTTACGAGGTCTGACACCTATCAAATCGAAGATATCGATGAGATCTACAACTTTCATTCTTTGGAATTTTAGAAATAACGAACGGATGAAGGTCTAAATTGGGCTGGAAGTGACTACTGTGCAAATTACCATCCAAAATAGTGACGTTCGACGTCCGTTGGTACACATGTCATAACTCTTGCATCCGAACTCTGATTGGACATTTCAAGATGTTTTGGAAAGCTAAGAAGAAGCTCTACAATATAATACAAGTTCCAAGTCAAGAACATGAAATGAACATGAAAGCCCAAACGATGTCCGGATTGCTTTTCTTTGCATTTTCCTTGCTTTTCTTTACCAATACTCTCTCACACCGCTTCCAAACGTATAACCTACAAAATGAACGTAAAATGCATGAAAAGTAACTAAGACACATGAATATAAGCAACTAATTCAAGTAAAGATAATTTAGGATAAGTAGGTATAAAACCCGCTTATCAAATACCCCCAACTTAAACCTTCGTCATTCCTCAGCAAAAACACAAAACAATAATGCAATGTAATGTAACTAATCTACATGCCTACGAATCTAGCAGTAATGACAGAAACAAGTCTATTCAATCGGCCTTAGAAAAATCAAGTAAACACGATAATACATCATATCAAAACTCATTAGTAATTTCTTAATCAATCATCAAATCTTAGACTGTTTTCACTAATATAGTGCGTGTGTGCTCCATATTAATGTTAACTGATATAAAATCAAATTTAACACATAGTAATTCTCTTCGAAGGCATCATACAGTGTAAACTCATGAAATCCAAAAACAAGCTAGATCCAACTAAAATCAAACAATTACCAATATCGAGGGTCAACATGGGATACTTATGCTTCATTTTTCATCTACGGGGGCTTTTTGCTCTTATTTCCCATTTTATTTATTTTTTTTTCTATTTTTTTTCTTTTTCTTTTTGGATAGTGAGTGCGTTTTATGCTCCATCTCACGCCTGTGTTTATGAGGAATGCATTTCACGCTTCTTCTCGACCCACCACAGGACTCAATTTATTCAACTCAATATCTTTTTTTTAGAAGCTTATATATACCCCACTTTTTCCCCCAAACTTAGGTTCTTGTGTAACTTTAGCCATCACTACTTGTTCTTGTCATTCTTTCATTCAAACTAGCATTATCCTTTAGACTCCCATTATGTATCAATTTAAACTCAATCAATCAACAAGTTGTTTTTATTGTACTATCCTTATTATACCAGTTTCAAACAGAAAAAGACTCAATTCATAACAAGAAATCACATCAAAGCTCTAATAGTCAAGATTATACTTGTTCACCCAATTCTAATCTCATCATTGGCCAAAATAAATGTGAAACTATCTAACAAATTTGGAATAATGCAAGATGAACATAAGTAACTAACTATTATTTTTGATTTTTTTATTTTTAGATTTTTGATTTTTTTTTAAGATAGTGAATGCAAAAACTAAATGTAACTATATGAACTACAATGTAAATAACTAACTATATGCAATACGACACTAAAATGGCCCCAAACTTAAACTAGACATTGTCCTCAATGGTTTGAAATAGAAAAAAAAGTAAATCAGAGGACTTCGAAAATATAGCAATCCTCCTCCTTGTCCGCTAAGTTTGGAGAATAGATTAGGCGCATGGAACAAATTGGGCAGCACACTTGAATTTGACTTGAATAACCTTTTCATAATTTTTTGTCTGTCCATTGAACCTCCAATACCTACACTGAAGAAAGACAACATGGATTAGAATAACACTTGGATTCCTATCTACTAAATAAACTAGGAAAGCATATAAATAAATAAATAAAAATTACCGGGTTGCCTCCCAGTTAGCGCTTGAATTATAGTCTTTCAGCCTGATTTTGTCTGGTCAACGCTATCCAATTCTTCTTCGGTAATTGAGGAACCCTCCATCCATCATTAGCAAATAATCCTTTGGGAGGTTCCCAAAAGCGATGGCCATAGAATCAAAGTCACCTAAAGCATGCTCGACTCTAAGATAATCTCCTCCAAGAAGAAGGGCACATGACTAGGTGTTGTCTCCATTGTGTTTGTGATCATATGTGGGCATGGAAGTGTGTCAAACACAATGGGCTCTTCGTCTATCTTCTCTTTCTCTTCCCACCACGGCTTCATTGTTGCACTAGCTCTCATGTTATAAAGAGCCTTCATGACTTACATGGCTACCAAGTGGGCATGATTTTGCAAATCTAATCGGATCCTTGAACTTTGGTGGAGAAGGAAATTGGGGCACTAATAACATCGGCTCATCCTTGTTAGTACTCATAGTTAGTTCTTCACCGACCTTGTTGTCACTATCCCCATTTGTCTCTTTTTTTCAACATCTCGTGTCTCATCCAGTTGTAGATTTGGTTCGGGCACTTCATCAATCTCGGAATCCTCGTCATAACACCAATTATTTTGAGGACAGTTGTTCAAGAATTTGAGCATTTGATCTATTTGGTTCTGCAGATTGTGACGTGATATCTATTGATTCATCCTCCTCTCCTCATTTGATGCTTTGAACTTGGACAACAATTCGTCCAACTTTGACTTTTCTTCTTTTAATGGAGGTTGATATGAGAAATCTGGCGTGTATGTTGGATCTGGAATAGAGTATTGGTCTTGATAGTTGTAGCTCCATGAAGAATCCGGGTGATACCCCCAAACTTGATCATAATTATCATATATGCATACTGATTGAGGTAGTTACCACCATACTGTACCGGCCCAAGATTGATGGTGCATTGATTACTCGGGTGATTGCCAGCACAATAGTCACAAATAACTGCAATCCTTCGACTCATTTGGGCGGCAAAAACGTCCAACTTCCTCGAAAGTTCTTCAATCAGTCCGACATGCGGAAAGTGTCGCAAGTCCGCTAATCTCGCTCCCCTCGGGTCGAAAGTCATTTTTGCCATCCTTCGACTCCGTTGGGCTGCGATAACCTCCAACGTCTTCGAAGTTGCCTCAATTTGTATTGGCTCTATAGAAGATGTATTATGTCCATCAATCCCTGTTTCCCTTGGTTGAGTCATGTTCGTGTATGGCCATTGATACGCAAAGTCATCCATGGTACCTGAAAAGAGAGAAATGTAGGAAGAGAATTAAAAATAAAAATAAAAATGTTAAGACTAATTTGATTGAAATTAATATTGGTAAATATTTATTAAATTAATTCCCCGGCAACGGCGCCAAAAACTTATTGGGTAAAATCTAATTACGCACAACACGCAAGTATACGTGGTCAACAAGTAATAAAGTGAAAGTAGAGTATCGTTCCCACGAGGAATTATTTAACAAAAATCACCAAGTACTAACCCGTAACTAATTCAATCTTATTTAAACGAATGAATTTCAAATTATATAAATTAAACTACTATTAAATTCCACTAGTTAAATTAAGATAACGGAGATTTAAGGTCACAACTACACTTATTACTTCATTTAAGTTAACACACTTCTCATCAATTATTCTCTATCCTGAATTGTTAATCAAGAACACTAAAGCAGATAAAACAACCTCTCGATGCATAATACCCATATTAACGTCAATCCACAATTAAGATAGAAATCCGTTAAATACCTTAACCAACTAACCCACTATATCTCTATGTGAATTACAATTGAAGAAGGTTGAAGAATAAGTTCTCTATTCGATTACATGCGTTGTCAAGCGTATCTCTACCTTAACAATAATCAAAAATTTGCTATTGACAAAATTCATGACACATGCTATCATGATAAGATCTAAATCAACACTTCATCTCTCGAGTTCATATAGATTATCACGGTAATTGATGGCCAATCAATTAAACAATTAAGTCCAAATCAAAATAGACAATCCTCACAATAGAACATAATAATTGATAGCGAAGCATATTAAAATAAACTACACAATAAAAGATCCATTGTAATCTCAAACAAAGAATTAGTTCATGATTATTGAATTAAAACTAAGAATCCACAATTGAATAATCATTAAAAAATAAAAATAAGAGTAGAGTAAAGAATAAATCTGTTGTCAGCAAATCTCCATCTTCCTCAAGCTCCTGCTCTTGATCTTCAATGGTCTTCAAGTTGCTTCAATCTCCAAATCTAATTAGAACTAGTGTTTTGATCTAATTTTTCTCTAATCTAATCTAATTGAATCCTCTATCTAGTCTTTAATCTCCCCTAATCCTTGTGATTCTCCTCCTTTTATAAGTCTCTTCATATGTCTTTAAGTCCTCTTGGAAGTTCTCTTTGAAGTCCTTGTGTAAATCGGATCGAAACAATCCTTCCCGGACTCAAATTGGACCAAAATTCGCATTTTCGTGCATTTTCTGGGGTACCCCCGCCCCGACGGGGGTTTATTCTTGTTTTGGGCCCGCCCCGGCGGGCTAGGGTTCTAACTTGTGGCTGGTACGCCCACCCCGGCGGTGGTTTTGTGATGGAAAATTTTCTGCCCTGATGTCCCTTGGGAAAACATCCATAACGTTTGATCCAAGAAGAGTTACGAGGTCTGCCATCTATCAAAGCGAAGGTATCGACGAGATCTACAACTTTCATTCTTGGGGATTTTAGAAATAACGAACGGATGAAGGTCGAAATTTGGCTGGAAGTGACTGTTGTGCAAATGACCATCTAAAATAGTGACGTTCGACGTCCGTTGGTACACATGTCATAACTCTTGCATCCGAACTTCGATTGGAATGATTCAAGATGTTCTGGAAAGCTAAGAAGAAGCTCTACAATATAATCCAAGTTCCAAGCCAAGAACATGAAATGAACATGAAAGCCCAAACGATGTCCGGATTGCTTTTCTTTGCATTTTCCTTGCTTTTCTTTACCAATACTCGCTCACACCGCTTCCAAACGTATAACCTACAAAATGAACGTAAAATGCATGAAAAGTAACTAAGACACATGAATATAAGCAACTAATTCAAGTAAAAGATACCGGATAAGTAGGTATAAAACCTGCTTATCAGTAACTCATGAATAATAACTCGTGAATAGTAACTCATGAATAATAACTCGTGAATAGTACTCTGTATTCGTACATAGTACCTTATATGTAAAAAATGTCTTATACATGAATAGTGTCGTATACGTGAATAGTGCCGTATACGTGAATAGTATCGTATACGTGAATAGTAATCTCGACACAAAAAGGTAAAACTTCAACAATAAAATATATACCAATATTTCGGTATAATGATATTGAAAGAATAACAACATTACGAAAAAAAACAACCCTTACAATCCCTTAAAATCGCATACCTCAAAAAGATAGTACTTATGACTGGAATACTAGATATAGTGCTGAAGGAACTTGCACCGTATAGCAACACTCAAAATATCAAAATACTCACAAGAATACGCTCGATAATATAGAGAGAGAAAGAGAGAAAACTTTAGTTTCTGGTGTGATTTTCAATTCTAACCTAATCATCCTATTTATAGAAAAATGCTTAGAACACCAAAGCAGAAAATTTAATATAAAATTAATATATTATATATAAATTCC
The DNA here is from genome assembly GCA_020205615.1 of Panax quinquefolius. Taxonomy (NCBI): domain Eukaryota; kingdom Viridiplantae; phylum Streptophyta; class Magnoliopsida; order Apiales; family Araliaceae; genus Panax; species Panax quinquefolius. The sequence goes on from CM035172.1 coordinate 62,211,521, forward strand.
TACGCACACATTCTAAGATCTGAATTCAGCCATGCTTGACAACAAATAAGCCCACCAAACATATCAAAAACGTTTTTCTTTTAAAACAAATCTAAAACTTTTAAAAAATAATTATTTCGGAACTTCAGAACTTCAATAATTCATAATAAATAGCCCTTTTATCAGAAAAATTCGAACCTCATGTCCTTTCATAGGAAATTCAATTCTCTACAACTTTGAAAGTTTAAGTTTTTCCAAATTTCAAACAGAAATTGACCAAAATTCACATATGAACGATTTTACAGGCTATAATCAAATTTCAGTCAAGAAATGGGGTCCACAAACATGAAAACATGTTTTAAATATTTTTAGTAACAAAAATACTCTTCCTCCTCATTTACTCATATATCCCACATTCATTGTAAAAATATTACCATTATTATATTTATTAAAATATAATAATATATTTAAATGAATTATTTTATCAGAAAAGATAAAATATCAATTTTTAACAATTATCACATTAAAAATTTTCTCCATCTATATCCACATAAAATGAATATTTTCCTTATCATATAAATTAATAGTTAATTATTCACAAATAATATTACAGAATTATAATAATGACAACCAGGCCATTCCTAGGAAAGAGGGGGCTTTCCAATAAGAATTTCTCCTTACTGGCACACAATCAGGTGACCAAACCTCTCCTTAGACAGAACTTTCTAGACATTGCCAATAATGTTATCTAGTAATATTATTAAAATATTTTGAATCATTGATCTGATAATGAGAAATATTGTGTAGTGACAATTATTAAAATAACAATAATATAAAATTTCAATGTAGCAATTATTGAATCAATAAAATAAAATATTGAGCAAGAATTCTTCGTAATAATTATTGAGTAGTGCCTTTCACGTAAGAATCAATAATTGGTGCAATATCGGTCCTCATGCTGAACAACGCGCAGACATTGTGTTTTAACCATAAGGGTATTCCAACAAGATAACGTAATAACTACGTCATTATTTATAAACAACTTATACTTGTCGTTTTCTTTATCCAATCGCTTTCCGTTATTGGGCCCACAAAAAGGTGTCGTGGTCGCATTTAATATTCCCAAGCGGAAGAATATTTCACGACCAAATGAATATTCCCCGACAACAATGAGTATTTTATAACCGCTTGCTTATTTAAAATATTTACATATATCACCTTAAACTTAAAACTTTTATCAATTTAACCATTTACTAAATAGTAATTATAAGAAAATTGAATACTTTTATTTCATAAAATTCGGGGTCTTACAATCTCCCCTCCTTATGAAATTTCATCCCCGAAATTTACGTACCGGGTATTTCAAAAAGTTGAGAATACCTTATTTTCATTTCAGATTCCATCTTTCCTGTCATCATGATTTCTCCATTGCTCATCTCCTGTATTTCAGATATCATTCTAGAATACAGCTTCAAAACAAGGGTTAATTGAACAAATTAACATATCACATAATATCCCGATATTATGACTGACCAACAAATAAGCTTAGGTAGGACACACTAGCGAAGGATTTACTCGTCTCTCCCCTCCTAGTTCTATTCCCTAATCTCCGCCGAGATCATATCCCTAAGCTCTGATACCAAATGTAACGAATATTCCCCGACAACAATGAGTATTTTATAACCACTTGCTTATTTAAAATATTTACATATATCACCTTTAACTTTAAACTTTTATCAATTTAACCAGTTATTGAATAGTAATAATAAGAAAATTTAATACTTTTATTTTTTAAAATTCGGGGTCTTACATCTGATGCATTCCCCCATCCTGTCCGGAAGAAAGTTGATAACCAGCCCATTCCTAAATCGTGGAGCTCGGTTGTTTCAAACTCAGTCTCTGAGAAGAATTTGGGTCTGAGCTTCTTCCCCCCAGTCCTGGCTGAAGGGAGTGTTACGGTTAATCTGCCAGTTGAAGTCCTAAAGATTGGCCTGCATAAGTGGTCCACTAGTCTAGTTGGTCATTTCATTCAGTCGAAACTGCCTTTCAAGTTGGTGGAGTCCTCTGCAAAGAAGTTATGGGGACACTTGGGGTTGACTAAAGCTTATCTCCATGACAAGGGGTATTTCATTTTCAAGTTCGATTCTATGTCAGATAGGGACAATGTTTTAGCAACAGACCCATGGTATATTGTAATACCCGAAAAATAAAAATAAAAAATAAAATAAAATAAAATAATAATAACATTTAAATCTATATTTAAAAATAGTTAATTGGGCTTTCCTTATGTTTGGGTCAAATTCTATTTAATTTATTTGGACCATAGTAAGTAAATGATTACATTAAATTGGGTCTTTTAATTAATTGAGTCTAAATTATATATGTGTAATTTTAAATCCTAATAAATTAAGAGTATTAATAAATAAACCAAAACCTAAGTGCTTCATTATATCTATACGAAACAACTGGAAAAAGAAAAGAGGAGAACCCAGCCACCGCAAAACAAAGGGAAGTTGATAAATTGGATCATACTGGTAAGTTGCTAGTATTTTTTTTGTTTAATTGAATGAGAAGCTTTCTTATTCGGTATGACTTTTTATGAATTGTCAGTACCTAATTCTTGTTCTAATATAGAAGTCTTGCATCAAAGTAAAAGGATTTAATTGTAGTAATCATTACTATATATATATATATATATATATAAAAATAAGTAAATTTTGCAACGGATGTTCTGTAACTTGTAAGTATAGGATTCAAACTCTATATATATATATATATATATATATATATATTAATATTTATAGTTTTTTCAATCTAAAGGTATGAAGATTATATATATATGGTTGGTCAAGACATAATAATAATAATAATAATAATAATAATAATAATAATAATAATAATAATAAAATAAGTTAATTAACGGGTTAAAAATGGGAATAATATTTTTATAAATATACTTATATTTATTTTTATTATATGTAATTAGATCGAATTGAGGGAGTCTAGCGGGTGACGTTTGGAATTGGTGAATTATTTTGGAACTATTTTAAGGTACGGATTTCGTACTTTTTCGGCGACTCTTTTGAATATAATTCGTTCGTTTTGTTATTCGTTTAAAAATTTGGTATTGCTTCTTAGGATAATTCCTTGTTGTCCAATTTATTGTGACAATTTTGTTTTGGCGTATAAATTAAAATTCATATTTGTACTCCTTGAACTAGTTAATCATGCCAGTATGTTTTGGAGACTTTATTCGTTTGTACCATTGTTCGTATATTTTCGTTCACATTCAAGAGTCATTTTGATCATTGATATATTGTGATAATCAATAATGTTTGTATTTGATAATTCGATTTCATTTGAATATGGTCATGTAAGCCTTGTGATTTGAACCCCTTGTTGGCTTACATTTTGTAGTTTGATCCTTAGGGTATACTTGAGCTAACCACCTGTGGGACTACCACATGCATGTCCTCTTGACACAAGGGCATGACACCTTCCGTGGCGGTGTGATCAGTCCACGGCGTATCCTTTTGAATGCTCTGGGTATGAACTTTGGCCATTTGATATATTTGTTCAGGATACGTATGGGTCGACCCAGTATTTGATTTGATTTGATTTATTTGGCGGATTAGTGACGTATGTGTCGTGCGTACTATCCGATTTGATTTGTATACATCATGATACCGATGTATTTTGTTAGCCTTTGGCTATTTGTATTTGAGCTCAGTATGAAATTGTTACCTTATAACCATTTGATTCAGCCTTATTTTGTTTGGAATTCTTTTGACTATAGTTGTCGGTTCGACAGTGTTAATCATTTGTACCCTGTCTCACCAATTTCGATATATTCATGTTTGGTTAGTAGTTATAATTATTCGTTCATTCAGTTTTTTCGGTACATATATATATATATATATTATATATATATATATGCATTTTTATATCCGTACTGGGCAATTGGCTCACGCTGTGTTCTTTTTCCGGCAGGTAATCAAGGGTGATTAGGATATGTGGGATGAGAGCTACCTTTGATCCAAATGAGTAGATTAGTTTTTGAGACTTATTATTAGACTTGGTTTTCTTAATATTTTATAGATGGATGTTTGGGCCATTTTGGCATTTATTTATTATCAATAGAGATTATGTAAATGTGGAGTTCCTTCTAGTTAAATTGGAGTATGTGGCAATTTGGTGTTCAATTTAATTGAAGATATTTTGAGATTTATTTGAGGTTTGTATTTATTATGATTGTTCGTGACATTCCTTTTCCTTTTGAGAAAGGGGTGTTACAGAGTTAGTATCAAAGCTTAGGTTATGATCTTGTAGATTGCCTTTTAGGCTTGACCTGTGAGTTATGGGTAGACCACTGGGTAGTTATAAGATTTGTATTGCGTTTGATTTTTGTTCTGCATAAATTTGGCCTTGATTATTTATTTTGATCTATTTGTTCCCGTCTATTTGATTTTGTATCGTAGATGGCTCGTAAGTCTTCGAGAATTGCTTGGAGGCAAGGTAATAACGGTAGGAGGGGTCAGAGGCAGCCCCAAGTTGAGGCTGTTAACCAGGGTGGAAACGATGGAAATCAGGGTAATGCAATAATAACCCCGGCTATGGTTGCAGGGATGGTGAATGAGGCAGTTACGCAGGCCGTGGCATAGGCTATGCAGGGTATTCCGCAGATGCAAGGAGACCAACATGCAAATGGCATGGGGGATGATGCAGAGATACCACAACATGAGCAGAATGTTCCTCCCGAGGATCAAGTGGGTCAATAAGTGCAGCCGTTGTATGTGTTATTAGAGAGGTTCATTAAGCAGAAGCCCAATTCTTTTCGTTTTCCCCGACTCCAATTGATGCGGAGAACTGGATCACCCACTTGGAGAAGATTTTTGATGTGATTGGGTGTTCAGAAAATCAGAAGGTGAGATTAGCAGTTTATAAGCTAGAGGATGATGCTCAGCGATGGTGGAAATCGTTGAAGGCTACACAGGGAGATGGATTTATGGATGGACTCATATGGAGCAGTTTTTGTGACCTTTTCTATCAGCAATATTTCCCAAACGCTGATAGGGATGCATATATCAGGGAATTTGTGTCCATTCGGCAGAAGGATGAGGAGACTATTACTGATTTTATAGCGAGGTTTACGAGATTGGCTGGTTTTGCGGGTTCAATAGCTGGGACAGCTGCACAACAGGCAGAAAAGTTCAAATGGGCTTTGAAATATGAGTATAGGCGATCAATCATCCACACCATCTTTACAGACGTATCACAGGTGGCTAATGCAGCTAAGAGTGTGGAAATGGAACACAAGGACTTTCGAGCTTCCAAATCAGAAGGGAGTCGAAGAGAGATAGAGATGACCATCAAGGGCAAGGAATGGGGCAGTTTGGTAGAAATCAGAATAGAAGGCAAAATAATTGGAATGAGCCTCCATCGGGTCAGCGGTTTAATCCTCGAAGGGATTTTGCTTACCCAATGCATCAGGGTGGTCATGGAGGTCAGCAGGTCGATGGCAAGTGGTGGAGGCGATGATCAAAATAGGGATTTCAATGTAACAAAGGTTTTCAAAGAAACTCGTAATCGTGGTCTCAGATCGCGAATAGGGTCAAATCCAAGGGTGGTATCCAGGACCGGCAGGTGGGGGCAATCCGAACCTTTTGCCACTTCCACCTGCTCCATGTGCTACTTGTGGTGGGTATCATGCTGGTAGGGCGTGCTATAGAGATACAGGGGCTTGTTTCTTATGTGGACAGATGAGACTTAGAGCAAGGGACTACACAGTTCAGCATGGTAATGGGGGAGGCGGTAAAACTGGTAATGGCGGTCAGTGCAATGCCGGTGGGAGAGTATTTGCATTGACAGCTAATCAGGCGGCCCAAGCACCAGGTACTATTTCAGGCATCCTTCTTGTAGAAAAATGCGAGCCATCAGTTTTGTTTGACACTGGATCTACACACTCTATTGTTGCACTTTCATTTATTCATCATCTGGAGTACCTTCTCATATATTAGATCCTCATTTATCTATTGCTACCCGATGGGGAATTCTGTGATTATTTCTGAGAAATTTTGTGACGCCCCCAAAATTAGGTATACATCACCCATTATGAGTCGCCAGATACATGGTACAAAATTCAAATATAACTTCAATTATACAACTATTGAACTTTCGTATTGAATACGACCACAGTTAACTGTGAGTTTTAATACAAATGTATGTAACTCTCATGGTGCCTCGACTACAACCTTACAATGGTACTTTACATAAAAATATAGTCAAAAACTATTTTAGAAATTAATATCTTTGGGAAGTGCTCAAGGAAACCTTCGTACATGGGAGGCCATGCGTCTAGGTTATAATAGATATCATATGTCCACAGAATTATCCTTGGTTGACCCAATAGACCCCAAAGAAAAACGAGAAGATTACTATCATCTTCTTTCCAATGGTGAGTCTTCTCTTGACATATAACTATCTCCACTGTCTCCAAGTGAATATTATATTTCAAATAAACTCCAAGATAGGTAGTGCCAGTAGATATACTCAGCAAATGGATGCGCACAACCCTATCTTATGATAACACGAGGTTGTATGTCATTAGACATCTTGTATGATAGTGGCAAAACACCCTTCCAAAGTTGGGTTCGCCTCACTCTATTTGATTCACCAAATATAACTACTAAATGATGTATAAAATACAACACACTTTTCTATACTTGTTTAGGAGAACCTCCACGACCTAGAGACCACCGATTTCTATTCCCCGTTATCTCCACTCAATTCAAGAACACTCTTATTACCCGAAAGGAATTGTGAAGCAGAAATGGTGAGCACAACTAGCCCAGTAAAGAATATCATGACTAAAGATAATTAAATTATCAATAGCTTTCATCAATAATAAATCAGATATTTAGAACATATGGTAGATGATAAAACTTTTCAACCATAGTTGCAGCGGAACGAGCAATCCATTAGAAGAGTCAAATAGACCATAAGGTCTATTATCTTCTCTATGTTAAAAGTCCACCAATAATGTTTTATCCATGTAAAATAAATCAACAGTTCCTGTCCACAATCATATGAATAACTCATAATCATAATTGTTGTTCTAAATTCCTCTTCGCTACCAGGACGAAGATAATTTTCATTACCTATCTTCACCTGAAACATCAAAAATCATGGTTATACCAAATCAGAATTCCTGCTCATAATCATACTAATAATTTCATCTTTGCACTACGGCCAAAGATATTCATTAACAATTCATCTTTGTACTACATGCCAAAGACATACAACTGTATTTTAGAAGAGTCAAGTAGAGCATGATATCTACTATCTTCTACGAATTAAAAGTGTATAATAAATATTTTATCGATGAGACTCAAACTTAATAAATAATCCATATCATCGAATCACCCTCGCACTACTACCAAGGATATTCGTTAATATCACATCCATGAATTTATATTTCATCACGAGACTCATTTCGATAATCAATCCATATCATCAGATTATCCATGCACTACTACTGGCTAAGGATATTCGTTAATATCACGACCACTTAATTATCCATGCACTACGGGCTAAAGATAATCGTGTTTTCATCAATGATCATGATCATGCCATAAAACAATTCATCTTTGCACCCTTGGTCAAGAAGAGAATCCATAGCCATAATCATACCAAAAACTGTCCATCTATGCACTACGGCCAAAGATGACTTTCAACACAATATAAGCATGAGGATGATGACAATGATATAAGAATCAATCAAATGAGATAAAGGATAAATATTAAACATTTATAATACAATTTATCCATCATTCAATAATAACCAAATGTTATCAATCACTTAATAATCTCATAATCTAATATCATTATAACAATATTTTAATCATTTCTTAAACTTATAAACAATTTATTTCAATTGTTTACACTTTAACAAATAATGCATTTAATCATTTAAAAATACCATACTTATAAGATTTCTTCATCAATAATCAAATCCCTCATAAAAAATCTGCATATATCCTATATAGGATTCTCAAGCCATAAAATCCTATTTTCCAATTTTATTACTTCACATAACATATTTAATTCATTTACTCATAACTAGTTCATTTTCATGAAAAATACCAAATCAGTCCCAAAAATATTTCTTTTCTAGGATTTAGCAGAATATAGTCTCATCTTGAACATATATTTTTCTCAAAATTTTTAAAATTCATTTATTATTTTTCATATGGCTAAAATTGCCGAATATTTAGACATTTATCATAAATTATACTTTTGTCCAAACATTCCGAAATTTACAGGGTATACTTCTGTTATATACATGTACTCCCAATAAAAATTTCACCAATTTTGGAGTTAACCACAAGGAGTTATAAGGGTTTACTTTTAAAATAGTTTTTTCCCATAAAATCCATAACTCTTAATCTATACATCTAAAAATTGCCATTTTTGGATACAATCTAGAAAACTCATCAAATTATTATTTCAAATTTTTCCAAAATTTTTTAGGGTCAGAAAAATTATGAAACTGCCCCTGGCAGAAACCCCTTTTTAATGAAAATACGATTCGTATGAATACGAAGGATCATTTACAATGCATGCGGTAATCCACATAGACAGGTTATTTCAACAGAATAATAAAGAATGGAACCAGGTCATGCGTAAACGCACAGACATGATATTCCAACAGAATAATAAATAATAAAAAAACGGAAGAATTCACCAAGCATGCGATAGACCGCACAAACATGTTATTCCAACAGAATAATAAAAATTGAACCAGGTCATGCGTAAACGCACAGACAGGATATTCCGACAGAATAATAAAGAATGAAATAATAGAAGAATTTCACCATGTATGTAGTACTTCGCATAGACAGGTTATTCCAACATAATAATAAAGAATGGAATAATAGAAGAATTTTACCATGTATGCAGTACTGGGCATAGACAGGTTATTCCAACATAATAATAAAGAATGGAATAATAGAAGAATTTCACCATGTATATGGTAGTCTGCGTATACAGGTTATTCTAACAGAATAATGAAGAATTGAATAACAGAAGTTCTCTTCATGAATACGAACGAAATAATACCCCTTACTATAATAATAATAATAATATCCTTTACGAGTATGACAATTATATCCCCTACTTTAAAAAGAAAAGTATTCCGACTGGTAGGGCGGGAATATACTTGAAGAAAACTTGCACTACGCTCAAAGCTTTCTTAAACTCTAAAGAAATACGCTCAAGATTATAGAAGAAGAACTCTCTATTGTTTCTCTCTAGAGTTTTAGTGAATTCATAAGAAATAATGAAGGAATGAGCTTCTATTTATAGAAGAATGGACTGCATAGTAACTAATTCATGAACAGTCCAGATTGATTTAATTTTAATCGGACGGTCCATATTTAAAGAAAAATCTTTTAAATAAAATATAATATATTCTATTTATAATCTAATAAAACGAATAACTTTATAAAAGTATTCTGTTTTATATAAAAAGATTTTACTATGCAAAACACTATAGCAGTACTATGCATAATAAAATATAATATATTCTATTTATAGAATAACTTTATAAAAGTATTCTACATTTTATATAAAAAGATTTTACTATGCAAAACACTATGCATAATAGAATATAATATATTCTATTTATAGAATAACTCTATAAAAGTATTCTATTTTATATAAAAAGTTTTTCTGCTTTTATTACATTAATAATACTAATAAAACAAAACCTGAAAGTGACTTATCACGTAAACATCAATAATCAATACTGCAGTGTGCTACTATGCAACCACGCCAGACATCGCATTACTTTACTACGGAGTAGTTCAACAGTTTTTACGGTAAAACTTCCGTCGTTATTCTTATAAAAATATTTTTATCATTTTCTCCATCCGATAATAATTCCGTTGCGGGGTCCACCAACGATTGTACCGTCGTATGAACATTCCCAAAAAAAAAAAGAATATTTTATATCAACTTGCTTACTTTGCAAAAAAAAAAAAATTCACATATTACCCTTAACTTTAAACTTTTATCAATTTAACTATTTACCAAAATAAAAAAAAAATTGAATACTTTTATTTCATAAAATTCGGGTTCTCACAAATTTCACGATTGTCCTTTGAAGTTAGGGAGGAGGGTGTATGCAACTAACTTACTTCCAATGGTGATGCATGATTTCGATATCATCTTGGGTATGGATTGGCTAAGTAAGCATCGAGCCACTATTGATTGTCAGGCGAGGAAAGTTATTTTTGGAACCTTAGAGGCTCCAGAATTCGAGTTTCAATGTTCCAAGCCGAATGTTGTTGTAAAGTTGATCTCAGCTTTGAAGGCGAGCAAAATGATTTCTAAGGGACGTGATTGTTATTTGGCTTATGTGAAGGATACCTCGAGGGATGAGCCCCAACTTGATGACTATCAAGTTGTGCGAGAATTTTTTGAGGTATTTCCTAAGGATCTGCCAAGATTGCCACCGCCAAGGGAAGTGGAGTTTACTATTGAGCTCATTCCTGGAGTGGAACCTATCTCTAAGGCACCCTATAGAATGGCTTCGTTAGAGTTACAGGAGTTGAAGGAACAATTGTAGGAGTTGTTAGATCGTGGATTCATTAGACCGAGCGTATCACCATGGGGTGCTCCAGTATTGTTTGTAAAGAAGAAGGACGGATCTATGAGATTATGTATAGATTATAGGGAGCTAAATCGGATCACTATCAGGAACAGATATCCATTGCCACGGATAGATGACCTTTTAGATCAGCTCCAAGGGGCAAAGTTCTTCTCAAAGATAGATTTGAGGTCGGGGTACCATCAGTTGAGGGTGAGGGAAGAGGACATTCTAAAAATAGCTTTTCGTACTCGGTATTGGGCACTATGAGTTTTTGGTGATGTCATTTGGGTTGACTAATGCTCCGGCAGTGTTTATGGGTATGATGAATCGAGTTTTTAACGAGTATTTGGACAAATTTGACATTGTCTTCATTGATGACATTTTGGTGTATTCCAAGTCTAAGGAGGAGCATGAAGAGCATCTTCGTACTGTTTTGGGGATTTTGCAAAAGAATAAGTTATATGTTAAGTTCTCCAAATGCGAGTTTTGGTTAGAACAGGTAGCATTTTTGGGACATGTCGTGTCTGCTGAAGGTATTAAGGTGGATCCTGCGAAGGTTGAGGCTATCACTAATTTGCCAAGACCTACCACGGTAACTGAAATAAGGAGTTTTTTGGGTTTGGCAGGGTACTACAGGCGATTTGTGGAAGGTTTCTCTTTGTTAGCTTTGCCATTAACTCAGTTGATGAAGAAGGGCATAAAGTTTATGTGGAATGAGGAACGTGAGAAAAGTTTTGAGGAGCTTAAGAAAAGGCTTGTGTCAGCTCCAGTGCTTACATTACCGTCGGGGATAGGAGGTTATTAGATATACAGTGATGCTTCCAAGAAGGGATTAGGGTGCATTTTGATGCAACATGGTAAGGTAATTGCTTATGCTTCCAGACAACTTAAACCTTATGAGGTGAATTATCCTACCCACGACTTGGAGTTAGCAGCAGTTATTTTTGCCCTAAAGATTTGGAGGCACTATCTATATGGAGAGACTTGTGACATTTTCACCGACCACAAGAGCCTTAAATATATTTTTACTCAGAAGGAGCTTAACATGAGATAGAGGCGTTGGTTGGAGCTTCTCAAGGATTATGATGCCAGGATTCAGTATCACCCCGGTAAGGCTAATGTGGTTGCAGATGCTCTTAGCCGAAAAAGTTCAGGGAGTGTAGCTGCCTTGGTTACACAACCTCAACTTATCTCGGATATGGAGCGTGTGGGTTTGGAGCTATATGTTAGAGGTTCTGATGGGTTGGTAGCTGGTATGAGGGTGGAACCTTCTCTTATTTTGTGTATCAAAGAAGCCCAAAAGGAGGATGGCGAGTTATGGACTGTAGCCCAGAATATGAATGAGGGTAGGCAACCAGAGTTTCATATTGATGAACAAGGTGTGATATGGTTTGGTAAACAGTTATGTGTTCCAGTGGATCCAATGATTCGTGAGGCAGTGTTGACTGAAGCTCATAGTTCGCCATTTTCTATTCATCCGGGGTCTACAAAGATGTATAAGGATCTGAAGGAGAATTTTTGGTGGAGTGGAATGAAAAGGGATGTAGCTGAATTTGTGAGTAAATGTCTTACTTGTCAACAAGTGAAAATAGAGCATCAGCGGCCTGGTGGTTTGTTGCAACAGTTAGAGATTCCTGTGTGAAAATGGGATGACATTTCGATGGACTTTGTGACTAGGTTGCCGAGGACTATTAAAAAGAATGATACTATTTGGGTGGTAGTGGATCGTTTGACTAAATCGACTCATTTTCTGTCTATTCGTGAAGATTTTTTGGTAAACAAGTTAGCAAATATTTTTCAGCGTGAAATTGTTAGGCTTCATGGGACTCCAGTTTCTATTGTTTCTGATCGGGATCCGTGGTTTACTTCTCGATTTTGGAAAGGATTTCAACGAGCTTGGGGAATGCGACTCCACTATAGTACAGCTTTTCACCCGCAGACAGATGGACAATCAGAGAGAACTATTCAGACATTAGAAGACATGTTGCGATCTTGTGCTTTAGAGTGGATAGGAAACTGGGATGATTATTTGAGTTTGGTGGAGTTCACATATAATAATAGTTGGCAAGCTAGTATTGGTATGGCTCCTTTTGAAGCATTATATGGTAAGAAGTGTCGAGCTCCTACTTGTTGGGATGAGGTTGGAGAAAGGGTAATAGAAGGACCTGATTTGGTTAGGATTACTACGGAGAAGGTAGCAGCGGCTAAAGAAAAATTGAAAGAAGCTCGATCGCGGCAGAAGAGTTATACTGATATTCATAGAAGGGCTCTTGAATTCACACCTGGTGAACACGTGTTTTTGAAAGTTTCTCCATGGAAAGGTGTTCGAAGGTTTGGTTTGAAAGGGAAGTTTAGTCCACGTTTCATTGGCCCTTTTGAAGTCCTTGAGAGAGTTGGGGAAGTGGCATATCGAGTGGCTTTACCTCCACAGTTATCTCATGTACATAATGTCTTTCATGTTTTAGTGTTAAGGAAATATAATTATCATCGGTTTCATGTTGTGCAATACCCGTTACATAAGATTCAAGAAGATCTTACTTGTGAGGAAAAAGCCGAGGCGATTCTAGATCGTCAAGAACAGATTATGAAGAGGAAGACAATTCCTTTTGTTAAAGTATTGTGGAAAAACCATTCGGCGCGTGAAGCTACTTGGGAAATGGAGGAGTCTATTCGAGCGGAATATCCACATCTTTTTTAAAATTAGGTACGTTCTATTCTTTTGATTCCGAGGACGGAATCCTTTTTAAGGGGAAGGTGTAACACCCCCTTCCCGAAAAGGAAAGGGAGGTGACGTGCAAAGCACATCAAACCTCAAAATAAATGAACAGAGCACTATAACTTCAAAAATATTAATAGTGATGATCCATTAATAAAGTACTAAATACAATTCTCCAACTAGAGTCAAAATAATCAACACCCCAAAAAAATTTGAATTAACCTAGATGGTCAAAGGCAACACTCTCATCACACTAGCCCTGAGTCACCCCTGCAAACCTGCCGGAAGAAAAACACAGCATGAGCCAATTGCCCAGTACGGATATAGATATACAAAAGATATACAATTGATATACGAAAACAACTGAGACAAAATACTGAACAAAGCCTCAAGTGCAAATACGAACGAAAATATAATATCCAAAGATCTGAATGGAATATATCTGAATCAACGTAATTGACGAAACCAATAAAAGAATAAAGAAATAACGAACTGAAGTTACTAACTCAATGACTTGAACTGAACAGAAACAAACAAAACTAATACAATAAAATAATAGGCTGAAACAAATGGCTGGGGTTATTTCATACCGATTGAGCTCAAAAATATATCTTGCCACATAGGCAAGTCATACTAATGCCACACATGCAAATCAAATGATGCCACACAAGCAACCAAAATAATGACACACATGCACATCAAAACAATGCCACACATGCACGTCAAAATAATGCCAAACAGGCAAATCAAAATAATGCCACACATGCAAATCATACATTGGACCGCGAATCCAAATGTATGCAAATCGGATAGGTGTGTTTGGCACAACATCACCAATCCGCAGAACAGAAAACTAGGGTTAACCCATAAGCTTCCCACAACAAAAAACCAAATGGCTCACTTCCTCCGGAGCACAAAACGGAGACGCCGTGGACTAATCACACCGCCACAGAAAGTGTCATGCCTCTCGTACCAAGACGACATGCCTATAGTACCCCCACAGGTGGTTATAGCTCAGGTATACCCTACGGTATATTCTAACAAAAATACTATGTCACAACACATGTGACATAATACCAACAAAAGGGTTCTATATGTACATGTTGAACCAAATCAAATTATAGTCACACGATCTCAAAAAGAAGGTAGTAACATGTACCGCTCTACAATTATCAAAAATAAATACTAAACATGATATCCTAATTCAAAGAGTACAAATACGAGTCATGTGTATCAACTCCAAAATGAAACTAATATATTTATTTCACATGAAACAATTATGTGAAATCATAACATAATTCGAAATAAGGAAACAAACGAGCAAATCAAATTTAACAAGAGTATCACTGAAAGAGTACGGAATCCGTACCTGAATTAAGCAACGTCATACGCAAAATTATAATCCGAATATAACTCGTTAAATTCCTCCTGTCCGAACTAATTAAACAAAATAATAAATTAAGTACAATTAGTAAATTTTTATTTTTAATTTTATTATTATTATTATTATTATTATTATTATTGTCATAATTTATAAATTCTATAATTATAAACCTCTAATTGATAACTCTTTTTCGTCCCAAACAGGACTTTATTTTAGATACATACTGAAACTATATTTATCTTCCACCACAATCTGCAGAACTTTCCGTTACAATACTATACATAATATTACTATTACATATACATGTCTATAATAATAAATCTAACTAACTTTTTTTTTCTTTCCCGTAGTTGATTTGTTAATAAAAAAAATATCTAGCACTTACAGATCACAAATGAAAGGCCATACCCAACGAAACATCATTGGCCAATTTAATAATAATAATAATAAAAAAATATGGTCTGACAAAATGCCTTGAATTCACCCATGTAATTAAATCACAATATATATAATAAATTAATGTCAAACCTTGTCCTTCTAGTTACTTCTGCATATATATATATATATATATATATATATATATATATATATATATATATATATATATACATCCGCAGATCATTTGCCATTTAGATTAAGTCAAATTATCATCATTATACTACTTAAAGAATCTATCTTCGCTAAAATAATTTTCAAACTGCACTGCACTTGTTCCACTTGATCGTCAATTATTTTTTTTCCCTTTTGCAGCCGCCACTTGTCTTTCTTTCCATCACTTTTTCTCGATTTGATAATGAAATAAGATTAGGTCTAGTTATGTGTTTATTTATTAACAAATTTTATTAATTCTTCTAATTTTAATAAAATTTTAATATTACCCAAATACAAAATAG
Source organism: Panax quinquefolius (assembly GCA_020205615.1). Lineage (NCBI taxonomy): Eukaryota > Viridiplantae > Streptophyta > Magnoliopsida > Apiales > Araliaceae > Panax > Panax quinquefolius. The sequence goes on from CM035172.1 coordinate 62,227,144, forward strand.
ACTCAATTAGTATACAAGCCCAAATTAATGTAATCACATACTTATTATAGTTCACACAAATTAAATACAATTTGACCCAAACATAAGAAAAGCCCAATTAAAATAGGGATTTAAATATTATTTATTTTATTTATTTTTATTTTATTTTAATTTTTTTACCGGGTATTACATCACCTACCCCTTAAAAAGGATTCCATCCCCAAAATCAAAAGAATGGAACATACCAAATTTTCAAAGAGACGCGGATACTCCGCTCGAATAGACTCTTCCATCTCCCAAGTAGCTTCCCGCTCCGAATGATTTTATCACAAGACTTTAACAAAATGAATTATCTTCCTCAATTTTAATTTAATCAGTTATTTAATTATCTACTAAAAGAATTTAATTTTCCAAACAAAACAAGAAAGAAAAGAGGGAAACAAAATCATTTACCTTTTCCAATTTAAACACAATTGTATAACATAAAATCAAAAAAAAAATTATGGGTTATTACATTTTTCACCCCTTAAAAATAATTCCGTCCTCTGAATTCAAATAAGCTAATTTCTTTTTTTCTTTTTTATTATTTTTTTTAGACGCAACATCACCTTTTGTAACAATCAACGCTGGTAAGTTCATCGGTCCACGTAATTATTTATGTACTTGTAAAAGATTCGTCAGCTACCGTGTCAAGCCTTGGTAAGGTTCTTCGTTTAACATTGAATTAAACCACATGCTCCACAGCTAGTGCGACCCCCGTTAATATCATCGAGTTTCATTCTTGCTAACGTACGTACTCTTCAGAACATAATTCGAAATCACAAAAATTTCTCTTCATTTAAATACGATTCGAATACCCAAAATATTTAAAATTATCTTCAATTTGTAAAATAATTTTCCACACATGACAAAGATTTTACAAATTATTTTTATTAATTTTTTTCATAAATTCATGCAAAGCTCTAAGGGAATCAAATAAACAAAACAACTTAAATTATATCACCAACTCTCACTAAGTCCTCAAGAATTTCAAAATATCATAACCTCAAATCAAATTTGTTCTCAAATATTATTACACCAAAATATACTACCAAGATCTCCTTATCACCATATCAAACTCCAAGTCACATATTTTACCATCTGTATAAGCAAACTACAATTATTCAAGATCTCTCAAAATCAATTGAATTTCATCACTTACTATCTAATCGTTCAATGAATCAATCATTCTCTTAATGCAAATATTAATCCAACAAATTTCTAGATCTCCTCATACTATCACTCAAAATTTCATATAAGATAACTCCAATATTCTACTAGAAAATAATCGCAAAATTCATCTACTCCAAAAGAATAATCTAATTACCTCAAATCTTTACAACAACTCAAAATTACAAGAGATCCTTTGTACTTAATAGTTTTCACTTTATCATATTATCCCACCGATTCACATACCTCAAATTATTCACAACTTAACAAAAATTAGAGTTTAACCCAAATAAAATCCTCAATTCCAAAATCATAATAATTTGTAATTACCTGAAATAACTCTTAACAAATAATTCTCCAATATCAAAACTTACTGATACAAATGCTCATATCATAATTGTATAATCATTTATCATATTATCTCATCAATACACATACCTCAAATTATCCACAACTTAACAAAACTAAATCATCACCCAAATCAAATCTTTAATTCTAAGATCATAATAGATTATTACCCAAAAGAACTATAAAAAAATAATCTCCAAAACCAAATTCTCGTTGATAAAAATAATCATATCATAATTGCATCTCATATATGATCATTTATTAATTGTACAAGGTATAACTTTATTCTCCTTAATGATCCAATCATAATCTTTAACAAATATTAGTGCTCCAACGCATAACCATAATAATCTTAACAAATTATCTCACCTTTCTCGGACCAACTACAACTAAAAGAGCATGACACTACATCAAAATCAAGACCAACCAAATAGAGAACAAAATTGAATCAAACTCCTACGTCTACCAAGTGATTTACCCACAACTCACAAGTCAAACCTAAATAGGTTTTCTACAAGAAAGAACCTAAGCTCTGATACCATCTTTGTAACACCCCCTTCCCGAAAAGGAAAGGGAGGTCACGTGCAAAGCACATCAAACCTCAAAATAAATGAACAGAGCACTAATAACTTCAAAATATTAATAGTGATGATCCATTAATAAAGTACTAAATACAATTCTCCAACAAGAGTCAAAATAATCAACACCCAAAAAAATTTGAATTAACCTAGATGGTCAAAGGCAACACTCTCATCACACTAGCCCTGAATCACCCCTGCAAACCTGCCAGAAGAAAAACACAGCATGAGCCAATTGCCCAGTACGGATATAGATATACAAAAGATATACAACTGATATACGAAAACAACTGAGACAAAATACTGAACAAAGCCTCAAGTGCAAATACGAACGAAAATATAATATCAAAAGATCTGAATGGAATATATCTGAATTAACGTAATTGACGAAACCAATAAAAGAATAAAGAAATAACGAACTGAAGTAACTAACTCAATGACTTGAACTGAACAGAAATAAACAAAACTAATACAATAAAATAATAGGCTGAAACAAATGGCTGGGGTTATTTCATACCGAGTGAGCTCAAAAAAATGATGCCACACAGGCAAGTCATACTAATGCCACACAGGCAAATCAAATGATGCCACACAAGCAACCAAAATAATGCCACACAGGCACATCAAAACAATGCCACATAGGCAAGTTAAAATAATGCCAAACAGGCAAATCAAAATAATGCCACACATGGCAGATTATGCTACACCTATGGCAGATTATCAGTTTCAAAAGTTCCTCTTTCTGGGCTCAATGGGTTAACAAAACTCTACTCTTGTAGCACAACTTTTGGACTACTCCTATTCCTTCTAATGCTTCCTGGATTTGGCGCAAAGTACTGAACCTTAGGAGCTTAGCCATCAATTTTGTTACATATAAAGTGGGTAACGGCCAGAATATCAATTTATGGCAAGATCCTTGGCTAGACAATCGCCCACTGGCTTGCCATCGCACAGACCCTATAGTCTCAAATTCTGGTCTACCTTTTTCAGCCAAAGTCAGCGACATCATCATGCACTGCTCATGGCAGCCTACTATATCAAATTACCATAGCCTTATGCAGATGAAGGAGAAATTACTTCACCCATCTGCGCCTTCTCTCGGTCCAAGAATCGGTGTCTTTGGGCGGGGCCTCTCTTGGTCAAAGCTTCTCATATATAGACATCTATTTGCCGTGAGGGTACCACTTTGTCCTTGGTTCTTCGGTCCCCATTTTCTTTCTTCTTCTCGGGGTGGCGCTACATAAGATTTGGTGACATGGCCATGGACTCTGTTGTCTCTGTTCTCATGCCCCCGAATCATTCTCACACCTTTTTTGCTGTGCCTACTCCCCGATAGCTTCTTGGATCGATCAAATTGCTTCATTGTTCACGGCATTTGGTTTGGTGTGCCTTTTGACTGGGATCCACTTATTCACCACATTCAACATTCTCAAATAGACCAAGTGTCATTTTGGATTATAAAGCTTTAGCAGCTCTTCGTTATTTATAAAGTATGGAATGAACGATTAAGCAAGCCCATGGTGAAACCCCCAAGATCTTGCATCTTGCTCTTGCTCAAGACTGTGTTAGGATTTTTAAATGCAAATTGTATTCAGTTAAAAATTTTAGTTCTTATATTGTAAAATATCCAAATCTTAGATGTTGGCAGTTATAGCTTTTGGTTATAGCAAGTGCATCATTGGCTTGTCTCTGATGTGGTTGTTTTAACTCTTTCGCGGGGTATGCCCCTAGATGTGTTCCTTATTTTATTTATTTAATACTCACAATTTAGCAAAATAATAATAATAATAATGCCACACAGGCAAATCACACATTGGACTGCGAATCCAAAAATATGCAAATCGGATAGGTGTGTTTGGCACAACATCACCAATCCATGTAACGTAAAAACTAGGGTTAACCCATACGCCTCCCACAACAAAAACACCAAATGGCCCACTTCCTCGGAAGCATAAAACGAGACGCCGTGAACTAACTAATCACCTGCCGCCACGGAAAGTGTCATGCCTCTCGTGTTAAGACGACATGCCTGTGGTACCCCACAGGTGGTTATAGCTCGGTATACCCTACTAAGTATATTCTAACAAAAATACTATGTCACAACACATGCGACATAATACCAACAAAAGGGTTCTATATGTATATGTTGAACCAAATCAAATTATAGTCACACGGTCTCAAAAAGAAGTTAGCAACATGTACCGCTCTACAATTATCAAAAATAAATACTAAACATGATATCCTAATTCAAAGAGTACAAATACGAGTCATGTGTATCAACTCCAAAATGAAACTAATATATTTATTTCACAGTAAATAATTATGTGAAATCATAACATAATTCGAAATAAGGAAACAAACTAACAAATCAAATTTAACAAGAGTATCGCTGAAAGAGTACGGAATCCGTACCTGAATTAAGCAACGTCATACGCAAAATTATAATTCGAATATAACTCGTTAAATTCCTCCTGTCCGAACTAATTAAACAAAATAATAAATTAAGTACAATTAGTAAATTATTATTATTATTATTATTGTCATAATTTATAAATTCTATAATTATAAACCTCTAATTGATAACTCTTTTTCGTCCCAAACAGGACTTTATTTTAGATACATATTTGAAACTATATTTATCTTCCACCACAATCTGCAGAACTTTAAGTTATAATACTATACATAATATTATTATTACATATACATGTCTATAATAATAAATCTAACTAACTTTTTTTTTTCCGTAGTTGATTTGTTAATAAAAAAAATATCTAACACTTACAGATCACAAATGAAAGGCCATACCCAACGAAACATCATTGGCCAATTTAATAATAATAATAATAAAAAAAAACATGGTCTGACAAAATGCCTTGAATTCACCCATGTAATTAAATCACAATATATATAATAAATTAATGTCAAACCTTGTCCTTCTAGTTACTGCATATATATATATATATATATATATATATATATATATATATATATATATATATATATATATATATACATCCGCAGATCATTTGCCATTTAGATTAAGTCAGTATCATCATTATACTACTTAAAGATTCTATACTGCTAAAATAATTTTCAAACCGTACCAGACTTGTTCCACTTAATCGTCAATTATTTTTTTTCCTTTTGCAGCCGCCACTTGTCTTTCTTTCCATCACTTTTTCTCGATTTGATAATGAAATAAGATTAGGTCTAGTTATGTGTTTATTTATTAACAAATTTTATTAATTCTTCTAATTTTAATAAAATTTTAATATTACCCAAATACAAAATAGACTCAATTAGTATACAAGCCCAAATTAATGTAATCACATATTTATTATAGTTCACACAAATTAAATCTGATTTGACCTAAACATAAGAAAAACCCAATTAAAATAGGATTTAAATATTATTTATTTTATTTATTTTTATTTTATTTTTATTTTTTTATCTGTATTATGAAGGTGATGTAATAGCAGAAAATAAAAATAAAATAAAATAAAATAAAATAATAATAACATTTAAATCTATATTTAAAAATAGTTAATTGGGCTTTCCTTATGTTTGGGTCAAATTCTATTTAATTTATTTGGACCATAGTAAGTAAATGATTACATTAAATTGGGTATTTTAATTAATTGAGTTTAAATTAGATATGTGTAATTTTAAATCCTAATAAATTAAGAGTATTAATAAATAAACCAAAACCTAAGTGCTTCATTATATCTATACGAAACAACTGGAAAAGAAAAGAGGAGAACCCAGCCGCCGCAAAACAAAGGGAAGTTGATAAATTGGATCATACTGGTAAGTTGCTAGTGGTTTTTTTTTGTTTAATTGAATGAGAAGCTTTCTTATTCGGTATGGCTTTTTATGAATTGTCAGTACCTAATTCTTGTTCCAATATAGAAGTCTTACATCAAAGTAAAAGGATTTAATTGTAGTAATAATTATTATTATATATATATATATATATATATATTTATATTTATAGCTTTTTCAACGGAAGGTATGAAGATTATATATATATGGTTGGTCAGTACATAATAATAATAATAATAATAATAATAATAATAATAATAATAATAATAATAATAATAATAATAATAATAATAATAATAAGTTAATTAACGGGTTAAAAATGGGAATAATATTTTTATAAATATACTTACATTTATTTTTATTATATGTAATTAGATCAAATTGAGGGAGTCTAGCGGGTGACATTTGGAATTGGTGAATTATTTTGGTACTATTTTAAGGTACGGATTCCGTATTTTTTCAGCGATTCTTTTGAATATAATTCGTTCGTTTTGTTATTCGTTTGAAAATTTGGTAGTGCTTCTTAGGATTATTCATTGTTGTCCAATTTATTGTGACAATTTTGTTTTGGCGTATACATTAAAATTCGTATTTGTACTCCTTGAACTAGTTAATCATGCCAGTATGTTTTGGAGACTTTATTCGTTTGTACCATTATTCGTATATATTCATTCACATTCAGGAGTCATTTTAATCAATGATATATTGTGATAATCAATAATGTTTATATTTGATAATTCGATTTCATTTGAATATGGTCATGTAAGCCTTGTGATTTGAACCCCTGTTGGCTTACATTTTGTAGTTTGATCCTTAGGTATACTTGAGCTAACCCATCGTGAGTTCCCATTTCTGCACGTCTATCAAAGTCCTTCCTGTGGCTAAGAATGGTCTCCCCAATATGATTGGTATACTTTTATCTTCCTCGTAATCCAAATGATGAAGTCAGCCGGAAAGATAAATTTGTCCACTTTCACCAGTACATCCTCAACTATTCCCCATGGATACGTGATGGATCAGTCAGCTAGCTGCAAAGAAATGTTTGTCGACCTTGGAGCCGGCAATCCCAACTGATTAAACACTGACAAGGGCATTATATTGATACTTGCCCCAAGATCACATAGACATTTATCGTTTATCGAAGTTCATCTTTCCGATCGTGCATGGAATTGTGAAACTGCCCAGATCTTTCAACTTTGGAGGTAGTTTACACTGAAGCACTGCACTGTATTCCTCTGTCAAGGCTACTATCTCAAACTCGTCTAATCTCCTCTTCCTTGACAATATACCCTTCATGAACTTTGCATAACTTGACATCTGTTCCAATGCCTCCGCGAAAGGTATGTTGATCTGCAGCTTTTTAAAGACCTCCAAAAACTGGCTAAACTGTTTATCTTCCATCTGCTTATTCAATCTCAGCGGATACGAAACCAGAGGGTGAACTAGTGGTATTGTACTCTTCAGCTTTTATCTCGAACTCGCTTTCTCCTTTCTATTTGCCGCAACTCGTAATCCTCATGATTTTCTTTTCGCTTTCGATCATTGCTTTGCATCGGCCATGTGACATCCCTTTGTAAATCAAATCGCCTTGCTTGCGCTGGTGAATTTTCTCAGATATCGCTTCCCACACCTAGCTGTTATAACCTGGCACTGTTCCTTCCCTTCTCTTCATGGATTTGCCTTTGTATTACTTGGCAATGAACCCTAGGGCCTGTTGTTAAGCATGCTCACCATTTTCCCCATTTGAGTTTCCAGATTTTAATAGCCACTGCTTGGCTTTTGATCATAACCTCTGTATTCGCCATGTACTTCATCATCACCTCCTCCATTTCTAATTTCTTTTCTTGCTGAGGTGCAGCTGGAGTGTGATGTTGTTGAGAAAATCCCTGTGGAAAAGGTGGTCTTTGAGTAAATTGTTGGTGCGCTGGCTGTGAATGAAACTGATTATTCGGCTGAAACTGATTTTTTTGATTTCCTTGATTATTTGACCAACTGAAGTTAGGATGATTGCAGTTATTGGAGTTGTACGTGATCTGAAATTGACCTTGGTCTTTGATGTAATTGCTCACATACTATACCGACTCTGAGCTGATAGCACATTGATCTGTCGAGTGTGACCTTGCATAAATCTCACATACGAAGGCAACTATTTTCGCTTTGCCCTCTGTCAATGTATCTATTTTCTTCGTCATGGCTGGCATCTGTGCTGACAACTGTGTGATAGCATCCACTTCCAACAAACCTGTAACTTTGGGCCGTGGCATCCTAGATGTAGGGTTTTGAAAGTCATTCAATGTCATTATGTCTCTATAAGGTTATAGGCTTCCTCATAACTCTTTGCCCATAATGATCCCCCTGCAGCTGCATCTACAATCGGCCTAGACTGCCATCCCAATCCATTATAAAATGTGTTGATCACCATCTAATCTAGCATACCATGATGTGGACACTTCCTTAACATCTCTTTATATCTCTCCCAGGCCTCGTATAAGGATTCACCCTGTTGTTGCTTGAACTAAGAGATTGTTGTCCTCATTTTCACAGTCTTAGCCATTGGAAAAAACATGGCTAAAAACTTCTGTGCTAGGTCCTCCCATGTAGTTATAGATCCTTCAGGCAAAGAATGAAGCCAACTTCTCGCTTTACCCCTTAATGAGAAGGGAAACAGCCTAAGTCTGATAGCATCCTCCGTCACCCCATTATATATGAAAGTATCACATATCTCAATAAAGCTCAACAGGTGTTCATTCGGATCATCCGTAGGAACACCCCCAAACTGTACCAAATTTTGCACTATCTGAATAGTGCCCATTTTTATCTCGAATGTATTAGCTGCTATCGCTGGTCTGACTATGCTAGACTGTAATCCATTAATATTAGGCATGGAATATTCTCTAAGAGCCATATGCTCCTCTATTTGATCTTCTCCTTGTCCCTCGACTACCATATTAGATGTAGTTACCTCTAATTATGCTTGGAAATTTCTACGAACTCTCGCTTTCCAACCTCTCCCATTTATGTTGTCCTGAGCAGGTGTTAAGTCGGGATTAGATGATCGCATGCTCATAAAAATTTATACAAGTTCCTGAAACAAAAACAAAAATAAAAATAGAAATGGGATAAGATTAGATTTGTCTAAGTCATACAATATAGCTTCAAACTGATGATAACTATTTAAATTTATACGCCTTTCCCCGGCAACGGCGCCACAAACTTGTTGCCTCTTTTTTAGTTCTAACAAAAGAGCTCTAACTCATGTAACCATACACGTGTCAACAAGCATTATAGAGTAAGTCGAGTATCGATCCACGAAGAAAGTTGTCTAAACTAAACTATTATGCATCAACTAAATCACTATTTTTATATGCTTAAACGAATGTTTATAATTGTGAATTACTCTTAATGCAAATAATAACTAAAATAAGAATAGTAATGTAATAAATCAAACCTGGAGATAATGGGATCCTAACTTCATTTAACAGTTCATCTAATTACAACCGTCATTCAAGATTATTCACGTATCACAGAAAAGTAGCCAAGAGCCCTAATGTAGATATAACCATTTTTCAATGCATTATGACCTACTTACATAACATCCACATGCAATAGACACCATGTAATCATCAATAAAACCAACCTCACTATATTTCTATGTGAAATTGCAGTAATATTGAATTTAAGCACAAGCCCTTATATAACTCATACGGTGAAACAATATATGTCTATCTGGTTTACGAAATACAAAGCTAAGCAAAACAGCCCCATATACGCATGCTATCATGATTACAATCCATACTCGCATGTTATTTTTCAATTCCATACAAGAACATAAAACGAATGGTGATCAATCATTCATACATGTAAATCAACCATGATAGAAATTCCTTATGATACGTAAAATAGTCCAGCAATTAGGCCATAAGTTAGACTACGTATTAAACTCCGTTAGAATCCCATAATGGAGTTTAGTTCATGACTGAACCAAAAGCCATTATGGGATCAAAGCAACGCACAGAAAATAAACAAATAATTGAAAGAGAGAAGATAGAATCGATCAAACCCAATTGCTGATTAAAATCCCAACGTAACGTTCAAAACCTCAGTAATATCCAGCAACATAAAAATAAAGCATCCAGAATGACTGAATTCTAGAGAAGCAGTAGAAAATAATGATGTTATGCTTGGTTCTCCATTGGAAATCTCTCAAAGTGAAAACACTAGTTCTTTTGTCAAAAACACGTAAAAACTAATGAATCATATGTCTGGTGCTAACCAGAATTGTTTTAACCAACTCAAACTCTTACAATTTAAAAATTAAAATAAAATTATTAGCGGTGCGGAGAGGTCTTGGTATGCAATGAAGTTCCTTTGCTTTCATCGCGCGGGCGCGTGTGTGTAAATTTTGTTAGTCTGGGTGATCGCGTGGGTGCGCATGTTTAAGCCTATGTAACCGCGCGGCCGTGCGACTTCTGCAGTTTGGATCCTCTGCTCTGCTGCTGCTACTGATTCTTTGACATGCTACTAAATCTTTGACATGCCACTCTTCCTTCATCCATCCTCAGTTGCTTATCTCCACTTGTTCCTTGCGTCATGCTTCCATTGGCCTCATGCCATCTACCATTGCCAAGTTATGTCATTCCTGCACTTGTACACCAAAGGAGTTCTCAGTACATGCAACGCAAAATATTATGAAATGCAACTAAAAATACACTAAATTGTACTTGAGATGAGCATAGTAGGGTTTCTTTTGTACAAAACTCCTTTCTCTTCATGTCCTTCATACTAGGGTTTCTTTTGTACAACATAATCCTTTTTACTTGTTCAGTGTCGATCTCATCAAGGTTTTTCACTCCTAGGTCAGGAAAACCTAAGCATTAATTGATGTCAGAATCTAACCTTTGACCTTGGTGGAAAGGGTTCCGGAATTTATGGTTGCGTTTGAGTAAAACTCTTTAACTAGTTCAACATATATTTGAGTGTTTGCCTTGAGACATTATGAGAATCCAGCCTTCTTCACAAGTTCAAGAATATTTCTGAACTTCTTTTCGGATTTCTCAAACGTCTTGGTTCCAAGCTGAATGCAAGTGATTACTAGCCAATCTGCCATTTGAATAGTTTGAAGTATATGGGTGTTTAATCTCAAAATTTTTGTGAGATATATTTGAATGTAATTTGAGCGAAGCTTGAGGATTGATGGATTCAGGCTTTGAAGAGAATTCTAGGGTTTGAAAAGGAGAGGGAGAGAGGTTTGATAGTTTCTGATGACTGGTTTGAGATTTGAATTTGTCTTTATGACATTTTCCTTATGACTCTGCATAAGCTGTGATGTGTCAGCCAGTTATTGGTTGCACGATGCCCAGTAAGAAACTGTAACTCCCCATAAAATTTTTAGTTTGACGTTCCTTTTAAGAAAATAGGCATTACTGATGTGGATTGACCGTTGACCTTTTTTAGTACGTAGAGTAGCTTGGTGAGGTAGCTATAGACTCTACATTTTTCTTTGTCGACTCAACGATTGTCTCTTGAGAGATGTTTTAGTGGATTTTTTGACACTAATCCTCATTTTAAAACTGCATAGCATAACCACTGATGTACTTTATGAAAGTTTGGGCACTTAACTTTTGAGATGAGTCTGTAGGACATATTTCCAACTGATATTTGAACTTATCTCCTCATGATCTGAATAGTTGGATATTTGTCTAGTTCTTTCGAGGTCCTCATGAGCTAGTGTATCATCTGAGAAGACTGTGATCGTTGAGTCTACTCTACGATCGTTGAGGTTATAATACGATCATTGAGTTTCTTCCAGTGTCTACTCTATGATCGTTGTCTGTCCTGATCCTTGAGATGAACTTGACTAAGCATTCCTTCTGGGTTAAGGTAGCTCAGGAAGGGCCAACCTCTTAGAGTGAGCTAAAGGTCAGGTTTATCCCTAAGGCACTTTCCAGAAAAAAAATGTTACAGGTGGTTAGCACTGATATCTCATTTGACCTTTTCTGTTGGGGAGTTCATCAACCAACTCTAGGCATTTGCATTGGGTGTAATCATGGTGTCCTCCTGCTCTTATACTATGATCAAGTGTTTGATCGTAGGCGCTCCACGATGAGTTGAGTGGCTAACAAGGTTATCAGTAGTACATTTTGAGACGTTTCTACTAACTATGGATCTTCATTTGGTTCATTAACCACAAAGTTTTGGGACTTTGTAACTGGTACTTTACTTCATAGTGTATTTCTGATACTTTTAGTGTTTTTTTTTCTTAACAGATCATTGATCCCCCATAGTTGATACTATCTTCTCATAGAGGTGTGAGTTCTTCTTCATGTGTACCAGAGTATAGTCTTACATATCTTCGTCTGACTGAAGTCAACCTTATCAATTAAATCTTCTTGTATCATGGAAATGGATATCTTCATAACTGATTACTCCATGATCATTTGACAGCACTACGAACGTAGTCTTCTTCGACAGTTTGTACTTGTGAAGTTCTGCTTCTATAATGAGTTTCTCATGAGAGTTCTTTTTCAGATGATATGCTTTGGATGATTGAGCATATAAACCCTTTTTATCTTAGGATGAATGGTCTGTTTTCATATTGAGATCAACAACCATGTGAGCTTCATTCATGTTAGCTGAGCAAGACTTCAAGGACATACTTTGATTAATAAGGATTTTGTCAGACACATTTCTGAAATGTCTTAAGCCTTCTGCTGGTTGAATCTTTTTGAATGAAGTTTTCTGCTTCAGCATTCCTTAGTGTGGTCAGATAGACCAAGTGCCTGTAGGTTAGATACATTTATACATTTGGTACCCATGGTTAAATGGGTCCTGCTAGGTTAACTTTCAAAATCCATGTTCCTCATATATTTGAATTTTCATCATGTTTATCACCAACAATCATATTCATGCATATATCCAATTTAGATATGTCCTCTTAAGATGCATGATGATGAGTGTGTATAAGATTAATCATTTTAATAAAACACACTTTTTCTTTGATGGTTTCATCATATGATTAGTTATGTTCACAAGTTTTAAATGTTCACAAAGTGAGGATCATTTCTATCACTTGTTTGTATCTGGTTGATTCATGGAGGTGACCAGTTTCTATGAATCTTCAAGACACACTTCTAGAACTGATCACACTCTGTGTGTTATCAAAATCTTAGAACATAGGTTTGTACATACATACTAACCCATCAGGAAGGATTACTCCACTTAAGATTAATTAAACCTTGATATGCTTATGACCTATTTCAAATTTCTTTCAAGATGTCATCTTCAACCTAAACCTTAGATGCAGAGAAAGTTTGTAAGCATTTGAGTTTCCAACCTTAGTGTACTTTCTCTCTTCTCCTTTTTAGGTAGAGTATGATTTCTTGATAGAATACTAATATAGTGCATAAGGAGGTGCAACATGATGTACACATTCACATTAGTGAGAAACCGTACCTTTCTATTGTCAGTTTCTTAATAGTTATTTATCTTTGGTATACTGAGGTTAGGCATTAATGTGCATAGTTTTACATTCACTCCTGACAGCTTGTTGTTCCAGTTGTCCTTCGATCAATCAGTCATAGTCTTGAAGATGTAGGCTAAGAGAATCTTGACATCTTTAGTTATTTGACATCCTTGAGTCCACAAGGTTCACATCCAGCTGCTGGTTAGCCAAATACTTATTTGAGATGTTCTTCTTTCTTCTTTGGATAAACACTTCTTAGCATATATAACTTTTTCATCTTTCAGGCTGGTGGATGCTTGACTCTTTGATGTTGATGTCTCTTGAGCTTCCTTGTCTTGTCTTCAAACTACAAGATTGAGTGTGGGCAATGATTGGTCTTGTTGTTATGGCATTGATGAACATGGACCAATCTGAGCATCTTCAGGTGTATATATACATGTACATGTACACAATACTTCAAACGTGTGAGCTTATCTGCACTTACAAGTGACTTACTACTAAACTAAGTTTAGAACAATGTTTGTGCCTAGGATCAGACTCAAAGCGATTAGCTTTTGAATATAGCATGAGAACCTACTTTGATACAAATTGTTAGTTCCTAGTAGGCATACAATAGATCTAGAAGGGGGGTTGAATAGATCCTTTTTAATTTTCAAATTCTTTTCTCATTTATTTTGTATTGCTAATGAATTAGCATATGACAAACATAAGAATCTTTTCAAGCACATCGGAATAAGTAAAAGATCCCCTTCATTGATATATTCATAATCATACATATATTGTTCTTAGAGTTAGTTAAGTTGTAAGCAGTTAATACATACATAACAGTTATTGCAGTTAGGTACATAATGTAAATGACATAAAGTAAATGACAAAGGATTTTAAGTGGTTAAGAGACTCAAGCTCGTAATCCACTCTTCCGCTTTCAACTAACAGGATTTCTACTAAGGAAGGGCAACACCCTGAATCACTAAGATTCCTTCAAGGCCAACAACCTTGGAACTTCAGTTCACTAAGAACTCTTCAAGGCTAGCAGTCTTTGAACTTCTCTAGTTCCCTAGGAACTCTTCAAGCCTCGTAGGCTTGAAACTTCATTTAGTCCCTTCGGAAAAAGACCCTTCAGGCCCTGGCTACTTGTTGTTGTTGTTGGTGGTGGTGGTGCCTTGCTGGTAAGATGTCTTTAAGCTTGAACATCTTCTATACTTAGCAGCTTGGTGTAGTCTTCTTAGCATTCTGCTTTGAGTCTGGACTACATCTTCTTTGGTGCAGCTGATCTTCATTCTGTTCTGCTCATCTTCATCTGATGTCAGCTGTGCACCATCACCATTTGGGTCTGTTAAGTGTTTGAGCTTTTTTGTAGACTTCGTATGGCACTTAGCATTCCCTGAACCCTTCTTGACTAGTTGACAGACATGGTTCTGCACTTGTTCTGGTTCAGCTTTAGGTTCATGGTGTTTCGTAGAGTGGCTCTCTGGATCTCTATTGTGCTCTGCCACTTTTCTGAATGTTATCTTCTTGTCCTTCTCATTTCTCAGCTTAGTTGCCATCTTCAGTGGCATTCTCATCTTTGTTGAGTAAAGCTTTAGTCTGTTCAAGTCCTACTTCAAGATTGCTTCACTTCCACCTTTGTAGTCTCACTGTCACCGAGACTTGTTTGTTTAGCTCTGGTGGAACTCGTAGAGTCAACGATAGCAATCCAACAATTCAATGATTCTGCAACTCAGCAACATTAGCTACTTTTTGATCTTTGAAGCTCTGGCTGATATATACTCCTTCCTAATCTTTCCATTGGGATATAGCCATTGAAAGCTATTTGAATTGCTTCGCAGATCTTGAGTTATTTGGTGTAGACTGCAGATGTGACATGACATCCCCTTTATGACTTTCTAACACTGCAGTCTACTGTTTCACCTACCCAATCAGAGATGTCACTTTGATGTCTCGGGCAGGTAGTGAACTTTATTTCCTCCTTCTGATTTCTTGATCAGAGATTGTCCTTTTTCATCGATGCTCTCAATATGCTCTGTTTGAATATCAATCTTCAGATTGAACCATTGTCAATGCTTCAATCTTCAGATGATCGAACTCTACGATTCTGATGCAGATGTTCTAGGACCTGATCGCAGTGTCTTGTTTAATGTTGCATATTGACAAGTTGAGACAACATTACGATCCTAAAGAGTGTTCATTGGATCTTTAAAGTAGAACACCTCTTCCTTCTCTTGTGCAACGCTTCAATACTTATGTTTGCCTTAATAGATCTCAGGAACTGATAGATTGACTCCTTATCCTGGCCTCTTCTGAATAGCAAGACACTTTAGATTTGTGGCATGTCCAGCTCACTTTCTCCTTGTGATCTCCCGTTCACTTATCATCAATGGACTGGCCCAATGCTTAATCACTTTAGCCTTGTTTTTCATAAGTTGACCAGTATCTGTGTGTACACTTTATCAGTTCCTACTTTTTTTGGCAAACACTAAGATCCTGGTTACTTTCAAGATCGTTATCTTCTGTTCACTTGACAGCTACTACACTTGTTGACTTTCCTTAGTCAGTCACTTTTATTGAAGTCTTCTTCTGATCAACTTGTGGAAGACTTCATCCTGAATGGCTTCACAACTCAATTTGGATGTTGATTGGATTGGTGCTTAGATCTTCTGTTAGCTTGCATGTCATTAGTTGAATGCTCTCTAGTTTCCTTCAGGTGGGATGTAGCTTTGCAGCTCAGACCAGAGGCTTCATACTTTGGATATTCTGGGAGTGCTCATTTGTTAATAATCATGTTTTCTCTACGATTCTGCCTCGGCGTTGTAAGCACATATGTTGAAGCCTTAGTTCTGCACTCTACGATTCAGCTTTTGTGGTGTAGACACTATGACTCTGAGATCAGATGTTGACACTCTACAATCTCTAACCTTAAGCTTGTTGTCTTCATATGATCTATCTCGACTACGATCTTTGCCTCTGATGTGATCAGTAGACTCTACGATTCCGAGTGTGGTCTATGATTCTTGACTTGGCTTTGGCAGATGCTTGGTTAGCTCGTAGACAGGTTGTCTCTATGATTCTGAACATGACTTCCTCAGCAAACTACGGCTCCGAGGAAGTTCTTCTCGACACACTACGATCATTCCTCATTTCTCCTGGCAGTCAACGAACTCCAAGATCTACTATCTTGCAGGCTACGATTCTGCCTCGATAGCTCTCGAGTTTACCTTAACTTTCCTGACAGACTACGATTTCTGGTGCAGTGCTCGACGATCAGGCAAGCCTATCTATTACATTAATAAGATCAACCTAACAAGCTTGATCTTTTTAAATTTATAGTCCTTGTACATCATTTCTTTTTAAGGACTTTACAAAGCTGTTTTTCTTATGTAGGATCAACCCAACATATTTGATCAATTTATTCTAAGTCCTTGTATATATGTTGTAATAACCCGATATTTTCTATATAATTAAATCAAAAATTTTGCGTATAATTTTTTTTATTTAAAATAAATATGGGGAATATATGCCAAGATAATGTGTATGTATTTATGTGATGAATATAAAATATATTTATTACATGAATGATAACAATTAATTTTATTTTAGAATTATTGATCATTTTAAATTATTCTTATAATAATTAATTTTACAATAAAAATGTTTTTATTAATTATTTTCCATGAAAATATGTTTATATATTATTTAAATAATATATGATACGATTATAAATTATTATAATGATTATTTTATTTTATTATGTGAATTTATTCAGAATAGTTAAGTTAATTATTTTAACTTAATTAATAATGTTATATATGACAGATAAATCAAATATGGAATCCAAACCTTAATTTTGAATTTTGATCAAGGAATGAGAATAATAATATAATATTAATTATATTTTGATTTTTCAGTGTTATAAATATATACTGTATGTACGTATTGTTAATGAGTGGTCAATGATGGTGCAGTATTCGAAAATCCTAGTTTCGCAGTTAAACGAGACGTAAAAATCTGTTAAGTCACTGCGTTATATGAATAATGACATGTATGATAAAATATAATTTTTAATTAGGGAAAACCCTAATTATTTTGAACCCTTATTAATATTTATGGACTCTAATTGATTAGAAACCCTAATTCAAAAGTCAATTACGACTTTAAAGAATTTGTTAAGTCATTTTGTAGTTATAATACTATGTTAATGTGTCTAATGACAGTTATTATACATTTATATAATAATTGGGAAAAAACCTAATTTCTAAACTTACAAACCCTAATTTCTACAAGTTTGAAACCTTAATTAGAAACCCTAATTTAAAACTCAATTTGAGTTCAAAACAGCTATGTAACTAGGTGATTACGATTAAGGTGAAGTATTATAGAATTTTATATTGATTAGGTAAACCCTAATTAATATTTAGAAATATTAAATTTCTAGAAAATCCTAATATTTATATTATAAACCCTAATTTATAAATTATAAACCCTAATTGCTAAATTTGGAAGTTTAATGCTAATTAGTGTATCTTAAACCTAATTAGTAAGGTACTAAGTAATTAAAGACCTGAACTAATTTAGGAAAACCTAATTACAATTTTTAGAAACTAAAATTTTATTTTATTTTACAAACCCTAAACTAGAAATGCTTTAATTTTGTGCTAAACCTTAGGGTTAAACCCTAAGGGTTAGACCAATGACTAAAATGCCATTAAATTCATAGGGCTAATGACAATTTTATCCCTTATTGCATTATTGGAAAAAACTTGTAAATCTAGTTATAATGTTGTTGGTGACAAACCATTGACTTGCCATGTGACTTATATCTACTAGCAATCAGCCTTATTTTATGAGATACATGCATTACAACACATTGTGTATAGATTCAAGAGAGAGAGAAAGTCACTTTTATGCCCATTTTTGTTCAAACACCCAACCAATCTCTCTCAACTCAAAACCTACGAAATATATATGTATATCAGTCCCTTAATACAGCCCCACGATCACCAATAACAAATCAGAAACATAGAATCAAGATTTGCTCATGGAAAGGTATAAAGCTAATCTTACAATCTGATCTTGAATGATGTGTTAAAAGTTATGTTTGTGTGTTGTAATATGTTCTATGTAGTGTCTATAAGTGATCTGGGTTGGCACATGTTAGATCCATAACATTAAAGTGCTCGGATTTGAAGTTTTAAAAATTCTGTGAAAGTTTAACATTTATGTCTGACAACGAATGTCAGTGGTTCTAGATCTTTCTTTGTTCATGATGTTTGTTATTTTATGTTTTAGATCTATAGCTTGTCATGTTGTTTATGCTCTGCAAGTGAAATCACAATCATATGATGCACATATATCATGTTATTAATGGTCAAAGACCGTTGACCGGCATTGACCGGGAGATTTCTGGGTAACCCAGATTTCCCCAGATCATGTTTGACAATATGTTTGCACTCCCTGATCTGTCAGTTAATCAAAATATTTGATGTTGTTTTTGTTATCAGTTTGTAGCCTAACATATGTACTTTACATTTAATGCTTTAGATCACATAGATAAACAGTATAATGAAAGTAATCGTTGGTCAAAGTAGCCATCTCGTTCTGATTATAAGTTTCTGGAATTTCCAGAAATGTGATGAACACCATTTCTGACATAGGTTGACCGGACGCTAGCTTGTTCTTCTGATGTTTAGTCTCTGACCTGATGATGGATAATTGTACTATGTTATGTGGACTACAACTCAAAACCATTAGAACACATTAATCGTAACCAGAACCCATAGAAATGTAAGCCACAAAATGGACCCATAAAGTTGTCTGGATTTCTGGAAAATCCAGAAGCTCTGACAATGACTTTGCCAGGCCTGATCTTGCATCTATGTTGCGTTATGACCTTGTTAGTTGTTGTATTGTGTAGTGTTACAACCCTACTACAAGACCCTGCCCAAAAAATAATCTGACCAGCAAGTTACAGACGGTTAAAGTAGGCACCAAGAACACTGACTGTCAGTGTTCTTGAGCCTCAAGAACACCTATCGTGACAGAAATGTGTCGCTATAGTCTATATGATTTTTCTATTATTTTATTTTTTAAATTTAGAAAAATGATTAAAATAGAAAATAAATTCTAAAAATTTCAAAATGGTTTTAAAATTATTTTAAATTATGAAAAATAAATTTTAATTATTTGGGATATTTTTCATTAATATTTATAATTATTTGAATATTAATGATATTTAATTTATTTAATTAGTGTATTAAATAAATTGGAGAAAATGATTTTATTATTATAAAAATCATTTTAAATAAGAATAAAGTGTTTAAAAATATTTTAATTTATTTTTAATGACTTTTAATATTTTGTAATGAAATTCATTAATAAATTAATATTAATGATAATTATGTTATTTAATAAATGAATTAAATAAATAAATTAAAAATCATTTTATTATATTAAAAATCATTTTAAATATTAATAAGGTATTTAAAAGTATTTTAAGTTATAAAATATAACTTTCAATATTTAAAGGTAAATTTTATTAATTAATTATTATTAATGATATTAAGGTTATTTAATAATTATATTAAATAAATTAGTTTAAAAATTATTTTAATATTATAATAATCATTTTAAATGAAAATAAAGTGTTTAAAGATATTTTAAGTTATAAAATATAACTTTCAATATTTAAAGGATAATTTCATTAATAACTTAATATTAATGATATTAATTTAATATTAATGATATTTAATAATTATATTAAATAAATAGTTTTAAATAGTTTTATTAATTTAAAAGGATATAAATGAATTAAAAATATTATTAAGTTATACTTAATGACTTTTAATATTTTGATAAATAGTACATTAATAATTAAATATTAATGATAATTATTTAAAAATTCTTTTAATTCTTTTAAAAACATTTAAGGGTAATATTAATACTTTAAAATATTTTGAGTTATTATAAATAACTTTAATATTTTGGCAATGGTTTCATTAATAGTTAATATTAATTAAATATTAATGATAATAGAATTATTCAATATTTAAATCATTTAATATTGATTCTGGTGTTTGAAAATTCATGATAAAATATAATAAATGTTTAAAAATTATTATCTGTCATTTAAAAATTATATGACTAATACTTACAGTTGTTGAATTGCAGGATAGAGTCTTAGACTCGATAATTACCCGATAAATCCGTCGGTACACCGATATATTTCAAAAATTGATCTAGACTTAGATTTTTGACTGTATTAATGATTGTTTATGATTTAATGACTGTTGAATATGTGTGACAAGGTGAATAGGTAATGTGCTGACTGCAATAAGCAGTGCTATGTGTTATAGTATGTTATTCTAATTGAATGAGTGATCTAATTAATGATAGATTTCGGTATATAAAAGATAAAACTAATTTGCGTATTGTAAGCAGCAGACCAGGCAAGTATCTTACCTTTGCATTTCCTTTATGCAATGGACATGAGTAAGAAGTTTTAGAATTATATTGTTATTGTACTAGATTATTAACTTTATTGTCGTATATATTATATCCGATCATTGTTTATCAACATGATATTATATTATATAACTCATATATATATTCTCTTCGTTAATTTCGAAATATGGTTATACAACTGTCCTCACTTGGATAATCATTATATTTAATCACATGTTGATATATATATATATATATATATATATATATATATATATATATATATATATATATATATAAAGCCGTCTAAGCTATTTGACCCAGCTAGACACGGATTCAGAAATATCGTTGAATAAGTTAAAACCTTTTTGTATCCAATCAAATTGTTTTGGTTCGGATTCCAGACTAAGTATGAACATCCCGATCAAGGGAAAAACTTTTATGCGCCCAAGGCGGACAAAGTGAATGATAATATCGTTCTTACAATGTAGTATTGATCAATACAGGGTCCATGGGATGTACACCCTCGTGCCCGTAAGTTATGACGGTTTGCAGATGAAGTTCTGCTAAACCTTATCAAAAATTTTAAAAAAAATGTTCATAGTATGTCACATAAACCCCATTTATAGTCAATACGTAGTTTAAAAAATTTTAGATAGAATTGATATGTTATTATTATCGGATCAGTTTACTTCACAACTAATGAATCGTTGTAGAAGTGATGAATAAAGAAAACATTTAATCCTTTCAGCTAAATATATTTATAATTTTTATTACTTTATGGGCACTCAAATGCTCATCCTTGTTTAATTTAAATGTTTTCAGCTAAGCGTGATCAACCTGAAGGTTCAGACAAGAACACGTGAAAAGGAAATCAAACAAAATATATTTAATGGTATCTTTTGTAAGAGTTAGACTGTATTAAGGCAATGATATATATTATCTATCATGTAAAGAGTTACAGTAAAGGTTGCGTACTTGGGTTTAGACTCTGATATATGTAAATTAAGTTTGATTTTTATATTATTGTTATAATTATTATTATTATTTCGCTCATAGAAATGGTATTGTGAAGCACCGAGTTTGGGTTTCAAGTACTTGAATTTGGGGGCGTCACAACATGGTATCAGTGCTTAGGGTTAAAAACCTTAGGTGGGCTAGACCTTAGGCTATAACCTTGGAACAGAGGAAAATGTTGAAAATACAAATAACTCATATAGATTTTATAAGGAGATGAATTGAATAAATTCATCGTCAAATAAAATAAAAGGTAACTTGTATAAAATTATTATTTGTTGTGTGTATATACTATACGTGCTAATTAGGATAATTTATGTCTGTAGATGTTATGTGAGATAAGGATTAGGATACCCTCAGATCGTAAAGAAGGAGTCAACCTCTATAACCGAGCCAATATCAAAGTCAATAGCTGAAATAGAGGCTCACATTGAAAGCTACCTCAATAAGGTGGTTGTTTTGAAAAGTGTAGTACCAGACCCTGAAACGATAGCATAACTGATAGGTAAAGTATAGTTAAAGAATATGTGGTTAATGTCGAGTTCTTAAACTCATATGTTTGTGGTGAGTTCTTAAACTCATAATGTATGGTAAGTTGGACGAACTAGGTATAGTTAGGTGTGAATGGATTATCGAGGATAATGGGAATATATAGAATACCAAGCAATTGATCCTTAGTGAAGGTCTAATTAAGAAGATAAGTAGTATTAGTATTACGTGAATATGTATGATTTTAGGTTATGTATATGATAGGTATGTATGTATGTATAAGGTAATATTCACAACTTTCGTATAAGTTGTGGCAGCGATTCCTGACTTGTGTGTCACAAAGGAATAACTGAAGTTTAAAGCAGTATGTGCTATGGTATGTCAAGTGCTAGTAATATGAGACTATGTGGGATTAATGAAATAAGTTGGTATAAAGATAGTAATTATTTATCTGAACACTGGTTAATTTAGTAAACCAAGTTTTAAAAATCTAATATTTTGAGTACATGATTATTTGAGTAGAAAATTTCGCGTTATATGTTAAACGTATACGATCAGGCTTAGAATGTATGTTAATAAAGAATAATTTATGATAATGCCGCCAAGATAAAAATGAAACCCAAGGATAGAAGAACCGGTTAACAAAGCTAGAGGACAACCAGAACTTATACAGAATTTTTCAAATATGGACGCTCAAGCTATGCAGAACGGAATACCAGCCGTGGGAAATCAGCTAAATAATCGATCGAAAAACTTCGAAGACTTCAAGACAAACAAACCGCCAGGATTTAGAGGATCAACTGACCATGTAGAAGTGGTTGTGATAGTTAGGGTAATGGAGGGACAACAGAAAGCTTTTGCCACCTATACGATGAAAGGAGATAATTTTGATAATACCTGAATTAGACCGGGAATGTGTTTAAAAAGTGAGTTAGTGTGTTATAAGTGTAGGCAGAAGGGACATATCTCTCCCAACTGTCGCAATCCAAGAGTGTATAGTGGGTGTTTTATTTATGAATCAATGGAGCATAAGGTGAAAGACTGTCTAAGAAGAAGAAGGGAGGCAAGGAATGCGAATACAGGAAAAGGATGTAGAACATTAGCGACAACGGGACCCACTTCAACAAACAAACTAACAGAACCAACCGCAGGAGTCTTCAACATGACCGTTCAAGAAATTGTAGCAGTCGGGGATGCAACTCCAGGTATTATTCGATCAAATTTTATTTTTCTTATATATTATTTTCTTATATATAGTAAATTATTTTATAAATTATTTTGAAGGAGGAATTTGAGTTCTATTAGAAATCAAATTTTCGTTTAATCAGATAGACAAGCTTTATATGAATAGTTAAAGATCAGTTTGATCAATTATGATCGAGATCTAATTGCAATGATTGTGTATGTGATGTACCCTTGTATGTATAGGTTTTAAAATGGTGATTCCGGGGACGGAATCTTTATAAGAGAGGGTGAATGTAATAACCCGATATTTTCTATATAATTAAATCAGAAATTTTGCTTATATTTTTTTTTTATTTAAAATAAACATGGGGAATATATGCCAAGATAATGTGTATGTATTTATGTGATGAATATAAAATATATTTATTACATGAATGATTACAATTAATTTTATTTTAGAATTATTGATCATTTTAAATTATTCTTATAATAATTAATTTTACAAATAAAAATGTTTTTATTAATTATTTTCCATGAAAATATGTTTATATATTATTTAAATAATATATGATACGATTATAGAATTATTATAATGATTATTTTATTTTATTATATGAATTTATTCGAGAATAGTTAAGTTAATTATTTTAACTTAATTAATAATGTTATATATGAGATAAATCAAATATGGAATCAAAACCTTAATTTTGAATTTTGATCAAGGAATTAGAATAATAATATAATATTAATTATTTTTGATTTTTCAGTGTTATAAATATGTATTGTATGTACGTATTGTTAATGAGTGGTCAATGATGGTGCAGTATTCAAAAACCCTAGTTTCGGAGTTAAACGAGACATAAAAATCTGTTAAGTCACTGCGTTATATGAATAATGACATGTATGATAGAATATAATTTTTAATTAGGGAAAACCCTAATTATTTTGAACCCTAATTAATATTTATGGACTCTAATTGATTAGAAACCCTAATTCGAAAGTCAATTACGACTTTAAAGAATTTATTAACTCATTTTGTAGTTATAATACTATGTTAATGTGTCTAATGACAATTATTATACATTTATATAATAATTAGGAAAAAAACCTAATTTCTAAACTAAAAACCCTTAATTTCTAAAAGTTAGAAATCTTAATTAGAAACCCTAATTTAAAACTCAATTTGAGTTCGAAACTGCTATGTAACTGTGTGATTACGATTAAGGCGAAGTATTATAGAATTTTATATTGATTAGGTAAACCCTAATTAATATTTAGAAATATTAAAATTTCTAGAAAATCCTAATATTTATATTATAAACCCTAATTTATAAATTGTAAACCCTAATTGCTAAATTTAGAAGTTTAATGCTAATTAGTGTATCTTAAACCTAATTAGTATGGTACTAAGTAATTAAAGACCTAAACTAATTTAGGAAAACCTAATTACAATTTTTAGAAACTAAAATTTTATTTTATTTTACAAACCCTAAACTAGAAATGCTTTAATTTTATGCTAAACCTTAGGGTTAAACCCTAAGGGTCAAACCCTAAGGGTTAGTCCAATGACTAAAATGCCATTAAATTCATAGGGCTAATGATAATTTTACCCCTTCTTGCATTATTAGACAAAACTTGTAAATCTAACTATAATGTAGTTGGTGACCAACCATTGACTTGCCATGTGACTTATATCAGCCAACAATCAACCTTATTTTATGGAATACATGCATTACAACACATTATATATAGATTCAAGAGAGAGAGAAAGCCACTTTTATGCCCATTTTTGTTCAAACACCCAACCAATCTCTCTCAACTCAAAACCTACGAAATATATATGTATATCAGTCCCTTAATACAGCCCCATGATCACCAATAACAAATCAGAAACATAAAATCAAGATTTTCTCATGGAAAGGTATAAAGCTAATCTTACAATCTGATCTTGAATAATGTGTTAAAAGTTATGTTTGTGTGTTGTAATATATTCTATGTAGTGTCTATAAGTGATCTGGGTTGGCACATGTCAGATCCATAACATTAAAGTGCTCGGATTTGAAATTTTAAAAATTTTGGGAAAGTTTAACATTTATATCTGACAACGAATGTCAGTGGTTCTAGATCTTTCCTTGTTCATGATGTTTGCTATTTTATGTTTTAGATCTATAGCTTGTCATGTTGTCAGTTCTCTGCAAGTAAAATCACGATCATATGATGCACATATATCATGTTATTAATGGTCAAAGACTGTTGACCGGCATTAACCAGGAGATTTCTGGGTAACCCAGATTTCTCCAGATCTTGTCTGAAAATATGTTTGCACGACCTGATCTGTCAGTTAATCAAAATATTTGATGTTGTTTTTTATATCAGTTTGTAGCCTAACATATGTACTTTACATTTAATGCTTTAGATCACTTAGATAAACAGTATACTGAAAGTAATCGTTGGTCAAGTAGAGCATGATTAAGGTTTATCCTGTGCCTTGGCTGGTTTTGTCTCGAGGGTGGGGAGGTGCTGGTATGCTGATGTTTATTGCAGCCGCAACGGAGTCTGCTGCACTTTGGTTTAAAGGGGCTTCGACCTTGAAGGTTTGGTATGGTTTAGTCTGGTGGTTTTTGCCGTTGTGATTTCGGGATTTGTCTGGTAAGGGCTCAGTTCTTCGGGCCTAAGCTCGGGTTCGGCTTGGGGGTTTAGATGATGTAAAGGGTTGTTGGGTTAAGGTCTTTCTTCGGGACCCGACTTCAAGTTCCGACATGGGGGTCCGGCTATGGGGTTCGACATGGGGGTTTGGCTTGGAGAACATCATGTGGGTTCAGTTATTATGGTTCGGGGATAGTCTAAAGCCTAGGAGATGGTTCAGGGTGTTCGTTATAGATACCGATGATCAGTCCTCTTGCATAGGGTCTTTTGTATTTATTGTTATTATTCTTATAGTTTGTCTGTTGGGCTTTATTTATAACTGTTGCTCAACGCTTTCTTGTATTTGTTGGGATATAGGCCTTGTAATCTTTTATAGTTATGACATCATAATGCATGTCCTATGATGTCTGTGCTATATTCTGATTGAGGTTTCCCATGAGGCTTGTATTTCTTTTCTCATTTATTTAATTCATTCTAATTTCAACAACAATAAAAAAAAGAAGAAGAGTAGAGCATGATATCTACTATCTTCTATGATTTAAAAGTTTATCATCAATTTTATTGTTGAGACTCAGCTTAATAAATAAACTCACATCACTGACTTATCCATGCACTACGGGCCAAGGATATTCATTATTATCACGTCCACGAATTATCCATGCACTACGGGCCAAGGATATTCATGTTATCACCAATGGTTATGATCGTGCCAACAATTGTCCATCAATGCACTACGTGGAAATGAGGACTTTTACCACATCATTTGTAACATTACATAATCATACCGATCAACAGTCCATCTATGCACTACGGGCCAAAGATGGCTTTCATCACAATATAAACATTAGGATGATGACAATGATAAAAGAATTCAATCAAACGAAATCAAGGATAAATATTAAAGATTTTTAATTTATCCAGAGTTTAAAAATGTCTAAATTGACAACATGATAACTGCTTTGTGGAGTAAAATTCAAGAATAATATCCATGTATCAAAAATAATTTGGACAGAAAAGAAATCAATTTTTGGGTGAATAGTACCCTGTGAATAGTATTTCATGAATAGTGTCATATATATGAATAGTGTCGTACGTATGAATAGTGCTATATAAATGAATAGTACACATGAATAGTACTCCAACATGAAAAGCTTAAAATTTAACAAGAATGTTCAGAAAAATATCCTTGTGAAACGATACTAGATGAAGCACAAATTTTAAGGATATTCTCCTATTTCAAAGAGTATAGAAGCAATACTTATCAACATAAGTGTAGAATTCAGAATCTGAAACGAAATAATATTATTTATATACTACATAGTATAAAAGAAAATATTATTTCATACGAATATTGAACAAAAATAATACCCTTTACCTTAGAAGGAGAGTATTTCAGACTGGTAGAGCGGGGATATTTTTGAAGATAACTTGCACTATTTTCTACACTCAAAGATTTCTTAAACTCTAAAGAAATACTCTCAATATTATAGAAGAAGAATTCTCTGATTCTGGTGTGATTTTCAATTCTAAACTAAGCATCCTATGTAATATCCGAGATTTTTTTTAATGCAATTTAAGAATTATCAATAAACGAATGTATATGAAACTTTTTAGTAATTTCATTTATTAGATGTATATGTGTTGTACATAAATGTGTTATTTCAAGAGATGTGATGAGATGTACTTAAATGGTTGGTTTAGTTTTATTTAACTATTTAAATTGATTAAGTAGGGAATTGTTCTATTTATTATGTGGGATGGTATTAAATTATGAGCTAAAGTTTGGAGTGGAATTTAGAGACACGGACTACGTATTCGAGTCCGGAACGTCGAAATTAGTCAGGATAGACTGTAATCACTAAAAAGTGTCACAGTTGACTTTTTGGTCAAAGTCAACCAATTGACTAAACAGATATATGGTTCGTCCGGAACTACGAATTTCAAAGGTGAATTTGACTAAACAGATAGTCCCATGACGTTCGGAACGTCAACTTTAGTAGGAATCGATATATGGTTCGCAAAGTTTGGTCCCGAAGGGTAAAATAGTCAAATAGCTTATTATTTGATTAATTGATTAAAATAATATATATATTTTTTTATAATAGAAATTAGCTGAACTAATGGGACCCATGAGACTATTAAATTGGGACAAGGGAGGGAGTATACGTATATTACATAATAGCTAAGGTGCGAGTACTTTATTTTATTCCTTAAAACCAAAATTCTTTTTATTTTTCTAACTCCCATATTCATTTTCTTTAACTACCACATTCTTCCTATTAATTAATTATATTATTGTATTATTAAGTAGTGTGAGTAACTAATCATTAGAGTTGGGGGTTATGGGAATCAAAAGACTCTAACAAGCTATACATATATACAAACACACTTTTCTTTTAAGAAAATTCCACCAAGTGAGTAAACATGGAGAGAAACAGAGAGCTTAAGAGAGTTAGAACGAATTTTGGAGGATTACTGAGGATTTGACAAGCAAAGAGAAGGAGCATCATATTAAATCAAGAAGAAATTCATCAAAAGGTAATTCATGAACCCATTTTATTTTTATAAGAAAAATAAGAAGAAAATGCATATAAAATTAGTAAATTATTTGTTGTGGCTTTGTGTTGCCATGTTACTGTTGTTTGATGATTATAGATCGTCAACAACAGAAGATATGGGTTAATCATGCATCAAATTCATAGAAAATTAAAAAATTAAGCAATGTGTGCTCTACCTTTGATAAAATGTCTCTAAGGTGATAAATTAATTAAAAAGGTGGAAATTTGTTGAAGTATTTGTGAAATGTGAAAACATGTGAGAGTAGATGATCTGGACATTAGGAATAATTTAATTGCACGCTAGAAGCAAAATCACAGATTTTTGTCAAATTGGGTTTAACTAGTAATCTGTGATTTTTGGGGTTTTTCGGAGCCTCGGAATCATGGTGTATATGACTCGATTAGCGTATGTAATAATTTTATAAAATAGTATGTAGCTTGAGGTACAATCTGTCCAAATTTCATAAGAAAGGGAGTTAATTTAAGCAAGTTGTGAAAATCGTAAGCATGCATGTTGGTAATAAAATCTGCAGAATTCTGGAAATTCCAGAATTTTTTTACGCATAAAACTAGTGGTGGCACTTTTTTCTATGCAGTTAGTTTGTGGTCTTAGCATGCTAGTTTCATGGATGCTATATTTTTGTAAAATACCTTGATGTATGAAGTTTATTGTCTCCAAGTATCATGGTCATATCATATGTAGATTAGTGGGAATAAAATCGCAAAAGTGGCTGCAAGAAAAAAAAATTTGATGTCTTTCTTGGGACTGTTTGGATCAGTCTGTTTCGGGGGCATTTTCTTCCACTGTGTTATACTTCAAAAATTCTAGAAAACTTTGTAGTATTAATATAAGAAGATGTGAAGGTCCTGTAAATATTTGAGAATTGTTGGCCATACGGTTTGAGAGTTATGAATTTTACGGTTAAGGACACTTTTTGAGAAGATGCACGAATAACGCTTTGTGTGTGAGTCCAAAAATTACGCAAATTTTACTGGAAGTACGTGTGTATAGCAGGAGTTAACCTTAAAAATTTTAGAATTTTTGGAGCTAATATGGATTTATGAAAAATCTGAGAATATTTGGTTATTATGGACTATTTAAAAATAGTAGATGAATTTTAAAAATTCCGGGAAAATTATTTGTTCAATGTGGGACTTTATTCTATAAAATCCCAGAAAAGAAAATTTTTTTGAACTGATTTGGTATCTTTTACATAAATGATGCTATAAGGATAAATAAATTTAATTATATACGTGATGTTATAATTATGGAAAATGAGATTTTCCGACTTGAGACCCTTAAACGTATTTTATGCAGATTTTTGGTAGAGTTTTGGTCCGAAAAATGTCACAAATTTATGTTTCCCAGTTTTTTTTATTTACCCACGTGGCCTATTCATAGCAACATGTTAGGTAATTGAATTGTATAAATAATACGTGTGAGTTTAATCTTTTTATTAAAATAAAAGGGAACCATTACACTTCAAAGTGGTGTTCGAGAACCAAATTACTTAACGTGACACATGTGAATAGGTTACGTGAAGGGCTAGTAGATAGCAGTAATTGTAGAAGACGTAACAAGCAAGTTTCTTACCCTATTTTTCATTATGAATTAATTCAACTCTTATTCAGTTGATTGCAGCGAGGGTACGTTAGGGCTTGTGATTAATTAATCATTCGTGCAAGCTCCTTTATTGTAAAGTTCTATAACTTCAATTGTGATGCGAAACGTTATTGTTGATTATTCAGTTCCTATTGCAACTGCTATACTTTAAAGTTTGTATTCCTTCAATGAACTATATTCAAGCATGCTTTCTAGTTTTCGTTCCAGCTAGATGTTATTGATGCAAGCATAGTATATTGTTTGAACAATTCAAATCCTTTGAAGCTATTTAATGTTTACCAATCCAAATTGCTTTGGTGAGGTCCCGCATGAATACTAAGAGGAACAACCCGAATAATAGGGCAAACAGATGTCGGGCATATAGTCCCATTTACGCTTATGCGTTTAAACTTTATACTTGTGCACAATGTATGGTGCGATAGGCTGATCACCTAGAGTACTTGCATTGACCGTTTACAATCTATTTGATTGTTAAACTGTCTGATGGTTTTTGATGAAATAAAGTAATGTTCAGGGTATCTAACACCCCTTAGTATGCTATTGAGAACTCTAGAACTCTTATCTTGATATTCTAGCTTGTCTCTTGATATTTATTTTAACTGTTGAGGAATATTCATACTAATGCTTTTACTTCTGATGTATGTTCTCAAACAACTTTA
Source organism: Panax quinquefolius (assembly GCA_020205615.1). Lineage (NCBI taxonomy): Eukaryota > Viridiplantae > Streptophyta > Magnoliopsida > Apiales > Araliaceae > Panax > Panax quinquefolius. Next base: position 62,258,157 of record CM035172.1, read on the forward strand.
TATACTTGCTGAGCAATTTGTGCTCATTCTTTCTTAAACCTTTCAGTTAAGGCTAATAACGCTGAGGGCTCGGGCAAGGATAAGGGAAAATCTAAGATGAAATGATGAGAGTTATTTATGTAATAATTATATTTCAGCATATGATGTAATGTATCGATAAACGCTAAGTTTAAGTTTCAGTTTATTAAAGGTTGTAAAGACTTGGGACTTTATTTTGAATAAGTATGTAATAGTTATTATTATTATTATTATTATTATTATTATTATTATTATTATTATTAGAGTTACTTAGATAGATGATTATGTATGTTATATCGTGAGCACCATGTCCTGTAATCGATGTTATACAGATTTGGGGGCGTCACAGGTTGGTATCAAAGCAATAGGTTATAAACCTTAGGTGGGGAACCTTAGACTATAACCTTAGGGAAGTTAGTGGAGAAAATAAGGAGATGAACTCATATAGAGTTCTAGGGGTTGTGTCAAATCTATTTTTTATTCTAAAAACAAAAACATCTATTTTAAAATACTAACCGAGTTATTTTGTCTTGTTTGAAGGATGTCAGAGAGAAGATGAGGTTAGAGATATCCACGTTGTGAGTGAGCGAGTTGGTGGCAATTGTGCACGAGCCTATAGCCGAGGCAACAAATGACTCGGACCAAAGGAGTATCAAGAAGAGGAGAGGAGCTCAGGAGGACTCGAAGAAGCTAAGCACCGAGGATACTTTGTTGGATGAGTTGATGGATAGGATTACGGAGTTGGACGACAAGGTCCATGAGTTGGAGGAGTCAGATCGGGGAAGGCAAAGTCGCAACATTGCTTGAGGCATTGGTGCACCACGATAATTAGGAGAAGAGGATCTGGCCGACAAGTTGCGAGCATCGCACTGGAAGGTAGATAGGCTGGAGGATGAGAAAGAAGCTATTAGGACCCACTTGGGGCATACCATTAATGGGTTAGAGTCGAGGATTCAGAGTCTCCAAACTGACAATCAGATTATCACTACATTCTGGGGAGATGAGAGGAGAGACCATGTTCGGGCCGAGAAGCTAACTGGCGAGTTAGAAGGAGAGGTGAGAGATAAGAAAGTTAAGATAGACAAGATGAAGTACGCATTTAAGTCAGCACATGGAAGGTTCCAGCATAGGGTGCATCACTTTCCAAGTGAGGAGCACTTGGAGTCTGAGGCGTGTTATAAGTAGAGGGTGGTAATCGGAGATAGCAGATGAGGAGCATGAAGACGCCATTAGGCGAGGCTTTTAGTTTATTATGATGAACTTTTACTACTAGCGTATAGAACGCTTATCTATCAATAAAAAGTTTGGTTTTAGTTTTTACCAAGTATGTTGGTTTAAAGTGATGTAAATGGCTTAATGCCATAAGACGATGAAAAACCTTTGGTGTTATGTTTATAAATAAATATGCTTTTATTTATGTATGTGATGTGATGATTAAGTTCTCTTCTTATGAATGATATATTCTGTAGAGTAAGTTATAAGATATTAACATTAAGTTCATTTTAAACAGATAGATGGCTAGAGGAAGACGTCGTCAAACACCCGAGGGGTCAGGCGGTAATGTTGGGGATCCACCGAACCCTATGCAGCAGTTTGTAGACATGTTAGTGGGGGAACTTCAGAATCGAACCCCGAATGCCAATAACCCTCCAGCGGCCCAAGTGGCACACTTCAAGGACTTCAAGAGCGCGGGACCCCTTGAGTTCAAAGGAAACACTGAACCCATCGAAGCTCAAACTAGAGTTAAGGAAATCGAAAAGGCGTTCGCTATCGCCCGAGTAGGTGATGATCAGAAAATAATCTTATCCACTTACATGCTGAAGGGTGAAGCCAACTTCTGGTGGGAGGCAAACCAAACCAGGGCTGGAGAAGGTGTGATACCTTGGGAAGGATTTAAGAAAATCTTTTTTGAGAACTATTTTCCAGTTAGTATGCAAAGTCGCATGGAAATGCGATTCCTGGAGCTGAAGTAAGAATACATGACGGTACCTCAATATGCCGTAAAATTTAACGAGTTGGCGAGGTTTGCGCCTCACCAGGTCGACATTGAGGAGAAAAAAATGAGGAGGTTTGAGCAGGGTCTCAAACCATGGCTATATAGCAGACTCTTAGTGTTACAGACGAATAGCTTCACGACTCTCCTGGAGAAAGCTATAATCGCTGATGGCGGAAGTGAGGCCCTAATGAAATTTAACAAGGAGAAAAAGAAGAAGAATGAAGGAGGGAATCATGGGGAAGGTAGCAACATTAGTGGTGCAAATAAGCGAAAGTGGAACAATAACAACAGTAGCAACAACAAATTCAATTTGGGAAACTCTGGGGGAAAACCAGGGGAAGCAAAGAAGAGAACTGAGGCATGCAAGGAGTGTGGGAGGAATCACTCGGGGGCATGTCTAAAAGGGAAGAATGTTTGTTTCAACTGCGGGGAGGAGGGGCACATCTCTCCCAATTTCTCTGCACCAAAGAGAAATGGATGCTTCAACTGTGGAGCATTAGATCATCAGGCAAGGAATTGCCCAAAGAAGAACACAGCAGGAGGAAATGGAGGAAGGGGACCAAGCGGTGGGAATCTCACGATTAATGGACCCACCAACTCAGAATCAACCAACAACAAGGACTTTCAACATGACGGTTCAGGATGTGGTCGCATCCAGGGACGTGGTTTCAGGTATCATGCTGATCAATGATATATCTTTTTACATATTATTTAATTCGGGTGCTACTTGTTCCTTCGTATTGCATGAATTCTCCCAACGATTAAACTTACCCCAAGAAGAATTAAAATATCCTATGAACATAGAAGATGCTAATAAAGAAATGATTCTCAGTAGCCATGCCTATAGAAATTGTGTTGTAGACATCAGGGGATATAAGTTACCCGTGGATTTAATTCCAATTCAATTAAGAGAATTTGATGTAATTCTAGGAATGGATTGGTTATTTAACCATAGAGCGATGATAGATTGCCAAAAGAAGTGTATAAACCTTAGGACTCCAGATCAGTCTAAGGTAGCATTCAATGGAAGTAGGTCGTCGAGACACTCAAGTTGTTTGACGATGATGCAAGCGAGGAAATTACTAAGAAAGGGATGTGTAGGATATTTGGCCCATATCGTCGATACGCAGAAAGCAGGGATAGAGATGGGACAGATACCAGTAATGAATGAATTTTCGGATGTATTTCTGGAGGAATTTGCAGGACTTCCACCGGATAAGGAGGTCAAATTCGTTATAAATTTAGTACCGGGAACGGCACCGATTTTGAAAGTCCCTTACAAAATGGCACTGGTAGAAATGAAGGAGCTGATGGTACAGTTGCATGAGTTATTGGATAGGAAGTATATTCAACCGAGTGTGTCTCCTTGGGGAGCACCATTTTTATTTGTGAAAAAGAAGGATGGATCGATGAGACTATGTATCGACTATCGAGAGTTGAACAAGGTGACGATTAAGAACAAGTGTCCGTTACCTTGGTTAGATGATCTGTTCGATCAACTGAAGGGAGCGAAATATTTTTCCAAAATCGACTTAAGGACAGGATATCACCAGTTAAAGGTAAGGAAGGAGGATGTACATAAGACAGCGTTCAGGACACGTTACGGTCACTATGAGTTCCTGGTGATGTCGTTCGGGTTAACAAATGTGCCAGCAGCATTTATGGACATGATGAATCAGGTATTCAAGCAATACTTAGATAAATTCATAGTAGTGTTCATAGATGATATCCTAATCTATTCTAAGACTCAGGAAGATCATGTTGAACATTTAAGGTTAGTGTTGGAGGCGTTGAGGAAGGATAAGTTATACGCAAAATTCTCGAAGTGTGAATTCTGGTTGGAAAAAGTTCAATTTCTAGGTCATGTGATCCACAAGGACAAAATTTCTGTGGATCCAGCAAAGATGGAAGTGGTTCAGAATTGGGAACAACCAAAGTCACCGACTGAAGTAAGAAGTTTCTTTCATTTCACCTCCACCGAAGGTATTATCTTATTTTACATGACTTGTTACTTCCTATCAATAATTTAAGTGGGAAGTTAAACACTTACTAACATATTACACTATTTCCCTTTTTATTAGTCCTTCTTTTAATTTGGAATTATATGAAACTCAAATTCCTCCTTCAAAATAAGACTATACACAGTCTTCTATTTATCTTGCGTCTTCTTTTTCATTTGTTTGTATTCCTCGTTACCTAATTGTACTTAATTAACTCGTTTCATTTTCATGGATTGAGTCTATATTATGAATAACATTTCTACCCCTTCATTCCATAATTTAACTTCTAACTCTGTTTTCGCCATTTCTGTTATTAACCCATTCTGTGTCGCTAACATTGATAGATTTTCCCTACTCTTCCTACTCAACGCACGCTTACCTTCACGTATGACGCTTACATAAAATCTATCTAAATCACCGTACCTCATATGATATAACATATCACCAACATAAAATCTTATCCATTCTAATCATCGCCAATTCTCTACCTCATATTCAACTGATGCACGTGACTTTGCCATGTGAAGATATATTCGATCTAAAACATCGAGATACACTACAAAATTCCCCATATGAGACTTTTCTTTTAGTTCCGAAAACTATTTTCTCACTCCTCATTCCCAACATACTTATGTATATCAAACTTTTCCCTCCATAGTGTTCAGAAGACCCCGAATTTTATGAAATAAAAGTACAATTTTTCTCAAGAATTGGTTAAATTGATAAAATAAATACTATCTTAGTATTCGATTTTAATTCAAAACTACGTCGGGAATATTAAATGCAATCGCCAATTCTAGATCATAAGTAGGATAGACCTTCATATTATTTGAATAATCTTTTAGCCCCTCTTTCTCAGGAGCGGCTGGTTATCATAAATGTGATTCTCGTAATATTATTTGTGGCGTGATGCAAATATTTTCGGAAAAATTAGTTTATTACTTGATTTTGTAAAATCCATAACTCTTTGTGTATAATGAGTTGACTTTGCCATTTTGAATGCTCGTCTACTATATTAAGTGAGTTATAAATTTTGTATTTTTGGATATGTTATACATATATAAGTTGAGTATATGTCCACAAATCTGATTTGTTATGAATCGATAGGAAACAGGTTTTGGTGGAAAATACACTCTTGGTTGTTGGGGAAGATGGCTGATTTTTGGTGGGTGGAATAATAGCGAGGTAAAGCCATCGGGTTGCGTGTTAAGTCTGCCTTGGGCGTGCTAACATTTTTCTATAAATAGAGGGCTAAGTTAGAATTGAAAATCACACCGAAGTCAAAATTCTCCCTAGATTATATGTAATGAGAGTTGATATTCATGATTGCAAGTTTCCTTCGATAAAGACATCTTTGAAATGTTGATCTGAAGTTTTTATCAAATTTATAGGTGCTTCACTTAACTATTCTTTTCTTTTAGTTTTAGTCATTCTTGAATTTTACACCACTATGATTATTTTTGAGGTATTTTTGGGCGTGGATAAAAAACTATTTTCTTGGCTCCTCATTATCCACTGTTGTTGAATATCTTTAGCACAGTAGTGCAAAGATGAATTATTGATGAATATATGACCCGTTGTTGAATTATCAATAATCTTTGTTGTTTCGAGGTAAAGACAAGTGATGAAAATTATCTTTGTCTTGGATGAGGAAAGGAATTTAGAACTACAATTACGATTTGTATACCTTCTAAACTAATACGAGCTAGTTGTGCTCACCCACTTAGTGAATTCCACCTCGTGTTATCATCAAACTTTTCCCTCCTATATAATCTTGGTGTTTGTTTGGAGTATAATACCCAATTAGAGGCAGTGGAGATAATGATATGTCGAGAGAAGACTCACCATAGTAATCTTCTCGTTTTTCTTTGGGGTTTATTGGGTTAACCAAGGATAATTCTTTATGATATCTTAGGTTTCTTCCCAAAGATTCTAATACAGTTTTTTTGACCTTTATGTAAGGTGTCATAACGTGTTATCCAAGTTGGTGTCGAGTTACATTTGGTATATATGATATGTGTTGTTGTATTTTCACGACAATTGTTGTAATAAAGTTGTCTTGAATTAGACTAGAATATCACCAATGATCATTACGACACCCTCATCCAAATATTATTTGAACACTCTGTGACGCTAATGGTACCCTCAACCATAACACCTCACAAGACTACCTATCAGCTTACCACCGTCTTGCTCGGTGCCCCTTACGAAAAGTCTAACTTCCGCATATTATTCAACCCAAATGAAATAACCAGAAACTTGTCATAACTATAATGAGTTCTGAACGTCATCTTAGGTATCTGATCCTTCTTCCTTACGTTCAACCGACTATACCCCATACGCAAATCTATCTTAGAAAAATTCTCTGCCCCTTTCAACTGATCAAATAGATCATCGATCCTGGGCCATGGGTATTTATTCTTAACCACTAACTTACTCCTATTACGATAGTCGATACAACTGTAATGACTCATCCCCTTCCTTAACATCCTACTAATTGCGTCATGGTTAGAAAACAATAATGACGCGGTGTTTTATTACCGTAAATTACTACCTTGGGTTTTCTTAGAAAAACCGACTATTCATACTTTTATTCTAACAATTTATTAAAATTCTATGGTTACTTAACTCATTCCTACCGAGAATTTCTTCAAATTCTCTCAACTTTATCGGTACTTATCTACAGATAATGGCTTACCTTTATTATTCATGAAACAATTTCCACGAATAAAATTAACGAAAGTTATTTCTTCCTCCTCTACCTTAATGTTTAAAGGTACTTATAACCCCTTTCAGACAGACTCCTAAATGAGTCTTCCCACATGTCTTACACGCTTTGATCTTACACTTAGGATCCCTTTATCCCACTCCAGTATTCCCACAGTTAAAATTCTTTCTTTTTGGCCTACTGCCACTGGCATTCACTGCCTTGGTTCCTCCCTCTCCCTTGCTCTCATTCTTTCTCTCTTTGTGGTATTGAGTCAACGCCTCACTACCACTGTAACGCCCCGAAATCCGGTCTATCTTCACACCCGGATTCCGTATGTCACGAGTACATCCTTCATCCAACATACATCATTATATACCGAAATATAACAACATACCCTCTCAAATCCCAGGTTCTGGAAACCTTATAACCTTTTTCATTACAAATAATAATAAATACATTATTCATTTCATCTTACAAGAGTGACTTTTATCCGCCACCAAGGAGACATAATAGTTCATTAAACTATTCTATAGTTCAGTTTTATCTTTCTATATTACAAGTCTTCACTTGATCTTCTCGCTCCTTCACATTCTAAATAGTACTTCATCTGGATACTGTCAGCTTGATCTTTACAGGATCCTTAAGTTCTTCTAACCTTGTTCGCTGAAAATTATTTTTCATTTAAAGCAAGTGTGAGCATTCAATTGCCCAGCAAGTCATATTAGTTAAACAAACAACTTTAGAATTAAAACATTTCTTTAGAACTTCTATAACCGAACAAAGGTTATGAAGCATCTTGAATAATAGGAATAGTCTCGATTCCTATCATCTTAAAACATCAATCATTTTCAATTTGAAATACTTTCATTCTTCTACCTTTTTCATACACATCCTATCTGGCTAGAATCATTAGCAAAGACTTAACAATAACGGTTCATGTATAAATAGAACATACTTGTATTGAACAACTCAATCATAGAACAATGCATATCATAGAAACACCGAAGTCTTCAAATTGTGGCTCAAGGCCTCATACGTTCTACAATATTGTACAAATATCTCACATTCACACATAGACATAACTTCTCAAGTACAACATCTGAGAAGTTTAAGAAACTAGCATTCATGTAATATGAATGAAGTTAGAAAACTTGCCTTACGCCCAGCTATAACTTACGCTGAACTTCTCATTTCAATTCCCTATATAACAAATAAGGAGAAAACATAAACACCAATTATTAATATATTGAACTTGCCCATTGGTTTACTTAACTTTACTTCTTATGGTTCGGTTCTTGCAATATAAGTTTACGCGACTAACTTCCTTTACCAGTTTACGGCTTTATGACATACGGAGATGTCTTACTCACGTTCATCATCTTGGATGATTATATTCTTATTTTCTTCTTATAATTTCTCTAAGACTCATCACACATTACTTCTCTGCTAGTAGTCCATATGGTACTCTGAGTGGTTTCCCACAAACAACCAACAAACAAGTTCACGTCTCATCTACACTGCCATAACAATGAGTTAGATTGGTTGCCAGTTTCGTATATACCTTCGCTCTCTGAAGGAATTGTTTAGCCCAGCTCCCATATGTCAACCATCAAAGTTACGATTATACGACAACCTGACTTCCCTTAACTTATACGAACGATTAAACTATAATGTTTGATTAAGTCAATTTTTTATTCCTTACGGCTTTCTGGCAACTAATTGTCATACTTCAGGATTAATTCCTTATCGACTCATATTCGGCTTTCATTAATCTTATTACTGTTGGTTACGAATTTCTTGATAATTCATATCTTATTAATACTTTCATGAACCATTACATGAACCCCATGTCCATTACCCTCGTCGCTCAACCTCTAAGGAATCACAACCATAGCAATCCATCACGTTCGTTCATCGCGACTACGGTCCCCGAATATTGGTTATGTAACCCGCGTTTATATTCTTTGTCATTTAATCTTGTTTAATCTATACTTTCAACCTTTAATAAAGGTTTACATCACATGATTAAGTGTTACATTAGTTGAATATTATATTCTATCTCTTCCCTTACATTTCCCCCAAGAGCTGAGCAGTTAAAAGCTCATCTCTGGCTTTTCCCCAACACTGGCGCTGCGACGCCACTCCCTTTTTTATCTCTCGCGTTGCGGTGCGAGTTTGCAGTACCTAGCCCCTGGTCTAGCACCGCCGCGCCACTCTACAAGGCATGACTGGCGCCGCGGCGCCAAGCCCTAACCCTATAAAATTTCTCTAAGTGTTAAATAAATTTTGAGACGCTCACTTCCCGATCTCATAACTCCTTCGTTATAACTTGGAACGAGGTCGTTCCAAAGCCATTACGTACTTTAATACCCCTTGGATAGAAATTCGTTCTGAATCTTTTAACGTGCCATTCGATTGGCTTGATCTTCACCTTTTGTTCATTTTTTACGCTTTTAACGCTCTTCGTTTGTTCGTCCGTAATTCGGTCATCTGAACTCGGAACTCGTTCGTTCTTGAGTCCACGACTCACATTTTCTATGTTCCCTTACTTTCTTATGAAACCCTACCCACTCGGGTTCATTTACTAACTTTCTAATTCTCGTTTGTCTTTTACAAAATTTTCTCCATAACTTCGTTATAGTTAAGTTTTAATCCATTCTTCATGAACATTTCTACCGTTCCTTACCAAGCAAAACACATCTACTTATACGCGATGGTTTTAAACTTGTCCATCAACAACAATTATCCTACGATGGTTTTAAATTTGTCCATCAACAATGTTCTTCGTGTTCTTCGCGTGTTCTTCGTGTTCTTCGTTCGTTCTTCATTTTAATCGATATTTTGGATTATGATTTCACTTTTTATTTGATTTTGATGTTATAGAAAATCTTGGCTTGATTTCACAAAGCGTTGGGCTTCCATAATCTAAACAAGTCTTATTTATTCAATTAGATTCAACCATATGAAATCATTCCAATCTTCATTAACTATTAAGTTATGTTTTAAAGTAGAAACTTTAAATCTAAAAAGAAACTAATCGATATCGCTTCTTTTTCGCTGGACGCAAGCTTTTCCTCCTCCTTCTCCTTCCCATCGAACCCTCTCTCTCTCTCTCAAGTGGGAGGATTTCAAAATCTCAAAATATAGAAATAAGCTTCCTATTTATAAATCAAAGTTAAGGGCATTTTAGTCATTTTGCCCCCACCTCCTTACTATTCCACCTCCTCCAACAACTTAGCTCAAGTTTACTTGGCCACCACCCTTACTTGGTGGCAAAGTGGTAAACCCACATGCCCATGGGTTATCCCATTGGTTGCCTCAATGGTTTTAGCCATCAGATTACCCATCGATTCGATCCGCGGTTTCTTTTCTTGGTTTGGGCCTTAACCTAATTCTTATTGGGCCTATAGATTTCACAAAAATTGGGCTTCATATAATCCAAGTCCAATTAGATTCTACAAAGTCCATGAACTCAAAGTAATCTTCTTACGATATAATCTCGTTCTCGTATTTTTTCATATATATAACGATAGTATTATCCTCGTATACTTTTCTAGTATTATCCTAATAACATAATAACCCTAATGATTATATGTGATCAAAAAATTCTCGGAACTCACTTTTCCTAACCCTTAAGGTTTTGAGTCTGCAGGAAAAAACTTTGTTTTTACCATCACTGAAATATTATTAAATATTACATCACGTCTCAAAATTATACGCAATCATTAACTTCTCGGAATTTCAAAACAAATCTCTGAGCAGAAACGGATGAATAGTGTCTATTTCGTCTTTTTCCCCCAAAAATATTTTGTTCCCGAAAAAATCTTTTTTTCGTCTTGAAAATTCTTATTCGCTTAATCTAGCTCATAGTCAGAATACTCCCTACTTATAATCATCCTAGGTTCTAGAATAATTAATAAACACATAGCACAGAATAGTATTAATAAAAATTAGTTTTATTAATAACTAATTCTTTAAACCTAAATTCTGGACGATCCAAATTTCCGGGTCGTCACATTCTTCCCTCCTTATAAAAATTCCATCCTTGGAATTTCTTAAAATTACACCCTTACCCATGTCATCATATTCACCAATTCTTCACAGAATTTCGTCCTCGAAATTTTAGCCTACCTTTCTTCTCAACTTCACTTCAACGGTGTTCTTATCTTTCCCTCATTCCTAACCCCCATAACCTATCAAGAATCATGAAGTAGAAGGAATAACGAGGAATATAAAATTTTCTCTTAAAACATTTCATACTTTTGCTGAGGAGTCAAATCAACCACGAACTCTTACTAGGTTAAACAACATTTCGCCGCAAGCCCTTCTTTAACGGTCAGTTTACAATCACAAAGAAAGTAACTACCTCTTCCATGTTCTCCTCAGACTAAATCATTAGTTACATACTATTTGTCTAGCCGAATCAAGTAGCTTAGACCATACCAATAAATTGGATATCAACGTGCAACATTCGTCTAGTCAACTCAATTGACATCGACTACTTCTTTAAATTCTTTTCGCAATACATCAAAACATTTTATGACATCATGATACCGTACTTTTTACAGTACGTTGGGGACTTCATCAGTTTATGACTTCGTCATTATACATCATACCATAGCGGGTTGTTGATCCTAAGATTACATCCAACACCAGGTTCAATTGCATTAACAACTCCATCGTTTTACCACCCTTGCATCGAATGCACAGATGATTTAAATTCATTTTGAATATTTTAAATCAATTTCTGTCTAGCCGAAGCAATTAGCATTGACATACCAAGAATAGCTCTTTTAAAATTTCTATTAATTCCAAAAGTTGAACCAATTCTTTCCTTTTCAAAATGTACATATCAGCACGAGTTCAATAAAGTTCGAAATCTAGCATAGCTAGATGACTTGGAATATCCTATCTCTCCATTTTCCTTTATTGTCTTACTGCGACAATACTTAATCTTCTCTAGCACCTTCAATACTAAGCCTACTGAAAACAACTCATTTTCAGTTTAACATTCCTATACCTTAGTACAGTCTATCAACTTTCCACACATTATGAGTTCAGGAACTTTCCACAATAATATGAGTTTAAGAACATCCAGACAGACCATAGGCGTCCATTCGCTGAGACATTCGAAAACATACCATATTATTATGAGTCACGAACTTACCATAAGTATGAGTTTCAAGAACTCGCACCTACCTTATCGTTCTCTACCTACCAAGTATATACATGAGAAAAGATTCACCTTCTCGCCATATACATCTTGATAGCGCGACCAATTCCAAAGATTATCACTTTAATAAGCTAAGCAGTTGTTACACCAAGCACAAACCTCTGCCCATAACAAAGGTTCATACAACTCAGCTATCACATGAGTCCTCAATTGAAATTTTACAACTTCTAAATCTCTCTCTACTTAATACGAATTTTCTTTAATTCATATACTATCCTTCACAACTCAATCTAAGTTTTCTTCCCATACGACTTCATAGTACCTTTCATTCATAGCACTAGCTATAATTCATTCATCGTTTAACAACCCATATGATACTACGAGTCACTATGATCACGTGGTGATCCTCTTATCCTTCTCTCTACGAATATAGTCTTAGGTACTCCTACCTAAGGTTTATAACCTATCAGCTCTGATACCAACTTGTAACGCCCCGAAATCCGATCTATCTTCACACCTGGATTTCGTACGTCACGAGTACATCCTTCATCCAACATATATCATTATATACCGAAATATAACAACATACCCTCTCAAATCCCAGGTTCTGGAAACCTTATAACCTTTTTCATTACAAATAATAATAAATTCATTATTCATTTCATCTTACAAGAGTGACTTTTATCCACCACCAAGGATACATAATAGTTCATTAAACTATTCTATAGTTCAGTTTTATCTTTCTACATTACAAGTCTTCACTTAATCTTCTCGCTCCTTCACATTCTAAATAGTACTTCATCTAGATACCGTCAACTTGATCTTTACGGGATCCTTAAGTTCTTCTAACCTTGTTCGCTGAAAATTGTTTTTCATTTAAAGCAAGTATGAGCATTCAATTGCCCAACAAGTCATAACAGTTGAACAAACAACTTTAGAATTAAAACATTTCTTTAGAACTTCTATAACCGAACAAAGGTTATGAAGCATCTTAAATAATAGGAATAGTCTCGATTCCTATCATCTTAAAACATCAATCATTTTCAATTTGAAATACTTTCATTCTTCTACCTTTTTCATACACATCCTATCTGGCTAGAATCATTAGCACAGACTTAACAATAACGGTTAATGTATAAATAGAACATACTTATATTAAATAGCTCAATCATAGAACAATGCATATCATAGAAACACCAAAGTGTTCAAATTGTGGATCAAGGCCTCATACGTTTTACCATATTATACAAATATCGCACATTCACACATAGATATAACTTCTCAAGTACAACATCTAAGAAGTTTAAGAAACTAGCATTCATGTAATATGAATGAAGTTAGGAAACTTGCATTACGCTTACTACGACTTATTTGAATCTGCTCATTTCAATTCCTATATAACACATAAGGAGAAAACATAAACACCAATTAGTCATATATTGAACATGCGCATTAGTTTACTTAACTTTACTTCTTATTGTTCACGTTCTTGCAATATAAGTTTACACGACTAACTTCCTTTACTAGTTTACGGCTTTATGACATACGGAGATGTCTTACTCACGTTCATCATCTTGGATGATTATATTCTTATCTTCTTCTTATAATTTCTCTAAGACTCAGCACACATTGTTTCTCTACTAGTAGTCCATATGTTACTCTAAGTGGTTTCCCACAAACAACCAATAAACAAGTTCCCGTCTCATCTACACTGCCATCACAGTGAGTTAGATCCGTTGCCAGTTTCGTATATACCTTCTCTCTCTGAAGGAATTGTTTAGCCCAGCTCCCATATGTCAACCATAAAAGTTACAATTATACCACAACCTAACTTCTCTTAACTTATACGAACTATTAAACTATAATGTTCGATTAAGTTAATTTCTTACTCCTTACGGCTTTTTGACAACTAATTGTCATACTTCATGATTCATTCCTTATCGACTCACATTCGGCTTTCATTAATCTTATTACTGTTTGTTACGGCTTTCTTGATAATTCATATCTTATTAATACTTTCGTGATCCATTACATGAACCCCATGTTCATTACCCTCGTCGCTCAACCTCTAAGGAATCACAACCATAGCAATCCATCATGTTCGTTCATCACGACTACGGTCCCCGGATATCGGTTATGTAACCCGCGTTTATATTCTTTGTCATTTAATCTTGTTTAATCTATATGTTCAACCTTTAATAAAGGTTTATATCACTTGATTAAGTGTTACATTAGTTGAATATTATATTCTTTATCTTCCCTTACATTTCCCCCAAGAACTGAGCAGTTAAAAGCTCATCTCTGGCTTTTCCCCAACACTGGCGCTGCGATGCCACTCCCTTCTTTATCTCTCGCGCCGCGGTACGAGTTTGAAGTACCTGGCCCCAGGTCTGGCACTGCCGTGCCACTCTATAAGGCATGACTGGCGTCGCGGCGCCAAGCCCTAACCCTAGAAAATTTCTCCAAGTGTTAAATAAATTTTGAGATGCTCACTTCCCAATCTCATAACTCCTTTGTTATAACTTGGAACGAGGTCGTTCCAAAGCCATTCTCTTCCTTATCTTACGTACTTTAATACCCCACAGACAGAACTTCGTTCTGAATTTTTTAACGTGCCATTCGATTGGCTTGATCTTCACCCTTTGTTCATTTTTTACGCTTTTAACGCTCTTCGTTTGTTTGTCCGTAATTCGATCATCTGGACTTGGAAATCGTTCGTTCTTGAGTCCACGACTCACATTTTCTATGTTCTCTTACTTTCTTATGAAACCCTACCCACTCGGGTTCATTTATTAACTTTCTAATTCTCGTTTGTCTTTTACAAAATTTTTGACATAACTTCGTTATAGTTAAGTTTTAATCTGTTCTTCATGAACATTTCTACCGTTTCTAACCAAGAAAAACACATCTACTTATACGCGATGGTTTTAAACTGTCCATCAACAACAATTATCCTATGATTGTTTTAAATTTGTCCATCAATAACGTTCTTCGTATTCTTCGCGTGTTCTTCATTCATTTTTCATTTTAATCGATATTTTGGATTATGATTTCACTTTTTATTTAAATTTGATGTTATAGAACATCATTCCTTACTTATTTCACCTACTTATTCATATAATCCACTCGGATCGTTCTAATTCATTATGAATTTTATACTTCCTTAAGAAATTTATTTACTAAACTTTAAATTCTTATTTCTTCATTTTCTTATGATTTCAACCATATAAAATCATTCCAATCTTCTTTTACTTCTTAATCCTATTAAGTTATGTTTTTAAACATAGAAACTTAAAGAAATCTAAAAAGAAACTAAGTTCCGGAATACCGTGCTTCTTTAATCTTCTCCCATCGGACAAAGTTTGCAACCGAGCAAGCTTTTCCTCCTCCTTCTCCTTCCCATCCAAACCCCCTCTCTCTCTCTCAAAAGTGTGGGAGGATTTTCAAAATCCTCAAAATATAGAAATGAGCTTCCTATTTATAGAAAATCAAAGTTATGGGCATTTTAGTCATTTTGCCCCCACCTCCTTACTATTCCCACCTCCTCCAACAACTTAGCCACCGAGTTTACTTGGCCACCACCCTTACATGGTGGCCAAGTGGCTGGCCCACATGCCCATGGGTTATCCCATGAGTTGCCCCAATGGTTTTACCCATCCGATTACCCATCGGTTTGATCTGCGGTTTCTTTTCTTGGGTTGGGCCTTAACCCTAATTCTTATTGGGCCTATCTTGGGCTTGATTTCACAAAGCGTTGGGCTTGACATAATCCAAGTCCAATTAGATTCTACAAAGTCCATGTACTCAAAGTCCATTAAGACTAATCGTATTCTACGCATCTCATTCTCGTATTCTTGTATTTTCTTCGTATATAGTTTGTACGATATTCGTATTATACGTCGTACTAATCTTCTTACTATACTCATATAATAACTAGTATTATCATCGTATTTCTCACTTATAATAACCCTATTGATTATACGTGATCATAAAATTCTCGGAACTCACTTTTCCTAACCCTTAGGTTTTGAGTGCGCAGGCAAAAACTTCATTTTGCCATAACTGAAATATTATTAAATATTCCATCACGTCTCAAAATTATACGCAATCATTAACTTCTCGGAATTTCAAAATAAATCTACGAGCAGAAATGGATGAATAGTGCCTATTTTGTCTTTTTCCCCGAAAAATATTTTGTTCCCGGGAAAATCTTATTTTCATCTTGAAAATTCATATTCGCTCAATCTAGCTCGTAGCCAGAATACTCCCAAATTATAATCATCATAGGTTCTAGAACGATTAATAAACACATAGCATTGAATAATATTAATAAAAATTAGTTTTATTAATAACTAATTCTTTAAACCTAAATTCTAGACGATCCGAATTTTCAGGTCGTCACAACCACCTTCTGCTATAATCACCTTTTCCAGAATGGTCTCATAGGAAACCCTCTTGAACACTTGCAATCCTACTATAGAGCCAGGGTTTCAGGCCCTGCTCAAACCTACGAGCCTTCCTCCCCTATGTGTCCACTTAGTGTGAAAAAAACTTTGCCAATTCATTGAATTTGGTCGCGTACTGGGGAACCGTCATGTCCCCTAGTTTAAGTTTTAAGAACTTAATCTCCATCCTTACATGCATGCTTGTTGGTGAAAGTAGTATGCATACAAGCCAATCATGTTTGATGATAAAGCATATACTTTGTAACAATCTTATTCATTTATTAATAAAAAGTATTAATTTATTAAAGGCTTTTAATTATCTACATGATGCTGTTTTATAATATGTGATAAACCCATAGTTTTAAGCAATGCTTTTAGAATAATGATGATGATCATTCTAATGAGATCTAAATTCTTAGAAAGCTTAAAACTAAAATAGTTCCCAATCATTGGATTACTAAATTGGGGATTAGTGAATCCAGGATAGATTGGTACATACGTTGCTTGCTTTCGTTGGATGAGGATGATTGATCTCATGATCATTTGTGTGGAGACACTAAAGCAAGTATGTAGGTGTTTATTAGAGAATAAAGTTCATCGAACATGGCTCACTAAGGAATACCTAATGGATTTTTACTTGCTGTCGATAGGAATTCTGTGTAGTGATAGTAGTACAAGTGATCCTTGGACTTGAGATCATCATAGTATCTTGTGTATGATGAGTTATACTTTGACTTATTCCTTAAGACCCTTAGGGTATATCAAAGGGTATGCTTGGGTATAATAAGTTTATACATGGAGATAATGTATGATCGATAAAGAATCTACCACTTATTAAAAAAGAGAAATGTCTATGTGATTCGATAAATGACAACCCAAGAGTCCTTGGCAAGGCGAGAATGAAATTAAAAAGGAGTTTCTAATTTGCATTATTTGGTGTTGTGCATTTAAGGATCGAAATACATATAATTAAATAAAATAAGACTTGTGAAGAATTCCATATCTTATATTTAATTGGGACATTGTATGGTGGAAGGATTGAATTGTACGGTAACTATTTACTCAAAGGTTCTTTTATGATTAATGTTGAAATCTATATTATCCGGAAAGTCGTTGATCGCTAGGGAGGCTTATCCCTATTGTAGAATAAATATTATTTATTTAAATAAATTAATTGTTTAATTTATTTATTTAAATAAGATTAGAATTGTTCTAATTGATTTATTCACAAATGGGTTTAATATGGAGAACCTAAAGGGTCACACCATAAAAGGAAGAATAATTATTTAAGAAGTTAATGGCATAATCGTAATAATATGTTAAGTATATTTAATTTAATCTATGGTGATAGAATAAATTAAATAGCTTAATATTTATTATTTAATATTTTAGAAATATTAAATATAAATTAATAAGAGGAGTCTTATTAATATTATTACAATTATTATTATTTTAATTTCTAAAAGAGTTTAGGAATTAATTTAATATAAGTACTCTCATTTATTCCTAATAGGATTAGGAGGAAAATTAATTAAAGGAGTTTAATTAATTATCCCTAATAAGATTAGGGAGCCCATTTAATTAAAAGAGTTTAACTAAATAATACCTTATTTTAATAGGGTTACTTGATATCTTGATAAGAAGAGTCTTATATCAGATATCAAGATGACGTAATAATTCCAATGGTTGGAGAGTACGCTCCTTTTCTATAGAGATAGAAAAACTAGGGTTTAGCCAACCACCCATCTTCTTGAATCCTTCTTCTTCCTTGGTGGATCACCACTAGAGGCCAAACACTTGGGTGGCTAACGTTGATCAAAGGAAGGAACCAAACCCGGTGAATTCAAGTTGAACGCGAAAGGATTTGGAGGTGAACTTGTACCTGAGGAAGCTCGATCTTCAAGGGTATGATTTTATTCTTTATCTTTTCGTTTAATTAATAATTGTACATAAAGGGTGATCCGGGTTTATGGTTTGTAAAATTTTAAAACTTTTCCGCTTATTTTTGCAATTTAATTGTGTTCTTAAATATTACAAACCTAACAGTGGCATCAGAGCCAAACCTTTATGCGAATTATTAATTGTTTTAATTTAATATGTATGTTGATATGTGTTTAGAATAATTTAATTGAGCATAATTTTGTTGTATAAAATTTGTTAAAAAATAAAAAAAAAATTACAAAATAGTTGATTTTGCCAATCCAGTACTTCGAAATTCACGTGGCTTTAACTTATCATATTCCATCTAGTTATTTTTTAAAAAAAGGTTACAGGTGAATATGATGAAGGCTATAAAATACGGTGGCATTCACGTGATACATATTAACGAGGTTAGCATGATTACGTGTGAAAAAACCTGGAGTCCCTTGTTTTAATTTTCTTTTTTTTAATACAAAGGATCTGTTCGGTTTTTCAAGGAACGGTTATTAAATATATATATAATAGTTATATATCTATATATATATATTAATCTTATTATTTTATAATTAAAATAAAAGTTTATTTTAATTTTAAAATAAAAGGTTTATTTTAATCTTAAAATAAAAGGTTTATTTTAATCTTAAAATAAAAAGTTTATTTTAATTTTAAAATTAGAATTTCATGCTAACTAATTAGAGTTGGAATTGGATTCCATGATAACTAATTGGAGTTGAAATTAGATTATATTTTTCCTTAAATAAAGGAGTTTATTTAGATATGGAATAAGATTTTATATTATTCAAAATAAAGGAGTTTATTTGTGAATAGGAAAGAGAATCTTAATTTCCTTAAATAAATGAGTTTATTTAAATATGGAATAAAATTTCATATTATTCAAAATAAATGTGTTTATTTGTGAATAGGAAAGAGAATCCGTGTTTCCTTTAATAAATGAGTTTTTTTTTTACATGGAATTGGATTCCATAATTAATTAAAATAAAGGAGTTTATTTTGATTAAAGATTTTGATTAAAATAAAATAGTTTATTTTATTCAAAATTGGATAAATTAAAATAAAATAGTTTTATTTTGATTTAAATTTGGATTAAAATAAAGGAGTTTATTTTGTTTCAAAATTAGATTTTATACTAACTAAAGTTGCCCATTAAATGATATCAATATATATATTAAATGTTTATTATTCATAAGATGAATGTTATTTATTGATGCATATGATGATGTGTATGATAATAAATGGGATTGATTATGGACTATTGACCAATGTGATTGAATTTTATTTTAGTTGGATGCATGAATGTATGGGTTTTATTAAATGGGGTCTGCGTACCTCGTCTTCTCTAATTTTTCTTAATGTAAATTCTATCTCTCTCCTATGTACTTCCCCTTGACTGCTGATCAAGGTTTCTATTTATTTTAAATAGTTTTGTAATAGGAATAGTTAGAATTATTTTGATGAATTGGCGATCAAGGGACAAGAAGCGCATGAAGATCCGTTTGTAATGGAGCCCGGGTTTAAATGTAATAGTTATATTTAAATATTATTTCTTGCACCCCTAGGGTTTGACCTTTTGGTTCACTTGGTGGCTCTAGTGAACCAAACTAGAATAAAAGTCCATAATCAATCCGGGTAGAATATAGTATTCTATATGTTATGTTATATATATATATATATATATATATATATATATATATATATATATATATATATATATGTTCATTAATATGATCGTATTATATATATATATATATATATATATATATATATATATATATGTGTCTGTACGCTAAACAAGATGAGACAAATTAATAACAAACCCCTCAATTTTTTATATTAAGTCCTAAGCGTTCAAAAATATTTGGAATATCGAGCGTCAGCCTTCTAGCATGATAAAATTAATAGAGTATTAAATATTTAATATGAGTTTGTTGTGTCACCACAAGGCAAGTATTAAGTATTTAAGATGTTAATTTATCACATTTGATGCTTATAAAGAAAATTGAACAATATTGTTTTGTTGTGTCACCACAAGGATGATATTTTTCTTTTTGAATATATGGAGTGCTAGGTCGGACTTAACTTGGATAATTTTGATTCGGATGTGCCACCACTGATCAAAATAATCTAAGAGGCAAAAGAAAAGGAGTTGCATAGTTGATGTAATTGACAAAAGTTGTCTACCTATTTATTTATATATAGTTTGTTGTGTCACCACAAGGCTATATACATTTGAAATGAGATCCTTATTCTCACTAGCAAATCTTTAATTAGATTTTGCGAACTATATAAGTGAGGGTAATATAGTTTGAAGAAAATAGTGAGAGATACCAATTTAAAACAAGACCTAAATTATTTTGGTAATTAAAAAAAGAATGTATGTTAAAATGTTGTTAAATACAAATTCATTCTGAGAATTTTACAATGTCTAAAATTACTATCCTTTGCGAAGCATATTAGATGCTAAATTAACGCATCAATTAAAGCGGATTGGTTAAGGAATTTGAGAATAGTTCTCATATTTGAAAAACTATCTTATGTCATGTCGCTTTATCCTCGCAATGGTCATGAGACAATGCCCTCGAGGAAGAGATTGCTACTTTTAAAAAGTGGCAAGATGATGCACTGACAATTCAACGCATCATGCATCATGATCGCATCCATGAGTAACGAGCTTGATGTCGGTCAAGATGAAACTATGGATGCTCCTACTATATTCCACACGCACATCAAGTAGTTGATGGTGAGGAAAGTGGGGCCCGATAGATATCGAGATATCTAAGGAGCTCTTAGATCTAGAATGGCCAATGGCACTATAGTGAGACAAAAAGTGTAAGACCAAAAATTTTTAAATAAAAAGGAATTTCCTTTATTTTTTATTTTGAAATAGTAAGGGTTGATTTGATTAATGTGGATAGTTAAGGGTTAAATACATGAAATATTTCAAAATAAGCAAGTGGTTATAAAATATTCATTATTGTCGGGGAATATTCGTTTGGTTGTGGAATATTAAATCATTGTCGGGGAATATTCGTAAGGCAAGTATGTGACCGTGTGTGGGCCCCATGTGAAAGCGATTGGATGAAGAAAAGCGACAAATATAAGTTGTTTTTAAATAGCAGGCGTAGTTATTACAGATTATCTTGTTGGAATACCCGATTGGTTAAAACACGAGAATGGCGTTGTTGCCGCACAAAGAGTAGCACGAGATTGCACCAATTATTGATTCTTACGTGAAGAAGGCACTACTCAATAATGGTTACGATAAATTACCGCTCGATTATTTTATTGAGTTAATAATTTTTGCGTTGATATTTTATATTGTTTGTTGTTTCAATAATTTGTCATTACAAGTATTTTCATTATCAAAGCAATAATTCATATTATCGAATAATATTATTAGATAACATTATTGGCAATGTCTAGAAAGTTACATCAAGGAGAGTTTTGGTCACCTAATTGCGGCAAGAAGAAGAAATTCTTATTGAAAAGCCCCTCTTTCCAGAAGGCGCACAGTTGTCAATATTGTGATTACGTAATATTATTTGTGAATAATTAATTATTGATTTATATGATGAGGAAAATATTGATTTTATGTGGATATAGATGGAGAAATTTTTAAAATGACAATTGTTGAAAATTAATATTTTATCTTTTCTCGATAAAATAATTCATTTAAATATATTATTTTAATAATATATTAATCGGTGATATTTTTACAACGAATGTGGGATATATGAGTATACGAGGAGGAAGAGTATTTTTGTTGCAATAAATGTTTAAAACATGTTAAACATGTAAATTGGACCCCATTTATTATTTGAAATTTGATTATAGCACGTAAAATCGCTTGCGTTTGTTGATTTGGTCAATTTCTATTTGGAATTTGGAAAAACTTCCTTCGCAAAGTTGTAGAGAATTGAAATTCCTATAAAAACTCGCATGAGATTTGAATTTTCTGGTGAAAGGGCTTTTTATTATGAATTATTGAAGTTAGGATTAATTGATTATCATTTTTGGAGTTTTAAGTAAGTTTTGCATGAAAACGTTTTTGTCACTTATGGGACATGTGTTAGTGGTTGATTTCAGCTGATGGTGTGCGTAGGAAGATGTGGAAAAATAATATTATTAATATATTAAATTTTACGCTTTGGTGTTCTAAGCATTTTCCTATAAATAGGGTGCTTAGGTTAGAATTGAAAATCACTTTTAAATCAAGTTTTCTCTCTATATTATCGCGTATTCTTGTGAGTATTTTGAGTATACTTTGAGTATTGCTATACGGTGCAAGTCCAAGTCATAGCCTATATCAGGTGTTTCAAATTTAGAAGTCTTGATCTTTCGAGGTAAGGGATATTATTTTTTTCAGTAATGATATTATTTCTTCAATATCATTATCTTTGAAATGTTGATCTGAAGTTTTATCAAATTTGGAACTTTTTCATGTGGGGTTACTATTCATGAGTTACTATTCATGAGTTACTATTCACAAGTTACTATTCATGAGTTCTTATTCACGAGTTACTATTCACGAGTACTATTCATGAAGCGTGAAGATGTTTTTGTGGAATTTCTATCTTTTGGTGTCGGAGTTACTATTCACGTATTATTCACGATACTGGACATTATTCATAGAAAAATAAAATTTCTTCTTTTCGTCAAAACATCTATTCGGATACTAACTCGATTGTATCCATGTTTTGATCATTCTTGAATTTTACACCACTATGATTATTTTTGAGGTATTTTTGGGCGTGGATAAAACCAAGTACGAATCCTTAATCCTTAATCCTTGTCATTTTGTTTCACTTTGGATTCGTTTCTTTAAAAAATATTTTCATCATCCTCGGTCTTAAATGATGATATTATGGAATATCTTTGGCTGTAGTGCAAAAGATGAATGATTTCTTAAGAATATCTTTGGCCTGTAGTGCAAAGATGAATGATTTTGAAGAATATCTTTGGCCCGTAGTGCAAAAGATGAGCAGTGTTTAAATGAACATGACTAATCGATGAAAATCTTTGGCCCTGTAGTGCAAAGATGAATATTTGATTCAGATGTATATTGATTGATGTTACGGAGGATAAAAGATGAGCGATGAACTTTTAAATTCATACATAGAAGATAGTAGTTTGCATTCTCTACTTAACTCTTCTAATGAATTATTATTTCGGCCTTGCGAATATTGATTTAAAATTTGTTGTCTATTGTATTCTATTATATTTTTCCTGTTGAAGACTAACGATAATTTGTTGTATATTATCTTAGTCATAATATTCTTTCTTGAGCTAGTTGAGCTCACCCTTTTCCTTTTGTTCCATTTTTCTCGGGAGGCGAGAATATAGCGAAAATGCAGTGGGGTATGGAATGAAGGTTTTAGAAAGGATTGTTTAGTAGTCCTCACCATTTTGTAAAATAATGTATCAATAAATGTGATGAGGATTTATTTGAATATAGATATTATGCAGAAGATAATATTTGTATTCAAACTCACAGTTTCTTGTTGTAATAATAAAGTTGTAGTTGTTTACGTGCCATGTATTGACAACTCGAATAGGTGATGTATACCTATTTTGGGGGCGTCACGGTTGGTATCGAGCTTAGGGATATGATCTCTGGCGGAGATCGGGGAATAGAACTAGGAGGAGAGGCGAGTAAATCCTTCGCTAGTGTGTCCTACCTAAGCTTATTTGTTAGTTGGTCAAGATATATAGGGATATTATGTGATATATTGATTTCCTTAATTAACCCTTGTTTTATGGCTTAAGATTTGAGAATGTCAATCGAGAATATTAACAATGGAAATGAGACCGTGGAGATGCCTCTGTACTCACCAACGAGGAGAACGTGCAACAGTGGCAATGTTCCTCCCGTGAACAACACCATTGAAAGCGAGATGATGAACGAGGGGATGTTTAGAAGTTTTTTTTTGCGATTCATGCAAAATCGACGAGGAGACTCGTGTTCAAAATACTGAGGAGGAAATGATAGCAATTCACGGGTTGTCACTGCCCAAGCGATTCAAAGAGTTGGGACCACGAATTTAAGGGAAAGCCGATCCGATCATGGCGGAAACATGGGTCAAGCAAATTACTAAGATATTCGATGTCTTTGGGTGCACGGAGGAACGAAGGTTCCATTCGCCACCTTTATGTTCCGTGGCGAGAGATCACTTGGTGAGAGTGCGTAAGCGTACTCCATCCAACCTTTTCAAAGATGTCTTGGGAGACATTTGAAGCTATTTAATGACAAATACTTTCACGAAAGTGTTCGCTATATGAAGGAAGTGGAGTTCATCGATTGGAACAAAACAACATGGATTTGTGTCTCGAAGACGAGGCAAAGTTTGCGAGTTATCCGAGTTTGCACCTCATTTGGTGGAGAATGAGGAACGATGACGCGGATGTTTCTTAGAGGTTTGAAACCCTAAGATACGTCGGTATCTCATTTCTCATAAATTTTCTCTTTATTCAGATGTTGTAA
Source organism: Panax quinquefolius (assembly GCA_020205615.1). Lineage (NCBI taxonomy): Eukaryota > Viridiplantae > Streptophyta > Magnoliopsida > Apiales > Araliaceae > Panax > Panax quinquefolius. The sequence goes on from CM035172.1 coordinate 62,282,918, forward strand.
GCAGGCTCAATTATTAGAAGCGAGATAACTTGAAGTACGGTCAACCGAGGGACCACAACCAGGATCGTATCGAGATAGCGATCAACAGAATAATGATAACTGCGGAGAAAGAAAGCAGACGATGACGAAATGGTAACCACTACTGGTGGTAATCATGGCCATGAAAATAGAAGAAGCGAGTCGGGAGGAGATTTTAAAAGAGGAGATTTAACAACGACCATATGAAGAGCAGCGGTCTGCAAAGAATCGGTTCTAAGGGAGGAGAACGACCACCGGTCATATGCTACAAATGCGGAAAAGAGGGACATATCACCAAAGCGCCCACAACAGTTCAAGGTATGCTATAATTGTGGAAAGGAAGGACATATCGCTCGAGATTAGACAAAGCGAAACCTAGTTCAGTGGGGACGGTGACTCAAAAGACTGTCCCAAGAAAAGTCAAAGTCAACGATTCCGGGAAGAGCGTTTGTTGTGATTGGTCATAATGCGAGGAACCCAAACGAGGTGATCACGGGTAAGCTATTTATAAATTCTTGCGAAGTTTATACCTTACTTGATACCGGTGCTACCCATTCATTTATCTCTCCTGCATGTGCTCAACGTTTAAACTTGACTCAGGAGAAATTAGACTTTGACCTATCTGTGGAAACTCCGTTAGGAGAAACTTTCATCACATCCACTGTTTATAAATCTTGTTTGATTCAAGTTGGCACCATCACCTTACCTGTTGACCTTATCTCTTTAAAGATACTTGCTTTTGATGTGATTTTAGGGATTGATTGGTTAACTACTCATCATGCCAAAATTGATTGTTTTCGTAAGGTTGTTAGTTTTCATGTTCCTAACCAACTGTTGTATTAATTCAAGCAACTAAACCATTAAAATCAATCACTATCATATCTAATCATAAAGCTATTCGTTTATTGAAAAACGGATGTCAAGCTTTCTTAGCCCATGTTATGGATTTGAATAAAGACACGTCAAATTTGAATAATATTCTGTTGTTATTGACTTTCCGACGTATTTCAGAAGAACTTCCTGGTACTACCCCGTAGCGTGAAGTTGAATTCTTTATTGATCTTGAACTGGTACAAAGCCCATTTCTAAAACCCCATATCGAATGGCTCCTATTGAACTTCAGAGTTAAAGGTCCAACTACTGAGGAATTGTTGGACATCGGTTTCATTCGTCCCTAGTACATCTCCTTGGGGTGCTCTGTTTTATTTGTAAAGAAGAAAAGACGGGAGTATGCGACTTTGTATTGACTATCGGGAATTGAACCATGTCACCATCAAGAATAGGTATCCTCTACCTCGTATTGATGACTTGTTTGACCGATTGCAAAGGCACAATTCTTTTCAAAAATCGATCTTCGCTTTCGGATATCATCGGTGAAGATTAGAACCGAGGATATTCCAAAGGCGCCTTTAGAACTTCGATGCGGGCATTATGAATTCTTAGTCATGTCTTTCGGATTGACTAATGCTCCTGCGGCTTTCATGGATATGATGAATCGAGTATTCAAGGAATATTTGGATCAATTCGTTGTTGTCTTTATTGATGACATCCTCATATATTCCAAAAGCCGTGAAGATCATGAGCACCATTTGAAATTTGGTACTCAAAGGCTTCGTGAAAACCAACTATATGCCAAATTGAAGAAATACGAGTTCGGCTTGAGGAAGTAGCATTCCTTGGGCACGTGGTGTCGAAACATGGAGTATCTGTTGATCCGTGAAGATTGAAGCAATACAAAGTTAGAGCAACCAAGTCGGTGATCAAGTCACGTAGCTTTTTGGGCTTATTTGGTTATTATCGGAGATTCGTGGAAGGGTTTTCTCGAATCGCTACTCCATTAACTCAAACTAACTCGGAAGGATACAAAATTCGTTTGGAGCAAAGAATGCGAGAAAAGTTTCAAGAGCTTAAGAGGAGACTTATTTCTAAGACTGTTCTAACAATACCATCCGGTTCGGTTGGATTTGTTATCTACGTGATGCTTCGTGCAAAGGGTTAGGATGTGTTCTCATGCAATGTGGGAAAGTCATAGCCTATGCCTCGCGACAACTTAAAGAGTATGAGAGGAATTATCCTACTCATGATCTAGAGTTAGCAGCGATCGTTGCTTGCTTAAAGATATGGAGGCACTATCTATATGGGGAGAAAGTGGAGATATATTCGGACCATAAAAGCCTTAAATATTTCTTCACTCAAAAGAACTCAACATCGCGGCAATGACGTTGGCTCGAGCTATTGAAAGACTACGACCACACTATTCAATACCATCCCGGTAAAGCGAACGTGGTAGGACGCATTGAGTAGAAGATCATATATGCGGAACGAGTGCGATGATGTCAAGTATACGCGTAGAGCCAACTTTAATAGAAAAAGTTAAGGTTGCTCAAGCCACCAGGCCTTGAATGATGCGTATAAAGAAGAAAGTACAAGAAGGAGCTATTTTAAGCGAGAATTGATGAAGAAGGAATACTTGAGTCCACTCTAGACTTTGTGTTCCTAACGACTCGATTTGAAGTACAAGATTATGATGGAGGCACACAACACGCCATTTGCAATCCATCTCGGAAGTACTAAAATGTATCGTGATCTTGACATACATTTTGGTGGAACAATATGAAGAGAGAGATTGCAAAGTTTATCTCGATGTGTTTAACTTGCCAACGTGTAAAGGCGGAGCATCTTGTACCTAAGGGTCCGTTGCAACCACTTGAGATTCCGAAATGGAAGTGGGAACACATTACTATGGATTTCGTTACGGGTCTTCCTACGGTTTCTTAAGGCATCAATGCTATTTGGGTTATTGTTGATAGATTAACCAAGTCCGCTCATTTCTTGCCGACGGAGACTTATTCCTTGAACGTCTTGCTAGTATGTACGTGAATGAGATTGTGAGGTTGCATGGCATGCCTGTATCCATAGTTTCGGATCGTGACCCAAGATTCACTTCAAGATTTTGGGTTAGCTTGCAAAAAGCTATGGGCACGGATTTGCGATTTAGTTCGGCATACCATCCCCAAACGGACGGACAATTGAGAGAGGACTATTCAAACTCTTGAAGATTTATTAAGACTACGTGTCCTAGACTTCAAAGGCGGTTGGGATAAGTATTTACCATTGGTGGAATTCTCCTACAACAACAGTTATCAGGCAAGTATAGGTGTGGCTCCATTTGAAGCATTATATGGACGAAAATGTCGTTCTCCAATATGTTGGGATGAGGTGGGTGAAGCAACATTGTTGGGGACCGAGTTAGTAGTATGACTACGAAAAGATCCAAATGATTCGACAACGTATACAAAGCAAGCACAAGATCGACAAAAGAGTTATGCGGATCTTCATCGAAAGGAGGTGGAATTTAATGTGGGGATCATGTATTGTTGCGAGTTGCTCCATGGAAGGGAGTTACAAGATTTGGGAAGAGAGGAAAGCTCAATCCACGATTTATTGGTCCATTTCAAATTCTTGACCGAGTAGGAAATGTAGCCTATAGACTTGCGTTACCTCCGAGTATGTCTCGTGTTCATAATGTGTTTCACATATCTCGTACTTCAGTAAATATGTGAAAGACCGAACCACGTTATTGAGTTAGAAGCCGGACGAGATAGCCAAGACTTAACGTATGAGGAGGAGGTACTGTCAAGATCTTGGATAGGAAGGAGCATGTCCCTACGCCAAGAAAGGTCATACCACAAGTTAAAGTTTTGTGGAGGAATCATGCTATAGAGGAAATGACACAGGGAATTGGAAACGGAAATGAAAGCGAGGTATCCTCACCTTTTGAAACACACAGCATACGACGTCAATTTCGAGGACAAAATTTCATAAGGAGGGGAGGTTATAAGACCTCAAATTTTTAAATAAAAAGGAATTTCCTTTATTTATTATTTTGAAATAGTAAGGGTTGATTTGATTAATGTGGATAGTTAAGGGTTAAATACATAAATATTTCAAAATAAGCAAGTGGTTATAAAATATTCATTATTGTCGGGGAATATTCGTTTGGTCGTGGAATATTAAATCCGTTGGGAATATTAAATGCACGACGCCAGTAATGACCGTGTGTGGGCCCCATAACGGAAAGAGATTGGATGAAGAAAACGACAAATATAAGTTGTTTTTAAATAACGGCAGTAGTTATTACTCAATTATCATTGTTGGAATACCCGGTGGTTAAAAACACGATGTCGCGTTGTCACGACAAGATAGCACGCAGTATTGCACCAATTATTGATTCTTACGTAAGAAGGCACTACTCAATAATGGTTACTGATAATTCTTGTTGATTATTTTATTGAGTTAATAATTCTTTGCGTTGATATTTTATATTGTTTGTTGTTTCAATAATTGTCATTACGGTATTTTTCATTATCGAAGCAATAATTCATATTATCTGAATAATATTATTAGATAACATTATTGGCAATGTCTAGAAAGTTACATCTAAGGAGAGGTTTGGTCACCTAATCAAGGCGCCAAGAAGAAGAAATTCTTATTGGAAAGCCCCTCTTTCACAGAGGCGCTTGGTTGTCAATATTGTGATTCTGTAATATTATTTGTGAATAATTAATTATTAATTTATATGATGAGGAAAATATTGATTTTATGTGGATATAGATGGAGAAATTTTTAAAATGACAATTGTTGAAAATTAATATTTTATCTTTTTACGATAAAATAATTCATTTAAATATATTATTTTAATAATATATTAATGGTGATATTTTTACAACGAATGTGGGATATATGAGTATACGAGGAGGAAGAGTATTTTTGTTGCAATAAATGTTTAAAACATGTTAAACATGTCGGTGGACCCCATTTATTGGTCGAAATTTGATTATACTTTTGTAAAATCGCTTGGTTTGTGGATTTTTGGTCAATTTCTATTTGGAATTTGGAAAAACTTCCTTCGCAAAGTTGTAGAGAATTGAAATTCCTATAAAAACTCAGATTTGAATTTTCTAGTGAAAGGGCTTTTTATTATGAATTATTGAAGTTAGGATTAATTGATTATCATTTTTGGAGTTTTAAGTAAGTTTTGCATGAAAAACGTTTTTGTCACTTATGGGACATGTGTTAGTGGTTGATTTCAGCTGATGGTGTGCGAGGAAGATGTGGAAAAATAATATTATTAATATATTAAATTTTTCGCTTTGGTGTTCTAAGCATTTTCCTATAAATAGGTGCTTAGGTTAGAATTGAAAATCACACGAGCTGAAGTTTTCTCTCTATATTATCGACGTATTCTTGTGAGTATTTTGAGTATACTTTGAGTATTGCTATACTGGTGCAAGTCCAAGTCATAGCCTATATCAGGTGTTTTCGCCTAGAAATCTTGATCTTTCGAGGTAAGGGATATTATTTTTTTCGTAATGATATTATTTCTTCAATATCATTATCTTTGAAATGTTGATCTGAAGTTTTTATCAAATTTGGAACTTTTTCATGTCGGGGTTATTATTCATGAGTTACTATTCATGAGTTACTATTCACAAGTTACTATTCATGAAAGTTACTATTCACGAGTTACTATTCACGAGTACTATTCATGAAGCGTGAAGATGTTTTTGTGGAATTTCTATCTTTTGGTGTCGGAGTTATTATTCACGATACTTGACTTTATTCACGTATCTGACACTATTCACGATATATCTGAGTACTATTCAATAGAAAAATAAAATTTCTTCTTTTCGTCCAAAACATCTATTCTCGGATACTAACTCGATTGTATCCATGTTTTGATCATTCTTGAATTTTACACCACTATGATTATTTTTGAGGTATTTTTGGACGTGGATAAAACCAAGTACTAATCCTTAATCCTTAATCCTTGTCATTTTGTTTCTTTGGATTCGTTTTTTTAAAAAAATATTTTTCATCATCCTCGGTCTTAAATGATGATATTATGGAATATTGGCACCAGTAGTGCAAAGATGAATGATTTCTTAAGAATATCTTTGGCTTGTAGTGCAAAAGATGAATGATTTTGAAGAATATCTTTGGTCAGAGTAAAAGATGAGCAGTGTTTAAATGAACATGACTAATCGATGAAAATCTTTGGCACGTAGTGCAAAGATGAATATTTGATTCGGATGTATATTGATTGATGTTACAGGATAAAAGATAGAGCGATGAACTTTTAAATTCATACATAGAAGATAGTAGTTTGCATTCTCTACTTAACTCTTCTAATGAATTATTATTTCATTGCGAATATTGATTTAAAATTTGTTGTCTATTGTATTCTATTATATTTTTCCTGTTGAAGACTAACGATAATTTGTTGTATATTATATTAGTCATAATATTCTTTCTTGAGCTAGTTGAGCTCACCCTTTTCCTTTTTGTTCCATTTTTCTCGTGGAGGCGAGAATATAGCGAAGTATTTAGTGGGGTATGGAATGAAGGTTTTAGAAAGGATTGTTTAGTAGTCCTCACCATTTTTGTAAAATAATGTATCAATAAATGTGATGAGGATTTATTTGAGTATAGATATTGTACAGAAGATAATATTTGTATTCAAACTCACAGTTTCTTGTTGTAATAAAAAAGTTGTAGTTGTTTACGTACCATGTATATGATAGACAACTCAGAATAGGTGATGTATACCTATTTTGGGGGCGTCACAAAAAGTTCTTAACATAATCAATTTGATTGATCAATTAGGATAACAAGTTTTGTTATGGATGGAGAGTTGAGCCAAGATTTGATCTTGCCTTCACTCCCGGACTCCTTTCACAATTGTTGGTAATTTTTCATATGAACAAGCTAGATATCAGCCTCGCTGATTTGCTTAACATGTTGAAAAATGTTGAGAGTCACTTTCCAACCAAGAAAGACCAAGTCTTACTGGTAGGGGCCAAAGGATCTTCTGAAAAGAAGAAAGATTCAAAGAAGGTAAATAGAAAGGCAAAATAAAGGATAATAAGAACAAAACTGATTTGGATAGCAAAGGAGTTTGCTTCCACTGCAATAAGCCTGGACACTGAAAGGAAACTCCGAGAAGCATCTTTCAGAGGCTAACCAAAGAAGTTTAGTGAAGTTTCGGTTACAAATATTATTTTGTTCATGGTTGAAATAAATTTTTCTTTAAGTCAATGTTCTACTTGGATATTGGATACCGGCTTTGGTTATCATAAATATAGAGTTATGAAGGGACCAAACAGAAGTAGAAAACTAAACAAATATAAGTAATCCTATATGTGGAAAATGAAGCAAAGGTTGCTGCATTAGCCATAGAAACTTATAATTTAACAATGCCTACGGGCAAATCTATTAAGTCAATAAGTTGTTATTGTATTCCAGTTCTTGTTAAAAATATTATTTCCATTTTATTGTTGGACAATGAAATCTTTGGTATTATAATTAAGAACAATTGTTGTTCTATTTATAATAATAATGTTTTGTATAGAACTCGAATATTACTTAATAAATTTTGTATACTTGACTTACATGAAAATAATTTTGCATATTGAACAAATTAGTATAAGAAAAGGAGATGATCATTCAAAGAGTTGAATGTATGTATTTGTTGAAATACAAGTGTGAATTATTTGAAAGGTTCAAAGAATTGAGAATGAAACAAATTGACAAAGTATTAAGATTCTTTGATTAGATTAAGGAATAAATACTTGTGCAATAAGTTTCTAGATCATCTCAAATGGTTTTCTCATAATGGACACCTCCCGATACATAATAATTGATTGATGTATCGAAAGGAAAAATCGTACCTTGTTGGACATGGTGTCGTCCATAATGATTTTATCGACATTCCGGTATCCCTCTAGGGGTCATGTCCCAGAAATGGTCGCATATCTACAAAAGGTAACCTCAAAATCCGGCCCCAAGACTCCATAAAAGTTATGGATGGGAGGATTCCTAATCTTAAGTATGTTAAGATAAAGGGTTGTCCAACTTATGTGAAAAGGTTTCGAAGGATAAGCTTGGGACAAGATTTGACATATATCTGATTTGTGGGACATCCTAAAGTAAGTTTAGGGTATATGTTCTATAATTCTACTTAGCAAAAGGTGTTTGTTACGAAACACGCTGCCTTCTAAGATAAAGGTGTTTATCATTAAAAGGGGCTAGTGGGAGGATAATAGATCTTGAAGAGTTCAAGAACCACAAAATACTATAAGTCAAATAAGAGGAACTCAGAGATGACTATTGTACCACAACCGAATCGTAAATCTGGAATAGTAATGAAGATACCTAGGAGGTATGGATTCATCATAGATGATGATGATGAGGTACGCATCATAGATGATGATGATCCAGTTACATACGATGAGGTAAGAGTTCTAGTGTGTACAAAAGGGTCAGTGGGAGCATCGTGACATTCCTAGTACTATATGTTGATATACTACGGATAAGGAATAACATACCAATGCTACAATCAGTAAAGATAAAGTTGTCTAAACATTCCTCCATGAATGATTTGGAAGAGTATCTTAATTGGGGATATAAATCTATATAGATAGATTTAAAAGGATGCTCAACTTAACCCAAGGAACGTATATTCATTTGATGCTAAAGTCGTTTAGCATGGCAAACTCCAAGAGATGTCTCATGTTGATGAGCTATGGAGTGTATCTCTCTTTATAGTCCCCACAGACTCCTGAAAAGAGAGATCGCATGAGTGACTATCATGTATGCAATGAAATATACAAGATCTAATGTTGATCGGTCATATTCTGGAGAAGATCACTGTAAGACAGTGAAAAACATCTTAAAGTTCTTAACCGGCACTAAGGATGTGAGCATACATGGTGGGTCTGAACTAAAACTAGAGGGCTTAACAGACTCAAGTTTTTCAGACAGACCAAGATGACAGAAAATCCACTTTAAGGTAAAGCGTTATCTTGAATAGTGGTGCAGTGAATTGGAAAGGTTCCAAACAGCAAAGAGTTGCTGGTTTAGTGATAAAGACAAAGTATATAGCTATAAATGAAGCTACAAGTTGATTGTTTGGATGAAAAGTTCATTACAGAACTAGGAATAGTTCCTAAGTCTCATCTTGGATCTAAACATGTGTTGTGGCACTTTCACTTGATTATAGGAATCATTGAAAGATGGGAGACCACTATAGAGATAGTGGACCCTCAAGAACAACATTACATATCCATTAACTAAAGCTTATCCAACAGCAGGATAATCGTCACTTAGAGAAGAAGAGTATGAGATACCATGGTGATTGGCTTTAGTGCAAGTGGGAGATTGAAAGTAGTATGCATACAAGACAATCATGTTTGATGATAAAACATATACTTTGTAACAATCTTATTCATTTATTAATAAAAAGTATTAATTTATTAAAGGCTTTTAATTATCTACATGATGCTGTTTTATAATATGTGATAAACCCATAGTTTTAAGGAATGCTTTTAGAATAATGATGATGATCATTCTAATGAGATCTAAATTCTTAGAAAGCTTAAAACTAAAATAGTTCCCAATCATTGGATTACTAAATTGGGGATTAGTGAATCCGGATAGATTGGTACATACGTTGCTTGCTCATTGGATGAGGATGATTGATCTCATGATCATTTGTGTGGAGACACTAAAGCAAGTATGTAGGTGCTTATTAGAGAATAAGTTCACTTTGAGCGTGGCTCGCTAAAGAATACCTAACGAGAGTTTTACTTACTGTCAATAGGAATTCATGTAGTGATAGTAGTAGTACAAGTGATCCTTGGACTTGATATCATCATAGTATCTTGTGTATGATGAGTTATACTTTGACTTATTCTTAAGACCCTTAGGGTATATCAAAGGGTATGCTTGGGTATAATAAGTTATACATGGAGATAATGTATGATCAATAAAGAATCTACCACTTCTATTAAAAGAAGAGAAATGTCCTATGTGATTCGATAAATGACAACCCAAAGAGTCCTTGGTTAAAAGAGAATGAAATTAGAAAGGAGTTTCTAATTTGCATTATTTGGTGTTGTGCATTTAAGGATCGAAATACATATAATTAAATAAAATAAGACTTGTGATAATTTCATGTCTTATATTTAATTGGGACATTGTATGGTGGAAGGATTGAATTATACGGTAACTATTTACTCAAAGGTTCTTTTATAATTAATGTTGAAATCTATATTATCCGGAAAGTCGTTGAACGCTAAGGAGGCTTATCCCTATTGTAGAATAAATATTATTTATTTAAATAAATTAATTGTTTAATTTATTTATTTAAATAAGATTAGAATTATTCTAATTGATTTATTCACAATCGGTTTAATATGGAGAACCTAAAGGGTCACACCATAAAAGGAAGAATAATTATTTAAGAAGTTAATGGCATAATCGTAATAATATGTTAAGTATATTTAATTTAATCTATGGTGATAGAATAAATTAAATAGCTTAATATTTATTATTTAATATTTTAGAAATATTAAATATAAATTAATAAGAGGAGTCTTATTAATATTATTACAATTATTATTATTTTAATTTCTAAAAGAGTTTAGGAATTAATTTAATATACGCATTCTCATTTATTCCTAATAGGATTAGGAGGGAAAATTAATTAAAGGAGTTTAATTAATTATCCCTAATAAGATTAGGGAGCCCATTTAATTAAAAGAGTTTAATTAAATAATACCTTATTTTAATAGGGTTACTTGATATCTTTATAAGAAGAGTCTTATATCAGATATCAAGATGACGTAATAATTCCAATGGTTGGAGAGTACGCTCCTTTTCTATAGAGATAGAAAAACTAGGGTTTAGCCAACCACCCATCTTCTTGAATCCTTCTTCTTCCTTGGTGGATCACCACTAGAGGCCAAACACTTGGGTGGCTAACGTTGATCAAAGGAAGGAACCAAACCCGGTGAATTCAAGTTGAACGCGAAAGGATTTGGAGGTGAACTTGTACTTGAGGAAGCTCGATCTTCAAGGGTATGATTTTATTCTTTATCTTTTCGTTTAATTAATAATTGTGCATAAAGGGTGATCCGGGTTTATGGTTTGTAAAATTTTAAAACTCTGATTTTTCACGTTTCCGCTTATTTTTGCAATTTGATTGCGTTCTTGAATATTACAAACCTAACAGTAGGGAAATAATTCTCGAAGAAAACTTTCTTGAACTGTTCCCACGTTACCGCATCTGTTCTAGCCCCACCCTAGTGAGCCTCCCACAAAAAGTTGACTTCCTCCTTCATAATGTAAGTTGCAAAAGAAGACTTTTGCGCCTCACCTACGTTTGTAATAACAAACGCCTTCTCTATTTCTTTTACACATGTCTGGGCCTCTATTGGGTCCGTCATTCCTTTGAACTCCAGCGGACCTACGCTTTTAAACTCTTTAAAAGTAGTCGCTATGGCTACCCTAGATCCCGCGGGTACTCTACCCCCCTGTTTGGTTGAATGCAGTAGTTAATAAATTAACGAACTCTTGCATAAGGTTGTTCTGACCCCCTTGGTTATCATTATATGATTCCTCTTCCGGATTACGTTGTCTTCGTCTTGGCTAAAATTTCATTATTATATATTTACTTACTTCGTTATTGTTTGTCACATAAGAACTCATACGTAAAAAAGCATATTAAATGAAAACTTCATTATATTCATATGCTTCTTCATAGTTTGAAACTATTTACAATTTGTTTTCATAGCTAAAAGCTATTACATTTCTATCCCACAATTGAACTTCACAAAAGTTGGGATTTACAAAAAGACTACCCTTTTAAACAAAAGAGGGTTTTACGTCACTACACACATATTTATAACTCTAGACTTCTAATAATGCATAACAACATCCTCGTGTTTCTCATTTGCAATCTTTGCTACAGTATCCTGACTAATAGTATGACAGGTTTGTCCTGACTCAATGGAATAACAAGCAACTTTCAGCTTGAAATCCTTATGAGCACTCTCATGGATGTAAGACATCCAGGCTATCTTCCGGTCCTTCTTCCCTGGTTCCTTACGAAGCCCATCGGCCTCGTTCTTATAGTCTCTAGCCTTATTTATCATGAGCACCTTCTCATCATGATCTGACTTAAAATCTGCTTCTGCAGACTCCTTCGCTATATAAAGAGCACTAATCTCTTTATTCTATTTCTGTACAATTGTACTCAGTTGCACATTTTTGTCAAGCTCTGTCAGATATAATGATCTCATTGCATCTGGAGATGATGACTCTAGTGTAGGTACCACCGTAGTAACCGATGTTACCTCCATGCCTTCCTCCACATCGGTTATCATACTCAGGTATGATGTCCAAGCTACATCTCCCTCGGAGTATTCTTCCTCAGAAAAGTACTCCTCTATCTCCGACTCCTCTAAAATCACTAATGGTACCTCCGCCACTGGCATAGGTACAATCTCTACTCTGTTCACAATTTCTACACCCACCGCGTGTATATCTCTATACATCAAGCTATCGATCGACATCCTACATTAACACATAACATGTTGATTAGTATATAACACAAAATAGTATAAGCACAAATCACATTTAATTTATTTAGGGTTACTTTCTATCTTTTAAATCTTTCGGTACTAAGTTTCCATAATACCCTATTAACTCATTCGACTTAAGTAAAGCTCGACTTTACTTCCTTCGGACTTCTCTTCATTAACGAGGTTATTAGCCTAAGGTTCTTCCCCCCTTAAGTTTTATATCCTAATGCTTTGATACCAACCTGTGACGCCCCCAAATCCGGGTCTCTTCCAACCCGACATATAGTGCTCCACGGTGCTAAAGTTCACACAAACATTCAATTGAAATGGCTTAAAAGAACGATAAAGTCTTATATATATTCCAAACAATACTACCATTCTCCAAGTTCTTTATAACCGTTACATTTGTTCTTGTCATAATATCAAATATTATCATTATAAACCTATACTACTACATAGGTAATCTTTAAGTTCATTTTAGCCTTCCGTTATCCTTGTCTAATCCTTTGGTCCATTCGGTCTAAGCTACATTCATATGGTTCAAGCAAGAGTGAGCATAACAAGCTCAACAAGTATAACAATTTTATTTAAAAATCATGCTTGAAATATAGGAATCGTATATCTTCAATAACTGGATAATAGTTATGAAGTACTATCAATAATTCAAAATAGCGTTCCTTTTTCCTTCAAAATGTTTTATCATAACAATATTCACTAAAACACCAATTCTGGTCCAAGACCATGAGCTTTTCATAATTTCTTTGAAAAGGACAACCCGACACGAAGTCCGAAAGTCTGGCATAGCTTACGAGCACTTTTAGGTGATCAGCCTATAGTACTCTATGTTGGTCAACACTACATCCATTAAACGTGTGTACGTTTAAGTTGTGGCAACCTCACGTGCCCATCGAATACTCGATGAAAATACATTTGTTGATTCATATTCAGGCTTACCTTGAATCCGTACCAAACAATTGGCGTAGGATAGCGTTAGCAATTCTATATTGAAAGACTTGTAAACAATTCAATCAATCTATCAAGATTAGTCTAGCTAAGTTAAAACTGGCATCGACTCTTTCTTTAAAACCATACATGCATCTCATAACTTTAATCATTTGAAAACTTGGCTAACACGATGGTTAGACAAGTGTTTAAGAAAAACTTGCCTTCAACATCTGCTACAGTAAAATTACATTTCCTTTGAGTCTTTATGGTCTCTACAACACATAATCACATAATATACCACATTAGGTCATGAATGAACATACATGTTTCCTAATGAATCTTACCCTTCTTCTCAAAATCAAAAAACAAATAAAATGTCTAAACTAAATCGTCTGCAGTAGCAGCAATTGCTATTTGAGGTTAGGGCTTGGGATTGGCGAAGGTCTTGCCGATCCCCGCCGCACCAAAGTTGAATATTTATTTTCTAGTTTCAGTCCAAACTTTAACACACTTAGACTTTTATACTTCTCATACATACACACTAGAGGTCTTTACATACTTGTATGACCACTTCAAAATCAACCTTATATGTTAGGGACTTTAGTTTAGGATTTTCACGAAATCAAAGCCAAATAGGGTCATGAAATCACTAGGTGTACTAATTATCCTTACGTTCACATAAAGAGGTCACATAATCTTTACTATATATGCTCGTTCATATTTATATCTTTTACTAATAGCTAGCATCATTTAACACTTTGAAACATGCTTAAAACTCATGTTTGATTAAATTCTCTTTATGTCCATCACTTATGAATTATGTTTAGAGACATAGTAAAACATAACATGGCATCTCAAGCCTTTAGAATCTAAATACTCATATGTAATGCAACTTAAGTTTGAAAACATGCTTGAGGTTGCCTTTGAAATCATCTTACATGAATGATGCAATATATCACTTATAAATCAACTTTGAAACTCTTACCATAAGTAACTAAGTCATGTTAACATCTTTTCAAGTTCAGAAACTATATCTTATAGCATTCATGTCCATTAGCTTATTATACTAAGCTTTTCTTAAAAATTTTCTAACACAAGATCTAATAAGTTTGATCATGGCAGGACACTATAAACCTCATATCATTCTCATTTACATCTGAAATCCATCATGTATATAGACTACTACGATCAGAACTTGTAGAACGTAAGTCTCCTCAAAGTTTGTATTTTCATTAGTGAAGCTTACTAATAAGTTCAACATGTTCATGCTTCTTTACGAATCATATAAACACAAGTTAACGGGTTATTCATGCATTTCTAAACCATACCAACGTACTTACCAAGTCAGTATATAGATATGGCATACATACCTATCAAGTTCATTTCTAAAGTTCTAAATTCATTTTAAACTTTACATTTTAATTAATCATGTATGCTAATCTAGTAAAACATGCTCACATTAGGGTAACATACTTGTGTATACACATTACACATGTTTGCATGCTATTTTATGTCATAGTACTTTACCAACACTGATCAGACTTTAAAACAGAAAACAAAACTAAACTCGAGTTGTACAGCAATTGCTACTGTGCCTCAATGTTAATCCTAAGCGATTGCGCCATATCCGTTCGAGCCGAGAACAAATGCAGTTCGACATAAAACTAGCCCAACCATAGAAATTACTCATGAATTTGATTCTAAACAGTTATATAACAGTTTAAACATACTTATATGGTCATATAACAACTATATAACCATTACCCAACCTCATTAACATCCAACTCCACATAATCAAGAAATTAAAATTCAAGACTCAAGAACTCTGTTTTGGCAGAGAATGAAATGGTTATACCTCTGTAATGTGAAATGAATTTGCTCATAATGAACTCCCAAGTTCTTAGAAAACTTGTATGCTCTCAATCTCACACTTAGCAATTCTCAGCAATGGAAAATAGAAGGAGATGGGTTGCATTTATAGAGAAACAAAAACAAAGATATTGTCATCTCTTACTAAATTAAACCCATGGATTAAAGGATTGCATGAAGGTTAAGAGAGAGTTGTTAGATGTTAGTTGAAACTCATCATAATCACCACTCCCCCATAATCATCAGCTAGAAAGCTTGGAAGAAAGAAAAGAAAATAGGCCTTAGCCTCTATGTGATTCGCGTGACTGAGAAATGAGGAGCAAATGAGATACTAAATTTGGGACAAGCCAATTATCTCAGCATTCTTGCTACACTCATACCCATTCCTACTCTTATGTTATATTTTATACACATCTCAACCATACATTAGTTATAACTTAATGTCACAATATGATTTAATATTTCAAGGTAGTAGATGTTATGCAACATACATATAATCCATGTACATTAATCCACATAATTTAATCGTTAAAACATGTGTGGACTTAATTTAATTGCTCACAAATAACTTAATATCTCCTTTTTACTATTCACTTACACCTCGGTATTGAAATAATATATTTATTTATTCCCTCTTGTAGAGTACACATATAATTATCTCATCACATAGGATGAGATAACAAAACTTATTTAAATCAACTTTATGATTTAATCACATTTACCATATGATTTTGTATATCATTATTCCCAATTAAATATCACACTTCATGTATTCTTAGGCCATAGGTATTATATATTACTATCGCCCACATTTTCCATATTACACATAGTAATATTATTTAATGATAATGTCCACATTAATATTTTAATTGGGCTAAATATCATTCGATTGGGTACTTCCAACCCATTTTCACATTTTAATATCATAATAAAAAATTAATCATTTATTTTCTTTTTCATAATTATTATGCACTCCACTAATTCATAGAATATAATATTCCATAATATCACTTAATTAACTAATAATTAATCCGGGTTAATTAATTAAACCTTATTCAAATCCATTCATGGATACTTAATCAGCATTTAAGATTTTTATTATCCTTATGAGTCCTTAATACCCATTTCTTATATTTTAAATTCCAAAATCGATCCTACTGACTCCAAGACAATCAAGATGGTCATAAGTTGTAATGGCGCAGTTGCGCCATACCAAAATCAGAGGCAAACAAGTTCTGCATCAGCAGAACTGAAACCTACGCTTCTAAATACTTTTACACGCCCTCCTTAAGCATTAACTCGTCTAATCATCAACCCTCTCTTTGATTTCACACCATCGGCTACTATTTTCCTTAGCAATTTAAGGATCACACTTCGAGTTCTAAAACTATATTTCCCTTATTAGTTTAACCAACTATACATCTCCTTTATGGTCTCATACCACCAACAACACAAAACTCGAATATATAACACATACATACATTCCTTTCATCTTTGCTTCTTGCCGTGTATTAATTTACCTAATAATTCTAAAACTACTTCAAAGGTATATCGATTTCCTTCTCTTGTCAACAACGTACATGCATATAAGTCTAAACCTAGCATACATCGAGTCTTTAATTGTATTCAATATAGTATACTAAGTGGTTTCCCACAAACAACCAACAAATTAGTTTCCGTCTCATCTACACTGTTTTCACAGTGAGTTAGATCAGTTACTAATTCGTATATACATCTGCTCTCTAAAGAAATTATTTAGCCCAGCTCCTATACATCCACAATTATAGAGTACGGTTGTACTACCTTAGACTTGATACATACTCGTACATATACTCAAGAAATTGGTGATTATGAAAGATATTTAATGTCACCAACTTACTATTATAAAATAATTTCACATAAATTATTTAACATCAATAGATAAATTTTATTCATCTTCATATTAATTCATCTCTACAATTTATAACAAATATATAATAACGATATATATTTATTAAACACAACATCACTTATTATATATCTCATATCTTCACATGCCTTAAGAATTTTATTTACTAAATTCGTATTTTAATATTTTCTGAAATTTTGGGTTCTTACACGTACTTCGAGACAATGGGATCCACGGGTCTCGAGGCAACCCGTGGAGCCTCAAGTAAACCTACGACTGCTACAGGTTGACCCGCGACCACCTTGGTCTATAAATAGACCCCCCCCCATCAGCCATAAAATGTAAGAAAAAAAGAAGAAAATGAGAGAAAACTTTGTCCATTTCAGCCCTTAACCTCTTCTAGAGTGTTCCAAACTTTGGTATTCTTTTTTTTAAACAATTGTAGTCACATATTCTACAACATATCAAATTTTAACCGGTGGAAATTGAGTTTTCAAGCTCCAAAAGTGGCCTGAAGTCTTCTTGGCAGCCCACTGTAAGATTTTTTCATATTTAAAGCTTTCTATTGCTTTGATATATATATATATATATATATATATATATATATATATATATATATATATATATTGAGATTCTCGCTGATTAGTTACACCCGGATCATCGATCCGTGACTTTTTTCTTTATATATATATATATATATATTTAAATATATAGAGAGAGACTTCACTTCGAACAGTTGAGCCTGGATCGACTATCCGTGAGTTTTACTATTATATATATATATATATATATATATATATATATATATCGGATCTTGAGCTCACCCCTTATCCAACATACCTTGCTTATGTGACGCCCCCAGATCCGGGTACTTGAAACCCGAACTCGGTGCTTCACGATACCATTTCTATGAGCTGAATAATACTAATAATAATAACAATAATATAAAATTCAAACTTAATTTACATATGCATCAAAGTTTACTCCCAGGTACGAGACCTTTAAACATTCATTACATCATAGATAATAAGTATCATTGTCTTAATAAACTTTAACTATTACACAGAATATTATAAATCTCATTCGAACAGCTTTCCTTTCCCCTTGTTCTTGCCTGAACCTTCTGGTTGATCATACTTAACTGAAAACATTTAAATTTAAAGCAAGAATGAGCATTGGATTCCTCAGCAAGTAATAACAATAATATATATTAGTTGAAAGAATTAAATGTTTTCTTTGAAATGTACTTCTACAACGAATCAACAGTTGTGAAGTAAGCTGAACCAATAATAACAACATATCACTTCCATATTAATCTTTGAAACTACGTATAGACTATAACTGGAGATCAATAAACATACTATGAACATTGTTTTCTATTTTCGAAAAGGTTAAACAGAAATTCATTTGTAAACGGTCATAACTTACGAGCACGGGGGGTAATCATCCCGTTATGCCCTGTATTGATCAATACTACATGCAAGAACGATATTATCGTTCACTCTATCCACCTTAGGTGCACAAAAGTTTTCCCATACTCGGGATGTTCATACTAAGTCACGAATCTGAACCAAAATAATCTGGTTGGATAAAATAACGTTCTATCTTGTTCTACAATATTTTCATGTCTAGCTGAATCAAATAGCTTAGACGGCTTTTAGGTCAACGTATACATACTTGAAATCGATAAGTATGTATCAATATATGATTAAATACAATGGTTATCCAAGTGGGGACACTTGTCTAACCATATATATGAATTAACGAACAAAATAAATATCTGAATTATACAATAATACAACGATCTGATAATGTAAGAACTTGTATGAATACAAAGATTGGATACATAATCAAAAATAATAGAGTTAATAATCTAGCACAATAATAATATAATTCTGAAACTTTCTTACTCATGTCCATTGCATAAAGTAAATACAAAATTAGGATACTTGCATAATATAAAGAATAGTTCGGATATTTGCTCAATAATAATTGGAGTAAGTTTAGGAAACTTGCATAACATGATATACCTGTTTGCACGAAATAAAAGTAATGCATAAGGTTTAGATACTTGCCTGAGCAGCTGCTTACAATAACTCAACTTAGATTAATCTTTTATACAGCGACCTATCAGTAATAAGATCATTCGTTCAATTAGAATAATATATCGTAACACATAGTACTGCTAATTGCAATCAGCACATAACCTAATCACATTGTCACATATGTTTAACAGTTATTGATTCACTAACAAACACATATCTAGTCAATTTATCTAAGTTCAGATCAATTTCTAAAATATTTCTATATACCGACGGCTTTATCGGGTAATTATCGAGTCTAAAACTCTAATCTGTAGTTCAATATTCGTTTAGATATTTTAAATATCAGTCATAATATTTTTCATAGCCTTATAATAATTTTTAAATAATTATTATAATTTATCATGCTTAATTTTCAAACTCGATATCATTATTAAATGATTTAAATATTACCTAATCCTATTATCATTAATATTTAATTAATATTAAACTATTAATGAAACCATTGCTAAAAATATTAAAGTTATTTATAATAACTCAAAATATTTTAAAGTATTAATATTACCCTTAAATGATTTTTAAAACATCTAAAATCATTTTTAAACAATTACCATTAATATTAGAATATTAATTTTATTATTTATCAAAATATTAAAAGTCATTAATGATAACCTAAAATATTTTTAATTCATTTATTTCCTTTTAAATAATTTTTAATTCAATCAAACCATTTTTAAACTATTTATTCAATATACTTATTAAATAAACTTAATATCATTAACATTAAATTATTAATGAAATTTACCTTTAATTATCAAAAGTTATATTTTATAACTTAAAATATTTTAAAACTATTTATTTTCATTTAAAATGATTTTTATAATATTAAAATCATTTTAATTAATTAATTTAATATAATTACTAAATAAATCTAATATCATTAATATTTAATAATTAATGAAATTTATCTTAAAAATTAAAATTTATGTTTTATAACTTAAAATATTATGAAATACCTTATTATTATTTAAAATGATTTTTAATACAATAAAATCATTTTTAATTAATTTATTTAATGCATTTCTTAAATAATTTAAATACCAATAATATCCAAATAAATATTAATATTTATGAAAATATGTCAAATTATTAAAAGTTAATTTTTATCAGAAGACCGAAATTTTTTTTTTTAAATAAAAGGAATTTCCTTTATTTATTATCTTGAAATAGTAAGGGTTGATTTGATTAATGTGGATAGTTAAGGGTTAAATACGCAAATATTTCAAAATAAGCAAGTGGTTATAAAATATTCATTTTGTCTTGGGAATATTCGTTTCAGTCGCATCTTTGTCGGGAATATTCGTTTGGTCGTGGAATATTCTGATCGCTTCGGGGAATATTCGCGATTTACGCCATGACCAATGTGTGGGCCCATAACTGAAAGCGATTGGATGAAGAAAACGACAAATATAAGTTGGTTAAAAATAACTACGAAGTTGTTATCAATTAAGATCGTTGGAATACCCGGTGGTTAAAATACAAGAATATCGCGTGGTTGCGTAGTAGCACACCAGATACGCATAAAGATTGTTGAATTATTGATTCGTGACGTAATATGGCACTACTCAATAATTTTCACAAGAGTTATCGCTCAATATTTTATTGATTCAATAATCACTGCGTTGATATTTTATATTATTCATTGTTTCAATAATTGTCAACGCACAAGATTTCCCATTATCGATCAATAATTCATATTATTTGAATAATATTATTAGATAATATTATTGGCAATGTCTAGAAAGTTTCGCTTCAAGGAGAGGTTTGGTCACCTAATTCAAGGCACCAAGAAGGAGAGATCCTTATCGAAAGCCCCTCTTTCCGGGAACAAACTGGTCATTATAAATGTGATTCTCGTAATATTATTTGTGAATAATTAATTATTGATTCATATGATAAGGAAATATTTATTTTATATGAATATAAATGATGGATTTATTTATGTGGTTATTAATGAAGGAATTAATGTTGAGGTGTTTTATCAAGATTTTATCGGATTGGAGGTGTTAAAAATCAAATCGTGGGTTTTGAGATATATCATGGGGTTATAATTTTTAATCCCGACCGTTGGATTATGGTATTTTTGGGTATGTTATACATACATAAGTTGAGTATATGTCCACAAATTTTGAACCGTTAAAATGCACGAATGATTTGTTGTGAATTTTAAGAGGTGTCGGATTCGGAAATTAGGTTTATAATTGATTTTGGTGGAAAATTCTAGAATTGGTGGGCCCCACTTGTGGTTGGTGAAAAATGTGCTGAATTTTATTTCAAATGTGGCGGGTGGCAATAGTAGCGTGTAAAGCCATCGTAGCAAAAGTCAAGTCGCCTTATGGCTAACATTTTCTATAAATAGAGGGCTAAGTTAGAATTGAAAATCACACCGTAAATAAAGTTTTCTCTCTTTCTCTCTATATTATTGAGCGTATTTTGTGAGTATTTAGATACTTTGAGAGTTGTTGTTTCAAGACAAGTTTCATTCAAAGATCACTTCCGACCTTTCCTTCCAAGTAATCGATTCTTTGAGGTAAGGGATGTTATTTTCTTCTCAAATGATATTAATTCTTCAATATCATTATCTTTGAAATATTGGTTGGTACTTTTTATCAAATTTTGAACTTTTTCATGTGGGTTATTATTCATGAGTTACTATTCACGAGTTACTATTCATGAGTTACTATTCACGAGTTACTATTCACGAGTACTATTCATAAGCGTGAAGATGTTTTTTTTGTGGAATTTCTATCTTTGGTGTGTCTGAGTTACTATTCACGATACTAAGACTATTCACGATACTAAGACTATTCACGAATACTAAGACTATTCACCGAAAAATGAAAATTTTTCTTTCGTCTAAAATATCTATTCGGATACTAGCTTTGATTGTATCCATGTTTTGATCATTCTTGAATTTTACACCACTATGATTATTTTTGAGGTATTTTGGACGTGGATAAAACCAAGTATTAATCCTTAATCCTTGTCATTTTGTTTCATCGGATTCGTTCTTTAAAATATTTTCATCATCCTCGCCTTAAATGATGATATTATTGAATATCTTCGCCCTCGTAGTAAAAGATGAATGATTTCAAGAATATCTTTGGCCCAGAAGTGGCAAATGAGCGTGTGTTTAAATGAATACGACCGATCGATGAATATCTTTGGCCCGTAGTGCAAAGATGAAATGTGTTTAAATGAACACGACCGATCGATGAATATCTTTGGCCTTTAGTGCAAAGATGAACAGTGTTGAGATGAACATGACCGATTGATGAATATCTTTGGCCCGTAAAGCAAAGATGAATATTTGATTTGAGATGAATATTGATTGATGTTACTGAGGATAAAATATTGATGATGGATCTGTTAAATTCATAGATTATAGTAGATTTCATTCTCTACGTAACTCTTCTATGAATTTTTATTTCCACGCGAATATTGATCTGAAACTTGTTGTCTATTGTATTCTATCGCATTTTTCCTGTTGGAGACTAACGATAATTTGTTGTATATTATCTTAGTCATAATATTCTTTACCGGGCTAGTTGAGCTCACCCTTTTCCTTGTTGTTCCATTTTTCTTCTCGGGAGGCGAGAATGTAGCGAGTACTAGTTTGGGTATGGAACGAAGGTTCTAGAGAGAGTTGTTTAGTAGTCCTCACCATTATTGTAAAATAATGTATCAATAAATGTGATGAGGATTTATTTGAGTATAAATATTGTCTAGAAGATAATATTTGTATTTAAACTCACGCTTTTATTGTTGTGATAATAAAGTTGTAGTTGTTTCGCACCATGTATTTGGCGACTCGTAATGGGTTGGATGGAATGGACCTATTTTGGGGTCGCCACGGTTGGTATCGAGCTTAGGATATGATCTCCAAGGAGATCGGGGAATAGAACTAGAGAGGGAGAGACGAGTAAATCCTTCGCTAGTGTGTCCTACCTAAGCTTATTGTTGGTGGTGGGTCATAATATAGGGTATTATGTGATTTGTTAAGTTATTTAATTAACCCTTGTTTTATGACAAGAATTGAGAATGTCGATCGAGAATATTATTAGTGGTGTAAATGAGACCGTGGAGATGCTTGTACTTAACAATGAGGAGAACGTGCAACAGTCGGCAATGTACCTCCGTGAATAACACCACCGAAAGCGGATGATGAACGAGGGGATGTTTAGAAGCTTTTTGCGCTCATGAAAAATCGCACGAGGAAGACTCGTGTTCAAAATACAGGAGGAGATGATAGCAATTCACGGTGGTCACAAAAGCAGCTTCAAAGAGTTGGGACCACCGACTCGGGAAAGCCAGATCCGATCATGGCGGAAACATGGGTCAAGCAAATTACCAAGATATTCGATGTCTTGGGATGCACGAAGGAACGAAAGTTCCATTCGCTACTTTTATGTTCCGTGGCGAGGCAGACATCGGTGGGAATCAGGAAGCGTACTCCATTCAGTACCCGTGACTCAAAGATGTCATGGAGACGTTTAGAAGCAGCTTCAATGACAAGTACTTCCCCGAAAGTATTCATCTATATGAAGGAAGTGGAGTTTATTAGATTGAGAGCAGTAATAACATGACGGTGTCCCAAAGACGAGGCGAAGTTCATGAGTTATCCGTGCTTTGCACCTCATTTGGTGGAGAATGAGGAACGATGACGCGGATGTTTCGAGAGGTTTGAAACCCAAGATACGTCCAAGATCTCATTTCTCATAAATTTTCTCTATTCAGATGTTGTAAATGTGGCTCGATTGTTAGAAGCGAGATAACGAAAGTACGCTCAACCGAGGGACCATAACCGAGGATTATACCAAAGATAGCGAGCCATCGTAATAACGATAACCAAAGGAGAAAGAAGAATACGGACAAAGGCAGAACCACACGGTGGTAATTGTGGCCATGAAAATAGAAGAAGCGAGTTGGGAGGAGATTTTAAAAGAGGAGATTCAATAACCACCATGTGAAGACGCGGCGCCAAGAAGAACTAGTTCCAAGGGAGGAGAAAGACCACCCGGTCGTATGTTACAAATGCGGAAAGAGGGACATATCACCAAACGCCCCAACAACAGCTTTAAGGTATGCTATAATTATGGAAAAGAAGGACATATCGCCGAGATCAGACGATATCGAAACCCAAATCCCAATGGGAATGGTGACTCAAAAGGATGTCCAAGAAAAGTCAAAGTCAACGATTCTCGGAAGAGCGTTTGTCGGACTCATTAAAATACGAGGAACCCGAACGGTTAGCACACAAGTTAGTTAATTATAAATTCTTGCAAAGTTTATACCTTACTAGATAACCTGTTCTACCCATTCTTTTATCTCTTTGCTTTGCGCCAACGTTTGAACTCGACTCACGGAGAAATTAGACTTTGGCCTATTTATGGAGACTCCGTTAGAGAAACTTTCATTACATCCGTTGTTTAAAAAATCTTGTTTGATTCAAGTTGGCACCATTACCTTACCGTGACCTTATCTCTTTAAAGATACTTGCTTTTGGGGATTGATTGGTTAACTACTCATCACGCCAAAATTGATTGCTTTTGTAAGGTTGTTAGTTTTCATATTCCTAAGCAACCCGTTATTCAACTCAAGCAATCAAACCATTGTAGTCAAACATTTTCATATCAAGCCATGAAGTCATTCGCTTATTACGGATGTCAAATTTTCTTAGTCCATGTTATGGATTTGAATAAAGACACATCGATTTGAATAATATTCTTGTTGTTATTGATTTTTCCCGACGTATTTTTCTCAAGAATTTCTTGGTTTACTCCCAAAGACCGATATTAAATTTTGTATCGACTTTGAACCCCAGACAAAACTCATTTCTAAAATCTCATATCGAATGGCTCCTATTGAACTTCTTGAGTTAAAAATTCAACTATAGAATTTGGTACCGAGCCTTTATCTTTGTGACTTCCTTTGTGGAATTCACCTGCCGCACTCTCCGTAAGGGACGCCATATTCGCACGATAGTAAATCGATAGGTGTCATTGTGGACGTCTTATCCAAGGTGGGATATGAGTCACGATTGAGAACAACCTAAGTCGGTGAATCGAAAATGCGTAGTTTTCAGGCTTAGTTGGTTATTATTGGAGATACGTTGAAGGGTATTCTCAATCGCTATTCCATTAACGTAGCTAACTCAGAGAGATACAAAATTGTATGGAGCAAGGAATGTGGTAAGAGCTTCAAGAACTCAAGAGGAGACTCATTTCAAAGACATGTTCACCATGCCATCCTCGAAAAGCTTAACGTGGTAAGCCGACGTGTTGAGTAGAAGATCGTATACAAGTACGAGTACGATATTGTCAAAGACTAATTTTGTATAATATACAAATAATAGAGATGGAGATGAAAACTCTAGGTACCCACGTGATGATATACGAGCACGTGATGATATACGAGTATAATCGACTTTAATCGATAAAGTTAAAGCTGTTCAAGCTACACACCGGAGGTGATGAATTTGAAGAAGGAGGTGCAAGAAGTTGTTATTTCAAAAGCGAGAATCGGTGAGGTGAGGAAAGCTCAAACCTTCGATTTATTAATCCATTTGAAATTCTCGATTGAATAGGAACTGTGGCCTATAGACACGCTTTTTACCACCAAGTATGACGCGTGTTCATAACGCTTTTCACGATCGATGTTACGTAAATATGTGGACGAATTCAAACACGTCATTGAAGTTAGAACCGGACGAGATAGCCAAGACTTAACGCACGAGGAGGTACTGTCAAGATTTTGTAGAGGAAAGAACATGACCTATGTATCGAGGTTATACCATAAGTTAAAGTTTTGTGGAGAAACCATGTTATTGAGGAAATGACTGGGAGTTGGAAACGAAAATGAAAGCGAGGTATCTTTACCTTTTCAAACACCAGTATCGTGACGTCAATTTCGAGGACTAAATTTCATAAGGAGGGAGGTTGTAAGACCCAAATTTTTTTTAAATAAAAGGAATTTCCTTTATTTATTATCTTGAAATAGTAAGGGTTGATTTGATTAATGTGGATAGTTAAGGGTTAAATATGCAAATATTTCAAAATAAGCAAGTGGTTATAAAATATTCATTTTGTTTGGGAATATTCGTTTTGGGTCGCATCGTTTGGGAATATTCGTTTGGTCGTGGAATATTCGCATCATTCGGGGAATATTAAATACGAATTTACAAGCAGCCCATGTGTGGGCCCATAACGGAAAGCGATTGGATGAAGAAAACGACAAATATAAGTTGGTTAAAAATAACTGGCGTAGTTATTACCAATTAAGACTGTTGAATACCCGTTGGTTAAAATACGTGAATACGCGTGGTTGCATATAAGTAGACACCAGTATTGCACAAGATTGTTGAATTATTGATTCGTACGTAATATGGCACTACTCAATAATTTTCACAAGAGTTATCGCTCAATATTTTATTGATTCAATAATTGTTGCGTTGATATTTTATATTATCGCTATTTCAATAATTGTCACCGCACAAAGATTTCCCATTATCGATCAATAATTCATATTATTTGAATAATATTATTAGATAATATTATTGGCAATGTCTAGAAAGTTCTGCTAAGGAGAGGTTTGGTCACCTAATTGCGGCGCCAAGAAGGAGAGATCCTTATCGAAAGCCCCTCTTTCGGGAATGTACTGGTTGTCATTATAAATGTGATTCGTAATATTATTTGTGAATAATTAATTATTGATTCATATGATAAGGAAATATTTATTTTATATGAATATAAATGATGGATTTATTTATGTGGTTATTAATGAAGGAATTAATGTTGAGGTGTTTTATCAAGATTTTATCTGATTCGAGGTGTTAAAAATCAAATCGGGGGTTTTGAGATATATCATGGGGTTATAATTTTAATCCGACCATTGGATTATGGTAATTTTTGGGTATGTTATACATACATAAGTTGAGTATATGTCCACAAATTTTGAACCGTTAAAATGCACGAATGATTTGTTGTGAATTTTAAGAGGTGTCTGATTCTAAATTAGGTTTATAATTGATTTTGGTGGAAAATTTAGAATTGGTGGGCCCCACTTGTGGTTGGTGAAAAAATGTGCTGAATTTTATTTCAAATGTATGGGTGGCAATAGTAATGAGTAAAAAGCCATCAGTAGCAGTCAAGTCCGCTTCTGGGGCTAACATTTTTCTATAAATAGAGGGCTAAGTTAGAATTGAAAATCACACCGTAAATAAAGTTTTTCTTTCTCTCTATATATTATGAGCGTATTTTGTGAGTATTTAGATACTTTGAGAGTTGTTGCTCAAGACAAGTTTCATTCAAGATCACTTCCGACCTTTCCTTCCAAGTAATCGATTCTTTGAGGTAAGGGATGTTATTTTCTTCTCAAATGATATTAATTCTTCAATATCATTATGTGAAATATTGGTTGGTACTTTTATCAAATTTTGAACTTTTTTTTTCATGCTTATTGGGGTTACTATTCATGAGTTACTATTCATGAGTTACTATTCACGAAGTTACTATTCACGAGTACTATTCATGAAGCGTGAAGATGTTTTTTGTGGAATTTCTATCTTTGGGTGCTCTGAGTTACTATTCACGATACTCAAGACTATTCATGTATACTGAGACTATTCACGAATACTAAGACTATTCAATAGAAAAATGAAAATTTTTCTTTTCGTCTAAAATATCTATTCGGATACTAGCTTTGATTGTATCCATGTTTTGATCATTCTTGAATTTTACACCACTATGATTATTTTTGAGGTATTTTGACGTGGATAAAACCAAGTATGAATCCTTAATCCTTGTCATTTTGTTTCATCGGATTCGTTCTTTAAAAATATTTTCATCATCCTCGCCTTAAATGATGATATTATTGAATATCTTTGGCTGTAGTGTAAAAGATGAATGATTTTCTGAAGAATATCTTTGGCCCAGAGTGCAAAGATGAGCAGGTGTTTAAATGAACACGATCGATCGATGAATATCTTTGGCTCAGTAGTGCAAAGATGAGCGTGTGTTTAAATGAACATGACCGATCGATGAATATCTTTGGCCTTTAGTGCAAAGATGAACAGTGTTGAGATGAACACGATCGATTGATGAATATCTTTCGGCCTGTAGTGCAAAGATGAATATTTGATTTGAGATGAAATATGATTGATGTTACAGGATAAAATATTGATGATGGACCGTTAAATTCATAGATTATAGTAGATTTCATTCTCTACGTAACTCTTCTATGAATTTTTATTTCACCGCTAATATTGATCGAAACTTGTTGTCTATTGTATTCTATCGATTTTTTCCTCGTTGGAGACTAACGATAATTTGTTGTATATTATCTTAGTCATAATATTCTTTATCGGGCTAGTTGAGCTCACCCTTTTCCTTGTTGTTCCATTTTTCTTCTCGGGAGGCGAGAATGTAAGTAGTACTAGCTCTGGTATGGAACGAAGGTTCTAGAGAGAGTTGTTTAGTAGTCCTCACCATTATTGTAAAATAATGTATCAATAAATGTGATGAGGATTTATTTGAGTATAAATATTGTCTAGAAGATAATATTTGTATTTAAACTCACGCTTTTATTGTTGTGATAATAAAGTTGTAGTTGTTTCGCATCATGTATTTGGCATACTCGTAATGGGTTGGATGGAATGGACCTATTTTGGGGTCGTCACATTTATAACTTAAAATAATTTTTAAAACTGATTTTATAATTTTTAGGAATTTATTTCTATTTTTAATGTATTTTTCAGAAATTATAAAACAAAAATAATTAAATCCGTCGCTAAAGGCTTTAGCGACAGTTTTTATCGCGATAGGTGTTCTTGAGGCTCAAGAACACTAACAGTCAGTGCTCAAGGGTACATCCTTTGACCATCAATCATTCTCTTTATAAATCGTTTCTGGACATGCTATTGATTAAATATTGTAGTATATATGTAGAAGTACATGTGCATAACCATTTCTGGACCAAATCATACAATATGAGGGATATCTAAGCATCATAACATGTTGTCAGAACATGTTCATCATATATTGGGCTGCCCAGAAAATTATAGTCATGGTCGGTCAACGCCCTTTGTGGCCTTAAATCTGTCAATCTATTCATGTTACAAGTTTTCTGATCGTCGGGCTATGTAGAAAAACTATCAGAGAACATGTTTCAATACATGGTCAAGTCTAATAATACTTAATGAAACCGAGCTAAGCTAGCAAACATGTTGTCAGAGTGTTTCTGGGTTTTTCCCAGAAACTCAACAGCGAAACCTATCACTTTCATGTTCGAATTACTTTATGTTCTGGTCATGGTTTATATCGTTTAATGGGTCAAATCTTTATTATACACTACAAGGAACAATAACATATCCTCAGATCATCATAACATCAAAACAGACAAGATATATGGGTCGGTCAAAGTACCCTCCTGAAACTGTTCTTGAACATTTCTGGGTTTCCTAGAAATGTTCTTGAGCAGTTTCGGCTACCAAGTTTGACCATCTCTACATTTAATTCTGTTAAGTATATATGTGATAAAAAGGCTTTAACATGTAGTATTCATGTCATTCTACAACTACAAAACAATAACATGGCAAAACAAACTTAAACATAGCAAGATCCAAGCCCTGCAAAAACACAGTCAGAGGTTTCTAGGCTGATTTTGGGCTTCAAGAACAGCTAGTCAATGCGGGTCAACCCACTTTGACCTTAAATAACTTTTAATCTACAACAGATATGAACCTGATTCAAGTTCCAGATTCAAGCTCTTACATCATACTACAAGATCCAACACTTAAAACACAAAACTCAAACCCCTACAGAGATCTACAAGGCCTGACATTCACTGTCAGACATCAAAAAAAAAAGTTTTTCCAATTTTTTTAAAACTTCAAATTCGAGCCTCTAGATGTTATGGATCTAACATCTAGCAACCCATATCATCATTATATACTACATACTACATGTTTAACACAAAAAAACTAACATCTAACACTTCGATCAAGGTCAGATTTCTTCTAGGGTTCTTACCTCTTTATGAACAAATTCTTGATTCTATGCTTCTGATTTGATAAGTGTGATCGTGGGCCTTGACTGGGGACTGATCTAGCACTATAATTTCGTGGGTTTTAGAGAGAGGAGTTCTAGGATGAAGTTGTGAATAATTGTGCACTTTCTCTCTATTGAATTCTATATAATCCATGTATGCTATGTATGGCATGGATGATCATGTAATGTGCATAGTTTGTAGGCTCATATGTAGGTCTAGGGTGGCTGGCCAGATTTTTGCTAGATCTTGTCTAACCAATAATTCAACTAATGGGACAAAAGGGTATTTTGGTAATTATTTTTAATTTCAAGCGTATTCTTGTCCAATGTTATTAAATCTAGGGTTTAATCACTAGATTTTACATCTTAAAGTTTTCCAAATAATTTCTAGGATTCGACAATTAAAAATTTCAAGTGTAATAAAATTTTAATTTTAAACACACTAATTAAATTAGGGTTTTAATAGAAATTAGGGTTTTTATAGAAAATTAGGGTTTAAATAATTAGGGTTCCTTAACATCATTAGGGTTCCCAAATTAATAATTAGGGTTTCTAATAATCATTATAATTTACTAAAACAAGAATTGGGTTTCTAATTTTAGCAAATTAGGGTTTCCTAATAATCATTATAATTTACTAAAACAGTAATTAGGGTTTCTAATTTTAGCAAATTAGGGTTTTCAAATAATAATTAGGGTTTCTCCTAATTACAGAAATTATATAATACACAAGAAAATTCATATAACACAAGTACTTACTAATCGTCTCGAACTCAAAACCGAAGTTTAACAATTAGGGTTTAATAACACGACATGAGGGTTATGACATAATTTACCATATTTGGTCTACCATTATCAGTCTACGGATATACAATACATATTCATAGCACTGAAAATCAAAATATAATTAATATTATATTATTATTCTCATCCTCGATCAATACCCAAATTTAGGGTTTGGATTCCATATCTCGATTTATCTTTCATATACTAACATCAATAATTAAGCTAAAATAATTAACTTAAGTATTCCGAACAAATTAATATAATAAAATAGTAATTATAATAATTCTAATAATCATTTCATATATTATTTAAATAATATAAAATTCATATTTTCATAGAAAATAAATAATAAGGACATTTCTACTATAAAATTAATTATTATAAGTATATACGTTATAATGATCAATAATTCTAAAATAAAATTATTTGAAATTATTCATGTAATAAATAAATTTTATTTATCACATATATATATACACATTACTTGGCACATATTCCCATCTTAAAATAAAAATTTATATGCAAAATTTCTTATTTATTTATATGCAAAATATCGGGTTATTACATACCCCCATTAGCGACGGACCGGACGACAATTCGATCCGTCTCTATATATAGAACCATCGTCTTAGTTTTTAGCGACGGATAACATATAACGACAGACAACATATAACGATGGACCAAACATATAACGACAAACCAAATCGACGCCCGGTTCGTCGCTAAAGAGGAGTGAGCAAAGTATGTTAGATAAGGGGTGAGCTTAAGATCCGGACCGTACATATATATTTACATGCTTAGCCTGGATTTCCAATTCGTGGCATTTTACTACTTATATATATATATATATATATATATATACATTCCATGCTCTCGCCTGGATTTCAAATTTGTGGCGTTGATGATCGTCTTTATATTATATATATATATATATATATATATATATATATATATATATATGGAGCCCTTCCATAGCAAAACCGGTTGCTATGGTACTCGTAACACCCCTTTTGGACCGTTGATAAACTTATTGGAAGGCCGAGATTGAAACAATATAATATACCCGGTAAGTAACAACTTATCAAAGCTTTTATTTTAATATGAAAATTTTACTATGTCAACATGTTGTCGGTTTGTTTAACTAAAACGAATTTTTTAATATTAATAATACGGACAAGTGACAGACTAACAGATAAAAAAAAAATTAAAAAAAAAATTAAAAAAAAAAAAAAAAAATCTAAACCGTAACAAGCTCTTACGCTTGTAAAAAAAAAAAAAATTCAAACTGTAATAAGCTCTTACTACTTGTAAAAAAAAAAAAATAAATTACCATAACCTAAGACAACCTCTTACTACTTGTATAAAAATCAAATAGTGGCACAAGTTCTTTATTTGCTATTTTTATAACAATATTTGTTATTTTATAAAAAAAAAATATTTTATAATAACAAATAAAAGAATATAAAATATTTTATAAAAACAAATATTTTATAAAAACAAATGTTATTATAAAATATTTTATAAAAACAAATATTTTATAACAAATGTTTTTATAACAAATGTTTTTATATAAAATAATTTATAACAAATGTTTTTATATAAAAATAATTTATAAAAATGTTTTTATAACAAATGTTTTTATAACATATTTTATAACAAAAATAAAAACATTTGTTATAAAATATTTGTTTTAAAATAAAACATTTTTTTTATTTCCTACGGTAGAGCTTCATACTTTTTTAATACTTTTTTTTTTTTTTTATTTTTTAGAAAGCTTTGTTTTTTAGCTTAATATTTATTTTTTTTTTCTTTTTCTCCATTATATGTTATGACTCAAAGAAATTAAAATAAAATAAAAAAAAAAAACAACCCTACTGCAGATATATTCGTCACTACCGAGGAGAAAAAAAAATTGATATACCAACTAGTAGTCACGAATGATTCGAACTCATGACCTCACGCACCAATACCTCATTATATATGACCACCCGAGCACCACCTTTTGCCTAGTCGCTAAGTTCAACCAAGGATATATCCTTATAGAAAAACTTCACCATCCCCCAAAATCTATATTCTCAGATTACTATTATATTATTTATTTATTATTATTAATAAATTTATATTATTAATTGGATTTTTCTAAATAGAAATAAGTTAATATCTATATTTATTATTATCCCTTTAATATGTTTTCTTATCTTTGTAATAATATCAATAAAAAGATTATTAATATATTAAAATAAATATCATTCTTTAATAAAATATAAATAATGATCATTATAAATCTCAGATTATTAGTATTAATAATTTTATTATTAAGCAATGATTATTAGTAATGATTTTATATATTAAGCAATGATTTTATTATTAAGAAATGATTTTATTATTAATAAAACTAGTTCAATTAGTCTAATAAGTAATGATGATAATTTTTCAAGTCATTTCGTGAAATTAATTTACTTATCGAATTTATAAAAGTAGTGAAGTATTATTATAATAATAATAATGTGATTATCAATATTAGAAGTACAGATTATACCAATACTAGTATCGCATAACATTAAGAGGAATAGTACATATTACATGTTCATTTTCATAAAATAAAAAAACATAGAATGATTAATACAACCGACGCCTATTTTTTTGGCTCAGAAGCCCTAGCACTCGATAGTGATTTCGCTTTATCGTGGTTTGGGTTTTAAAGCCACAAATCGCACATTTTCGATGAGTCTTAGAAGGAATGATTTTCTCGAGTGCACTCTTGAATCTAGATTGTTTTTTGCGGCCCTTTGTTTGAGAAATATTAGGCGGCAAAAAACTCTTCTTCTTCTTCCACCTCGCATCTTCATCGCCATTATCGTATCCCATATCATGATTTGGATCTCCAATCGTGCAATCAATGTCGCCATCCGCCAGCTTCAAGAATATTCTCATCCGGATCATACCGTCAACCAACTCTTTTCCTCGTGCATTCTGGGCTTTAAGAACAGTTTTGTAACTCCTGATCGAAAGTAAGCCGCTTTGTTTCGCTAACTCCCGTAATCACTCATCAAATGATTATAATAAGATTGCTTGATTTTGTTCAAGTCGCAGATGTGGAGTTAAAGAGTAAGTCTTCACCATTGCTTTTGTTCAAGTCTCTTGTCCACCGATGAAGGATCATGTCTGGCCGGTATTTGTGAAATACTCTTTGCTATGAAATATCTCAAGATGTGCTCGCATAATTCACCGAGTGAGAAAACATTTCGCGCTTATATGTAACCGATCCCAAATTTTCGATTGTTGACAACTTCTTTATATCTTCCACCACTTTCGGGCCAGATCGTGATTATATTAATCGTGATAAACCTTAGTATCGTTGACACACAACTCACTAAGTTTATTTAACATCAGATTTCATGGAATCGATTTAATCGACGTTGGAAACGCTCTAAACATCTTTTGTGTACACTTGTGCAAAGATTAACTTCTAAAGATGAACCGAGTACCATAATCCTTTTACGATGTTTTGTTATGTAGTCGGCCTTCCTCTCCTCGATAAACCTGTCTTTCTACAGCCTTTTGACTCAAGTAGTACAAAACATAGCATACCCGCTGATGCATTAACATACTCATCAAAAAGGCATTCATGCTCTCACTTTTTCCAAGGGTAGTCATTCTGCATGCAAAATATCTCTTTCAGATATCTTTGGAATCCATTTTTCGTCGTACATCATACAAACTTCCAAGCCATTCATTAGTATACAATTCATAGGAACTTATCGTAATATGCCAACGCTCTTCAAATTCCTCGATGGACAATGAGTTATACACACGTTTGTTAAAATCATTTTTGAACGATGGGTGCTCATAATAAACATGATGCAATTTTTCAGAAATTTATTGCTAATATGCCAAGAACACAATAAATGATAACTAGTTGGAAGTACCGTAGCAATAGCATTACTCATGGCTCGTCTTGATCGTTGATGATGGTCAGAGGTGTTTTGTAGTCCATGGCTTCAAGCCATGTCTGTAATACCCAAACGAAAAGTGTCCTCCGTCTCATCTCGTAATAAAGGCAAATCCAAACAATATAGATCGATAATGGTGGTTGACCTAAGAATGGAACAAACAAAGATGCCATACTTATTTGTCCCAGATGTACTATCAAATGTCACAACGCTCCGAACTGCTGATATATATAACCTTGATCAAGGCCAACCCACAAAATACAAGCTACGCGCGGTTGTTTTCACCGGTTTCACTCGGAAAAAAATTTGTCGGCACTTCCGGATGCAAGTTTGTTCAAATGATCGACAAAGCAAATTGTGCATCATTTTCATCGCAGAATCACGCCTTAAATCTCGCACCACATTCTCAACATTAGCAAGAGAGAAAGGAACATTTTTGCAACCCACCTCCCATTGTGCTCAAAACATTCATCATCTTACTAGACCAATAACCGGACTTATTTAAAGTGTCAATTAAAGTTCTTGCAACAGAGTAATATTTCGTGAGTCTCGATCAAATCTACTTTGGTGGGGGTCACTAAGTGATGATTGTGCTCTAATTCAACAAAGAGATATACGCCAATTGTCCTCTTTCTTATCAGGACAACATATATTCTAGCTTTGCACATTGTTCGTCCCTATAGAGTCTCTCTCCGTCTAGTTATTTTATTACTACTATCTTCATCATCAGGTAAACTCTTGCCAACAATTGGTGTACCGGCTTTCTTACATACATACTGCCTAGATCTGATATCATTCGTATTAGCATGTTTATGACTAGTTGCAATTCTAATCTCAAATCCATTTTTATGAAAGCATATGATCTATAAAAATATTCAACCTCTTCCAACGCATAAAATAATTGACCAACGATTTTAACAATATCGATTTACGACATCACAACTTCACTAACAAATTCAGATGTATTATATGACATTTTGAAAAACTTACTTGTGAATAATAGTGATGAATTTTGCTCGATCAGAACTTCAACTTGATTTTCTGAAGTGAAAGTGGGCAACCAGATGAAACAAATTATGAGTAGAGGAGAAAAGAGAAAATAATATCAGAGAACAAATTCTATGGAAGGATAAGAAGATAACTTGAGAAAATAAAGAGCTTCCTAGACAATATTTAAAGGTAAAAGAAAGATCAATTTAAGACATAACTTATAGCTGTTAATGCTCAAGAAGTCAAACTAATGTACTTTTCCCATATAATCAATGTCACTTTTGTTCTATTCCCATAGTGTCAGTATTATTATGTTTGACTACTTATTCACCGTATATTGTTTATAATAATAATAATAATAATAATAATAATAATAATAATAATAATAATAATAATAATAATAATAATAAAATAAAAAAAGTATAAAAGCCGCTAGAATATGGAACGACTTTTATACTCAATTCGTAATAATAATAGAATAATAATAATAATCGAATAATTATAATAAAATATTGAGAAATTTAATTTGGGGGGAGATGGAATGTTTTAAGATATATTCAAATCCAAGGTAAGATATGACAGCTAGGCCCGTGGTGCTCGGGTGGTCATATGACGAATGTTTAGAGCTTGAGGTCGCGGGTTCGAGTCTAGCTAGCAGCGAAAAATTGATTTATTCTCAAATGTTATATTTCTCTACCTACTTAACGACATTTCTTAATAATATATATATATTTTTTAATTTCACCGTTATAGCCTCTTCATCATTAGTATAAAAAAAAAAATCCAAGCCGTAAGAGCTTGTCCCGGTCGCCTTTTATTTTTTTTTTTTTTTACAAGCCGTAAGAGCTTGTCCCGGTTTTTATTAATAATATATATATATATATTTTTAATTTCAATCGTTATAGCCTCTAAATACCTTGTATAAAAAAAAATAAAAAAAATCCAAGTCGTAAAGAGTCTTGTTCCTACGCCTATTAATGTACTTTTTTTTTTTTTACAAAACGACAAACCTTTATTCCGCCACATCACTCTGAAATGCACTTTTTGACCACTTTTTTTCGCCACATCATTTCTGAAAGAAGAACCGCAAGCTCTCAGTAAACTAAAAAGTCGAGACATTTGTTTGAATTTGGTCCTAAATTAATTCATGTACCGGACATTTAAATGAGAGCTTATTTAAACGCCTATTCGTAACACATGTTGTTCAAACTAAAGTTCACTTGCCAAGCTAGATAAAATAAAAATAACAGAGAGAGAGAGAGGAGTATTTCTAAGAGAGGAGCAAAAAACTTCAACAAATCAAGCTTACTGAATCCATTTATTATATCTCAAGACAACCAATTTTTGTAAGATATATTGTTATTGGTACTCCATTTCATATTATTATTTCAAAGATGTAAGATATTGTTATAGCTATTATTGTTATTTATTTTGTTTGAAATAGTTTTTATCACTTCATGTTATTACTGAATTAAAGGGGATATAATACCATGCATGTATTTGTTTTTGTTGTCATTAATGCATGTTATCACCGCATGATATTACGCATACGCATGCATGTACCTACGGATGCTTTTTATTTGTTTTTTATTTTAATTTGTCGTCATCATCATTATACAATGGAGAAAAGAAGATAAAAAAAAAAAAGCTAAGCTTCTGTTTAAGTCAGATTCTAAAAAAAAAAAAAAAAAAAAAAAAAAACTTTTGCAAGATAAAATACATCGATAAGTATTTATTTTATTATTATTTTCATTTATTGTTTTTATTTTATTCCAAAGGTACTCAATTGTTCACTTATTGTTTTAATTTATTTTTCTTCTTATTGTTTTTATTTTTAATAGTTTTATTTTTACTAGTTTTTAATGCATGTTAATATTATTACATTATATACATGAATATTATTATTACATGCATGTTGTTCAGCTTTTTAATGCATGTTAGTGTGTATTGTTATTACTCGTCATTTTGCAACATGTTACTTTCAACTTCATTTTGTCATGCGATCTTAATACTAATATGGAATTGATGTATTTTTTTAGGTAAAAGATGGATAGTTGGGAATATGGGCCAATTGATCCAGTGTTCTCGCATGATCAACAAGATCATGTATCGATGACATATATCATGGGAGAGATAGGGAAAACTAAGCTCAAATAATATATCGATCGTAAATATAATCAATGGGCTTTGATAAAAGAACAAAAATCCTTTTAAATAAATGTGAATTTG
Source organism: Panax quinquefolius (assembly GCA_020205615.1). NCBI lineage: Eukaryota > Viridiplantae > Streptophyta > Magnoliopsida > Apiales > Araliaceae > Panax > Panax quinquefolius. The sequence goes on from CM035172.1 coordinate 62,321,167, forward strand.
GAGTATTTAGTTATCAAGGTGTTGTACACCAAACTGATCTTGGTCTGATATCTGCCTTAGTCGAGAGATGGCGCCCGGAGACTAATACTTTTCATTTAAACTGTGGAGAAATAACAATCACGTTAGAGGATGTTCACTTTATTTTTGGGTTACCGGTGGTAGGAAAGCCCTTAACGGGTCCCCTTGCTGTCACCAATTTGAATTATTTTAGGGATTGTTTTGGAGATCAATTAGTCGGTGAATATTTTTGTTCAAAAAACGCAAAGGTAATTTCATTAGTGTGGTTGCATCTAACATTTTAATAAATGTCCCAGAATGCAAGTAAAGATGTTGTAGGCTACACACAAAGGCATACATGTTGTGGTTGTGTGGGGCAATATTATTCCCTAATAGAATAGAAATAGTGTGCACCCAACGATATTTGTCTTTATAGCTAACGTCAAGATTGTGTAACTTACTCTTGGGGCGCTGCAGTGTTAGCATATTTGTACAGATCTTTATATACTGCTACTAGGAAAGGAGTTAAATACATTAATGGTTGTGTTACATTGTTACAAATTTGGGCTTATGAGTGTGTAAGTATTGGAAAGCCAAACCCTTGGCCACAATCATCCTTATGGTTACCTAGGGCTTTAGCATGGTCCTATTTTGGAGCCCACAGTTACCCTGGTAGACGTGAGAATCTCCATCACCATTTGTCATTTTACCGAGGGGAGTTAGATATTAAGTCTATGTGGGATGTGGTTTGGCGGCCTTACATAATGTGGGATGATGATATCTTTGGATTTAATTTTGAAGGTGTTGTTGGGATCCGTGGGGTCCCTTGATCCACTTTGATATTGTGGAATTTCGATGTTGGATCGTGTGATGAGACGATTCGGGTTCATGCAAGGTATACCATCAACAACAAAAACCACGGTGACCTTAAAGGAGAGAAAAATTTAAATTTATTGATGTCGAGGATCGTATGGCCTCGAGAGGGAATATATTTCGATGTGGGAGGCATACATGGATCATCTCAAGGACAACAAACCGAAAATTTCGATTATGTCCCAATAGATGATTACATGGTCGGTATAGGAAAATTACACGTTGGAAAAATTCACCGACCTCGATTGTGCAAGCTTAATTACCACGATAAATTGTTATGAGCCTCTAGCCATTTTTACAACCAACAACACCTTATTCAAATGGTATAAAATTATATTCTTCTTTAATAAATCATGTATTGGAGTAAATACTTAATATTACATTTATTCATATTTATTGTTAATAATATTTGTTTGTGTTTATCTTATATGACAAAGTTGAGAGTGCAAAGTCGTTATTTGATAAATTTTCAAGATTTACTCACCGCCTCCCGAGTTGGTTCGCAAAAAAAATAATTGGGATTTCCAATACGCCTATACGATTTTCAAGCAAGAGGTAAACAAATACCTCGGATTGTGGGGGTCCCACAAATTTTGGACCACAAATTCCCAATACACACAACTCAATGAAGGGCTTGGGAAACAAACTGATTATGTTGTACAAGAGAGCTACATACCCACCCCACAAGTAATCGAGGAGAGCTCCATTCCCACCACCCAAGCTTCACGAGGAGTGTTACATTCCAACCTTCCAAACCTATGAGGAGTGTTACATTCCAACCAACTCTTCATTTCATGGACTTTTCGACGCCAAGGATCTAGTTCACAAAAGGTATATATAGTTATGTTAATAGTGATGGTTTTAATTATTATTGCTATATAATAATAATGTACATTGGGTCTCAATCGTGTACAAGATGCGGAGACCACATCTCTTATGGACCAAAAGGGTCCTTATCCAAAAGAGTTAAAGATTGGAAGGAGACATTTGTATATAAACATATGTTTGGAAACGTGGTGGCACCGTAAGAGGATTTATATCCTTTATCACATCGCGCGCCAGCTTATATGAATTAGAACACAATGCAAAGGCAATCCTTAGGGCCCGGAGTCGATATTCGAGCATGTCATCGACGCTTATATGTTGTTGTTGCTACGAGACGTAGAGGAATACTATGTGTCATGGGAATACAAAGGTGGTCCCAATTTGGTTTCATTAATTCATTCTTCATGATCTTAAGTGTGGCTATGTGCCCCGCACTAACGTGAATATCGCATGGAGTTTTTGCGATCCGTATGTTAACCAAGATGTTGGTCCACCTTTACACTAATGTAAATACATATTCATGCTTGTGTAGTACCAATCAACGCCATTTTGTCTTGTTCCTATTCGCAGCATTGAAGATTCGATGGTTACCATAATCGACCCGCACTACAATGACACTAAGTATATTAAGTTACATGAAATGTACTCGTAATCTGCTCAAGTTGCAGATGTTTAGTTTTAAAATATTTTAATTTTATAATGTCCTTTAATATTAAAAAAATTATTAACCAACTACTTTGTACATGCAGTACATTTGATACCATTTTGTTTGTAAATGGTAATCCGATGCGTGAGTGGCCCAAATGCAGTAATCCCATCGCAGCACTTTAAAGATTCAATCGAAAAACAACACAACCACTCAGATTGTGGCATTTTTATATGCAAGTATGTCGATCGCTTCGTTAGGGCCAATGGTAATATTTCAAGAGAAGTGGTCCTCGAAGATGTCACAATCTTTCGTTATCAAGGTCGCATGGGAGCTCTACAAGAAACCGCAAGATTACTCCCCTTTGAAATATAGAACTTATCCAACGTTATCTAATGTATATATTAAAAATGAACATGTAATATGTACTATTCCTCTTAATGTTACGCAAAGACTAGTATTGGTATAATCAGTATTTCTAATATTGATAATCACATTATTATTATTATAATAATACTTCACTACTTTTATAAATTGATAAGTAAATTAATTTCCGAAATGACTTGAAAAATTATCATCATTACTTATTAGACTAATTGAACTAGTTTTATTAATAATAAAATCATTTCTTAATAATAAAATCATTGCTTAATATATAAAATCATTACTAATAATCATTGCTTAATAATAAAATTATTAATACTAATAATACAAGATTTATAATGATCATTATTTATATTTTATTAAAGAATGATATTTATTTTAATATATTAATAATCTTTTTATTGATATTATTACAAAGATAAGAAAACATATTAAAGGGATAATAATAAATATAGATATTAACTTATTTCTATTTAGAAAATCCAATTAATAATATAAATTTATTAATAATAATAAATCGTAATATAATAGTAATGCAAGAATATAGATTTTGGGGATGGTGAAGTTTTTCTATAAGGATATATCCTGGTTGAACTTAAAGAATTAGGCCCTGTGGTGCTCTGGGTGGTCATATGACGAGGTATTGGTGCATGAGGTCGCGAAGTTCGAATCTGCTCAAGCAGCCTACTAGTTGGTATATCGAATTTTTTTTTTCCTCAAATGTGATAAAGCTATACCTATGTTGTTGTTTTTTTTTTATTTTATTTTATTTTAATTTATTTCGAAATATAACATATAATGGAGAAAAAGAAAAAAAAAAAAAAACCTACTTAAATAAAAAAAAAAAAAGTATTGCTTTAAGACAAGCTTCTACTAAAAAAAAAAAAAAATATTTTATAAAACAAATATTTTATAACAAATATTTTATAACAAATGTTTTTATTTTTGTTATAAAATATGTTATAAAATATTTGTTATAAAAACATTTGTTATAAATTATTTTTTATAAAACATTTGTTATAAATTATTTTTTATAAAAACATTTGTTATAAATTATTTTATATATAAAACATTTGTTATAAAACATTTGTTATAAAATATTTGTTTTTTATAAAATATTTTATAATAACATTTGTTTTTATAAAATATTTGTTTTTATAAAATATTTTATATTCTTTATTTGTTATTATAAAATATTTGTTTTTATAAAATATTTGTTTTTATAAAATAACAAATATTGTTATAAAAAAATAGCAAATAAAGAACTTGTGCCACTATTTAATTTTTTTATATGTCGTAAGAGGTGTGTCTTGGGTTGGTATTTTTTTTTTTTTTTTTTTTTTTTTTTTTTTTTTTTTTTATACAAGTTTGACAAAGTCGCACTTACGTATTATTTAATATTAAAATTCATTTTAGTTAAACAAACCGACAACATATGTTGACTATGGTGGGGTACTCATATTAAAATAAAAGTTTGATAAGTTGTTACTACTGGGTATATTTATGTTTCAATCTCACCTTCCAATAAGTTTATCAACGGTCAAAAAGGGTAAACAGAAGCACCCATAGCAAGAACCTGCTATATGGAAGGGCTTCATATATATATATATATATATATATATATATATATATATACTTAGTGCTTTTTAAATATATGTTTTAATTGCTTATGCAATATAAATCTTTAATATTCCAGCATGTGGACTAGATTTATCTAAATGTAGCCATCTCTAACATTTAACCTGTTCAAAAGTTGCTAAACTGGAACTGTTGAGCTAGAATGTCTAAGATTTATTTAAATCTAGTTTTCTTTCTAGTTTTTGTAAATATTAATCAATCATATGAGCCTAGGAGCCATGAGATCTAAGATTCAGCTAACAGATCTTGATCAGGTTCCCACGATGGACCCTTTTCAGCTGTATAGTCAGCTTGTAAATTATTTATGGTGTCTGGACAACCTTGGATGACTTTCATGCCCACAAGGAGCCTGACACTGCTATGTATCTAGTTTTATCGAAGATGCTTCGCATCTCGAAAATAAAATAAAATCAAGACAAATACGGAATAAAATGGAAGTATCAAAGGCCTCAATTACTATTGAGCATAAGGGTTTGAAAACCTGTTTTTCAAAACATCATTGCTATATCTTGCTTAAAATTGAACTTTTACACAAATCAAACCCTTTGTATATAGGTGAAAACGAGGCATAACACTACTTCCAACTAACTGCACTTAGGCCCAATAAACACACAGACACACTCTTCAGACAAATTAGGGATTGAAAAGTAGCAACCGTGTTTTAACGGAAGTTGGGGGTGCCTAACACCTTTCCCCTGCTTAATCAAGCCCTCGAACTTTATGAATCTCGGTCTCCAAGGCCTGTTAAACAAAGTCCAACCATTGGGCCTTTTTTTAAACCTTTTCAAATTCGGCTGAGTTGGTACAACCATTTCAAATCTACAAACTGGCGACTTATTTTTTCAAATCGTCGACATTTTTATGTCGGACTCTTTTCAAACTCAACTTTTCAAACAAAACTCAACAAAATAGATGTAACACCCCCTTTCTGAAATAGAAAGAGAGGTTACTCAAAACACAACAAAACTGGTGAATTTAATAGCAAGACTTAAAGCCACAAAAGAATAGTCTTAATATCTGATATATACCACAAGTCAGCTATAATAAATGTCAAACTGGCTCAAGCCACAATCTAAAATAATTATTACAATTCTGAACAAACTAATGTATCAAAACCTAAACATAATATATCTAAATCATTTGGATAAAAGGGAGGTCTCTTCACACTTGCCCTTGATTCCCCTGATTATCTATCGGAACAAAAACACAACATGAGCCAAATGCCCAGTATGAATATAGAATAACAGAATAATGAAACAAAATAATTAACTCAATTAAATGAACTGAACTAAACTGAACTGAATCGAAATGAACAAAACTAACACAACGAAATAATAGGCTGAATCAAATGGCTGGGTGTTATTTCATACCGAGCTCAGAACAAAATAGAAATATACATTGCCACAAATGCAAGTCAAATACTGCCACACATGCAAGTCAAATAATGCCACACAGGCAAGTCACAAACATTGGACCACGAATCTAAATGTATATAAAGTCAGAAGGTGTGTTTGGCACAAACATCACCACTTCGTAGAACATAACAGAATAGAAACTAGGGTCGACCCATACGCTTCCTAGAACAAAATACCAAATGGCCAACTCCCACCGGAGCACAAAACGTAGATGTCGTGGACTGATCACACCACCACGAAAGGTGTCATACCTCGGTGCCAAGAGAACATACATGTGGTACCCTCACAGGTGGTTATAGCTCACGTATACCCTACGATATATTCTAACAAAATACTATGTCACAATACATGCGACATAATACCAACAAAAGGGTTCTATATGTACATGTTGAACCGAATCAAATTATAGTCACAATGTCTCAAAAAGAAGGTAGCAACATGTACCGCTCTACAACTATCAAAAATAAATAATAAACATTATAACCTAATTCAAAGAGTATAAATACGAGCTATATATTTCAACTCCAAAATGAAACTAATATATGAATTTCACAGGAAATAATTATGTGAAATCATAACAGAATTCAAAACAAGGAACAAAATGAACAAATCAAATTTAACAAAAGTATCGCTGAAAGAGTACATAATCCGTACTTGGATTAAATAATGTAATACCCAGAAATTTCTATTCCAAATTTGACTCGTTAAATTCCTTTCGTTCGAACTTATTAAACAAAATAATAATGATTATAAGTACATTAGTAAAAATATTCCCTCCATCTTTAACCCGTTAATAAACTAATTTTATTATTATTATTATTATGTTTTTGCAAATTTTAAATTTTTAAGTAGTCGTACATAATATCATAACAAATAATATATCAATATTACAATAGAGTGTCCACATAAATGTATATATATATATATATATATATATATATATATATATATATATATATTAAGGAAATAACCTTATTTGAATTCTATAAAATTTATAAAGTGATGATTTAGTGAGTTTTGACAATGAGAGATAGAGTAACTCAATTTTTATTTTTATTTTATAAAGAAAAAGCAATCATCAATTCATATGAACATCAATATTGAACATAAGGGATACACGTGATATCTATACATATAGACTTATATAATATTACTAACAATATGTATAACTTGATTCTGACTGCATGCTTATTCCTTATGTATATGAGTATAAAATAAATTTACTTTGTTCCAAACAAATTGCTTATTCAATTTAAGTGTAGGAAATCTATCATATAATCATTTGTTCCTTTTCTAACCTTTAATACTCAAATCAATTAAGCAAAACTTTAACATATTCACAAATTCATACTCACATTCTTTAAACTTCACACAAGATGAAATATAGCCGACATTGTTTCCTTTCTTATGTTCTCAAATTGCCACATCCTTTCTTTCGCCTCAATTAGTTCGTATCAAATATAAGAAAGTAATTAGGTTTTGCTTATTTATTGATATATGTTATTAACTATTCTACTATCAATATGATTTAATATCACACAATTATAAATTAGGTCCAATTAGTTTTAATGCCCAAATTAATATAATCACTTAATTATTATAGCCCACATTAATTAAATACAATTTTTGACCCAAACATAAAAAAATCCCAATTAGATATTTTAAAGTTTACTTACATATTTTATACCGGGTATTATATAGAGAACATAAAGGGTAAGAAAAGAAAAATAGTAAAATTTTCCCGACGTCGACAGGTGGCGACTCTGTTAGGGACAGTAGAGGGCTTAAGCCACATTTCAAACTTTTCAAAAACCCTTCTTAACCTTCTTGTGTGTGAATGCCACATTTACATTGAATGGATGTGAATGAATGCTTTATTCACTGTACTTTAGTGCCTCGCATAATATCTGCATGTGGTATTAGTGCTTCGCAAAATGTCATCGTTTCATACGGTGAGACACGATGTATGTGAATGTATGTTGTGTGATTCTGTAACGCCCCCATATCTATACTCCCACAGTATCCGATATGGTGCTTACTATGAGTCAATGTATATAACATATTCAAATCTATACGCCTATGGTATCCGATTACATGCGTATATCTAATTGAGTGACTATACGATTATAACTAGATGCAATTCCCATATATCCAAGATTTACATTATCCCATAACAGATAACAATTCTCAGAGAACTATTGTTGTGTTTGGATACCCTCACTTAGATGTATGAACTATATTTGTGAATAGTATCTATCTATCCAAAATTCAGAGTACCAGTAATAACATGAACAATCCATATTACCAATCCCCCCACTCAGATGTATAGTCTATATCATGCGAATTTACACTATTGTATCGATAGTAACTATCTATCCGAAATCTAGAGTATCAACAACAACATGAACACTCCATGTTGTCAATACCCTCACTCAGATAAATAGTTCCCAAGGATCTCAACTAATTTGGAAATTCTAATTACATCTATATATGTTAAGAAAACACGGTTGCGGAAATAAAAGATGTATATATATATATATATATATATCATTATGGTTCAATTACATGATTCTTCATACATAATTTATTATTACAAAGTATTACATTTAACTAGACAGTAAAATAAACTAATCTAAACATGGATGCTTCCCTTTATTAACTCCAGAAGTGCCAGGGTTACCATCTAATATTGCAAAGGGAATAATTTGCAAGGGTGAGCTATGACATGCTCAGCAGGTTCTATATTTATAACAATATATGATTTGAAGAAGTATAAAAATTCAAAATTTAACTTATAGTTGCTACCATTTCTGGAATTTCTTTTCAACCATTTCTAGACTTTTTATTTCTGTCAGTCACACAGACTTAGAAACTTTGTTTAGATATGAGATAGGGGATCAACCTATTCAATATCCTAGGAGTATGCATCTCATCCTGCTAGTGCTCACATGCACCCAACGTCAATATATTTATTGACCAAACATCGATCCCTTTACGGGATACACAACTTCATTATAGGATATCTTACCAAAATAATTTGGTTTGACACAACAGTTTATGCTCAATAAACAATATCATATGAATAAATAATTCATTTCTTAGTTACTGAAACTATAGCAATAACATTACAATATGTGGTAATTCAAGTTTAGGTTTGATATATGTGATAACCCGAGAAATTAAAAAAAAATTAAAATTTTAATTAATTAATTTAAGGTTATGCGTTTGATATTTTTGAGATGGAATTTTGAGGATTTCAAAATTTTGTGAAGGATTTAACTGAATTATTCAGGATTAATGGATTACGTGAATATGTTCTGTGTATATGGTTGTATATATGTACAGCATGTGATTAAGTGTCAAAGGTTGACCAGATAAACGATATCTGTAACAAACTCTAGGTATATATTAAGAACGTCAACGTTCGGTTAGAAAACCCTAGCGAATTATAAGAAACCCAAAAATCGGTTCTGGAAACCCTAATTTTAGTTCTAGGAATCCGAAACCCTAATTCGAAAGTTGAAACCCTAATTTGGGAATGCGGATGTTAGTATAAGGTTTAACGTTATTAAATATAACCTAATTAGGGAAAACCCTAAAGATTTACTAGAAACCCTAATAATTAGAAAACCTAATTATTAGAAACCCTAATTTATAATTAGGAAAAAACTTAATTGTTAATTTAATAATTATAATGTTAATTAGGAAACTATTAATCCTAATTTTCAAGTTATAAGTAATTAGAAAACCCTAATCTAAATACGAAATCTAATTTCTAAATTAGAATTTTTTTTTTCTATTAGAAACCTTAATTCATGGGTTATAAACCCTAATGACCATTTTGACCCTAATTACTAAATTAGCAATTTTAATTAGGAAATACTAATCATAATTAGCAAGATTTAAATTATGATTAAGAAATTTTAATATAATTAGAAAATTCTAATTATAATTTAGAAATATTAATTTTCAATTTTGAAAAGCTAATTTGGAAATTCTAGATTTTATTTTTAAAACCTAAGGGTTCAAACCCTAAATCTTAAGGGTTCAAACCCTAAACCCTAAGGGTTGGGACAAAAGACTATGTTGCCATTAAAATAAAAATCAAAATGACTAAAATACACTTAATGCATTAATTGACTTAACTTGCAAATGTTGTCCTAGTGTAGTTGGTGAGCAACCCTAGCCTATACATGTGCTAAAAATCTCAGCAATCTCAGCCATTATTTGCTCACTAGATACATTGAATCAAATGATATATAGATTAAAAAGTAAGAAAAAGTTCACTTTATTTTTCATTTTCTCCTAGACTCTTCTCTCTCTAAATCCGAAATTCTAGAGTGAGAGAGAGTGGAATATTGAGACATGATCAGTTTATAGATCTCCTTAAACAGATCACAAGGATCAGAATCAAGATCAAGCATTAGAAAGGTCTAAGAACCCTAATTTTTAAAATCATATGATTTAATGTTAAATGTTGTTAATGATTGGTTAGATATGTGTTAAAGGGTGTCTTTTAATGATTTGGGCTGTTGGATCATGGGTCCATATCATGTAGATGTACAAAAATTAAGTTTTTAGAAATTGTTCTTGAACCTTCATGAGTCATCTGACAAGCAAATGTCAGGAACTCTACATTCTTTTGTGTTACTGATTTATGGTGTTTGAAGTTATCTATGTGTAGCATGTCATGTAGGCTTTGATATAAAACTGGATACAGGGTCGGAACAAGCCTAGATCTCCTGATATGAGTGGTCAAAACCCGTTGACCGTTCATGAAATCTGGTTTCTGGGTAACCCAGAAACCTAGATTTTTCGATCATCACTTCAGGAGGTCTTGATCTTGTGTGTTGGTGTGTTTAGTCCATGTTGTTGTTTGATCCTTGTAGCCTGTTGTGTAAGCTACATATCCAAGGCTTTAGATCAACCAGATCCGTAACAGAATCATATATATTCATGGTCAAACGACCGCTGACCAAACTGCTCAAGAACATTTCTGGAAAACCCAAAAATGTTCAAGAACAGTTCCTGACTACTACGTTGACCGACCTTGATCTCTTAGGTCTGTTGTTTGTATGATGATCTGATGTTATGTAGTTGTACACGGACATGATAACTACACAATGGAACCTTAATATTACATTATTCATACCTGGAAGGCCTAGATCCGGAGGCTCAAAGTAAGACCTAACAACTGTTCTTCATTTTTGGAAAACCCAGAAATGAAGAACTGCTCTGACAAGACGTTCTGGACCTTAGATCTCTCGATTGAGTTATGTTATGGCCATAAATGTTGCATTAGGTGGTAGTGTTACACTTATACTACAACATAAAAACTTTAGCTTCCCAGAAAACACAAACATCACGATTCTAGAACCGGTCAAACTACCCACCTTAGTGTCTCACATGAAGATCTGGGCAAGCTCAAGAACAGGCCAAGAACACCTATAGCGACGGGTCTATCGCTATAGGGCCCTTTAGTGACACTTATTTTAGAAAAATGATTATTTTTATTAAATAAATCGAATTAAATTATTTTTAATTATTAAAAATAAAAAATAAATTCTGAAAAATTATTTTAAAGTCTGAAAAATAGTTTTAAATTATTTTGAGTATATTTCATTAATATTTAATATTTTTGGAATATAATTGGTATTTAATTTATTTAATTATAATATTAAATAAATTATTTAAAATGATTTGAATACATGAAAAATCATGAAAAATAATATTATGGTAAAATAAAATATTTTAAGTTATTTTTTGTCTTTTAATATTTTTTGAGGAATTTCATTAATTAATTAATATTAATGATAATTAATTTATTTAATAACTATATTAAATAAATTGTGGAAAAATAGAATTAATGATTTATAAATCATATAAAATGATTTAAGTATTATAAAAATATTTGAAGTTATAAAATATAACTTTTGATATTTTTTTTTCATGAAAATATTAATATTTTAATATTAAAAGCAATTATCGGATAATGGATTTAGTGTTTAAAATCATATAAATATGATTTTAAAGTATTAAAAATATTTTGTGATATTATAAATATATTATAATATTATGGCATGTATTTCATTAATGTTTGATATTAAATAAATATTAATGATAAAAGAATTAAGTGATATTTAATTCATTTAAATACGATATTAATGATTGAAAATTCATGACAAATAGTAATAATTATTTAAAAATTATTACGAGCTTATGAAAAATATTTTGACTGTTAATAAATTATCTTAGGTAATGGTTAAGTGTTTAGACAGAGTTTAATTGAACTTAAACTCAAAATTTTGTTCGACGAGACCGTTGGGATGTTAGAATTTTGACGAACTCGAGTCAGACTAAAATAGTTTGACCTGATACTAAGTATTATGTGTGTTGTAGACTGATAGGGTTATGTGTTATGTGTTATGTGTTTAGGTTATTCTATGTATATCTATATATATAATTGTATTATATTGTGATGATATTATTCTAATATTGGAGATCTATATTACTAATATTATGTCTTCGGATAAAGCGTCATAAATTACGTAGCGATAATCAACGAAACAGGCAAGTTTTACTTAACTCTACTTAGAGTTGTTTCATTCAGATATGCTTATGGATAATCATTGCTGGTTATCATTGTAGAATTGTACTCTGTACATATTGCATGTATAAGTCAGGTATGAAAGGCTGATCACCTTCATTACCGTTCGGTTCAGATATATTTGTTCATGTTAAATACATATTCAGTCATAAAATTTGTTCCTGCTAGTTTGCAATTATATTGATGAATTTAGCCAACTTATTGTTCAGATTCTTTCAATCATGATATATCATTAAATTAGTGAACTTAAAGTTGCTGGGCTACTTTCATGCTCACCCTTGCTATATCATGATAAACATTGCAGATTAAGGCGAATACGTCGAATACAAGGAAAGGTTAAAGACAGTTCCAACTTAAAGTTAATGTGTGCGATTAGATTTGTAATTGTATTGTATTATAATAATGTTATGAATTATATATAAGTTAAGGTTACTCGACCTTGGGGATTATGTGTAAATTTAATGTATAAACAATTTATATTTATATCTTTCGCAATAGTTATAGAAATAGTGTACCGGATTCGCTGTGATTCGTGACCCGGATTCGAAGATCTCACAGTTGGTATCAAAGCTGTAGGTTATGAACCTCAGGTAGGAATACCTGAGACTAATAACCGCAGTGATTAGAATAAGTACTAAATCAAATAGAGTTAGTTGGTCGGTAAGATTCAAAGACAAATCTCGGTGGGTTATAAAAGATACAGAGTTCCCTAACTCTGATAATAAAGTTGAACAGTAGTGGTGAATAGATAGAGTCTAAAAGACCAAAAGTACAGTGGTAGAAGATCGTAAAACAAAACGATCAAGACTTAGAAATGAATCGTAATATATACGATGAGATCACCCCATGATCTGATAAGGTGATAGCAGGGAGAAGAATCAATCTAATGATTGAACAGTTTACATCAAGATTGCTGAGTGTCAGTTGTACTATGAATTGGTACAGATTCAGGAAAGAATTATGAATACAAGTTTAATGAAATTCGTATTGAGAAGGGAGTTAAGATTAGGTGGGGATTTTAATTGAGGACTCATGTCAACAGCTGAGTTGTATGATTTCTTGTATGGGCGGGGAATTGTACTTGGTGTAAAAACCACTTAGTTTCTGGAAATGATAATCATTGAAATGTTTGTGTCGCGCTATTTGCTATATGCATGTTAAGAGGGTGATTCCTTTCTCATGTGTATAACAGATAGATAGGTTATAAGTAGAGGATATAAGGTTAAGTACGAGTTCTTAAAACTCATACTTATGTCACATTCTTGATTCATAGTTATATGAAATGTTTATGAACCCCTCAGCGAATGGACGCCAAAGGTCTGACTAGGACAAGTTCTTAAACTCATATGATTGTGGCAAGTTTATGAACTCAAAGTGTGGTTTGACAAACTGGGTATAGTTATGTGTAAATGGAGTATTAAGGATAATAAGAATAGATAGACTGTTTAAGTAAATGATTATTAGTGAAGACATAAGTTTTCCGAAACTCCTAGCTATGCTACATTTCAAAATTTTGACATCAAGCTAAATACGCACTATGTGCTTTTGAAAAAAAAAATGTAGACTCGTAATTATTTTTGGAACGGTTTAAAGTATAGTCTATGCTACTTGTTTCAGCTAGACGAAGATGATTTGAAATATCAAAATATATTTTTATTTATCACTCATGTACCATGTAACCTGGTGCAGAGATGATAAAAGTTGATAGAGTTATAAATGCAGGAATACTTAGTGTGAATTCGATCTAAAAATCATTGTTCCACTATTGTATGATGTGTTATCACAAAGTCATGCAATGACGGCATCCTCAAATGGACTGTTAATACAGTACGACATCATGACGTCATTCTCAAAAATATTTTTAAAATTTTAATTTGCCAACGGTGTTTGGCTACACCTAAATAATTCGATTGAATTGAATTATTGATATGAGTCTATGCTATTCGATTCAGCTATACCAATGTTTATGAAAACTATAAGAGTTCTTTGAAAACTTTCCCGAACCAAATTGATTTGGTGTGGAATCCAATAAGACTGAGGTAAAAGTTTATGCGCCCAAGGCGGATACGAGAAACAGATCAGACCAGTAGTACTTTATAAGTACAGGGAATACCGGGCTAATTACCCACTATGTCCGTAAGTTACGACGGTTTGTGGATGAATTTCCATAAAAACCTTTGCGAAAATAACAGACAATAGTCTGTATAACCCCTCAACATAATTTCAAAATTTTTACTCTTGTGAGAGGTGTATTGGGTAACATGTGATGATGAGAAGGAATGGTGAATGGTGAATGGTGTATGGTGTAAGGTGTAAGGTAAATTTCGGGACGAAATTTTTAGAAGAAATGGTGAATGTGACAACCCGAGAATTTAGAAAATTTTTAAAATTTTAATTAATTGATATAATGTTCAATATTAGAACCTAGATAGAAAATAAGTGTATGCGTTTGATATTTTTGAGAAGGAATTTTTAGGATTTCAAAATTCTATGAAGGATATAGGTGAATTATTCAGGATTAAGGGAATACGTGAATATGTTATGTGTATATGGTTATATATGTGTACAGTATGTGGTTAAGGGTCAAGGGTTGACCAGATAAACGATATCTGTAACAAACCCTAGGTATATATTAAGAATGTCAACGTTCGGTTAGAAAACCCTAGCGAATTATAAGAAACCCTAAAATCAGTTCTGAAAATCCTAATTTTATTTCCGAGAATCTGAAACCCTAATTCAAAAGTTGAAACCCTAATTTGGGAATGCGGATGTTAGTATAAGGTTTAACGTTATTAAATATAACCTAATTACGGAAAATCCTAAAGATTTACTGAAAACCCTAATTATTAGAAACTCTAATTTATAATTAGGGAAAAACCTAAGTGTTAATTTAATAATTATAATGTTAATTAGGAAACTATTAATCCTAATTTTCAAGTTATAAGTAATTAGAAAATCCTAATCTAAATACGAAATCTAATTTCTAAATTAGAAAATTATTTTTCTATTAGAAACCCTAATTCGTGGGTTATAAACGCTAATGACCATTTTGACCCTAATTACTAAATTAGAAATTTTAATTAGGAAATACTAATCATAATTAGCAAGATTTAAATTATGATTCAGAGATTTTAATATAATTAGAAAATTCTAATTATAATTTAAAAATATTAATTTTTTGATTTTGAAAACCTAATTTGGAAATTCTAGAATTTATTTTTAAAACCTAAGAGTTCAAATCCTAAACCCTAAGGGTTTAAAACCTAAACCCTAAGGATTGGGACAAAAAAGATTATGTTGCCATTAAAATAAAAATCAAAATGGCCAAAATACCCTTATTGCATTATTTGACTTAACTTGCAAATGTTGTCTTAGTGTAGCTGGTGAGCATCCCTAGCCTATACATGTGCTAAAAATCTCAGCAATCTCAGCCATTATTTGCTCACTAGATACATTGAATCAAATGATATATAAATTAAAAAGTACAAAAAAGTTCACTTTATTTTTCATTTTCTCCTAGACCCTTCTCTATATAATTCCGAAATTCTAAAGTGAGAGAGAGTGGAATATTGAGACATGATCAGTTTATAGATCTCCTTAAACAGATCACAAGGATCAGAATCAAGATCAAGCATTAAAAGGTATAAGAACCCGAATTTTTAAAATCTTATGATTTAATGTTAAATGTTGTTAATGATTGGTTAGATATGTGTTAGAGGGTATCTTTTAATGATCTGGGCTGTTGGATCATGGGTCCATATCATGTAGATGTCCAAAATTAAGTTTTTAGAAATTTTTCTTGAACCTTCATGAGTCGTCTGATAAGCAAATGTCAAGGACTCTAAATTCTTTTGTGTTACTGATTTATGGTGTTTGAAGTTATCTATGTGTAGCATGTCATGTATGTTTTGATATGAAACTTGAGACAAGGTCGGATTAAGCCTAGATCTCCTGATATGAGTGGTCAAAACCCGTTGACCGTTCACGAAATCTGGTTTCTAGGTAACCTAGAAACCCATATTTTTCTGACAGTCACTTTGTAGGGTCTTGATCTTGCTGTGTGTTGGTGTTTAGTCCATGTTGTTGTTTGATCCTTGTAGCCTGTTGTAAGACCCCGAATTTTATGAAATAAAAGTATTCAATTTTTCTTATAATTACTATTTAGTAAATGTTTAAATTGATAAAAGTTAAAGTTAAGGGTGATATATGATTTTTTTTTTCAAAATATGCAAGTGGTTATAAAATACTCATTTTCTATCGGGAATATTCGTTTGGTCGTGGAATATTCTTTTCGCTTGGGAATATTCGCATTTAATGCGCAGCCTTTCTTTGGGCCCCATAATAGAATAACTGTCGGATGAAGAAAACGACAAAAATGAATTTTTATAAATAACGGCGTTGTTGTTATTAATTAACTAATCGTTGGAATACCCAGTGGTTAAAATACATGAATACGCGTTGTTGCACAAGAGTAATACATGGTATTGCACCAATTATTGATTATTTACGTAAGAAGGCACTACTCAATAATTGTTACAAAGTAATTATTGCTCAATATTTTATTTTGATTCAATAATAATTGTTGCGTTGATGTTTTATATTATTGTTGTTTTAATAATTGTCATCGGACAATATATTTTCCATTATCAAATCAATAATTCATATTATTTGAATAATATTATTAGATAGCATTATTGACAATGTCTAGAAAGTTCTGTCTAAAGAGAGGTTTGGTCACCTAATTGCGCGCTAGTAAGGAGAAATTCTTATTGGAAAGCCCCCTCTTTCCTGGGAACTGCCTGGTTGTCAATATTGTGATTCTGTAATATTATTTGTGAATAATTAATTATTAATTTATATGATGAGGAAAATATTTATTTTATGTGGATATAGATGGAGAAATTTTTTAAAGTGGCAATTGTTGAAAATTGATATTTTATCTTTTCTGATAAAATAATATTTTATTATATTATTATAATATAATAATGATGATATTTTTACAATGAATGTGTGATATATGAGTATATGAAGAGGAAGAGTATTTTTGTTGCATTAAATGATTAACACATGTTTTGTGTGTCAGTGGACCCCATTTCTTGACTGAAATTTGATTATATCATGTAAAATCGTCCGTTTATGGATTTCGGTCAATTTTGGTTTGGAATTTAGAAAAACTTTCTTCTGCAAAGTTTTAGAGAATTGAATTTCCTATAAAAATTTGCGAGATTCAAATTTTCTGATAAAAGGATATTTATTATGAATTATTAAAGTTCTGAAGTTCCGAAATAATTGATTTTGGAAGTTTTAATTGTTTTAAATAACAAAAACTTTTTTGACATTTTGTGGGCACCATTTGCACATGTTGATGGCTGAAATCAGATGACTTAGGTGTGCGAAGGAATTTATAAAATATATATTAATATTATATTAAATTTTTTGCTTTGGTGTTCTAAGCATTTTTCCTATAAATAGGGTGCTTAGGTTAGAATTGAAAATCACACCAGAAACTATAGATTTCTATCTCTTTCTCTCTCTATAATATCGAGCGTATTTTGTGAGTATTTTTTTGTTGCTATATGGTGCAAGTTCTTTTAGCACTATATCCAGTATTTCAGTCAGAAGTACTATTCTTTCTGAGGTAAGGGAGATTATTTTCTTCATAAATGATATTATTTCTTCAATATCATTATGCCGAAATATTGGTTTGAACTTTTTATCAAATTTGGAACTTTTTCATGTCGGGGTTATTATTCATGAGTTACTATTCACAAGTTACTATTCAAGAGTTACTATTCACGAGTTACTATTCACGAGTACTATTCACGAAGTATGATGATGTTTTTTGTGAAATTTCTATCTTTTGGTGTCAGAGTTACTATTCACGTATACGGCACTATTCACGTATATGACACTATTTACAAATACGACATTATTCATAGAAAAATTAAGTTTTCTTCTCTGTGTCCAAGATTGTCTGTTATTGTTCCTATCTTTGATTGGATCTATGTTTTGGTTTTCATTCTTGAATTTTACTCCACTCTAGTTATTTATGAAGTATTTTTGAACTTGGGTTGTTTAAAGGACGAATCCTTAATATTTGTTCTTTTGTTTCACTGGATTCGTTTTCTTTAAAATATTTTGCATCATCCTCAGTGATATAACTAATATCTTTGGCCTGTAGTGCAAAAAGATGAATGATTTCGATGAATATCTTTGGCTCGTAATGCAAAGATGACTGTTGTTGAATATCTTTGGCATGTAGTGCAAAGATGACTTGTTGATGAATATCTTTGGCCTGTAGTGCAAAGATGACTTGTTGATGAATATCTTTGGCCAGTAGTGCAAAAATGACTTGTTGATGAATATCTTTGGCATGTAGTGCAAAGATGACTTGTTGATGAATATCTTTGGCATGTAGTGCAAAGATGACTTGTTGATGAATATCTTTGGCCTGTAGTGCAAAGATGAATTTATTAGTAGGATTATGAACACGAACTGTGATTTGGTATAACCATGATCTTTGATGTTTCAGGTGATGAAAATTAACTTTGTCCTGGATGAGGAAAGAAATTTAGAACTACAATTATGATTATGAGTTATACACGTGATTGTGGACAGGAATTGTTGATTAATGTTACAGGGATAAAACATTGTTGATGGACTTTTAACATGGAGAAGATAATAGATTTTATGGTCTATTTGACTCTTCTAATGGATTGCTCGTTCCGCTGCAACTATGGTTGAAAAGTTTTATCATTTACCATATGTTCTAAATCTCTGATTTATTACTATTGAAGGCTATTGATAATTTAATTATCTTTAGTCATAATATTCTTTACTGAGCTAGTTGTGCTCACCCTTTTGCTTCACAATTCTTTTCAGGTAATACGAGTGTAGCTTGGGTGGTCATCATTTAGTAGTTATATTTGGTGAATCAACTAGGGTGAGGCGAACCCAACGTTGGAAGGGTGTTTTGCCACTATCATACAAGATGTCTAATGACATACCACCTCGTGTCATCATAAGACAGGGTTGTGCTCATCCACTTGCTGAGTATATATACTAGCACTACCTATATAATCTTGGAGTTTGGTTGAAGTATAATTCTCAATTAGAGACGGTGGAGATAATGATATGTCAAGAGAAGACACACCATTGGGAAGAATATGATAGTAATCTTCTCGTTTTATTTTGGGGTCTATTGGATCAACCAAGGATAATTTTGTGGGCATATGATACCTAACATAACCTAGACGCATGGCCTCCCATGTACGAAGGTTTCCTTGAGCACTTCCCAAAGATTTTAATTTCTAAAACATTCTAGATTGTACCTTTATTTAAGGTATCACTGTGAGGTGTTGAACATAGTTGGGACATGAGTCATAGTTGGTATTAAAACTCACAACATATGTGTTGTTGTATTTTGCACGACAATTGTTGCAATAAAGTTGTAGTTATTTTCTGTACCATGTATTTGGCGACTCAGAATGGGTTGGATGGAATGGACTTGTTTTGGGGTCGTCACAGTTGGTATCAGAGCTTAGGGATATGATCTCTGGCGGAGATCGGGATTAGAACTAGGAGGGGAGAGATGAGTAAATCCTTCGCTAATGTGTCCTACCTAAGCTTATTTGTTGGTCACCATAATATCGGGATATTATGTGATATGTTAATTTGTTAAATTAACTCGTTGTTTTGAAGTCGTATTCTAGAATGATATCCGAAATATGGGAGATGAGCAATGGAGAAATCATGATGATGACAGGGAGATAGAATCAAATGGAAGCAAGTATTTTCAACTTTTCGAAATACAGTGTACGTAAATTTGGGGACTTAAATTTCATAAGGAGGGAGATTGTAAGACCCCGAATTTTATGAAATAAAAGTATTCAATTTTTCTTATAATTACTATTCAGTAAATGGTTAAATTGATAAAAGTTAAAGTTAAGGGTGATATATGATTTTTTTTTTTCAAAATATGCAAGTGGTTATAAAATACTCATTTCTATCGGGGAATATTCGTTTGGTCGTGGAATATTCTTTTCGCTTGAGAATATTCAGATGTAAATGCATGACCTTTTGTGGGCCCCATAACAGAATAACTGTCGGATGAAGAAAATGACAAAAATGAATTTTTATAAATAACGGCGTAGTTGTTACCGTTAACACTGTTGGAATACCCGGTGGTTAAAATACAGTAATACGAGTTGTTGCACAATAACACACGGTATTGCACCAATTATTGATTCTTACGTAAGAAGGCACTACTCAATAATTGTTACAAAGAATTATCGCTCAATATTTTATTTTTGATTCAATAATTGTTGCGTTGATATTTCATATTATTGTTGTTTTAATAATTATCACTGCACAATATTTTCCATTATCAAATAAATAATTCATATTATTTGAATAATATTATTAGATAGCATTATTGGCAATGTCTAGAAAGTTCTGTCTAAGGAGAGGTTTGGTCACCTAATCGCGCGCTAGTAAGGAGAAATTCTTATCGAAAGCCCCCTCTTCTCGGGAAAAGCCGTTGGTTGTCAATATTGTGATTCTGTAATATTATTTGTGAATAATTAATTATTAATTTATATGATGAGGAAAATATTTATTTTATGTGGATATAGATGGAGAAAATTTTTAAAGTGACAATTGTTGAAAATTGATATTTTATCTTTTCTGATAAAATAATATTTTATTATATTATTATAATATAATAATGATGATATTTTTACAATGAATGTGTGATATATGAGTATATGAGGAGGAAGAGTATTTTTGTTGCATTAAATGATTAACACATGTTTTGTGTGTCGGTGGACCCCATTTCTTGACTGAAATTTGATTATAGCATTTAAAATCGACCGTTTATGGATTTCGGTCAATTTCGGTTTGGAATTTAGAAAAACTTTCTTCTGCAAAGTTTTAGAGAATTGAATTTCCTATAAAAAGCAGCGAGATTCGAATTTTCTGATAAAAGGACTATTTATTATGAATTATTGAAGTTCTGAAGTTCCGAAATAATTGATTTTGGAAGTTTTAATTGTTTTAATTAACAAAAATGTTTTTGACATTTTGTGGGCACCATTTGCACATGTTGATGGCTGAAATAAGATGACTTAGGTGTGCGAAGGAATTTATAAAATATATATTAATATTATATTAAATTTTCTGCTTTGGTGTTCTAAGTATTTTCCTATAAATAGGGTGCTTAGGTTAGAATTGAAAATCACACCAGAAACTACAGATTTCTATCTCTTTCTCTCTCTATAATATCGAGCTTATTTTGTGAGTATTTTTTTGTTGCTATATGGTGCAAGTTCTTTTAGCACTATATCAAGTATGTCAGTCAGAAGTACTATTCTTTTTGAGGTAAGGGAGATTATTTTCTTCATAAATGATATTATTTCTTCAATATCATTATGCCGAAATATTGGTTTGAACTTTTTATCAAATTTGGAACTTTTTCATGTCGGGGTTACTATTCATGAGTTACTATTTATGAGTTACTATTCACGAGTTACTATTCACGAGTACTATTCACGAAGTATGATGATGTTTTTGTGAAATTTCTATCTTTTGTGTTGTGAAAGTTACTATTCACGATATATCGGCCTTACTATTCACGATACGGCACTATTCACAAATACGACATTATTCATAGAAAAATTAAGTTTTCTTCTCTGTGTCCAATATTATCTGTTATGATTCCTATCTTTGATTGGATCTATGTTTTGGGTTTCATTCTTGAAATTTACTCCACTCTGGTTATTTATGAAGTATTTTTGAACTTGGGTTGTTTAAAGTACGAATCCTTAATATTTGTTCTTTTGTTTCACTTTGGATTCGCTTTTCTTTAAAATATTTTGCATCATCCTCGTTGATATAACTGAATATCTTCATTCAGAAGTGAAAAGATGAATGATTTCGATGAATATCTTTGGCTCGTAATGCAAGAGATGACTGTTGTTGAATATCTTTGGCATGTAGTGCAAAATGACTTGTTGATGAATATCTTTGGCATGTAGTGCAAAGATGACTTGTTGATGAATATCTTTTATATAAAGTGCAAAGATGACTTGTTGATGAATATCTTTGGCATGTAGTGCAAAGATGACTTGTTGATGAATATCTTTGGCATGTAGTGCAAAGATGATTGATGAATATCTTGGCCTCAGAGTGCAAAAGATGACTTGTTGATGAATATCTTTGGGCGTGTAGTGCAAAGATGAATTTATTAGTAGGATTATGAACACGAATCGTGATTTGGTATAACCATGATCTTTGATGTTTCAGGTGATGAAAATTAACTTTGTCCTGGATGAGGAAAGAAATTTAGAACTACAATTATGATTATGAGTTATACACGTGATTGTGGATGTGAATTGTTGATTAATGTTATTTGGGATAAAACATTGTTGATGGACTTTTAACATGGAGAAGATAATAGATTTTATGGTCTATTTGACTCTTCTAATGGATTGCTCGTTCCACTGCAACTATGGTTAAAAAGTTTTATCATCTACCATATGTTCTAAATCTCTGATTTATTATTGTTGAAGGCTATTGATAATTTAATTATCTTTAGTCATAATATTCTTTACTGAGCTAGTTGTGTTCACCCTTTTGCTTTACAATTCCTTTCAGGTAATACGAGTGTAGCTGGGTCGAGCGGGGGATAACAGGGGAATAGAACGGTGGTCATCATTTAGTAGTTATATTTGGTGAATCAACTAGGGTGAGGCGAACCCAGCATTGGAAGGGTGTTTTGCCACTATCATACAAGATGTCTAATGACATACCACCTCGTGTCATCATAAGACAGGGTTGTGCTCATCCACTTGCTGAGTATATATACTAGCACTACCTATATAATCTTGGAGTTTGGTTGAAGTATAATTCTCAATTAGAGACGGTGGAGATAATGATATGTCAAGAGAAGACACACCATTGGGAAGAATATGATAGTAATCTTCTTTTTTTTCTTTGGGGTCTATTGGGTCAACCAAGGATAATTTTTTGGGCATATGATATCTAACATAACCTAGACGCATGGCCTCCCATGTACGAAGGTTTCCTTGAGCACTTCCCAAAGATTTTAATTTCTAAAATAGTTCTAGATTGTACCTTTATTTAAGGTATCACTGTGAGGTGCTCTCCATAGTTGGGACATGAGTCATAGTTGGTATTAAAACTCACAACATATGTGTTGTTGTATTTTGCAACGACAATTGTTGTAATAAAGTTGTAGTTATTTTCTGTACCATGTATTTGGCGACTCAGAATGGGTTGGATGGAATGGACCTATTTTGGGGTCGTCACACCCGAGGTATCCAGTCTCAGTCCCAACCATGGGAATAGCCACCAACCTTGGTGATAACCCCAAGGAATGCAGTTTCGGAGATAACCCCGAAAATGCTTGTTTCAAATGCCATCAGCTTCAATCTCGGCACTCACAACGAGATACTTTGTACTCAACCCGACAATAACATCGGAAAAGACAGCACACCTCAAAGATGACAATGAGGACCTTCAATAAATGCAGTGATCCAATCTCGGTGAAGTCGAGCAGCGTCTCGCTTATCTACCAATCCGTGATAAGAATGCCGGTGAGGGGCAACATCGCCATCTCGCCCAACACGATGCCACGTCTCGTCTCTACGCAACAATGTCCCACAAGGCTAACCAATCCCGAGTGACTATTATGCGGGGTAGCGGATGAAAGTTGAAGCTTGAAGACCGGAGGGCATCGTCCCATCTTCAAAGACTTCGACAAACTCTAATCCCATGCCATCGCATACAACTCTCGACAACGGCGGTCCGAAATAGGTCTTGAATACCTCAAAAGCGGATGCCGGATTGCACTTCTCAAAATCCGAGTGGAAATTACAGATTTCGAGTGCACGATTGACACCTGACCCGACCCGGACAAAAGCGGGGCCTACCCGACTGGCCTGGTACACTTGGTACCGTCAGCAGGTACACCTGCACACTTTTGCCTATAAATAAGAGGCTTGGGGTGCTGATTTTTTAAGAGAAAAAGACGGGAAACCACGCACAATTTGCTCGCACTTGCCATACAAATGTTTTTTTCACTTTCAAACACCGTGAGCTCATATATAGCCTCTTTTGTACCCACAAAAGCCCAGTGTTTACCCACTCTAAAGATATAGAAGCCCTTTTATCAATCAGCTATAAGCCTTCTCACATACTTTAGAGTCTTTCTCTTCATCTTTGCACACACCCTTCTACACGTTGAGAGTCGCGTTGCTTGCTTTTGCCCGGACTTCGGTCCATGGTTTCATTCCAGTCTGTATATATATATATATTATATATATATA
The DNA here is from genome assembly GCA_020205615.1 of Panax quinquefolius. Classification (NCBI taxonomy): domain Eukaryota; kingdom Viridiplantae; phylum Streptophyta; class Magnoliopsida; order Apiales; family Araliaceae; genus Panax; species Panax quinquefolius. The sequence goes on from CM035172.1 coordinate 62,345,899, forward strand.
TATATATTGACTAACATTATCGAGTTATGGCTCGATTGAGCCTGAACTTGATCCAGGCGTGCTTATCGCTTTAATATATATATACTTATATATATTAAGCGTCTCATCGGACTTTGTTCGATGAGGCTGACTTGATGCAGTGCGTTTATTCGCTTTTATATATATATATATATATATATATATATATATATATATATCAAGCGTGTGTGGACTTTGTTCGATGAGCCTATACTTGATGCAGTGCGTTTATTCGCTTATATATATATATATATATATATATATATATACTTATATATATCATGTGTGTGTCGGACTTTGTTCGATGAGCCTGAGACTTTGATGCAGTGCGTTTACTCGCTTTTATATATATATACTTATATATATGAAGCGTGGTCGAACTATGTTCGATGAGCCTCAATTTTACATCCATTTATTACTTTTATTATCTATATATATATATATATATATATATATATATTTTGTCTGTCTGGAGTTCTCTTAAGTGGCGGTTGATCGCTTTTCTGACTTTCTTTACATTTTCGTCACGCTAGAGTTTACTTCGTGGAAGTTGACCGTAGTATTCTGACTTTTAATGACTTTATTTACATTTCGATCCCCATGGAGGTGCTTCGTGGTTGGTGATCATGTCTCGTATATATATATACATATATATTTATATATTTACCGCTTTTATATATATATACGCTTATTGCTTTTATACAAATTGCAATATTCACGCGCTTTAAGAATCATGTGATCACAGATTCATCCCATTGGATCTAGATTCGGTTCCCATGATGGACATTTTCAGCTGTAAGCAGCTTGTAAATTATTCTGCGATGTCTGTATTTCCTCAGATGGTTTCCATACCCACGAGGAAGTCGACATTATTTTTGGATATATTATTTTTCATACGAATGCCTCACATCCGTCAAATAAAATCAATTCAGCCGCTCACTTGATAAAAATGGGAGTGTAAATGGTCTCAATTCCTATTGAGCATCAGGGTTTGAAAAACGTCTTTCATAAAACATCATTGCCATATCTTGCTAAAAATTGAATTTTTACATAAATTCAAACCCTGTGTATATAGGTTCGAACGAGGCCTTGCACAACTTTCATATAACAGCACATTGACCCACACACACACACACACACACACTCAGATAATAGTTTCTTGAAAAGAGGCTGTCATCGTGGTAACATGATGTGTGGGGTGCCTAACACCTTCACCCCGCATAACCAAGTCCTGGACCCTAAATGAATCTCGGTGTAAATTAATTCAGTATATCGATGTCACATCACTGTGTCAATGTGCAAACCTTTTCTCTGTTGTGTTGGTACAACCATTTAAAAAACCAACTGGCGACTCTTAACAGTCCCATCGTTGACATTATACATGTCGGACCTTTTTCACTTGTTTTTTCAAACAAATCTCACCTAAAATGAGAACACCAAAGAATAAGTAACAGAAAGGGACACCCAAAAATCCCGACATCGACAGGTGGCGACTCTGCTGGGGACTCCAGTAAGAGGACTTAAGCCGCTACTATAATCTTTTCATAACTGTTATATGATTGTGTGTGGATGTTGCATTTACATTGGATGAATGTATACGAATGCATGTCTTATTTGAGCTTAGTGCATCGCATCATATCTGCGTGTGATGTTAGTGCTTCGCACTATAAACTGCTTATGATATTAGTGCTTTGCACATGTCATCATTTCATACGGTGAGACGCGATGTATGTGAATGTATGTTGTGTGGTCCCTCCACCAGGAGGCTATCCCATCGGTGTTTGATTACTGGACTCGTGAGAAGACTAATTCTCCGAGGCTCAGGAAATGCACCACCCAAATTCGCTCTAGTTGAAAGACTGGATTAACTTCCCATCTAGTAGATTGCGATGATTTGGGAACCTTCATGCCAAAAAGCCGCGAGAGTAACCTAAGATAGGCCAGCCTCTGATAAACCCAAACGAAGGAAAGTCTCTTCATGCTCTCATGTTAATTACTTGTAATTTCATTCCATATATATCTCCATGTAATGCTCCAAATAGCTGACACCCGTTTGCAGGATAAAATTCCTAAAATGGACACATCACATAGCATGTCATTATACACCTTCCCTAAGGACTAAACTATGCCAGTCTTTCGCAGGGAATCAATCGGACCTACTACCCGGTCCAAAGTCCAAAAGGCAAACAGCCTACAAATAATCATGTCATCATCCCAGGTGCATCGAACTTAATCTAGTTTCTCGCAAAGAATTCGATGGGTTAAGCAAACAGATTACAGATTTGGCTGTTCTATTAAAAGAATTACACCAGTCTACATAGGGTCAGAAAATACCCGTACATACTAAGCCCTCCACACAAGGAGGAATTCTGGTCATTATCATACTAGAGCCACAGTTGGATACGACCAACAAAACTCATGATGCTGCCCATTCCACTGGAAATCCAGACAATGGTGACATCAAAAAGAAAGTCCTCCAAATGGAAGAGACCCTCGCGCTATCAAAGGAATTGGAACACACGGGAGTGTTTCATATGCTGATCTATGTATTTTTCCTGGTGTTCACTATCCATAAAAATTTAAAACTCCTGACTTTGAAAAATATGACGGGTTAGGGGATCCTTATACACATTTAAAAGTCTTTATTGGAGAACTGGGATCCTATGCAGAGGATGAAAAACTCGAATGCAATTGTTCCAAAAGAGTCTAATCGAGAAGCTTGTTTCGTGGAACACAAGATTAGACAACTCCAAAATCCACAGCTGGGAAGAGCTAGCACATGCCTTCCTCACTCAATACAGTTTTCAAACTCAAATGGCTCCTGATCGGTATCAAATTACCAAGATCAAGAAATAGTCTAACGAGTCTTTCAGAGAGTATGCTCAAAGGTGGAGACGCCTGGCTGCCCAAGTTAGTCCTGCCATGTCAGAATCAGAAATGGTCATGACATTCATAGACATACAAGAAGCTCCCTTCTATGAGAGAGTTTTAGCAGGCATCGGTAAACCATTTTCTGAAATGGTTAAACATGGGGAAATGGCTGAAATAGGATTGAAGTCAGGAAAGATTCAAGACCTAGCCGCACTTAAAGCTGTCGCTGATCACATCCAATCTGGAAATTATGGGAACAACCCCCGGAAGGTCCATAAAAAGAAAGAGGAAGATGTTTCCCTGATACTACATGGACAAAAAGGCAATCAAAGTATGCCCATTCAAAAGAGAAACTACACTCCCTTTCCAGCACAGTCTGCAAACCCTCCAGTACCAAAAGGTGAAGAAGTCAAACGCCATCGAGTGTTTACACCCTTAGGGGATACCCTCGAGAACATTCTTAATCTTCTGATAACATAGAAGAAAATTACGCATCTTCTTCCACCACCAAACCCTAATGGGACGGGGTTTCAATCTTCGCTAGAAATGTGCTTATCATCATTAGGGGCACCTGGACATGATACTCAGGATTGTTGGGCCTTGAAACACAAGATCCAGGATCTAATAGATAATGGAGAGATCGTAGTCACCAAACCCGATCAGCCTCATTTACAAGACAACCCTCTTCCTCAACACAAAGAAAAGAAGAGGTCAACATGATTAATTGGAGCAGTGGACAAAGTTCCAACTTCAGCTATGATTCCTCTCAGACCATCAAAGACGGTGATGACAGATGGGATTATGCCAAGTTCCAATTCACAATGGAACGAAAGATCAAAGCTCTCGACAAACAAGTTGAAAGAATGGCCGAGCGGTGACTTATCAAAGATCAAGTGACTCAAAGAATTAATCACCAGAGCATGCCGGCCTCCTACCAATCGTTATGAATATTCCTCGTCACTTTCGGAAAATGAAATTCTGGAAGACAAAGTGACGAAGAGAGCAAATGCCAAAGCCCGTCGGGATTTCGCCAACAAAAGGGAATTCACCTATTTGGGCCAACCCATGGAGGAAATCCTTCACATGTTAATCAATGAAGGAAGGATCAGTTCCCTTCTACTTCCAATCAACCCCCGTTTGGGATGGTACAACTCTGATGGAGTATGTCAATACCACTCCCGATCTCATGATCCACAAAGACGGAAGAATCTTTGGGCACTCCGCCACCTTATTCAAAATCTAATTGACAATGGTGTACTGCGATTGGCAGATAACGACACTGTGTTACGTGCAAGTGAGAATGCAGGCCCTACTAAATGGAAAAGTGTGGTAGCAGTTATATCTACTGAAGTTGAAGGGATTAATACTTTGCTCACAACACTGATAATTCTGCTCGTCAGTGGGAGCGTCGTGAAATTTCTAGTATTATATGTTGATATACTACGGATAAGGAATGACATACCAATACTACAATCAGTAAAGATAAAGTTGTCTAAACATTCCTCCATGAATGGTTTGGGAAGAGTATCTTAATTGGGGATAAAATCTATATAGATAGATTTAAGAGGATGCTCGACTTAACCCAAAGAACGTATATTCATTTGATGCTAAAGTCGTTTAGCATGGCAAACTCAAGAGATGTCTCGTATCGATGAGCTATGGAGTGTATCTCTCTTAATAGTCCCCAGCAGACTCGAAAAGAGAGATCGCATGAGTGACTATCATGTATGCAATGAAATATACGAGACCGATGTTGATCGGTCATAATACGGAGAAGTTCACTATGAGTCGGTGAAAAACATCTTAAAGTTTTTAACCAAGCACTAAAGATGTGAGCAAACATGGTGGGTCCGAATTAAAACTAGAGGGCTTAACGGACTCAAGTTTTTCGAGATGAGACTAAGATGATGAAAATCCACTTTAAGGTAAAGCGTTATCTTGAGCGATGGTGCGTTGAATTGGAAAGGTTCCAAACAATGAAAGAGTTCTTGGTTTAGTGATAAAGACAAAGTATATAGCTATAAATGAAGGCTGCAAGTTGATTGTTTGGATTAGAAGTTTATTACGAACTAGGAATAGTTCCTAAATCTCATCTTGGATCTAAACATGTGTTGTGGCACTTTCATTTGATTATTAGAATCATTGAAAGATGGGAAATCACTATAGAGATGGTGGACTCTCAAGAACAACATTACATATCCATTAACTAAAGCTTATCCAACAACGGGATAATCGTTACTTAGAGAAGAAGAGTATAAGATCTGATGACGATTGGCTTTAGTGCAAGTGGGAGATTGAAAGTAGTATGCACACAAAGCCAATCATGTTTGATGATAAAGCATATACTTTGTAACAATCTTATTCATTTATTAATAAAAGTATTAATTTATTAAAGGCTTTTAATTATCTACATGATCTTTGTTTTATAATATGTGATAAACCCATAGTTTTAAGCAACGCTTTTAGAATAATGATGATGATCATTCTAATGAGATCTAAATTCTTAGAAAGCTTAAAACTAAAATAGTTCCCAATCATTGGATTACTAAATTGGGGATTAGTGAATCCAGGATAGATTGATACATCGTTGCTTACTCATCGTTGGATGAGGATGATTGATCTCATGATCATTTTGTGTGGAGACACTAAAGCAAGTATGTAGGTGCTTATTAGAGAATAAGTTCTTTGAGCATTGGCTCGCTAAGGAATACCTAATGGAGTTTTATTTGCTGTCGATAGGAATTCTGTAGTGATAGTAAAGACAAGTAATCCTTGGACTTGAGATCATCATAGTATCTTGTGTATGATGAGTTATACTTTGACTTATTCCTTAAGACCCTTAGGGTATATCAAAGGGTATGCTTGGGTATAATAAGTTATACATGGAGATAATGTATGATCAATAAAGAATCTACCACTTCTAATAAAAGAAGAGAAATGTCTATGTGATTCGATAAATGACAACCCGGTAGTCCTTGGCGACGCGAGAATGAAATTAGAAAGGAGTTTCTAATTTGCATTATTTGAGTTGTGCATTTAAGAGTGAAAATACATATAATTAAGATTAAAATAAGACTTGACGGTAATTCCATGTCTTATATTTAATTGGGACATTGTATGGTGGAAGGATTGAATTGTCACGGTAACTATTTACTCAAAGGTTCTTTTATGATTAATGTTGAAATCTATATTATCCGGAAAGTCGTTGATCGCTAGTGGAGGCTTATCCCTATTGTAGAATAAATATTATTTAAATAAATTAATTGTTTAATTTATTTATTTAAATAAGATTAGAATTGTTTCTAATTGATTTATTCTGTAGGTTTAATATGGAGAACCTAAAGGGTCACACCATAAAAGGAAGAATAATTATTTTAAGAAGTTAATGGCATAATCGTAATAATATGTTAAGTATATTTAATTTAATCTATGGTGATAGAATAAATTAAATAACTTAATATTATTATTTAATATTTTAGAAATATTAAATATAAATTAATAAGAGGAGTCTTATTAATATTATTACAATTATTATTATTTTAATTTCTAAAAGAGTTTAGGAATTAATTTAATATAAGTACTCTCATTTATTCCTAATAGGATTAGGAGGGAAAATTAATTAAAGGAGTTTAATTAATTATCCCTAATAAGTTTAAGGAGCTTAATTAATTAAAAGAATTTAATTAATTAAAACCCAATTCCTTAATTGTTAAGGTGGGTTGCCCACATCTATAAATAAGAGGAGTCTTATTATGGGTAGGGGTTGTTGACTTTTTCAACATACGACATAATTCCAATTGTTGGGAGAGTACACCCTTTCTATAGAGATAGAAAACTAGGGTTTAGCCAACCACCATTCTTCTTGAATTTTCTTCTTCCTTGGTGGATCACCTCTAGAGGCCAAACACATGGGTGGCTAACGTTGATCAAAGGAAGGAACCAAACCCGGTGGATTCAAGATTGAACACGAAAGGATTTGGAGATGAACTTGTACCTGAGGAAGCTCGATCTTCAAGGGTATGATTTATTCTTTATCTTTTCGTTTAATTAATAATTGTGCATAAAGGGTGATCTGGGTATATGGTTTGTAAATTTTTTAAACTCTGATTTTACACGCTTCCGCATTTTTTGCAATTTGATTGCGCACATGAATATTACAAACCTAACACACTTGTCAAATCTTGTCCCAAGCTTATCTTTTTGAAACCTTTTCACATAAGTTGGACAACCCCTTATATTAACATACTTAAGATTAGGAATCCTCCTTGTCCATAACTTTTATGTAGTCTTGGGGCCAGATTTTGAGGTTACCATTTTGTAGATATGCAGCCATTTCTAGGATATGACCCTAGAGGGATACTGAAATGTCGGTAAAATCATTATGGACCGCACCATGTCCAACAAGGTACGATTTTTCCATTCAAATACATCAATCAATTATTGTGTATCAGGAGGTGTCCATTATGAGAAAAACCATTTGAGATGATCTAGAAACTTATTGCACAAGTATTTATTCCTTGATCTAATCAAAGAATCTTAATACTTTGCCAATTTGTTTCACTTCTGAATTCTTTGAACCTTTCAAATAATTCACACTTGTATTTCAACAAATACATACATTCAACTCTTTGAATGATCATCTCCTTTTCTTATACTAATTTGTTCGATATGCAAAATTATTTTCATGTAAGTCAAGTATACAAAATTTATTAAGTAATATTCGATTCTATACAAAACATTATTATTATAAATAGAACAACAATTGTTCTTAATTATAATACCAAAGATTTCAACGTCCAACAATAAAATGGAAATAATATTTTAACAAGAACTAGAATACAATAACAACTTATTGACTTAATAGATTTGCTCAGTAGGCATTGCTAAACTATAAGTTTCTATGGCTAATATGGCAACCTTGCTACATTTCCATACATAGGATTACTTATATTTGTTTAGCTTTCTCTTACATTTGGTCCCTTTATAAATCTATATTTATGATAACCAAAGTCGGTATCCAATACCCAAGTAGAACCTTGACTTAAAGAAAATTTATTTCAATCATGAACAAAAAGCGTATTATGAACCAGAAACTTCACTAAGCTTCTTTGGTTAGCCTCTGCAAGATGCTTCTTGCAGTTTCTTTCCAGTGTCTAGGCTTATTGCAATGGAAGCAAACTCCTTTGCTATCCATATCAGTTTTGTTCTTATTATCCTTTGTTTATGCCTTTCTATTTACCTTCTTTGAATCGTTCTTCTTTTCAGAAGATCATTTGGCCCCTATCAGTAAGACAAGGTCTTTCTTGGTTGGAAAGTGACTCTCAACATTTTTCAACAAGTTAAGCAAATCAGCGAGGCTGATATCTAACTCGTTCATATGAAAAATTCACAACAATTGTGAAAGGAGTTCGGGAATGAGTGCAAGATCAAATCTTGGCTCAACTCTCCATCCATGACAAAACCAATTGTCCTAATTGATCAATCAAATTGATTATGTTAAGAACTTTTGTCTGTACTATAGTGCCATTGGCCATTCTAGATCGGAAGAGCTCCTTAGATATCTCGATATCTATCGGTCCCACTTTCCTCACCATCAACTACTTGATGTGCGGGAATATAGTAGAGAGCATCCATAGTTTCATCGACGTTGAAGCTCGTTACTCATGGATGCGAGCATGATGCATTGAGCCAACTGTGCATCATTTTGCCACTTTCTAAAAGTAGCAATCTCTTCCTCAGAGGCATTGTCTGCAACCATTGCAGGGATAGGCGTATTAAGGACATAAGATAGTTTTTAAGCTATGAGAACTATTCTCAAATTCCTTAACCAATCCGTTTAATTCAGTCCGATTAAATAACATCTAATATGTTTCGCAGTGATAGTAATTTAGACATTGTAAAATTCTGTAAATGAATTTGTAATTAACAACATTTTAACATACATTCTTTTATTAATTACCAAAATAAATTAGGTCTTGTTTTAAATTAGTATCTCCCACTATTTTCTTCAAACTATATTACCCTCACTTATATAGTTCGGCAAAATCTAATTAAAGATTTGCTAGTGAGAATAAGGATCCCATTTCAAATGTATATAGCCTTGTGGTAACACAACAAACTATATATAAATAAATAGGTGAACAACTTTTGTCAATTACATCAACTATCTGACTCCTCAGATTTTGCCTCTTAGATTATTTTGATCAGTGGTGGCACATCAAGAATCAAAATTATCCAAGTTAAGTCCAACCTAGCACTCCATATATTCAAAAAAGAAAATATCATCCTTGTGGTGACACAACAAAACAATATTGTTCAATTTTCTTTATAAGCATCAAATGTGATAAATTAACATCTTAAATACTTAATACCTTCCTTGTGGTGACACAACAAACTCATATTAAATATTTAATACTCTATTAATTTTATCATGCTAGAAAGCGACGCTCGATATTCCAAATATTTTGAACGCTTAGGACTTAATATAAAAATCGAGGGGTTTGTTATTAATTTGTCTCATCTTGTTTAATGGCATGCATATATATATATATATATATAAAATACGCGTTATATTAATGAACATGCGAAGCATGTTTGCATAATATATAATATATATAGTATAAGCATGCACATATAGAATACTATATTCTACCCGGATTGATTATGGACTTTTATTCTAGTTTGGTTCACTAGAGCCACCAAGTGAACCAAAAGGTCAAACCTTAGGGGTGCAAGAAATAATATTTAAATATAACTATTACATTTAAACCCGGGCTCCATTACAAACGGGTCTTTAAGCGCTCATTGCTCCTTGATCTCCAATTCTTCAAAATTAATTCTAACTATTCCTATTACAAAACAATTTAAAATAAATAGAAACCTTGATCGTGATCGAGGGAAGTACATAATAGGGAGATAGAATTTACATTAAGAAAAATTAGAGAAGGCGTGGTAATGCAGACCCCATTTAATAAAACACATACATTCATGCATCCAACTAAAATAAAATCCAATCACATTGGTCAATAGTCCATAATCAATCCCATTTATTATCATACACATAATCATATGCATCAATAAATAACATTCATCTTATGAATAATAAACATTTAATATATATATTGATATCATTTAATGGGCAAATTTAGTTAGTATAAAATCTAATTTTGAATTAAAATAAACTCTTTTATTTTAATCCAAATTTAAATCAAAATAAAACTATTTTATTTTAATTTATCCAATTTTGAATAAAATAAATTATTTTATTTTAATCAAAATAAACTCTTTATTTTAATTAATTATGGAATCCAATTCCTTGTATAAAAAAAATTATTAAAGGAAACACGAATTCTTTTCCTATTCACAAATAAACTCCTTTATTTTGAATAATATGAAATCTTATTTCATATCTAAATAAACTCCTTTATTTAAGGAAATTAGGATTCTCTTTCCTATTCACAAATAAACACTTTTATTTTGAATAATATAAAATCTTATTTCATATCTAAATAAACTCCTTTATTTTTAAGGAAACACGGATTTTCTTTCTATTCACAAATAAACTCCTTTATTTTGAATAATATGAAATCTTATTTCATATCTAAATAAACTCCTTTATTTAAGGAAAGTTAAAATCCAATTTCAACTCCAATTAGTTATCATGGAATCCAATTCCAACTCTAATTAGTTAGCATGAAATATAAATTTAAAATTAAATTAAACTTTTTATTTTAAAATTAAAATAAACCTTTTATTTTAAGATTAAAATAAATATTTTATTTTAATTATAAAATTATTATATATATATATATATAAATATATATTACGTTAATATATATTATATATATAATCACATAAATCTAATTTCCGTGCACATAATCCTGTAGCCTCCTGCCGCTGATCTAAAATAATATATCTAATATAATATATTGATTTCCTCTTGGGCCACGTTATTATATATATACTATATAATCCTTTGAAAAAAAATGATTCACGGACATGAGCTTATGCAAATTATTGACTTTATTTCACAAAACCCAATTAAAACCTTTTAAAAAAAAATCATCTCCTGCAACTTTAAAAAATGGGTTACATAAATCTCAAAATAAATTGCATGCTCCTGCTAATCCGTGAATCAGAGAGAAAAAAAAATCAGTCCGCGGTATTTTTATTTTTTTTAAAAAATTTTATATAATAAAATTATGCCCAATTAAATTGTTCTAAACACATATCAACATACATATTAAATTAAAACAATTAATAATTCGCATAAAGGTTTGGCTCTGATGCCACTGTTAGGTTTGTAATATTCATGTGCGCAATCAAATTGCAAAATAATGCGGAAGCGTGTAAAAATCAGAGTTTAAAAAAATTTACAAACCATATACCCGGATCACCCTTTATGCATAATTATTAATTAAACGAAAAGATAAAGAATAAAATCATACCTTGAAGATCAAGCTTCCTCAGTGTACAAGTTCACCTCCAAATTCTTTTCGCGTTCAACTTGAATCCACCGGGTTTGGTTCCTTCCTTTGATCAACGTTAGCCACCCATATGTTTGGCTCTCAGAGGTGATCCACCAAGGGAAAATAAAGATTCAAGAAGAAGGGGTATTGGCTCAACCCTAGTTTTCTATCTCTATAGAAAGGGCGTACTCTCCAACAAATTGGAATTATGTCGTACGTTTGATATCTGATATAAGACTCCTCTTATAAAGATATCAAGTAACCTTATTTAATAAATAAGGTATTATTTAATTAAACTCTTTTAATTAAATGGGCTCCCTAATCTTATTAGGGATAATTAATTAAACTCCTTTAATTAATTTTCCCTCCTAATCCAATTAGGAATAAATGAGAGTACTTATATTAAATTAATTTCTAAACTCTTTTAGAAATTAAAATAATAATAATTGTAATAATATTAATAAGACTCCTCTTATTAATTTATATTTAATATTTCTAAAATATTAAATAATAAATATTAATCTATTTAATTTATTCTATCACCATAGATTAAATTAAATATACTTAAATATATTATTACGATTATGCCATTAACTTCTTAAATAATTATTCTTCCTTTTATGGTGTGACCCTTTAGGTTCTCCATATTAAACCTACATGAATAGATCAATTAGAACAATTTAATCTTATTTAAATAAATAAATTAAACAATTAATTTATTTAAATAAATAATATTTATTCTACAATAGGTATAAAGCTCTCCTAGCGATCAATGACTTTCCGGATAATATAGATTTCAACATTAATCATAAAGAACCTTTGAGTAAATAGTTACCGTATAATTCAATCCTTCCACCGCATAATGTCCCAATTAAATATAAGACATAGAATTATCGTCAAGTCTTATTTTATTTAATTATATGTATTTCGATCCTTAAATGCACAACTCAAATAATGCAAATTAGAAACTCCTTTCTAATTTCATTCTCGCCGCCAAGGACTCATTGGGTTGTCATTTATCGAATCACATAGGACATTTCTCTTCTTTTATTAGAAGTGGTAGATTCTTTATTGATCATACATTATCTCCACGTATACAACTTATTATACCCAAGCATACCCTTTGATATACCCTAAGGGTCTTAAGGAATAAGTCAAAGTATAACTCATCATACACAAGATACTATGATGATCTCAAGTCCAAGGATTACTTGTCTTACTATCACTACAGAATTTCTATTGACAGCAAATAAAACTCCATTAGGTATTCCTTAGCGAGCCAATGTTCAGGTGAACTTATTCTCTAATAAGCACCTACATACTTGCTTTAGTGTCTCCACACAAATGATCATGAGATCAATCATCCTCATCCAATGAGCAAGCAACGTATGTACCAATCTATCCGGATTCACTAATCCCCAATTTAGTAATCTAATGATTGGGAACTATTTTAGTTTTAAGCTTTCTAAGAATTTAGATCTCATTAGAATGATCATCATCATTATTCTAAAAGCATTGCTTAAAACTATGGGTTTATCACATATAATAAAACAAAGATCATGTAGATAATTAAAAGCCTTTAATATATTAATACTTTTTATTAATAAATGAATAAGATTGTTCTAAAGTATATGCTTTATTATCAAACATGATTGGCTTGTGTGCATACTACTTTCACTTATATCATACAAATACAATGTATATAAATGAGTTTGCTATCAATAAAAGGGATGAAATTAACGATATATGAGTCACCAAGTCAAAATAGTTGGTGAACAACTAAAGCTCTAAGCAATTTATACAAGTGAACTAATTAAAAAATATAAAAGGGCATTTTGTTATTTGTGAAATAATTTTAATGGCATTCTAGACAATTCCACAAACCCTTGGGGTTTAACCTCAAGGTTCTAACCTTAGTTTTACAAACTCTAATTCTAAAATTTTCTAATTAGGGTTTAAAAATAGAAATTTTTGAATTTGAATATGTAATTAGGGTTATAATTAGAAATTAATATTTCTAAAGTATAATTAGGGTTTCTAATTATATTGACACGTAATAATCACTTTAAGTTTGCTTAATTAGGATTAGGATTTCTAATTAGGGTTTTAATTAGAAAAATAAAATTTCTAAATTACAGTTAGGGTTTGTAAATTAGAAATTATGATAACTAAAATATAATTAGGGTTTTCTAATCATATTAAAGTTTAATAAACACATTAAGCTTACAAATTAGGATTAGGGTTTCTAATTATGGTTTAGGATTCGAGGATTTTAAATTAGGGTTTCCCCACATTCGTTTTAGGGTTACTAACTATCGTTAGGGTTTCTAAACCCGAGATTAGGGTTTCTAATCCCTTATTAGGGTTTATAATTTTAAACCTTATCCGATCAATCATTGATCAATAAATCTATACAGTACAAACACGTACTCATTAATATAATTATTTTAATTATATTTTCTATCGAATCCCTTTCCAGAAATTAGGGTTAGGATTTCTAAAGCTGTTAAGCACAACTCTACTCTAAATTTTTTAGTCAATACACAAATTGACCTTCTCGATACTCATATCACAGATACTTGTCAAAAAATTGATAATCAATATTAATATTAATTAAAATAAATTAATCGTAAAATTTTGATTATTCGAAATGTCGGGTTATCACAACTTTCATCACAGTATAAGCATGAGGATGATGACAATGATATAAGAATTCAATTAAATGAAAGCAAAGGATAAATTTTAAAGATTTATAATTTAATTTATCCAGAATTCAATAATGTCCAAATTGCCAACACGATAATCCAGGAGTGGAGTAAAATTCAAGAATAATATTGTATCAAAAATGATTTGGACCGAAAAGAAATCAATTTTTGTCATGAATAGTACCCCGGTTGAATAGTACTTCGGGAATAGTACCCTAGGAATAGTACTTTATGAATAATACCCGTGAATAGTACTTCGTGAATAGTACCCCCATGAATAGTACCGTATAAATGAATAGTACTCATGAATAGTACTCTGGCATGAAAAGCTTAAAATTTAACAAGAATGTTCAGAAAATATCATTGTGAAACGATACTAGATGAAGTACAAATTTCAAGGATATTCTACTAATTTCACGAAGTATAGAAACAATACTTTAACAAAATGAGTGTATAATTAGGAATACAAAACGAAATAATATTACTCACATACTACAGAGTATGGAAGAAAATATAATTTCTTACGAATACTAAACAAAATTAATATCCCTTTCAAATAAGAAATAAATAACATCCCTTACCTTAGAAGAAGACTGTATACTGGAATAGTGAAGTAGCAGACTACTCTTCTTCTTTCTCTCTATAACTTCTCTCTCTATAATTGCTCTTGTGAGTCTTAGTGATTTGGTGAGAATGAAAGAAGAATGAGCTTCTATTTATAAGAAAATATAGTTTCGATAATTGCACGTTTTGGGGCTCAAATTATTACAGCATAATACCTTTATCTTTTTCTCCATTTTTAATTTTGTCCTAAAAGTATTATAAAACTTGCACCACCTCTCCTAATAGTACATGCACGTGAATCAATAGTGCATGCATGTGTATCAATAGTTTCATTTATGTGAACTAATAGTTATATGCATGTGAACTAATAGCAATTAATTGCTCATTTATCCGATTAATTACCCGATTGGTTAATATAACCTCCAGAAATCAATTATTATCAAAATAAATGTCGATTTCCACTAACACTAATAATTCCAACCCAATGGAAATATCAATTTTATCTTTAATCAACGAGAACTTATTCATCATTAATATTATAACTCACAATATTTAACAACCAAATCATTCCTGGGAAAGAGGGGGCTTTCTGATAAGAATTTGTCCCTATTGGCGCGCAATTAGGTGACCAAACCCCTCATCGACAGAACTTTCTAGACATCGTTAATATTGAAAATAATAATATGAATAACTTTGTCGTCTCAATTATTGATTTAATAATAATAAAATATTATGCAGATGATACTATTTTTTTTGTTGCTAAATTTAAAACTGTATTAAAAAAAAGAAATTACAAACCTCATGGGGAAAACCCAATCAGACTATAGCATAGACATCATAGGACAAGCCCTATGATGTCATGACTATAAAAGATTATAGTCATTATGCCCAACAAACTAAAACAGAAAACTATCATTGATATATAGAGAGTATAAGGTAACATAAGAGAGCAAAACAACATGCCCAGTCAAACAATCAACAAGGAGGACAATAGCAGCCCAGCTTAAAACCAACTCCCAGAACTGCAGAAGCTATACAGCAAAAGCATGCACCAAACCACCCCGACCTATAGCAGTAGCATGTAGCAAAAGACCCAAACCTGCTAGCCCAGACCCTAGCTGCAACGAAACCAGCAACACAACGCCCATTAAACGAACCCAAACAGATGGAATACCAGGTAAAACAAGCCCAACAAAAGGCATTGTCGACGTCGGGATTTTTTAGATTTCCCTTTCCGTTACTTGTTCTTTGGTGTTCTCATTTTAGGTGAGATTTGTTTGAAAAAACAAGTGAAAAAGGTCCGACATGTATAATGTCAACGATGGACTGTTAAGAGTCGCCAGTTGGTTTTTTAAAAGGTTGTACCAACACAACCGAGAAAAGGTTTGCACATTGACCTAGTGATGTGACACTGCTAAATGGGTTGGTGAAACTGAGATTCATTAGGGTCCGGGGACATGGTTATGCAGAGGGAAGGTGTTAGGCACCCCCCCAACATCCGTGTTACCATGGTGACCGCCTCTTTTCAAGAAACTATTATCTGAATGTGTGTGTGCAGGGGTCATTGTGATGTTATTTGGAAGTAGTGTGAGGCCTCGTTCGCACCTATATACACAGGGTTTGAATTTATGTAAAAATTCAGGTTTTAGCAAGATATGGCAGTGATGTTTTATAAAATAAAATTTCAAACCCTGATGCTCAATAATAATTGAGACCTTTTACACTTCCATTTTATTAAGTGTTCGGCTTGATTGATTTTATTTTACAGATGCGATGCATTTGTATGAAAATAATATACAGAAAAATGCCGACTTCCTCGTGGGTATAGAAACCATCTGAGGAAATTTAGACACCGCAGAATAATTTACAAGCTGCTTACAGCTGAAAATGTCCATCATGAATCGAATCAAGATCCAATAAAGTGAATCTGCGTGATCACATAATTTCTAGGTGCACATGATACGCATGATTTGTATGAAAGCGATAGCGGTATATATATAAAAGCGGTAAATATATATATCTGAGACATGATCACCAAACCATGAAGCACCTCCATGGGGATCGTGAAATGTAAATAAAGTTGTAAAAGCTATCAACCGCCACTTGAGGAGAAACTCCTCAAGGAATGAAAACGTAAATAAAGTTGTAAAGCTATCAAACCACCACGGAGAAACTCAAAGCGATTTAAAATATATATATATATATATATATATATATATATATAAACGCGGATGTAAAAAGCTCATCGAACGAGTTCGACAATTCGGATGTAAAATATATATATATATATATAAGCTAAGACGCATTCTGGATGTAAAATCTCACTCATCGAACAAAGTCGTACACATAGTTCATATATATATATATATATATATATATATATATATATATATATATATAAGCAAATAAACACACCTGCATCAAGTTCAGCTCAATCGAGGCATAACTCGATAATGTTAGTCCATATATATAAACATATATATATATATATAAATATATATGTATATACAACCGAAATAAAACCACGAGATAGAAGTAAGGGCAAACACACGCAACACGACTCTCAACGTGAAGAAGGGTGTGTGCAGAGATGAAGAGAAAGGCTTTAAAGTGTGTGAGAAGGCTTACAGTGGGCTGCCAAAGATGGCTTCTATATCTTTAAAGTGGGTAAACACTGGCTTTTGTAAGTACAAAAGTAGCTATATTCTCACAGGTGTTTAAAATAGGAAAGCACTCAGTATATTGCAAGTATGGAGGAAATTTGATAGGGCTTCCTCGCTCTTCCTCTTCTCAAAATGGTCACCCCAAGCCCTCTATTTATAGAAGGGGGAGCCGCAAGTGTACCTGCGGCTGAGCCACAGGTGTACCTGAGGCTACCAATAGTACCTTCAAGTCATGACCTTTTGGGAACCTCTGGTGGGCTAGATGACCCAAGAAGATACTATTGGGCCAGTGGTTTGAGGCCTTATTTGGATGAATTTGATTCGATTCGAACTTGGGATTTGACCCAAGATTTGTTCTGGACTCGGGATTTGACCCAGGTTGTTTCATATGGTATCAAAGACGACTCTCGAAAGCTCAGGTCGGGTCATCCGATCGGGTTGCCGGAGTTGGAGACACGGAGGCTGGTGGTATTATCCCACAATGGAGAGATGGAGGTCCGGAGTTGGGGACACGAAGCCAGTCGGTATTATCCCACAATGGCTAGAGAGGCAAAGATCTTTGGGCCGTGTGTGTGATCGGTTCTGACGGGGACGTCAGAGATTTAAGTGGGGGAGTTTGTAACACCCCAGTCTCACATCAAAAGATAGGGGAAAATTTATTTGTATATAAAGAAATAAGTTACTACCAATAGTACCTTCAAGTCATGACCATTTGGGAGCCTGTGGTGGGCTAGATGAGCCAAGAATATACTATTGGGCCAGTAGTTTGAGGCCTTATTTGGATGAATTTGATTCGATTCGGACTTGGGCTTTGACCCAAGATATGTTCGGACTTCTGGATTTGACCCGGTTGTTTCAAATTGCTGTCGAGAGTTGTCTAAATGGCATTGGATTAGAGTTTGTACGAAGTCATTGAAGATGGGACGATGCCCTCTAGTCTTCAAGCTTCAACTTCTATCCGTTATCCCGCACAATAGTCACTCAGGATTGGTTTTCCTTGATTCTTGTGGGACATCGTTGTGTAGAGATGTGTGTATAAAATGTTGAGACGACATGATGTGGCATCGTGTTGGTAAGATGACGAGGTTGCCCCTCACCGGTGTTATCGCCAGTTTTGGCTGATAAAGCAGACGTTGCTCAGGGCTTCGCTGAGATTGGACTGCTCCAAGTGTTGAAAGTGCTCAGTGCCAACTCTGAGGTGTGCCTGTCCTCCCGGTGTTATCTCCGGGTTGGTACTATGTGTCTCGTTATGAGTGCCGAGATTGAAGCTGATTGCATTTGAAACAAGCATTTCTGGGGTTATCACCGAAACTGCATTCCTTGGGGTTATCACCAAGGCTGGTATCTATTCCCATGATTGGGATTGAGACTAGATATCTCGGGGTTATCTCTGAGATTAATCGGTCTTCTCCAGTGTGTGTTTCGGTATTGGATCTGTATGCCTCGGGGTTATCTTCGAGGTTTGGAATTGTTACTTCCGGTGTGTGTTCTGGAGTTGATGCTGAACTTCGGGTAATATCCGAAATGGATATGAACTGTCTTTCAGGGTTCTCTCTTGAAAGACGAATATGTCCTCCTGCAAGGTTAGTGACAGGTGTACAAAAAATTTTGAGTGTCTACAGATGCCCCTCTTTATCATATTCATGCAATGTGATGCATGAGTAGGATAAAGAATCCTAGACACTTGAAATGCAACATGATGCAAATGTATGATGAATGTGTGCGGGGTTGTTGCCCAACATGCTGAAGATGATTGTGAGATCCTTGTAATGTTCACCAAGGATTGGCAAATATGACCTGATCGGCTGTGTGATCTGATTCTGTTAGGATGTTGATGTTGGAGTTATCACCAAAGTCCTGGATCCTTGATACAGACTTCATTCCGAAGAGGTGCCTCTTATGTGTAAGAGATCTGTTGGGATAAAGCTTTGTCTGTTTGAGGATGTGTATAACATATTCCATCATTGATCCTCCTTGATGATGTTGACCTTTCTTGGTTGGTATCGCAAGGACATGTCAAGATTCTATTGGATTGACTGCCAACAGCAAATGCCGTCAGGGCTGCCTGACCTTCGTTGACGTGTATTTCACCAGTATCTAAATCAACGATAGAATACATTGTAACCCCCGCCAGGGATCTGCTGGGGAATATGAGTAATCGAGCATAAAATCCTCGAATAGCTCTGGAGCTTTGATAGGTTTCATCGCCATCGGCTGAGATAATGTCAAGGCTGCTTGACCTTCGTTGATATGTGTGTCAACGACTAAATGTGCGTTGTAACACTCTGTCAGGGCATCCATGTTGTAACCCCCGTTGGGGATCCACGTTGTAACCCCCGTCGGGGATCCACGTTGATCTTTTAGGGTAATGACCCGGAGTTGGTGGCATTGAACCTGTACAAGGTATTGCCGGATGTGATTTGTAACGACTGAGATCACTGGCAGGGTATACCTCGTGTTCGGGTGACTACCAATGAGGGATGTACAAACTCAAAGTTCCATCTGAGAAGACCAGGATTGTATGTTGTTTTGTTCAATTGCGCATCATTTTTATTCCCGGTTTGACTTTTTCAGTCCATAAGAACTCCTTTGTAACTCGAACTAGACCGAGTTGGAGGGATAGGGCCCACATAGGGGTGTTGTAGGTACACATGCTTCAGTCATAGATGGACCTGCGGCCAACCGTGGATGTTATAATCCAGCAGATTGGTCTCACAAGTCACTTTTAACTTGTCTCACAAAGGAAAATCCGAGAGCCTCCTTCAGATTTGCTGAGTTCGGGCTACTTTCTAAAAATTATGTCACTGTACAAGTGTTCTGCACTATCCTGGTAACGTATGTATGTATTTTTTCCAATTTTTATCTGTTGGATTTTGAGTTATCGCATGAAATGCATCTAAACACATAGTAGTGATTATCTATGCACAAATGACTTGATAAAAAATATTCAACATAATAAATGTTAGTATTAAACCATGTTGAACATAATGATGTGCAAAAATTTGACTTTTGAGACAATCAAATTGGCACCTTTTTCTGCTATTTTTGTCCTATTTGAGGTCCAATGAGCAAAAGGTAGAAAGGCAAGTTACTCCTGATATTGAGATTAACCTTATGCATGGATGATTTTGATTTTTAATGTAGATATTATGTATATGATTTTGGGGCAGGTGTGCTACTGAATGGCCACCTAGTCATGCCTATGTGCATGTGGATAGTCCTATTTACTAAGGGGACTATGGCAAAAAAAAATCAAAATGTAGGCATTTAATTAGTCATGCAATTTTAACTCCACTGTAGATGTATGTTAAAGTAATGCATGCATGCATGTAGTCATAAAATGCATTTTGAAAAGCTCCAGGTAAGGAAATATCACACACTTTCTGAGGTGATTTGGAAACTTATTGTCCAGATATTATGGATCCGGATCAGCCAAGTAGTTCCCGTAGGACCACTTCTGGTATACGGCAGAGGGCTTCTGAAGTGCCTTCACCCCGTTCTGTTAGACAGCCTCATCGATTGGTGGAGGCCGTGATTCGTCCAGTCTGAACTGACATGCCAGATGTTGAGGACGAGGATGAGGATATCCTGATCGAGGATCCCGCTCCTGTTGCACATGTTCCCCGTAGGGAGCTTCCTTGTATTCAGGTGGCAAACCTCGAGCTTATTGGTGACTTGAGCAGACATCCCTCGATGTACTTGCATGCTAACGAGGTATGACGTTAGATTTTGATCTTTCCTCTTTCCTATTGATGAGGATTAAAGGGTTTTGATGTTGATCTGCATTTTACGCAGGTTCCCGGCTTCACACAGCCTCGAGGGAATTGTTTTAGTATACATTCCTTGTATCAGGCTCTCCATCCTGATTAACAAAGTGGTAGTGCATGATTGGGGATTCGGGGCATTCTTCTCCATCATTCCCTGTCATTGTCCCTGGGGTTACCTTTGGGCATTGTCTGAGCGATGGTTTCATCAGACTCAGTCACTCCATCTGCTAGACTGTGAGGTGATGATGACGCCGATGGATTTCCGGTTTATCACAGGTATGGAGTTTGGAGGAGAGCCAGTGCCTTTCATGGCGAATATTACCCCTATTGCCGTCAGATCCTTGTTAGGAGTTCCGGCGGAGGCGCTCAAAGGCAGGACTGTCCGTACAAGTCCTTTGAGCGTAGATGCTATGGGCGGGCTTTTGAGTGAGCCCATGCCTGATGATCTCAGAGTCAGGGATCGTGTTCTTCGGCGATTGTTCTTGATGATCATTAGAGGCTGCTTCATAGCAGATAACTCTTTTATGGTGTCGTTTGCTTTGATCAGCGTCACACGTCATGTGGACCGTATTGGAGAGTATGATTGGGGCTCTTACACCTTTTCCTATTTCCTCCGGGGCATGCGTATGCGCTCACAAGGTTTGACTGAGGCTTGGCTAGGATTTTACCCATTTTTGATGGTGAGTATTTCTCTTGTCATTTCCCATTTATAGGTTAAGAGTATTTACTGACCGCAAATGTTTTGCCATTGTGTTGGCAGTTTTGGGCCTATGAGAGGCTCCCATGCTTGCATCATGTGAGTGTGTTAGGTTTAGATACCTATCCACGAGGACGACGATGGCATCATTCCATTCTGACGGAGGTCCCCAGTGGTGAGGGTTTCACTCACCGCCGAGTAGTATCTGACTAGAGTTATTGACAGCTGATACCATCACATGGATTCCCTATTCAGGGGAACACTTGACCATCTGTTTTAAGGATGGATACCCAACTGGAGTCGAGTACGTGATTTCCACCAGGAGAGTTCCTCTCTTCACAGATGGAGGCTGGGAGCTCTATTTAGGAGAGCGTGCTATTAGGAGCACCACAGGGGAGATTCGTATGCCGATCTTGCCTCCTACCAGGCGTCATTGGCCTGTATTGTAGTCACCCATCACTGATATCCCATTGTTGGGGTTTGACGGCTTAACATTATCAGAGGGTCCTTGGACTCAGGAGACGTTCCAGCGTTGGTGGTTCCCTTGTACTACCGGAGCCCAATCCCGCGCCACTCAGTTCATGGGGGATATGGTTCCAGGATCCGTGATGATGATGGATTGGATAGCTTGTGTCCGAGATTAGACTCATATGACACAGATTGATAGTTTGACCCGGCAGTTGGACCAGGCACACATATTTATCCGACATTTGGGCAGAGATCCCAAGCAGGGCAAACTTCGTTTGATTAAATCCAGCCAAAGCGCCGCCCTTAAGATGACCCATTTGGTTTTACCGGTGCAGATCCCCCTCTATATAGGCCTGACATCCCTGTTGATCGAGATCCAGTAACTCAGGAGGATTTACATCAGGTGGACAGGATTGATGATGTAGATATTGAGACCATTGTCTTCTTCTGATGTGTATTCTTGTTATATCTTTTGATAAGCCTCTGTTAGCTATTGGGTGGTTGTGCCCCATTCTCCCTATATCTTTTGATAGGCCTCTATTAGTATTAGGGCGTCTGTGCCCCATTTCCCTGTATTTGTAGTTGTACAGAGACGATGTATTAGAGATGTTGATATACTTAGGAATGTATGCACAGTTTTTTCCATTCCCTATATCATATTGACATCTATTATCTGCAATGCATGTATCATGTTATGCATACGTATGTATGTCCAGAGATATTCAGCATTGACCCCTGGATGGTCTTATGACGACACTACCCCACTGATGTCTTCTTCGATCGTTAGTCAGTATTGATCATACCCCACCATCATTGGTGGCATCGGGTATCGCGATCGCAGTACGATAACATGTCACCATCGTATTGTGGTGACCAGTAGATCATTTGTTGTAGCATACTATGACCCTGTTGATTTCTCAGGTTCCCATAGGATTTGTGGATGGCATGCTAGAGCATTGGGTATCAGATAGGCAGGTTTTCTAATTCGGGACCCAAGAGTTGACTCCTACTCTGGAGGAGTATGCACGATTGACGATGTTGCCGCTGGACAAACCTTGCGTGCATATGGCTTTGGGGGACATGAGTCAACGATTCATGACCATCACCGGATTGAGGCGCAGAGTGGTGTAGGATGAGCTTACATCAAGCCATGTCATATCCCAGCGATTTTTGTTTGACAGATTTTCCTCTGAGGATAGTTATTCACGACATTCTGGGGATTTCACCGCATTGGAGGATCATTGGCGTCTAGCCAGGGTTGATGTACTACTATTATGCGTATTGTCGTATGCCTATATGCCACGATACATGGATGAGATAGACATCGGAGTCATCATGGCGGTGAGAGCTCTCAGGGAGGGTCGTACCATTATACCTATGATCATAGCAGAGACCCTACGGTCAGCCACCTACTGCTGAACTTATCCGACAGGAGTGTTCACGGGCAGCTCGGTCATACTATATGTGTAGCTTATGTCACATTTGAGATCGATTGGCACTCTTAGACGACATGGGTATTGGTTCACCCATGATATAGCCATGGCATACTCCTTTCAGCCATTGGAGTGCATAGATGCTATGTCTTGGTCCACATTCTTGGCGGATATCATAGATCCATTTGTCATATTGCCATGTTCGGGCTTAGCTCACCATACAGCTTCATTACTCATGCTCTAGGCATGGACTACCTTCCTCTAGCTGGTTTGAGGGGCGTGACTACTTATCACCCGCTGGCCGTGATGTCGCAGTTTGACCAGTTTTAGGATTTTCATCCTTTCGAGGGGACGATAGGTCAGCGTTCAACTTCTCGCTATCTTTCAGCAGAGGACCGATCCTATGTGTATGCATGATGGGATCAACGTGAGATAGCTAATTTTTCTGTGAGCCATCCGGGTTGTTCAGTATAGTATTCCGCATGGATGGAGACAGAGATTGCATCGGCTGCGGCAGTATCCACAGTACCGGATAGTGAGTCAGATGATGTAGAGCCCATGGAGGACATTGATTCCCACATCGAGGAGGAGCTAGGTGTTGGGTTGCCAGCATCTCTTTTAGATTCTCCCAGTACCAGTACTATTGTGATTTAGCATTCAGCACAGCACTTTGAGCAGAGTCTTCATCTGATGACCTTTGAGAGAGATCATGCTCGATTTATGATGTTGACTGCCCTTGATGGGTGAGACGCAACTCTATTAGAGAGAGATGAGGCATTAGCTCGTAGAGATGTCGTTGTTGTTGAGCGGGATGAGGCTAGATTAGCCAGAGATGCAGCGGTAGTTGAGCGGGATAGTGCCATATCTGTCCGGGATGTAGCCATCACAGATAGTACTGCGGTGAGGTCCCTTACCACTGGCATGATTGCAGAGATTAGCGCATATATTGATGATCACATGGTCACCATGCAAATGGCTGCAGATTTGTTGGGTCGTGTGGATATTCTCGTACAGGAGACCACAACTTTACCTTCTTCTTCTAAGAGGGACGCCATGTTGGGCTTGTTAGCTCGCATATACCCTGACTTGTAGATGGGCTTGTATTTTCCTGCACAGACTAGCTTAGCCATTTTGTCATGTACAGTTTACATTGTGTATATCAAACAGCAGTATATATATATGACAGGGAAATATATTTTTGATCACTTTCCTTTTAGATATGCTTTGCTACTTGCTTGATATTTTTGCCTACTGCTTCAAGGCTTGCGATCTTGATGTATTCTGAATTCCTCCTGGGTGGATGGACATTGAGTGGTCTCTGGATAGTTCAGAATGGATCATCGATCTGTATGTATCCCTACCATCCTTGGTGTCTTGGGACTGGTTTCTGTATGGAAATGTGGAGAGGAGGGTGGCTTTCCTCTCTAAGATTCGACCGCACTACGATAGTCACCAGATGCTTCTATTTAGGAGAAGCTAGTTAAATCCATTGCTTATGGATTGGTGTTGCTCTTTCGAGGCACAACCGCAGACTTAGATGGTCGCCGAATCTCCTATTTAGGAGGAGTTCAGTAATTCCATCCCTTTGGTCCAAGTCAATGAAATGTAGTGGATTAAAGGATGATCTCGAGCATCAGTTGACAATGGTTTGTGTTTTGGTAAGGGGTGAGACCGCACCATGAATGGCTGCCTACGTACTCCTATTGAAGAGGAGATTAGGTCTGCGTAGTTCGAACCTGGTGTAAGAGGTTCAACGTTGTATATGGCAGGAATGGTTTTTTTGTTGTTTTTGTTTTTGTAAGGAGAAAGGGGTAGAAATGTTTTTGTGGTTTTTTGTTTTATTGCGACCAGGCCATATGAAATGGTTGCCTACGTACTCCTATTGAAGATGAGATCAGGTCAACGTAGTTCGCCCCTCAAGGTGAGTGGACAAGCGTGATCCCATGTGCAGGTCAGAGTGCGGGGAGGAGAAAGTTTAATCCTAGGTTGAGGATAAACTGCAGGTATGAGAAGTTTGATTCCATGTATAGGTAGCCAAACTGCAAATACGAGAGGTTCAATCCGTAGTGGGATGACCTAAGTCGTAGGAACGCAGAGAAGCCAGGCTGCTGGCTTGAAAAAGTATATTTTCCCTGAGGGGTGAAGTGTGGAAGAATTGTATGTGGTAAAGGGTTGAAGAACCGGAATGACTGGTGATATGATGATCCAACACCAGGATGTTTGTTTGATGGCAACTTCAGACATAGTATCGTTTCACAGCGTCCGAATTGATGAGTTGTGGAAATTCATCGTTGTCCATTTCTTGCAATCTGAGAGCGCCTCCTGTCAATACTTCCTTAACAACAAACGGGCCTTCCCAGTTAGGAGAAAATTTTCCCTTAGATTGATCTTGGTTGTCAATGATCTTCTTCAAAACCAAGTCATGTTGTTTAAACTGCCGTAGCCGGACTTTTTTATAGTAGGATCTGGCGATCCTTTGTTGATATAACTGACCATGGAAGATAGCCGCGGTTCGCCTTTCGTCTATTAGAGATAATTGGTGATATTTGTCTTGTATCCATTGGTCTTCATCTAGCTGAGCGTCTATCAACACTTTGAGGGATTCCATTTCAACTTCTATGGGGAGCACTGCTTCCATCCCATAGGTTAATGCATAGGGGGTTGCCCCAGTGGAAGTGCGCGTTGAGGTTCTGTAGGCTAACAGAGTAAGAGGCAATAAGTCAGGCCAATCTTTGTGGTTAGCGGATGATAAGTAGGATTTACACCTACTTATGGAGTACCAATTCATGCAAACTATGCCCATCTCAAGTACATTTTAGTAGGTTTTAGCTGCATTTCATGATATGCATTTCGCATACTTAAAACTCCTTTTGGTGAATAAGTGCAGAAATCGGCCTATTTTGGTGGTGTTATTGAGCACAAGGCTAATGGATGCTTGAGACGAGGCAAAAGATGGGATAAGCATGGCATGAAGGTGCAATGGAGCAAGGAGATTAAGCATGACTGAACAAGTAGTAGCAGCAGTAGCATGCTAGAATCAGAACAAGAACCAGGATCTGCAGATTGCAAGCCGCGGCCGCGAGAAGGACAAGGCTAGGGAGTGCTCGCCCGCGTGCGAGACTGGCCAAACATACAAACTTACTGCAAGTCTCACGGCAACAAGCATGTCAAGCCGGAGGAGTGCGCGGCCGCGCGCGAGGCCTGAAGCTGCTGACTTGTTTTATTTTATTTCCAAATTTTAAGGGTTGTAATTGATTTAAAACGATTCCTGACTGGTGTCAGGGGTATCACTTGACATTTTATTAAGTTTTTCATGTATCTTTACATTGGAATTAGGGTTTACTCTTTGGGAGAGATTCCAACGTAGAAGAGAGGCCACAACTCTATTTTTCTACTCCTGCTTGGGATTTTCTACTAGAGTGGATTATTAATATTAGTTTTGCTGGATTCTTATGAGGATCTGAATATTGATTTATATTCAGCAATTGGGTTCGATAGTAGTTTTATCTTTCATCTTTCAATTGTTGTTTATTGACCATGTTTAGATTTGATCCCATAATGGCTTTTGGTTCAGTCATGAACTAAACTCTATTATAGGATTCTAACGGATTTTAATATGTAGTTTGATTGCATGCTTAAATGCTGGTTTGTTTTGCATATCATATGGGATGTGTATGGAATTGACAATGAACATGCAAATATGGAGTGTAATCAAGATAGTATACGTATATAGGGCTGTGTTATATGGCTTATGTATTTCGTGAACCAGATAGGCATATACTAGTTCACCGTATAAGTTAGAATAAGGGCTTGAACTTAAAATCAATATAATTACAATTTCACATAGACATATAGTGATTTTGGTTATATTGATGATTTCATAGAGTCTATCATCTGTGGATGTTGTGTAAGTAGGTCTTAGTGCATTAAAAAATGGCTAATACTCTTTTAGTGCTCTTGGCTTCTTTCTTGTGATATGTGAAAAAGTCATGCATGATAGTGGCGATTAAATGAAGTATTAAATGAAGTTAGGATCCCATTAGTTCCAATATCATTTATTCCACTGTTATTATTGTTTTAGTTGTTATTTGCAATTCGAGAACAATCCAAGTTTCATCATTAGTTTGAGCATATAAATATAGTGAATTAATTAATGAATAGTAGTTTAAGTTAAACAACTTTCTCTGTGGGATCGATACTTTACTTGCTTCTCAGACATTTGTCGACGCATGTATGCTTACATGAGTTAGAGCTCTTTTGTTAAAACTAAAAAAGAGGCAACAAGTTTTTGGCGCCGTTGCCGGGGAAAGGCGTTTAATTTAGTTTTACTATCATTAGTTTTAAGCTATATTGTATGACTTAGACAATTCTAGTCTTATCTCATTTCATTTTTTGTTTTTGTTTCAGGAATTTGGATAAAGTTTTATGCGCACACGGTCATCCAACCCCGATTTAACACCTGTTTAGGATAATATAAACGGGAGTGGTTGGAAAGCGCGTGTTCGTAGAAATTTACAAGAACAATTGGAAAACACGACAGCGAACATGGCAACCGAGGCACAAGGAGAAAATCAAAGAGAGGAGCATAGGGCTCAAGGAGTATTCCATGCCCAATTTTAATGGACTATAGGTCTAGCATAGTCGCATCGACGATAGCAAAGAAATACATTCGAGATAAAAACTGTCACTATTTAAAGTGTGCAGAATACAGTTCGGTTTGGGGGTGCTGCTATAGATGATCCAAATGAACACCTGTTAAGTTTCATCGAAATTTATGATACATTCAGATACAATGGTGTGACGGAGGATGCTATTAGACTAAGGTTGTTCCCATTTTCATTGAGGGATAAAGCGAAAAGTTAGCTTCATTCTCTGCCAGCAGGATCTATAACTACATGGGAGGACTTACCACAGAAGTTCTTAGCTAAGTTTTTCCCAATGGCTAAGACTGCTAAGATGAGGACAGCTGTCTCTCAGTTTGAGCAACAACAGGGCGAGTTATTATATGAAGCATGGGAGAGATACAAAGAAATGCTGAGAAAGTGCCCACATCACGGTATGCCAGATTGGATGGTAATCAACACGTTTTATAATGGATTGGGATGGCAGTCGAGACAGATCGTAGATGCAGCTACAAGAGGGGCATTATGGGCAAAGAACTATGAGGAAGCCTATGACCTTATCGAGACAATGGCATCGAATGATTTTCAGAATCATACATCTCGAATGCCACAAACCAAAGTTACAAGTGTGTTGGAGGTTGATGCTATCACTCAGTTGTCAGCACAGATGGCAGCCATGGTAAAGAAGATAGATACTTTGGCAGAAGGAAAAGTAAAGATGGTTGCCTTCGTATGTGAGATTTGTGTGGGGTCACACTCGACGGATCAATGTGCTATCAGCTCAGAATCAGTGTAGTATGTAAGCAACTATAGAAAAAACCAAGGTCAATTTCAGAACACATACCACCCCAACAACAGAAATCATCCAAACTTTAGTTAGTCGAATAATCAAGGGAATCAGCAGAATCAGTTTCAACTAAATAATCAATTTCAGCACAACCAACCGGTCTACCATAGCTTAATCCTAGACCACCTTTTCCGCCGGATTTTTCTCAATAACAAAGAACATCACACTCCAAATTGCACCTTAAGAAGAAAAGAAATCAAGTGGAGGAGATGATGATGAAATACATGGCAAACATGAAGTTATGATCAAGAGCCAAGAAGTGGCTATAAAGAATCTGGAAACTCAAATGGGGCAGATGGCGAACATGCTTACTAACAGGCCCCAGGGTTCATTGCCAAGTAATACGGAGACAAATCCAAGAAGAGAAGGGAAGGAACAATGTCAAGTGATCACATTGAAATCTGGGAAAGATTTGTCATTTATCGTAAGTCGCATACCCGCATGCGAGAATGCATCGAGGATGGATGGCGCAGCGGAGGCAAGAGGAGCCAGCTACTGAGAAAGAAAATTTGGAGAAATCTGAGGGTCAGCAGGAAGAGAAAGACATAGCAGGTCCAGAGGAGACGTTTAAGAGTCCAGTACCACCAATTCACATTCAAGTTCCGTATCCGCAGAGATTAACCAAAAAAGAAAGATAAACAGTTCAGCAAATTCTTGGAGGTATTCAAAAAGCAGCAGATCAACATACCATTCGCTGAGGCATTGGAACAAATGCCAATCTATGAAAAATTTATGAAGGGTATATTGTCAAGGAAGAGGAGGTTAAATGAGTTTGAAACAGTAGCCTTGACAGAGGAATGCAGTGCTTCAGCAAAAATTACCTCCAAAGCTGAAGGATCCGGGCAGTTTCACAATTCCATGCACCATTGGAAAGATGAACTTCAGTAAGTGTTAATGTGATCTTGAGGCAAGCATAAATTTGATGCCCTTGTCAGTGTTTAACCAGTTGGGATTTCCAGATCCAAAGCCAACAAATATTGCATTGCAGTTAGCTGACAGATCCATCACATATCCACGGGGACTTGTTGAAGATCTGTTGGTTAAGGTGGACAAGTTTATTTTTCCAGCTGACTTCATCATTCTAGACTACGAGGAGGACAAAAGAATACCAATAATACTGGGGAGGCCATTCTTGGCCACAGGCAGAACGTCAATAGATGTGCAAAAAGGTGAACTCACTATGCGTGTCCAAGATCAAGAGATCACCTTTAACGTCTTTAAAGCAATCAGTTTACCAACAGATGAAGAAGAGTGCTTCCTGGTTGACGTGGTGGATTGGTGCCTACAGGATGAAGTACAGAAATTGAGGAATTGTGGGCCATTGATATGTGCAACGGGTAAAAATTCAGAGTTGAAGGTAGAGCCATTGACGAAAGATGAAGTCATTAAAATTTGTGATGCGGCGGACAAGAAGGAAGGCACCTCAATTCTATCTGTGACATGAAACTCAGAGATAGTCAAGCTAATTGATTATAACTTAGCGCTGGGATGGGAGGCAACCCATTATTTCTATTCTCATTGATTTATTTTTAGTTATTCATTTTGGATTATTTCAGTCGTTATATCGAAGTCATTTTTAATAGGTTGTTAGATGTTCATGCTTAAGTGTGTAGCAAGACTGGTGTTGCGAATATTCGCAAGATGTCAACACTATGTGGTCACTAAATCCTGCCTTAACAAGATGCATTAATATCTATACAGGAACCATCATTGGACCACATCACTGATACGCAGAGTGGAATTGAATGTTAACATTGCAGATAAAAAGATCGCGCGGCCGCGCGGCCCATGAAGCAAAAACTCGCGCGCCCGCGCGTCAAGTTAAGAAAGCCACCAAAACAATCTGCAAGTCTCAAGCTACCACGCCGCCAAATTTCGATAAAAATGCTGCGGCAAGGCGCATACACCGGATTAAGACAGATCTAAATAGTTTAAAAACAGAGTTGTGGACCATTTGGACTCTCATTTGGGATAATAACAGAAGTAAAATTCTCTCACTCTCCATAACTCACGTCGCTATTTATCTATCAGTTACAAGTTGTGCCGTACATCTCTCAATAAATTAGCCACGATTCGTGCCTCATTCAAAGTCCATATCTCCTCAACTTCTCCAAAGTGCACTATAAAGCTAGGGTTCCAAGTTGGATTAAAGAAACGAGTATTGGGGGTAGAAATTCTTCAAGATTTTCTTCATTCTCCATCATATAATCTGTGCAACCTCTATCAAACACAAATGGGGCCTAAGCGAGCAAGGTCTATTACATCATCTTCTTCTTCCTCTTCAGGCAGCCAAGAGGCTGATGATCATACCAAGTTCCTCAACTTGGAAGCTCAACAAGAGTACTACCGCATTGTGGCGAAATGTTCGTCAAGGAGCGAGGATTCAAGCCGACGGGGCAGGATGGCCAGTTGTGCACCATGATTCGAGAGAGAGGCTGGGGTGGACTGACGGCTACTCCAATACCTGTTCATATGACCGTAGTCCATGAATTCTATGCTAATACCAAGGTCACTATGAGAGGAATATCTCTAGTTCATGGTATCGAGGTAGATTACAGACCCCGTGCCATCCGATTAATTTTCAAAATTACTGATGCACCGCCAGTGGGGGCTGCTAATTGGGTAACCGGTGCTCATTTTGGAGACCGATATGGAGTTGATTATTGCAGAGTTATGTGTGCCGGGTACGAAATGGACATATAAAGTTGGCACAACACAAACGCGTATATTCCCAGCTGCAGCCCTAAATCGCTATGCAAAAGTGTGGAACTTGTTTATATGCGCCAAGCTCATGCCTTCTGCCCATCAGCACGAAATAACAACGGAGAGGGCACTGAATCTGTGGGGCATAATCACCGGAAAGTACATCGACATTGGTCATCTCATTCACGAGAATATGTTGCGCTATCAATGGGGAGGAACGATTGGGAGCATTCCGCACGCATCCATGGTTGCCATGCTTTGTGCTAATCAGGGATGCAATTGTGGCAATGAGCAGATGCAATACCCAAGCCAGGACATTACTCATGCTACGATCAAAAAATTCGAGGACTGGGCAGGTGGTATACCGCACCCACGCGGACTAGGATTCATCCTTCAGCCCATTTTTCCAGAGCCACCACAATAACCCCCGTAAACAGATGAGGCGGGCCCGTCCACGCACGCACGTGCCACCCATGCCGATCGCCAACTCCGAAGGTTGGAGCGCAAGGTTGATGCCATGTACGATAATTTGGGCACATTTGCGACGGGACTCAGAAGGGCTGTAGCCGAAGCGTTTGCGTAACAAGGAACAACACAAGAATGTCCTCAGTTTGGAACCGCAGTACCATATCCACCACCGGATTCACCACCCGAGGAGGGTGGCACCACTGATAATTAGGAGAGTTTCGTACCCTTTACCTTCATTCAATTGGGACATTGAATATTTTAAGTTTGGGGGTATTGGGTAGTAGTTAGTATTTTTAGTTTTGCATATAGTTTTGCATGATTAGTTAATTTTTATTGCATGTTTAGATTACATTTTAGCATATCATTGCATGTTATAATTGCATACCTCACAGTTCTTACTGTATAGAAATTTTTGTCTAGCCAATGATGAGAGTGAAGTTTTTAAATAATTTCTGAATATTGTGGATAACATGAGCTGAGATATAACGTTTTATACAATGAAATTCATAATGTTGTTTAAATGCTCTCGGTTTGCACAAATGTGTTCACAAGCACTTGTAGGTATAAGAAGTACGTCAGGTATCGCTTCGATAGAAAATGTAGTGTTAAAAAGAGAAATATGTGAAAAGTGACTTTTAGATCAGATAAAACATCGATTTTTAAACTTTGGAAAAACATGGGTATCTGTGTATAAATAAAAATTAAATAATAAAAAAGAAAGAAAAGTAGAAATAACATGGCTAGTCTTATTTGGGGCCCCTGCTACTGAGAAAAGTACGCCCCGAGAGGATTGTCTCTACACCTAGCGCCCTAAGGTCTTTCATGGTCTGGGAGTCGTTGGTCGAAAGCTCGCTAAGGGGTAGCAGTGTGCCTAATGGAGTAAGACATTGCACAGCCATGAAGAAATAAAAGAAAAGAAAAAAAAAAAATTAATAGCAATAAACATCATGAGAAAGTGCGAAAGTCACCCTCGTGAGTAGAATAAAGCGATTAAGCCCATTGTTAAACCTTAGTTTATTTTAAGATGTTGAATAGGAATAGTATATATATATATATATATATATATATAAGTCTTGATTTAAGCTATAATTTTTTTCTTATTTGAGCAAGATAGCATGAGCATTCTACACCTAAATCAAGTATTGGGCTTAACACACACACACACACACACAGAGATCAGATATAGCATTTTTGAATTATATGAGTATATGACATTATGCCTGCAGTTTGATTTGAATGTATTCTCGAATCTAGAAAAAAATTACCGAGGCAAATTGAACCTAATTTCTATGATAGTTGGGACAATATGAGAATTAGTTGCATAGTCATATAGTTGCATTTTTATTGCTTATTTGTGTGCATTGCTTGAGGGCAAGCAATAGTTCAAGTTTGGGGGTATTTGATAAGTAGGATTTACACCTACTTATGGAGTACCAATTCATGCGACCTATGCCCATCTCAAGTACATTTTAGTAGGTTTTAGCTGCCTTTCATGATAAGTTGCATTTCGCATACTTCAAACTCCTTTTGGTGAATAAGTGCAGGAATCGGCCTATTTTGGTGGTGTTATTGAGCACAAGGCTAATGGATTCTTGAGACGAGGCAAAACATGGGATATAAATGGCATGAAGGTGCAATGGAGCAAGGAGATTAAGCATGACTGAACAAGTAGCAATAGCAGTAGCATCATAGAATCAAAACAAGAACCAAGATTCAGATCAGAAGTCGCATTTACTGCCAAGCGCGTAATAGCCTTGAGAGCGCGTGCCCGCGCGATT
This sequence comes from Panax quinquefolius, assembly GCA_020205615.1. Taxonomy (NCBI): domain Eukaryota; kingdom Viridiplantae; phylum Streptophyta; class Magnoliopsida; order Apiales; family Araliaceae; genus Panax; species Panax quinquefolius. The sequence goes on from CM035172.1 coordinate 62,379,971, forward strand.
ACCCAGCCAGACCTTGGAACCTACTGCAAGTTGCGCGGCCGCGAGAAGGACAAGCCTAGAGAGCGCGCGCCCATGCCCGAGACCAGCCAAACATACAAACTTACTGCAAGTCTCATGGCCAGAAATATCAAGTCGGAGGAGAGCTGCCGCGTGGCCAAGGCCTCAAGTCATTGACTTGTTTTATTTTATTTCCAAATTTCAAGGGTTATAATTGATTTAAAACGATTCCTGACCGGTGTCAGTGGTATCACTTGACATTTTATTAAGTTTTTTACATATCTTTACATTGGAATTAGGGTTTACTCTCTAGGAGATATTCCAACGTAGAAGGAGGCCACAACTCTACTTTTCTACTCCTATTTGGGATTTTCTACCAGAGTGGATTATTAATATTAGTTTTGTTGGATTCTTATGAGGATCTGAATATTGATTTATATTCAGCAATTGGGTTTGATAGTTTTATCTTTCATCTTTCAATTGTCGTTTATTGACCATGTTTAGATTTGATCCCATAACGGCTTTTGGTTCAGTCATGAACTAAACTCTATTATGGGATTCTAACGGATTTTAATATGTAGTTTGGTTGCATGCTTAAATGATGGATTGTTTTGCATATCATATGGGATGTCTGTCATGATTGTTTTGCATGTATGAATGCTTGATCACCATTCGTTTCAGTATTTGTATGGAATTGACAATGAACATGCAAATATGGATGTAATCAAGATAGTATACGTATATAGGGCTGTGTTATATGGCTTATGTATTTCGTGAACCAGATAGACATATAATGTTTCACCGTATAAGTTAGAATAAGGGCTTGAACTTAAAATCAATATAGTTGCAATTTCACATAGACATATAGTGATTTTGGTTATATTGATGATTACATAGAGTCTATCATCATCGTGATGGATGTGTAAGTAGGTCTTAGTGCATTGAAAAATGGATAATACTCTTTTAGTGCTCTTGGCTACTTTCTTGTGATATGTGAACAAGTCATGCATGATAGTGGCAATTAAATGAAGTATTAAATGAAGTTAGGATCTCATTAGTTCCAATATCATTTATTCCACTATTATTATTGTTTTAGTTGTTATTTGAAATTCTAGAACAAACCAAGTTTCATCATTAGTTTGAGCATATAAATATAGTGATTTAATTAATGAATAGTAGTTTAAGTTAAACAACTTTCTCTGTGGGATCGATACTTTACTTGCTCTGTATTACTTGTTGACGCATGTATGCTTGCATGAGTTAGAGCTCTTTTGTTAAGACTAAAAAAGAGGCAACATCGGACATCTTTTGCATTATCTTCTTGATATTTTTGTTAGCCACTTCAACAGCACCATTCATCTTTGGACGGTAGATGACAGAGTTAAGATGTTTGATGTGGAATTTACTGCATAATTTCTCCATCATCTTGTTGTTGAGGTTCTTAGCATTGTCTGACACAATCACCTCTGGTTGTCCATATCGACAAATGACATTGTTTCTGATGAAAGCAATGATGACTTCTTTGGTAACTCTGGGGAAGGAGGATGCTTCTACCCACTTGGTGAAGTAGTCGATCATGGTGAAGATAAATCGATGTCCATTATTGGCTTTAGGCTCAATGGGTTCGATAACGTCCATTCCCCACATTGAGAAGGGCCAAGGTGAACTCATATTGTGGAGTTCTCGTGGAGGAGCGTGTATAGCATTCCCATGAATTTGGCACTGATAGCATCTCCTGATGTGGTCATTGCAGTCAGCTTTGAGAGATAGCCAGTAATGTCTTGTCCTGAGGACTTTCTGGACAAGGAGGGGGCCACTCATGTGGGGGCCACAGACTCCGTCGTGGATTTCATTCATGATCCTTTGGGCTTGATCTTTGTCTAAACATCTGAGGAGACCTAGTCCTGCATCTCTTTTGTAGAGCGCATCTCCACTTAGGTAGAATTTCATCGCAATTCGATGGATCCGCCTTCTCTCAGTCGGGTTTGCCTCAGCGGGTGTAGATCCATCTCGTAGATATTCCTTGATATGTTGATACCAAGGATGCTAGATGGGAGGTAGCTCATCCGATACTTCTCCAACGTAATTCCCATAGGTTGGGGCCCTGTGTAGGGAAATTGTGACGCTTGGCAAGTGTTCCTTATCTGATATGTGAATCGAGGAGGCCAAAGTTGCTAATGCATCTGCAAAGTCATTCCTATTACGAGGAACGTGTTGAAATGAGATTTCTTCAAACTCCAAAACCATCTGTAAAACTTGCCGATGGTAAGGCAGCAAATGTAGTTCCTTGGTTTGATAGATTCTGGTGGATTATCTGATTACCAACTCTGAATCCCCAATGACATTTAAACCGATGCCCATTGAATCGGCAAGTTTTAGCTCCACGAGATGACCTTCATACTCATTTGTGTTATTGGTGCCGATAAACCGCAATTTGACTACGACGGATATCGCTTCCCCATACCAGATACTAGAAGCGCTCCACTCGTAACCTTCCATATTAATGTACTCCATCAAAATACATCCTCCATGCTTGGCGTGTATCGTGATCGATGGTGTTGCTGAACTGTCATTACTCCTTCATCGGGGAAGTATGTCTCCAAGGGTTTGAAATCCCCTGAAGGTGCGACGGCCAGTTGATCCGCGATTCCTTGACCTTTGATGGACTTTTGAGTCACATATACGATTTCAAATTGTTGTATGATCAACTGCCATTAGGACAGTCGACAATTTAATATGGGTTTATTGAACACGTACTTGAGAGGATCCACGCGGAATATGAGATGGGTTGTGTGACCATGGAGGTAATGTTGTAACCTCATGAAAGCCCATGCTAAAGCACAACACGTCTTCTCAATCAGCGTATACTTGTGTTCACTGCTGCTGAATCTTTTGCTGAGGTAATAGATAGCTAATTCTTGGCCTCTATAGTCCTTCTATCCCAGCATACAGCCCATGGCGTTGTCACTTATGGACAGGTACATGAACAAGGGAAGATCATCCCTGGGTGGCACCAATACAAGAGCTTTGACTAGTTGTTCTTTAATTGTAAGGAAGGCATTATGGCACTCATCATTCCATTTCATGGAGGAGTTCTTCCTTAATATCTTGAAGATTGGCTCACAGGTTGCTGTGAGTTGAGAGATAAACCGGCTAATGAAGTTGATTCTTCCCGAAAATTCCCGTATTTCCTTCTCTGTCTGAGGAATGGGCATTTCCGTAATGGCCTGGATTTTGGTAGGATCCAGCTCAATCACTTTGTGGCTGACTAGAAATCCTAGCAACTTGCCCGATCTAACGCCAAAGACGCATTTGGCTGGGTTCAACTTTAAGTTGTACTTACGCAACCTGTTGAATAGCTTTCTGAGATAGTCTAAGTGGTCTTCCTCTTTTCGGGAATTGACAATGATGTCATCCACGTAGATCTCGATCTCTTTGTGCATTAAGTCATGGAAGAGAGCCATCATAGCTAGCTGGTAGGTGGCTCTGGCATTGATGAGGCCGAATGAAAACCGTCTATAACAAAAGGTTCCCCGAGGTGTGATGAAAGCAGTTTTCTCATGATCTTCCTCAGCAACCATGATCTGATGGTACCCCGCAAAGCAATCAACAAAAGAGAACATGCAGTATTGCGCAGTATTGTCAATAAGAATGTGGATAAATGGCACGGGAAAGCTATCTTTTAAGCAAGCTTTGTTCAAGTCCCGGTAATCCACGCAAACTCGCACCTTCCCTCCAGGTTTAGGCACGGGAACAATGTTGGATATCCACTCAGGATATGTGGACACCATGATGATGCCAGCTTGAAATTATTTCACAATTTCTTCTTTCACCTTTAAACTCCACTCAGGTTTCAATCGCCTGAGCTTTTGCTTGACTGGCTTAAATACCTCTTTAATAGGAAGGCGATGAAGGATAATGTCAGTTGACAAACCCACCATGTCTTCATGAGACCATGCAAACACATCCTGGAATTGGGTTAATAGTGTAACCATGTCATTCCTTTGGTTTGGGGTAAGGTCCGAACCAACTGGATTAACTTAGGGTTTTAAGAGATTAGAGATTGAAAGAAGTGGTTTGATCAAGGTTGGGTTTAGGTTTGTCTTTGACCCATTCTTGAATTTCTGGAGGCACCTCAATGTCATCCTGTATATCCATCAAGGTTGAATTCATCTCTACATCAAAGGTATAATCCTTGTGGAGAAGAGGCACCGTATCAGCAAGTACAGGCACATCTAAATTCAAGGTCCTGAAACAAAAAATGCTTTCACTTAGTATATATAAAACGTTTTGATCATACACAGTGTTAGCATATACTGGCAAAATAAACTACTAATATTGTACAGAAAAATAAGCAGTTATTACATCTACAGGGCAGAAAGAGTTCTGCCCATTTTACCCTTGTCGACCAATGCAAGGAATGTTGTTCCAATTGGCAAGGGCAAAGTTCGGGTGGACAGCATTGATGGAGGAGTTATCATCATCCTCCTTCTCCCGAATGATGGCCATTACGTCTGGGTAATCATCGTCTGGGGTATATCTGTTTGTATGTTCGTCATGAACGATGATGCGTATGCCCGACATCATTCGGATGATGTCTTGCTTAATTCTTTGTTTCTACTCTTCCACTGCGGGGTTTGAAATAATGATTTCTTTCTCCTTCACCGGTACCAGCTTGGGAAATAACATAGCCATTATATTGGTTGGCACCTTTACAGGAGGTTGTGTGGACTCAGAGTTTGCTGGCAAAGATAAACGCCGCATGATTGAAGCTGAAGGAATCTGCTGATGCTTATGAGGATTCCTATAACTAGAACTGGCAGAATAGCCTAGTCCAGCTGTTCCAATTTTCTTGGTTAATTGAATTGGGTACTTGATACCATGGCGATCTTTACCCAGCCCTTGTCCCGGCTTATGACCTAATGACATCATTTCTTGAGTAGCCGACATTACCTCGGCAGAAATCTTGGGTTCGGGAAATGGCGTTCCAACAGTATGGTATTGGGTATTGCTTACTTCCAAGGCATGAAAACTGACCGGTTCAACATCTGCATTGGCATTGATGAATGGCATGTCCCCGTATTGAGGACACTCTACTTCAGCGTTAACCGTAATTAGGCTATTGTTGATAATGTATTTCTGTTGTTGATGAAGGGTGGAGGGGACTACCCCTGCCATATGAATCCACGGTCGTCCCAAGAGCAGGTTGTATCCCGAATCTATCTTGAGTACGTGGAAAGATACGCAGAATGTATGGGGACCAATTTCGATTGGCAGTTCAATTACTCCGATCGAATTCCGGTGGGCTCCGTCGAAAGCCTTGATGATAGTATGGCTATTTCGAATTCGGTTGAGATTGATATTAATCTTCACTAAGGTAGCGTATGGACAGATATTTAGAGATGAGCCTCCATCTATCAAGACTCCAGCTAGCATGTATCCGGAGGACAAGACCGCAATGTGTAACGGTTTGCAATGACCAGTCCCCTCGTACGGTATGTCATTATCAGTGAAGGATATCACATTGTTGTTGAAAATGTGATCAACCAGATGTTGAAAATTTTCCGTATCAACTGATGTTGGTAGATAGGCTTCTTTTATCAATTTTATCAATTTTCCGTATCAAAAGACATTTTACTAATATCGCAGCTCATTCGAAGAGGAAGCGTATGCTTCTAACCCAACTTTTACTGCAGCAGAATCGGAAACATTCACTAATGCTAATTTCCAACAATGGTTTAAGAAAAGGGTTGAAGCGGAGAGTATTTCTGAGCATTTTATAGATGTCATCCAAGGACCTTACAAAGTTGTTAGTTCTTTTCCTAGTTGCATCGTGAATGGGTACAGATTTAGAGTCAATGACTTGCATGAACTCACATCAGTCAATTCTGGGGTTGTGGTGTTAGGAAGCTGTTATCAAGATTCTGAGTCCAATTACTATGGTCGTTTATAGGATGTAGTTGTGCTCAATTATCACGGCAACAAAAAGGTAGTTACATTTAAGTGTAGCTGGTTTGATACTGAAAAGGGGGTTAAAGTTGATCGTAATAGAATCACAACCATGGATATCAAGTCGGTGTTAAATTCTGATGATGTGTACGTGTTAGCAAGTCAAGTGACTTAAATGTATTATGCTCCTAATGTCGTAAATACTCGAAGCCCCTGGTACACAGTAGTCACTACTAAAACATGCTCATTTAATGTTGATAACATGTTTGGTATGGATGAGGCGTTGCAAGAAGATGTGAGCAACCCATTGGCCGTAGTGTTCCATGCTGAAGATGTGGTGAGTACTGATGTCATTGACGTACCTAACGATGACGATGTCGAGGCCACCATACACATGAATGATTATGTAGTCGTTGAGGATGATAATGATGACGAAACTGATCTCGAAACTGAGGATGAGGAAGATACCAAATCCGAGAATGATATACACGTTGATTCTGATGGTTTTGATAACGTGCGTAATTAAAAATGATCTTTCATATTAGTCCTTACCACATATTGTTATATAAACCTTACATATTCGTAATCTACCAATTGTGTTATTGCAGTAGGATATTCATGGCTAGACATAGCGGTGGAGGTCGCCGAGGTGGTGGGCGATCCGAAGATTTGAGACAGTAGCTAACGATGGAGGCTCTTCTTCAAAGCGCGAGTAAGCTATCTTAACTAGGATTTAAATATATCTCAAGTCGTATTAATTACAATGATTATTCAAGTACTATGTTAAATACAATTATTACAGATGCACCTCGTCGATTTATTAATCGAGGGGCTTAACCCAGTATCTTTGGTCATCCGCTTAAGCGATTACTTACGATGATTCGGTGGATGTTGTTTCCAAACGAAGAAGTGTTAATATATTCATACTATTTTTATCAGTTATTGTAAAACACAATTCACATAACACATATTGTTATACTTTTTCTATAGTATACTAGACCTGGTGGCTAAGCACACCCTACATGCGATCTGTTTGACGCATCTCCCGAGAGGGTGCATGCGGTTCAGTCAGTATGCGCGGTACGATGCCACTTTTATATAGACCGTCTTGCGGGAGTTCCATGTAAGTTAAGTATATTATCACTACATAGTTGTATTGGGATGACGAAATCAATTGTTCATAATTTTAAATAATCTTTTGTTATAGGTTTATTATCGCTTTGACCCGAGCATCTCTCAGTCAACTGGCGATGTTGTGATTTAGCATTACGTCACTGCGAATTACTCTGGATGGCTGTATGAGATGCGATAGAAGGCAGCCCGGGCAGTTGTGGACCAGCCCGGGACCACCATCAGAGATCATCAGCCCTACATAGTCTCCGATTTAGCTTTGGGATGCTATGTGTATCAGACCGGGAGGTGATGACTTCAAGAAAAGTCCTAAAAGCGAAGAAGAACCGTGGTCAGCTCCGGATAGTACACAACACTGGTTCTCAGTCGTTCGAGGAGGCGAAGACAGTAAGTGCGTTGTATTTAGTTATTTATGTGTCAAGTTTTCACACAAATACTTAAGACCTAATTTATGAATGTTTGTATTAGGCATTGGGGAGGACCTTGGGCTGAGATCCAACCATGCTAGAGTTTTGGGATCGAGCCCACACGCCTAAGGACGAGCGTGCTTTGTCTCTGGCAACTTTAGCTATCAGGTAAAACTTATCTTACTATTTAGCTTTTAATAATATTTAATCGTAAATAAAATGATATAATTAACATTCGTATACGGAAGACATTACAGGACCGATTTCAGAAGCTTCGGAACGAGCGTATAGCTGAGCTAGAGACTATTAGGAGGGGTTCTGAGCCGTTAGATTCCGCCACCCCTCTTCCCGATATTGTATTAGATCGGGATAAGGAGCTGAGACTATGGGTTGCGTCTCAGGATCCCCTACTAGCGAATTCTAGCAGATATCAGTGTGTCAGTCCGCCGAGGATACCCCAGATATACACTTCCCGGAGGTAATATTTTTTTATGTTTCACTTAAATTATCCGAATTTATCACATTATATAAATTATTATTAGTAATTAAATTTGTATCTCTTTATAGGCTCGGCCAAATAGCCATTATCCGAGAGCACATGTCGGACCATCTCACACGGCAACCTTGGCTTCGATGACGATATCTTTAGCATGATCGATAGAGGCCGTGTCCGATAGGTTCCATACCGATCCGGTCTTTCGGCGTTAGCAGTTGCCTTCCAGTTCTCGTCTTCACTAGATTGCTCAGGATATTATAGCAGGGGCCTCTGCAGAGAATACGGGATTACCACGGGAGCAGTTCGACGCTTGGAGCGCCAAGATGTTCCGGATGGTGATTACCCTCTTGGAGGAGGCTTTTCGTCCGCCCCCACCTACTCAGGTATTCTTATTGTTTATGTTTTTCAATTAAGGCTAGTTTGTTAATTCTCACATATATATATATATATATATATATACGGACTAATGATTTATATTTTTGATTCTATCAAACAGGGTGGTGATGGCGAGCAGACTGGCAATGACGAGCAGGAGCATGAGGCTGAAAACCTTACACCACTAGAGCAGCATCGTTCACCTCCGCCCGATGCATGATTCCACTTTTACTAGTCATAGTTCATTTATATAGTTTGTAGTTCATTTGTATAGTTTGTAGAACTTTTGTATAGTTTGTAGAACTTTTGTATATATTGTAGAACTTTTGTATATATTGTATTGTCTAATTGTGTCTGTACAACTATTGTAAATTATATTGTTCAACATTTATGGAACATTAGCTTATATTTGTAATTGCTTAGCTTATAATACGTTTTGGTGGATATTTGAATGTGAATGTGAATGATAATGAGTTGAAGATTACGTTTTAGTGCTACGTTGCATATTTGAATGTGAGATACAAGTTTATATTACTGTGTATTGGGTTGTGACAGGTTACAGGTACATTAATGGGATTAAACACCTGGAAACTGAATTTTTAAATTCTGTATTAAAAAAAAAGTAGTTACTTCCGACGGAATAATATAGTTACGACGGAAATTCCCTCGGAGATAACAAAAAACAATTTTTAATAATTGTCGAACTATTCTAATTTCAGTCGTAAATACTATATCTTCGACGGAACTACATCCGTCGTAACTATACTATATCCGACGGACATTCCGCTGACCTTAATAAGTAGGCATTTTTTTATAATTTTTTGGCTTATTTTAGTTTTCAGTCGTAAATAATATAATTCTGAGAGAATACATCCGTCGGATATAAACCCATTTTATTTGACAGAAATTTCCGTCGTAAATATTCTGTCGAAAATAATGTATATCCGACGAATATCAGTCGGAAATAAGTGCGTCGAACATACTTTATAACCGACCGAATGCTCGACGGATCTTAATTCCGTCGCGATTATTTACGACTGATTTTTTGACGGGATTTTTCGTTGGAAATAACTTATGTACGACGGAATAGAACTATGTTTGATGGAAAGCTATCTTTTAAGCAAGCTTTGTTCAAGTCCTGGTAATCCACGCAAACTCGCACCTTCCCTCCAGGTTTAGGCACGGGAACAATGTTGGATATCCACTCAGGATATGTGGACACCATGATGATGCCAGCTTGAAATTGTTTCACAATTTCTTCTTTCACCTTTAAACTCCACTCAGGTTTCAATCGCCTGAGCTTTTGCTTGACTGGCTTAAATACCTCTTTAATAGGAAGGCGATGAAGGACAATGTCAGTGGACAAACCCATCATGTCTTCATGAGACCATGCAAACACATCCTGGAATTGGGTTAATAGTGTAACCATGTCATTCCTTTGATTTGGGGTAAGGTCTGAACCAATCTGGATTAACTTAGGGTTTTCTAAGGTTCCGAGATTGAAAGAAGTGGTTTGATCAAGGTTGGGTTTAGGTTTGTCTTGACCCATTCTTGAATTTTGGAGGCACCTCAATGTCATCCTCAGATATCCATCAAATTTGAATTCATCTCTACATCAAAGGTACAATCCTTGTGGAGAAGAGGCACCATGACGCAAGCATGTGCACATCTAAATTCAAGGTCCTGAAACAAAATATGCTTTCACTTAGTATATATGAAACGTTTTGATCATACACAGTGTTAGCATATACTGGCAAAATAAACTATTAATATTGTACAGAAAAATAAGCAGTTATTATATCTACAGGGCAGAAAGAGTTCTGCCCATTTTACCCTTGTTGACAAATGCAAGGAATGCTATTCCAATTGGCAAGGGCAAAGTCCGGGTGGACAGCATTGGTGGAGGAGTTATCATCGTCCTCCTTCTCCCGAATGATGGCCATTACGTCTGGGTAATCATCGTTGGGGGTATATCTGTTTGTATGTTCGTCATGAATGATGATGCGTATGCCCGACATCATTTGGATGATGTCTTGCTTAATTCTTTGTTTCTCCTCTTCCACTACGGGGTTTGAAACAATGATTTCTTTCTCCTTCACCGGTATGGGCTTGGGAAATAACATAGCCATTATATTGGTTGGCACCTTTACAGGAGGTTGTGTAGACTCAGAGTTTGCTGGCAAAGATAAACGCCGCATGATTGAAGCTGAAGGAATCTGCTGATGCTTATGAGAATTCCTATGACTAGAACTGGCAGAATAGCCTAGTCCTAGCTATTTCAATTTTCTTGGTTAATTGAATTGGGTACTTGATACCATGGCGATCTTTACCCAGCCCTTGTCCCGGCTTATGACCTAATGACATCATTTCTTGAGTAGCCGACATTACCTCGGCAGAAATCTAGGGTTTGGGAAATGGCGTTCCAATAGCATGGTATTGGGTATTGCTTACTTCCAAGGCATGAAAACTGACCGGTTCAACATCTGCATTGGCATTGATGAATGGCATGTCCCCGTGTTGAGGACACTCTACTTCAGCGTTAACCATAACTAGGCTATTGTTGATAATATATTTTAGTTGTTGATGAAGGGTGGAGGGGACTGCCCCTGCCATATGAATCCATGGTCATCCCAAGAGCAGGTTATATCCCAAATCTATCTTGAGTACGTGGAAAGATACGCAAAATGTATGGGGACCAATTTCGATTGGCAGTTCAATTACTCCGACCGAATTTCGGCGGGCTCCGTCGAAAGCCTTGATGATAGTATGGCTATTCCTAATTCGATTGAGATTGATATTCATCTTCACTAAGGTAGCGTATGGACAGATATTTAGTGATGAGCCTCCATCTATCAAGACTCCAACTAGCATGTATCCGGAGGACAAGACCGCAATGTGTAACGGTTTGCAATGACCAGTCCCCTCGGGCGGTATGTCATCATCAGTGAAGGATATCACATTGTTGTTGAAAATGCGATCAACCAGATGTTGAAAATTTTCCGTATCAACTGATGTTGGTAGATAGGCTTCTTCTAAAACCTTCACCAAGATCATCCGGTGATCCTCGAACGTTAGGACCAAATCCAAAATTGATATTTGATGTTGAGCTTGTCTTAAGCTTAAAACCACCTTGGCTTCGTTTTGACCCATAGTGCGGTGGAATTTTTCAATCTTCTCCATGGGTATTTTCCCCTTTGATTTGATGGTAGGCTTCATCACCCGTTGGGGAAGATACAGTGGATTTTCCTTCGATACTGTAGCAGTTGTATGTGAGGTGGATCCTTCACCTTCTCCATAATTCCACGAAACTTTGCGCAAGCTAACAATAGGATATCAGGCTCTTGCACGGTAAGTTGATTGGCTCGGGAGCGGCCACTTTCAAAGGATTGTTGCTTCCCTTGAGTTGAATTGTTGGCATTGTGATTTATTTGTTAGCCCTATCAATTTCAGTGGATATGACTGTTACCAAACTCTTCCACTTAGTAGGACATGTATTCTCACTTGCACGTAACACAGTATCATTGTCCGCTAGGTGCAGGACACCACTGTCAATCAGATTTTGGATGAGGTGGCGGAGTGCCCAAAGCATTCTTCTGTGCTGTGACCGCGAGAACGGAGTGATATTAACATACTCCATCAGAATTGTATCGTCTTGAACGGGGGTTGATTGGAGGTAGAAGGGAACTGACCCTTCCTTCATTGATTAACATCTGAAGGATTTCCTCCATAGGTTGGCCTAAATAGGTGAATTCCCTTTTGTTGGCAAAATCCTGACGGGCTTTGGCATTTGCTCTCTTTGTCACTTTGTCTTCCAGCAATTCATTTTCTGAAAGTGACGAGGGAATATTCATGACAAGAGGTAGGATACTTGCATGCTCCTGGCTGATTAATTGACGTGTTACTTGATGCTGATAAGTCACCAGTTCTGTCAATTGCTCAATTTGCTTGCATAGAGCTCTCATCTTACGTTCCATTGTGAACTGAAACTTGGCATAATCCCATTTGTCAACACCATCTTTGAGGGTTTGGGAAGATTCACAGTTCAAATTAGAATTTTGTCCATTTCTCTAATTGATCATGTTGACCTCTTCTTCTTTGTGTTGAGGAAAAGGGTTGTCTTGAATGTGAGGCTGATCTGGTTTGCTAACCACGATCTCACCGTTGTCTATCAGGTCTTGGATCTTGTGTTTCAAGGCCCAACAATCCTGAGTATCATGTCCAGGTGCCCCGGCATGATAAGCACATTTCCGAAAGCAAAGATCGACACCCCGGCCCATTAGGGGGCCGATGGTGGAAGAAGATGCGTAATTTTCTTCTGTGTTGTCAGAAGATTAAGAATGTTCTCGAGGGTGTCCCCTAAGGGTGTGAACACTCGAGGGCGTTTGACTTCTCCACCTTTTGGTATTGGAGGATTCGAAGATTGAGCTTGAAAGGGAGTGTAGTTTCTCCTTTGAATAGGCATGTTCTGATTACCTTTTTGACCCTGTAGTATCAGGGAAACATTTTCCTCTTTCTTTTTATGGACCCTTCGAGGGTTGCTTCCATAATTTTCGGATTGGATGTGATCAGCAACGGCTTTAAGGGCAGCTAGGTCTTGAATTTTTTCGGACTTTAAACCCATCTCAGCCATCTCCCCATGTTTGACCATTTCAGAAAATGGTTTACCGATGTCGGCTAAAACTCTCTCATAGAAAGGAGCTTCTTGTATGTCAATAAAAGTCATGACCATCTCTGATTCTATTATGGAAGGAATAACTTGGGCAGCCAAGCGTCTCCACCTTTGAGCATACTCTTTGAAAGACTTGTTAGACTGTTTCTTGATCTTGGTAATTTGATACCGGTCAGGAGTCATCTGAGACTGAAAGCTGTATTGAGTGAGGAAAGCAAGTGCTAGCTCTTCCCAACTATTGATTTTTGAGTTATCTAATCTTGTGCACCACGAACGGGCTTCTCCAGTTAGACTCTATTGGAATAGCTGCATTCTGAGCTTTTCGTCCTCTGCATACGATCCAAGTTCTCCAATGAACACCTTTAATTATGTGTAAGGATCTCCTAATCCGTCATATTTTTCAAAATCAGGAGTCTTAAACTTTTCTGGATAATGAACACCAGGGAAAATGCAAAGGTCAACATATGAAACACTCCCGTGTGCTCCAATTCCTTTGATAGCACGAAGGGTCTCTTCCATTTGGAGGACTTTCTTTTTGATGTCACCGGTGTCTGGATCTCCAGTGGGATGGGCAGTGTCATGAATTTTGTTGGTCGTATCCAACTGCAGTTCAGGTATTGTGATGACCTGGTTTCCCCCTTGTGTAGAAGATTCAGTATGTACGGGTATTTTTTGACCCTGAGTAGACTGGTGTAGTTCTTTGAGTAAAATAGCCGAATCTGTAATTTGTTTACTTAATCCGTCGAATTCTTGGTGAGAAACTAGATTAAGGTTTGTATTCAGTCGATGATTTACATGATCGATCGTAGCTGCACTTTTTTTGGATTTTGACCGGGTAGTAGGTCCAATTGGTTCCCTGCGAAAGACTTGCATAGTTTAGTCTTTAAGGAATGTGTGCATAATAACATGCTATGTGATGTGTCCTTTTTAGGAGTTTTATCCTGCAAAACGGATGTCAGCTGTTTGGTAATACAGGATAGCATGTATGTATACACATTTCTTCATATTTTTCATTACGTGGAGATATATATGGAATGTAATTACAAGTAATTTGTGTTTACAAGTAATTGAAATGTGAGAGCATGAAGAGACTTTCCTCCGTTTTAGGTTTATCAGAGGCTGACCTATCTTAAGTTACTCTCGCGGCTTTTTGGCATGAAGGTTCTCAAATCATCGCAATTTACTCAACGGGAAGTTAATCCGGTCTTTCAATTAGAGAGAATTTGGGTGGTGCCTTTCCTGAGCCTCGGGGAATTAGTCTTCCCACGAGTCCAGTAATCAAACACCGACGGGATAGCCTCCTGGTGGAGGGACCACACAACATACATTCACATACATCGAGTCTCACCATATGGAAATGATGACATATGCGAAGCACTAATATCACAAACAGATATGGTGCGAAGCACTAAGTGAAATAAGTAAATGCACTCGTACACATTCATCATAAATGTAAATGTAACATCCACACACAAGCAGATAACAGTTTTGAAAAGATTGTAATAGTGGCTTAAGTCCTCTTACTAGAGTCCCCAGCAAAGTCGCCACCTGTCCACGTCGGGATTTTTTAGATGTCCCTTTCCGTTACTTGTTCTTTGGTGTTCTCATTTTAGGTGAGATTTGTTTGAAAAAACAAGTGAAAAAGGTCTGACATGTATAATGTCGACGATGGACTATTCAGAGTCGCCAGTTGGTTTTTTAAATGGTTGTACCAACACAATCGAGAAAAGGTTTGTACATTGACCCAGTGATGTGACACTGCTAAACGGGTCGGTGAAACCGAGATTCATTAGGGTCCGGGGACTTGGTTATGCGGAGGGAAGGTGTTAGGCACCCCCCGACATCCGTGTTACCACGGTGACCGCCTCTTTTCAAGAAACTATTATCTGAATGTGTGTGTGTGTGGGTCAATGTGTTGTTATTTGGAAGTAGTGCGAGGCCTCGTTCGCACCTATATACACAGGGTTTGAATTTATGTAAAAATTTAGTTTTTAGCAAGATATGGCAGTGATGTTTTATAAAAAAGGTTTTTCAAACCCTGATGCTCAATAGTAATTGAGACCTTTTAAACTTCAATTTTATTAAGTGTTCGGCTTGATTGATTTTATTTTACAGATGTGATGCATCCGTATGAAAATAATATACAGAAAAATGTCGACTTCCTCACGGGTATAGAAACCATCTGAGGAAATTCAGACACCGCAGAATAATTTACAAGCTGCTTACAGCTGAAAATATACATCACGGGAACCGAATCTAGATCCAATAGGCTGAATCTGTGATCACATGATTCCTAGGCGCACATCATACCGCAATTTGTATGAAAGCAATAAGCAGGTATATATATAAAAGCGGTAAATATATATATATACACACATGATCACCAGCCACGAAGCACCTCCATAGGCGATCAGGAAATGTAAATAAAGCTGTAAAAGCTATCAACCACCACAGAGGAAACTCCAGGCAGGACGAAACGTAAATAAAGTTGTAAAGCTATCAACCACCACGGAGGAAACTCTAGGCGGGACGAATATATATATAAAAAAAAATAAACGCACCGGATGTAAAATCTGTGCTCATCGTAATGAGTTCGACAACAAACTTATATATATAAGTATATATATATATATATATATATATATATATATATATATATATATATATATAAAGTAGTAAATCTTTAGGATGTAAAATCTGTGCTCATCGAATGTAGTTCGACAACGAGCATATATATATATATATATATATATATATATATATATATATATATATATATATATTGTTAGGTTTGTAATATTCAAGAACGCAATCAAATTGCAAAAATAAGTTTTAAACGTAAAAATCAGAGTTTTAAAATTTTACAAACCATATACCCAGATCACCCTTTATGCACAATTATTAATTAAACGAAAAAGATAACGAATAAGAATCATACCCTTGAAGATTGAGCTTCCTCAGGTACAAGTTCACCTCCAATCCTTTTCGCGTTCAACTTGAATCCATCGGGTTTGGTTCCTTCCTTTGATCAACGTTAGCCACCCAAGTGTTTGGCCTCTAGAGGTGATCCACCAAGGAAGAAGAAAGATTCAAGAAGATGGGTGGTTGGCTAAACCCTAGCTTTTCTATCTCTATAGAAAAGGAGCGTACTCTCCAACCATTGGAATTATCACGTAGTCTTGATATCTGATATAAGACTCCTCTTATAAAGATATCAAGTAACCCTATTAAAATAAGGTATTATTTAATTAAACCCTTTTAATTAAAGGGGCTCCCTAATCTTATTAGGGATAATTAATTAAAATCCTTTAACTAATTTTCTTTCCTAATCCAATTAGGAATAAATGAGAGTACTTATATTAAATTAATTCCTAAACTCTTTTAGAAATTAAAATAATAATAATAATTGTAATAATATTAATAAGACTCCTCTTATTAATTTATATTTAATATTTCTAAAATATTAAATAATAATATTAAGTTATTTAATTTATTCTATTACCATAGATTAAATTAAATATACATAACATATTATTACGATTATGCCATTAACTTCTTAAAATAATTATTCTTCCTTTTATGGTGTGACCCTTTAGGTTCTCCATATTAAAACCAGGTTGTGAATAAATCAATTAGAATAATTCTAATCTTATTTAAATAAATAAATTAAACAATTAATTTATTTAAATAAATAATATTTATTCTCAATAGGATAAGCCTCCCCAGCGATCAACGACTTTCCGGATAATATAGATTTCAACATTAATCATAAAAGAACCTTTGAGTAAATAGTTAAATCTGACAATTCAATCCTTCCACCATACAATGTCCCAATTAAATATAAGACATGGAATTACTGTCAAGTCTTATTTTATTTAATTATATGTATTTCGATCCTTAAATGCACAACTCCAAATAATGCAAATTAGAAACTCCTTTCTAATTTCATTCTGCCTTGGCCAAGGACTACTGGGTTGTCATTTATCGAATCACATAGGACATTTCTCTTCTTTTAATAGAGGTGGTAGATTCTTTATTGATCATACATTATCTCCATGTACAACTTATTATACCCAAGCATACCCTTTGATATACCCTAAGGGTCTTAAGAAATAAGTCAAAGTATAACTCATCATACACAAGATACTATGATGATCTCAAGTCCAAGGATCACTTGTACTACTATCACTACAGGAATTCCTATTGACAGGCAAGTAAAACTCCATTAGGTATTCCTTAGCGAGCCACGCTCAAATTGAACTTATTCTCTAATAAGCACCTACATACTTGCTTTAGTGTCTCCACACAAATGATCATGAGATCAATCATCCTCATCCAATGAGTAAGTTAACGTATGTACCAATCTATCCGGATTCACTAATCCCCAATTTAGTAATCCAATGATTGGGAACTATTTTAGTTTTAAGCTTTCTAAGAATTTAGATCTCATTAGAATGATCATCATCATTATTCTAAAAGCATTGCTTAAAACTATGGGTTTATCACATATTATAAAACAGCATCATGTAGATAATTAAAAGCCTTTAATAAATTAATACTTTTTATTAATAAATGAATAAGATTGTTACAAAGTATATGCTTTATCATCAAACATGATTGGCTTGTGTGCATACTACTTTCATATATATAAGCAAATAAATGCTCCAGACCGAAGTCTATGCTCAATCGAGGCATAACTCGATAATGTTAGTCCATATATATAAATATATATGTATATACAAACTGAAATAAAACTACGGACCGAAGTCCGGGTAAACACACGCAACACGACTCTCAACGTGAAGAAGAATGTGTGCAGAGATGAAGAGAAAGGCTTTAAAGTGTGTGAGAAGGCTTATAGTGGACTGCCAAAGAAGGCTTCTATATCTTTAAAGTTGGTAAAACACTGGCTTTTGTAAGTACAAAAGTAGCTATATATGAGCTCACAGGTGTTTAAAATGGGAAAACACTCAGTATATAGCAAGTACGGAGCAAATTTGACAGGGCTTCCTCGCTCTTCCTCTTCTCAAAATGGCCACCCCAAGCCCTCTAATTATAGAGGGGGGGAGCCGCAGGTGTACCTGAGGCTTCCCGGGTTGCCCCGGGTTTCTCGGGTCGGGTCGTCTCGTAGTACATGCACGTAGGCACTGTAATGTCCAGTCGAACTTTTAGAATTGCAATTCGGGCATCCGACTGAGGTATATAGGACCTATTTCGGATCGTCGTTGTCAAGAATTGTACAATGGCATAGCATTAGAGTTTGTACGAAGTCATTGAAGATGGGATGGTGCCCTCTAGTCTTCAAGCTTCAACTTCTATCCGTTACCCCGCACAATAGTCACTCAGGATTGGTTTTCCTTGATTCTTATGGGACATCGTTGTGTAGAGATGTGTGTATAAAATGTTGAGACGACGTGATATGGCATCATGTTGGCAAGATGACGAGGTTTCCCCTCACCGGTGTTATTGCCGGTTTGGGTTGATAAAGCAGACGTTGCTCAGGGCTTCGCTGAGATTGGACTGCTGCAAGTGTTGAAAGTCCTCAGTGTTAACTCTAAGGTGTGTCTGTTCTCCGGTGTTATCTCCGAGTAGGTACTGTGTGTCTCGTTGTGAGCGCCGAGATTGAAGCTGATTGCATTTAAAACAAGCATTTCCGGGGTTATCACCGAAACTGCATTCCTTGGGGTTATCACCAAGGTTGGTATCTATTCCCATGATTGGGACTGAGATTGGATATCTAGGGGTTATCTCCGAGATTAATCGGTCTTCTCTGGTGTGAGTTCCGGTATTGGATCTGCACGCCTCGGGGTTATCTCCGAGGTTTGGAATTGTTACTTCCGGCAAGGTGTGTGTCATGGGTTGATTTGAACTTCCCAGTAGTATCCTAATGGATGTGAACTGTCTTCCAGGGTTCTCTCTTGAAAAACGAATCTGTCCTCCTGCAAGGTTAGTGATAGGTGTACAGAAAATTTTGAGTGTCTACAGGCACAATAGCCCAGCTCGAGCCCAAAAAGACCCTTAACACTTGAAACCATAAAGAAGAAGAATAAACACTTTAACTGCGCAAAGAACATCGGCCACAACACAAGCAGTAATCAAGAAGGTAACCTCCAAAGAAGAGCCCCAACATTAACCCCTAGCAAAGAACTCCCATTTCCAAGTACCCGGTACCATATGTCAGCCCACCACAAGACCAACAACAGTGCAACAACTAGTCAGAAAGGGGTTTCCCAAACCTGAGAAATCATAGTATGCACAAATTGATCCAGCTGAGGAAAGAGAAAACGGTATGGCAATATCACAGCATTAGCCCCAACTCTTTCCCACTCCCATGCCCAAAATCTCCTTAACAAATTTTGTGACGCCCTCAAAATAGGTATACATCACCCATTCTGAGTCGCCAAATACATGACACAGAAACAACTACAACTTCATTAATACAATTGTCGTGCAAAATATGACAACACATAAACTTTGAGTTTAAATACAAATATTGTCTTTTAGACAATATCCACACTCAAATAAGTCCTCATTACAATTATTGATACACTATTTTACAAAATAGTGAGGACTACTAAAACAACTGTCTTGAACCATTACTCCACACCACAAGTAGTTCCCGATATATTCTCGTCTCCTGAGAAGAAAAATAGAACAAAAAAGAAAAGGGTGAGCTCAACTAGCCCAGTAAAGAATATTATGACTAAGATAATGTACAACAAAATATCCTTAGTCTACAATAGGGAAAAATCTGATAGAATACAATAGAAAAAAAGTTTTAGATTAACAACTGCAGCGGAAACAACAATTTATTAGAAAAGTTAAGTAGAAAATGAAATCTACTATCATCTATGAATTTAAAAGTCCATCATCAATATTTTATCCCTGTAACGTCAATCAATATACATCTTGAATCAAATAGTCATCTTTGCACTACAGGCCAAAGATATTAATCAGTCGGTCATGTTCATCTCAACACCTGTTCATCTTTGCACTATGGGCCAAAGATATTCATCATAAAATCATTCATCTTTGCACTACAGACCAAAAGATATTCAGTAATATCATCATTTATGACTGAGGATGATGAAAAATATATTTTAAAGAAAACGAATCTAGTGAGACAAAAGAACAAATAGTAAGGATTCGTACTTCGGTTTATCCATGTTCAAAAATACTCCATAATAAACTATTCAGGAGCGTAATTCAAAAATAAAGATCAAAACATGTATACAATCAAAGATAGGAACCATAATGAGATAATCTTGGACACGAAAAGAAAATTTAATTTTTACGTGAATAGTAAGGTCGATCAAGTGAATAGTTCCGTATACGTGAATAGTAACTCCGACACTAAAAGGTAGAAATTCCACAAGAAAAATCATCATGCTTCGTGAATAGTACTCGTGAATAGTAACTCGTGAACTCATGAATAGTAACTCCGACATGAAAAGATAAGAATTTCACAAGAAAAATCTTACCAATATTCTGGTATAATGATATTGAAAGAAATAATATCATTTATAAAAAAATAACACCTCTTGCCACAAAAAGACAGTACTTCTGACTGTAATACAGGATATAACGCTGAAAGAAACTTGCACCGTATAGTAACACTCAAAGTATCAAAATACTCACAAGAATACGCTCGATAATATAGAGAGAAAAAAACTTCAGATTCTGGTGTGATTTTCAATTCTAACCTAAGCACCCTATTTATAGAAAAATGCTTAGAACACCAAAGCAGAAAATTTAATAAAATATTAATATATATATATATATATATATTAAATTTTCTACACCCACCTTGAATAATCCAATTTTAGCATGTTTAACAACAAGTGGAGCTCACCAACCATAACAAAAACGTTTTTATTAAAAAAAATTTAAAACTTCAAAAATCAATTATTCCGGAACTTCAATAATTCATAATAAATAGACCTTTTATCAGAAAAATTCAAATCTTATGTCCTTCCATAGGAAATTCAATTCTCTACAACTTTGTAGAAGAAAGTTTTTCCAAATTCCAAACAAAAATTGACCGAAATCCACAAACGGACGATTTTGCAGGCTATAATCAAATTTCAATCAAAAATGTGGTCCATCAACACACAAAACATATGTTAACATTTTTTTAACAAAAATACTCTTCCTCCTCATTTATTCATATATCACACATTCATTGTACAAATATCACCATTATTATATTATTAAAATATAATAATATATTTAAATCAATTATTTTATCATAAAAGATAAAATATCAATTTTCAACAATTGTCACATTAAAAATTTTCTCCATCTATATCCACATAAAATAAATATTTTTCTTATCATATAAATCAATAATTAATTATTCACAAATAATATTACAGAATCACAATAATGACAACCAGGCCGTTCCCAGGAAAGAGGGGATTTCCGATAAGGATTTCTCCTTATTGGCGCGCAATTAGGTGACCAAACTTCTCCTTAGACAAAACTTTATAGACATTGCCAATAATGCTATTTAATAATATTATTCAAATAATATGAATTATTGATCTGATAATGGAAAATAATGTGTAGTGACAATTATTGAAACAACAATAATATAAAATATCAACGTAGCAATTATTGAATCAATAAAATAAAATATTGAATATTAATTACTGTAACAATTATTGAGTACTGCCTTCTTACATAAGAATCAATAATTGGTGCAATACTGCAAGTATCTTCTTGCAACGACCACAGCGTATTCTTGTGCTTTAACCAACGGGTATTCCAACAATGTTAATTCAGTAATAACTTCTACCGATTATTTATGAAACCTCATACTTGTCGTTTTCTTCATCCAATCGCTTTTTGTTATGGGGCCCACACAAGGCTGTGTCGTCGTACGAATATTCTCCGACAACAAGAATATTTCATGACCAAACGAATATTCCCCGACAATAATTTTATAACCACTTGCTTATTTAAAAAATATTTGCGCATTTTACCCATAACTAACCACATTAATCAAATCAACCCCTTACTATTTCAAAATAATAATTAGAGAAAATTAAATCTTTATTTATAAAAAGTTGGGGCCTTACAACCTCCCCTCCTTATGAAATTTCGTCCTCGAAATTGACATGCGTAGGACATGCTTCTTCCTATCCAAGATCTTGAGTGGTACCTCCTCATAACGTTAAATCTTACGCTATCTCAAATGCGGTTCTAACTTCAATAATGTGGTTGGGTCATCCACATATTTACGTAACATCGATACGCGAAAAATGTTATGAACACGCGTCATACTTGGCGGTAAAATGTGTCTATAGGCCACAGTTCCTACTTGACCGAGAATCTCAAATGGACTAATAAATCGAGGTTTGAGCTTTCCTCACATCACCGATTCTCGCTTTTGGAATAACGACTTCTTGCATCTTATTCTTCATATTCATCAACTCCAGGTCTGTAGCTTAAGCAGCTTTAAATTTATCGATTAAAGTTGATTCCAATCGTATATTCGTTATCTTCACGCAGGTTCGTGGAATCTTTAACTCTATCTCAATCTTCTATAAGTCGTACGAAATGGGTCTTTGTGTTAACAATATCGCACTCGTAAACACATACGATCTTTTACTCAACGCGTCAGCTACCACGTTCATTTTTTTCAGGATGGTATTGAATGGTATGGTCGTAATCTTTCAACGACTCGAGCCAACGTCGTTGCCATATATTGAGATCTTAGAAGCTCTTCTCACATTCCTCGCTCCATTCGAATTTTGTATCTTTTTGAGTCAGCTGAGTTAATAGAGTATCGATTCGAGAAAATCTTTCCATGAATCTCCGATAGTAACCAGCTAAGCCTAGAAAGCTACTTATTTCAATTACTGACTTAGGTTTCTCTCAACTGTGACTCATATCCCAATCTTGGATAGCACTCTCAATGGCACCTATCAAATTACCACCGCACGAATATGACGTCCCCTACAGAGTGTCTGGTTTCAGTGCATTCCACAAAGGAAGTCACCAGATAGAGGCTAAGGTACCAACTCCTATAGTTAGGTTTTTAAATCTTGAAGTTCAATAGGAGCCATTCGATATGAGATTTTAGAAATGGGTTTTTTAACGGGTTTAAAGTCGATAAAAAATTCAATATCATGCTCTGGGGTAGGCCAGGAAGTTCTTCAGGAAATACGTCAGGAAATTCACTAACAACAAAATATTATTCAAATATGACGTATTCAAGTCCATGACATGGGTAAGAAAGCTTGACATCCATTTTTCAATAAACGAATGGCTTTATGGCTTGATATGACAGTGATTGACTTTAGTGGTTTGGTTGCTTGAATTCGCATAACAGGTTGGTTAGGAATATGAAAACTAACAACCTTACGAAAATAATCAATTTTAGCATGATGAGTGGTTAACCAATCAATCCCTAAGATCACATCAAATGAAAGAAATAATATCATTTATAAAAAAATAACATCCCTTACCTCAAAAAAGAATTAAGATCGTATGTCTGTGATATATTTGAAAGAAACTTGCAGATCAGATATAGCAACACTCAAAGTATCAAAATACTCACAAGAATACGCTCGATAATATAGAGAGAGAAAAACTTCAGATTCTGGTGTGATTTTCAATTCTAACCTAAGCACCCTATTTATAGAAAAATGCTTAGAACACCAAAGCAGAAAATTTAATAAAATATTAATATATATATTAAATTTTTTACACCCACCTTGAATCATCCAATTTCAACATGTTTAACAACAAGTGGGGCTCACCAACCATAACAAAAACGTTTTTATTAAAAAAAATATTTAAAACTTCAAAAATTAATTATTTTGGAACTTCAATAATTCATAATAAATAGCCCTTTTATCAGAAAAATTTGAATATTATGTCCTTCCATAGGAAATTCAATTCTCTACAACTTTGTAGAAGAAAGTTTTTCCAAATTTCAAACAGATATTGACCGAAATCCACATACGGACGATTTTGCAAGCTATAATCAAATTTTAGTCAAAAATGGGGTCCATCAACACACAAAACATGTGTTAAACATTTTTTGTAACAAAAATACTCTTCCTCCTCATTTATTCATATATCACACATTCATTGTAAAAATATCACCATTATTATATTATTAAAATATAATAATATATTTAAATCAATTATTTTATCAGAAAAGATAAAATATCAATTTTCAAAAATTATCACATTAAAAATTTTCTCCATCTATATCCGCATAAAATAAATATTTTCCTTATCATATAAATCAATAATTAGTTATTCACAAATAATATTACAGAATCACAATAATGACAACCAGGCCGTTCCCAAGAAAGAGGGGGCTTTCCGATAAGGATTTCTCCTTACTGGCACGCAATTAGGTGACCAAACCTCTCCTTAGACAGAACTTTCTAGACATTGCCAATAATGCAATTTAATAATATTATTCAAATAATATGAATTATTAATCGACAATGGAAAATAATGTGTAGTGACAATTATTGAAACAACAATAATATAAAATATCAATGTAGCAATTATTGAATCAATAAAATAAAATATTGAGCAAGTAATTATCGTAACAATTATTGAGTAGTGCCTTCACGTAAGAATCAATAATTGGTGCAATACTGCAGTGTGCTATCTTGTGCAACACCTCATTATTATCGTGCTTTTAACCACCACTATTCCAATTGTTAGCAGTAATAACTACATCGTTATTTATGAAAACTCATACTTGTCATTTTCTTCATCAAATCGCTTTTCGTTATGGGGCCCACACAAGACTGTGTCGTCATACGAATATTCTCCGACAGCAAGAATATTTCACGACCAAATGAATATTCCCCGACAAAAATTTTATAACCACTTGCTTATTTAAAAAATATTTGCGCATTTTAACCATAACAAACCACATTAATCAAATCAACCCCTTACTATTTCAAAATAATAATTAGAGAAAATTAAATCTTTATTTATAAAAAGTTGGGGCCTTACACATTTTTAGACCTCAACAGTATCCCATATCAAAACTAGCAACAACAGAGCAACTCCCCAGCATAATCCAGACATTTTAGTATTGCAGTGCAACTCCTAACTCAACATCAGTGTCACGGAACACAGTCACAAGTCAGCCCACCCAACACACCCGACACAACAGATCCACCAGCAGTGAAAGACCGACAGGAATGCAGCAACCAGTCACCAAATTGGCCAACATTAATACCTATTAATGTAGGTGCAGCATAACCAACCAAAACAGAAGCCCTAACCATCCAAAGACCCATAATGCCGAAACCCCACATGGTGGTTCCCCTCCCCATCGAAACAAACCAGTAACAACTTATAAAATAAGATGGTGAAAACATGATCTGGACTTTAATTTCTGAAATCTAGCATTTGTGTGAAGATGTGACAATAATTGAATCAATAATATGAGAAATATTATGAAGCAATTACTGTAGAAATAATTGAGTATAACTGAGTGACTTCTTACGTAAGCATCAATAATCAATACCGTGTGTTACTATGCAACCACGCGTTTTACTATTCTTCTACCACCGGGTATTTAAACAGTTTAACGGTAAAACTTTCGTCGTTATTTTCATAAAAATATATTTCTGTCATTTTGTAACTCTGACAGTAATTCCGTAGCGGGGTCCACCAATGATTGTGTCGTCATACGGATATTCCCCGACAAAAAAGAATATTCCCCGACCAAATGAATATTTTATGATAACTTGCTTACTTTGCAAAATTTTCAAATATCACCCTTAACTTTAACCTTTTATCAATATAACCATTTACTAAATAAAATAATTATTATAAAAAAATTGAATACTTTCATTTTATAAAATTCGGGGTCTTACAATCTCCCCTCCTTATGAAATTTCACCCTCGAAATTTATGTACCTGGTAGTTCGAAGAGATGAGAATACCTTACTTTCTTTTTGGATTGTACCTTCCCGGTTATTTCCTCTGTATCAATTTTCCCATTGCTTATCTCCTGTATTTCAGATATCATTCTAGAATACATCTTCAAAATAAAGGTTAATTGGCATGCCACACATGTTATCCATATACTCTGATCGACCAATTAAATAACAATTAAGTTTAGGTAGGTCATACTAGCAAAGGATTAACCTGTCTCTCCCCTCCTATTTCTAGCCTCACATCTTAGCCAGGGATCATATCCCTAAGCTTTGATACCAACTATGACGCCCCCAAAATAGGTATACATCACTCATTCTGAGTCTCCAAATACATGGTACAAAAATCAAATACAAACTTCTTTTATACAATACGACAAAACGTAGCTGAGAGTTTTTACACGAATATTGTCTAATAGACAGTATTCAAACTCAAAAAGGAGTCCTCATTACAATTATTATCACACTATTTTATTAAATAGTGAGGAATACTATAGCCACCATCTCGGACCATCACTCCGTTCCCCGATTAGTCCCGGCAACGTTCTCATTTCCTGAAGAGAACAATGAAAGCAAAAGGGTGAGCTCAACTAGCCTAGTAAGAAATATTTTGACTAAGATAATGCAGAATAAATTATCGTTAGCCTTCAACAGTGTTAAACAATAAACAACAAGTTTAACTGCAGCAGAACAAGAAATCCATTAGAAGAGTCAAGTAGAGCATGATATCTACTATCTTCTATGATTTAAAAAGTTTATCATCAATTTTATAGCTAAGACTCAGCTTAACAAATAATCCACATCACTAAATTATCCATGCACTACGGGCCAAGGATATTCATTACTATCACGTCCACAAATTATTCATGCACTACGGGCCAAGGATATTCATGTAATCACCAATGGTCATGATCATACCAACAACTGTCCATCAATGCACTACGGGCCAATGAGGACTTTTACCACATCATTTGTAACATTATGGGTCATGATTATATCGAATGATCCCTGGTCATAATAATACCAATCAACAGTCCAACTATGCACTACAGCTAAAGATGACTTTCATCACAATATAAGCATGAGGATGATGACAATGATATAAGAATGCAATTAAATGAAAGCAAAGAATAAAATTTAAAGATTTATAATTTAATTTATCCATAATTCAATAATGTCCAAATTGTCAACATGATACTACTTTGTGGAGTAAAATTCAAGAATAATATTGTATCAAAAATGATTTGGATGGAAAAGAAATCAATTTTTGTCATAAATAGTACCCAGGGTGAATAGTACCCCGTGAATAGTACTTTGTGAATAGAATCTGTGAATAGTACTTCGTGAATAGTACTTTATAAATAGTACTCATGAATATTATTTAATGAATAGTACCCCGTGAATAGTACTGTATAAATGAATAGTACCCATGAATAGTACCTGGCATAAAAAGCTTAAAATTTAACAAGAATGTTCCGAAAATATCCTTGTGAAACGATACTAGATGAAGTACAAATTTCAAGGATATTCTACTAATTTCACAGAGTATAGAAGCAATACTTTAACAAAATGAGTGTAGAATTACGAATACAAAACGAAATAATATTACTCATATACTACAAAGTATGGAAGAAAATATTATTTCTTACGAATACTGAACAAAAATAATATCCCTTACAAATAAGAAATAAATAACATCCTACCTTAGAAGAAGACTGGATACTGAAATAGTGAAGTAGCATACTACTCTTCTTCTTTCTCTCTATAGCTTCTCTCTCTATAATTGATCTTGTGAATCTTAGTGAATTGGTGAGAATGAAAGAAGAATTATCTTCTATTTATAGGAAAACATAGTTTCAATAATTACACGTTATTTTGGGGCTCGAATTATTACAGTATAATACCTTCATCTTTTCCTCCATTTTTAATTTAGCCCTACAAGTAGTATCAAACTTGCACCACCTCTTCTAATAGTACATGGATATGAATCAATAGTACATGCATGTGAATTAATAGTTCCATTCATGTGAACAAATAGTTATATGCATGTGAACTAATAGCAGTTAATTGCTCATTTATCCGAGTAATTACCCGATTTGTCAATATAACCTCCAGAAATCAATTATTATCGAAATAAATGTCGATTTCCACTAATACTAATAATCCCAACACAATGGAAATATCAATTTCATCTTTAATCAACACGAACTTATTCATCATTAATATTATAACTAACAATATTTAACAACCAGATCATTCCCAGGAAAGAGGGGACTTTTCGATAAGGATTTCTCCCTCTTGGTGCCCAATTAGGTGACCAAACCTCTCCTCGATAGAACTTTCTAGACATCATTAATATTGCAAATAATAATATGAATAACTTTGTCATCTCAATTATTGATTTAATAATAATAAAATATTATGCAGATGATATTATGACAATAATTGAATCAATAATATGAGAGATATTATGCAACAATTACTGTAGCAATAAGTGAGTATAACTTAGTGACTTCTTACGTAAGCATCAAAAATCAATACCGTGTGCTACTATGCAACCACACGTATTACTACTCTTTTACCACCGGGTAATTCAACAGTTTAATGGTAAAACTTTCACCGTTATTTTCATAAATATATATTTATGTTATTTTCTAACTCCGACAGTAATTCCGTAGCGGGGTGCACCAATGATTGTGTCGTCGTACGGATATTCCCCGACAAAAAGAATATTCCCCGACCAAATGAATATTTTATGACAACTTGCTTACTTTGAAAAATTTTTACATATCACCCTTAACATTAACCTTTTATCAATATAACCATTTACTAAATAAAATAATAATTATAAGAAAATTGAATACTTTCATTTTATAAAATTCAGAGTCTTACAAGGTCCCATAAAATCGATCCCCCACACATCAAAAACTTCCACTTCTAGGATCATGTTGAGTGGCATCTCATTCCGTTTAGATATGTTGCCCACCCTTTGACATCGATCATAATTTTTCACGAACAGATGTGCGTCTTTGAAAATGGTGGGCCAATAAAATCCCGCTTGAAGGACTTTGGTGGCCGTTCTTTCACTTCCATAATGTCCCCCGTATAAGGATGCGTGGCATGTGTGTAAGATACTATCCACTTCGCTTTGTGGCATGCACCGACGAATCATTTTATCTGCGCACTGTCTAAAAAAAAGGCTCATCCCACATATACCATTTTACATCAAGTAGGAATTTCTTCTTTTGATAACGTGTCAAGTCTGGAGGAAGGATATTTCTCACCAAGTAGTTAGCAAAATTCGCATACTATGGAAATTCAGAACTAACCCCAAACAATTGTTCATCTAGAAATGATTCATTGATCAACACTTTATCTGCCTTGTCTTTGTCCGGATTCTGCAATCTTGAAAGATGGTCTGCCACCTGATTTTTTGTCCTCTTCCTATCTTTGATTTCTACGTCAAACTCTTGAAGGAGTAGAATCTAACGAATCAGTCTAGGCTTTGTGTCTTTCTTGGAAATTAAGAATCTTATGGCCGAATGGTCGGTATAAACTACAACCTTTGTTCCAATCAAATACGAGCGAAATTTATTAAAGGCATACACGACCGCAAGTAATTCCTTCTCGGTGGTTGTGTAATTCAGCTGAGCATCCGTGAGAGTTTTACTCTCATAGTAGATTGCATGAAATTTTTTATCTCGGCGTTGTCCCAAAACAACCCTACCGCATAATCACTAGCATCACACATCAGCTCAAATTGCATGGTCCAGTCCGGTGCTACGATTACAGGTGATGTCGTCAATTTCTTCTTTAGATTCTCAAATGACGATAAACACTCTTCATCGAATCTAAAAAGTACATCTTTCTCCAATAAACTGCATAATGGTTTTGCAATCTTGGAGAAGTCCTTTATGAACCGACGGTAGAATCCAGCATGTCTGAGAAAACTTTGAATCCCCTTTACTGATGTCGGTGGTGGAAGATTTTCAATTATTTCTAATTTGGCACGGTCCACTTCCAACCCCTTTGCTGAGACTTTATGCCCAAGGATGATTCCTTCTTCAACCATGAAGTGACACTTTTCCCAATTAAGCACTAGATTGGTTTCAACGCATCTTTTAAGTACCATGACCAAATTCTCTAAATAATTGCCAAAGGAATCCCCATACACTGAAAAGTCATCCATGAATACCTCTACATTGCGTTCCACTATATCTGAGAATATTGCCATCATGCATCTCTAAAAAGTTGCTGGTGCGTTACAAAGTCCGAATGACATCCTCCTAAAGGCAAAGGTGCCATATGGGCATGTGAACGATGTCTTCTCTTGGTCTTCCGGTGTAATTATAATCTGAATTTAATCTGAATAGTCGTCTAACAAACAATTGTAATCATGCCCTTCCAATCTATCTAACATCTGATCAATGAAAGGTACGGGAAAGTGATCCATTCGGGTTGCGTTGTTAAGTTTCATGTAATCCATGCACACCTTCCAACCGGTCACTGTCCAAGTCGGTATCAGCTCATTGTCTTCATTGGTCATGATTGTCATACCACCTTTCTTTGGGACATATTATACTAGGCTCACCCATGAGCTATCTGAGATAGGATAAATTATCCCAACATTAGGCCATTTCAGAATTTCCTTCTTAACTACCTCTTTCATCATCTTCCAAGAGGATCTTATACATATAGAATGATGGGCTTATCCCTTGATATCGACAATGGTCCATCCTATAGTAGATTTGTACTCTCGGAGAACCCTCAGCAGCTTACTTTCTTGCAAGTCGTTAAGTGCAGATGTAATAATAACAAGTAAAGTAGATGAATTACCCAAAAATGCATACCTGGGGTGTGTAAGAAGAGGTTTGAGTTCTAGTGCGGGTGGTTGTGACACCCCCAAATCTAGGTACTTCATTTCCACAAGATTTGGTGTTCACTTAATCAAAACATTCATATCTAACTACCCAATCATAATAAAATTGAATAATAAAATATGCCCATACAGGATTACGTTAATAAAAATTATCTCCCAGGTTATCTAACCTTTAATTACAATCATTTAAATGCGGAAATTAAATTATTACATCACATCATTATTAAAAGTCTATCATCATAACGATAAAATAAAATTACAAGTCTTCATCACTTGTACATTTTTTTCCTTTCCTTTGCTAGTTGTAGGTTCATTTACCTTCTCAACCTTAGCTGCAATAAGTGTATAAATATGCAAGAGTGAGCAAACAAAGCTCACTTGAAATAAAAATAAATAACTTTACAACATTTGCCAAATAATAGGCTCAATAGAACTGAATGATATCTTCTATTAACATTCTGAAATATACTACTGAGGGTCTAATGACCACGAACCATGTCCACAGTTATAAGTAATCTTTCAACTTTAACTTTAACAGTCATATGACTATAAGGACTCCATGTACTTAGGAGGATAAATCCTTCGTATAATGTATTGTGCACAAACATTTCAACGCTAAGCGTAAACCCCTAAAAATAGGGTAGTTCATCTCAGTATTTAGAGTACAAGTCTGCACCAAAGAAAGTTTGGTTTGGATAAGCTTTTAAGGGTAATTTGAAGTTTAACGATCATCAACTAGGGAACTAGTTGAATAAACAATGCTTGATAACACAATAGTTGTTTAATAACAACATAACTTAGAACATTTGAGAATCATAGGTGAACTGACTATATTCTAGACTCATGCTTGAAACAACTAGAGAGCATAAGTATTGATCAAAATAAAGAAATGATAAACCTTGGCTTGAACAATAATAAGCTAGGTCTATAATCTTGTCAAATTAGAATTTTAGTTACCGAACATGCATTAGTTGATAGCAAGCTAGAAACAATGCTTACTCCACATAGTAATAAAATATACAAAGTGATTGAACCATTCAACACAAGGAATTAAGGTTCAAGAA
This sequence comes from Panax quinquefolius, assembly GCA_020205615.1. NCBI lineage: Eukaryota > Viridiplantae > Streptophyta > Magnoliopsida > Apiales > Araliaceae > Panax > Panax quinquefolius. The sequence continues at coordinate 62,411,861 of CM035172.1, forward strand.
ACATTTATTATAAAAGAATAAACTAAAGAAACTTGTTTAACTATAAACAAGTTGCAGTAAGTCAACAATGATTAGAATTCCAATAATTTAGAATTAAAACATGCTCAATATAATAGATGAGATTTTGGAACTTATATCATCATAAATAACTAGATACAAGAAACTTGCTCAATGTAAAAGGATATTTTTAGAAACTTGCTCAATCAAAAGAATGAAGTTACCTAATGTAATAATAGAACTAACTCAACGAAAGTGTAGAGTTAGAAAACTTGCCTCGAGTGTAAGCTAAAATATTAAGACTCGTGTTCACCTATACACAGTATTAAAACCACAACATCTATTAGACATACTAATATTCACTTTTCAATATAAAACCCATTACTAGCTAAACTTGTTATTTTAGCACACGTCTTATTCTACCATTTATATTTCAGAATTCCCAAGTGTTAACATCACAACACTTAACTAACCTTCATTGAATAAACTAAGTTATAACACAACACGTTCATGACTTATAAATCATTTTTACAAATTTGAATTTACAATCCACATAACACAACTTTGTTTAACCTTGTTATTACATGGTTCTCCCATTAACCTAACATTAAGCTAAGTTACATTGAATGACCAAAGTCTTCAGAATTAGCAGACTACACCGTTTCGAGACAGGCAATCGCATGACCGCTTTGTTTTATATTTGGTTTATCAGCGCCGCTTGCTTGACCAACGGGTAGTTGCGGTCGCGCTTATTATACGATTCCGATTTTGTAGAACATGGTTACGACACTTTTCATAAGCCAACTAACATGAATTTTACCCACCAAACAGTGATAATAACACGTAAAAATGGTATATAACTATCACAAACATATTTGTGAACATATTCCACCAATTAAAATAATTTAACAACAATTTAAGCTAGGTTAATTTTTCAAATTCCATGATTTTCATATAAAACTCAAATTTTGATATTCATCCCAAAAATCATCACTGGGACTTCAATACTTGGCCAAATCACTTCATTCAAATTACGTTATGCTCGTTTCTTAATGAACTAACATATACCAGACTCAATTTACAGTTTCACAGAGCATAACAAAACATTGTTGTGATACTCATAAACACATATAATATCAAAGTTGTGAACATACCTTCAAGTTAGCTTGCACAACCTTGCAATTGCAGACAATTTTCTTAGGTTTCACTCTCAAACTCTCTCAATTCTCTATGTAATTCTCTTAGTCTTAGCAACTAGAATGAAAACACTGATAGCTATAATGCGTAAACTCAACTGATAGACAAACGTAGGAAATAAACTGATAATCTTAATACGCCCATTTAATAAAATAACAGTTACAAAAACTAACGTATATATTATAATTATATTATATTTATTATTTTAATTAGATTTTATTTATTCTATTTATTTTATTTAAAATTCAAAAATTAGAAAATCCAAAAGACATAAGGCTTGTTTGGCAAAACCCTTTAAATTTAAAGAATTAATATCCTTGAACCTTGTTTGGATAAAACTAAATTAAACTACTACTTTAATTTATTTTAATAACTCCTTATAATATAGTTATTTGTCACACTTTATTTAATCAAGCTTTCATATTTAATTTAATTAATTTAAATAATAATTAATTAACTAAATCATTTAATCACATAACTCAATACAAATAATTAACCATTAAATTGAAATATCAATATAATAATAATTTCCTTAATTCATTAATTAATTATTTAACAAATAATTAAACAAATCAAATCAAATCAATTAAACAAATGTTTATTCAACGATAAACACATCTATTAAATATTTATATAACTCAATAAATATTTAATATTATAATTAAAATTCTGGAATGTTACATCATTCCCTCCTTACATGGATTCTGTCCTCAGAATCATAAGTCAAACAATCAAATCGTCACATTCTTCCCTACTTACAAAGATTCTGTCCCCATAATCGAAGACATAGATTAAACAAATAACTCAGGGTAATTCTTCATCATTTCATCTTCGAGTTCTCACGTAGCCTCTTCGACATTGTGGTTTCTCCATATCACCTTCACAAAAGGTATCACTTTATTTCTGAGCACTTGTTCTTTCCTATCGACTATCTGGATAGGAATCTCTACATAAGACAAATCTTTATCGAATTGCAATGGCTCGTACTCGATCACGTGCTTGTAATCAGGTTTATACGGTCGTAACACCGAAATGTGAAAAACATTATGAATGTTTTCCAATTCTGGAGGTAGAGCTACCTCATAAGCCACTTCCCCCACTCTTCATAGTATCTCGAATAGTCCAATAAATCTTGGGCTGAGCTTTTCGTTCTTGCCAAAATAAATTTTCCCCTTCCAAGGAGAAACTTTTAGAAAAACTAAAATTCTAACTTCAAATTAGCGATTCTGCCTGTGTTGATCGTCATACTTTTTTTTATGTCTTTGGCTGCTACCAATCTTGTCCTGATGAGTTTGAAAACCTCAGTAGTTTGTTGTACTAGTTCTGGTCCTAACAGTTGGCATTCACCTACTTCATCCCAGCATAGTGGAGTTCTGCACTTTCTGCCGTATAATGTCTCGTAAGGTGGCATGCTGATGCTCGCATAGTAACTGTTGTTGTAGGAAAATTCCACCAACGGTAAATGTTCTTCCCAGCTCCCTTTGAAATCCATGATGCATGCTCTCAGCATATCTTCCAACGTTTGGATTGTTCGTTCACTTTGCCCGTCGGTTTGCGGATGGTATGTTGTACTCATTCGTAATTGTGTTCCCATACATTCTTGTAGTCTCTTCCAGAAGTTTGACATAAATCACGGATCTCTATCTGATACAATTGTCACTAGCACTCCATGCCTCGAAATGATCTCTTCACACTTCTCCGTCCAAACAAATTTTACCGCTTTCCTTGTCAAATTTGTTAGCGGAGTGGCTATCTTAGAAAAATCTTTGATAAATCTTCTATAATAACTGGCTAGTCCCAAGAAACTCCTTACCTTCGACGGTGTTCTGGGTTGTTCCCAATTGATTACAGCTTTCACTTTTAATGAATCCACTGAAATCCCATCCTTGTCAATCATGTGCCCAAAAAATTGTACATGATTTAGCCAAAATTCGTACTTAGAGAATTTTGCGTACAATTTTTCATTTCTTAGTGTTTCCAACGTCAAACGTAAGTGTTCCACGTGTTCTTCTTGAGTTTTGGAAAACACTAGAATGTCATCGATAAATACCACTACGAACTTGTCTAAGAATTGTTTAAACACTCTATTCATCAAATCCATGAATGCAGCAGGTGCATTAGTTAAACCAAAAGACATCACCAGAAACTCATAATGTCCATACCGAGTTCTGAATGTCGTTCTAGGTATATCCTCCTTCCTTACCTTCAATTGGTGATACCCACTTCTAAAATCTATTTTCGAGAAGTATTTAGCACCCTTCAACTGATCAAACAAATCATCTATTCTTGGTAATGGATATTTGTTTTTAATAGTGACTTTGTTCAACTCTCTATAATCAATGCAAAGACGCATCGACCCATCCTTCTTTTTCAAGAAATAACACCGGCGCTCTCCACGGTGATACGCTTGGTTGAATATACTTCTTGTCTAACAGTTCTTATAATTGTACCATCAGTTCCTTCATTTCTACCAAAGCCATTCTGTACGGGGCCTGCGCTATCGTGGCTGTTCCCGGTGCTAAGTCAATAACGAACTTAATTTCTCCATCAGGCGGAAGTCATGGCAAATCCTCTGGAAACACATCCTCAAATTCTCTTACCACTGGTATCTCTTCCAGTTTCACATTCTTCATCTGAGTGTCGACTATGTAATCTAAATAGCCCATATAGCCTTGCCTCAATAATTTCTTGGCCTGCATAATCGTCAGACATTTCCTTTGTCTAGGTGACTTACTACCATAGAATACTACCTTTGATGGGGTTATAAGGTTTACACGCTTTTTTTGGCAATCAATTACCGCTCCATATTTGAATAGTCAATCCATTCCCAAAATAACATCAAACTCTCCAAGTCTAATCGGAATCAAATCTACCATCAAGATATTCTCCTTAATGTTCACCCTACAGTTCTTGTATATGAATCTAACAGGGATTACTTCCTTATTCATAATTTCTATGTTCAAATGGAAATTCAGTTCCTCATTAGGCAATCCTAACCTCTTAGAAAATTCATCAGATATAAACGAGCAAGTAGCACCCGAATCAAATAATACACAAGCATTTATATTATTGATTGGGATAATACCCGACACCACATCTTTTGATTGCATAACATCTTGCACAGTCATGTTTAAGGTTCTGGATGTGGGTTTGTGTGATGTTGTAGGTCCAGCAATGGCCCATGTACCTCCACTGTTACCTCCATTGCTTCTAGTTGTCTCTCCAGCCTTTTTCTTAGGGCATTCACGAGCAAAGTGATCCTTGGATCTGCACGTGTAGCACACATTCTTCTTAGGTTGAGTGCAATTTGGGGCGATGTGACCCTCCTGGCCACAATTGAAGCATACTCGTTTCCCCATCAAGCACGCACCCTTATGAAACTTCCCGCATGTAACACCTGCTTTAAACTTCTTATTTTGCTGGTTACCCTGCGGGTTTCTAGTACCCCCATTTCCATTCCACTTCCTCTTCAAATTGTTGTTGTTGTTTCCATTACTACCACCTCCATTCTTAATCTCCACCTCATTCTTCTTCTTCTTTGTTCCTGGTTGAACTTTGTCACTGCCTCGTCTCCACATTCAGCGAGTATTGCTTTCTCCATCACTGCTGCAAAAGTCTTCAACTGGAACTGGGAAATCCTACTGTACAACCAGGGCTTTAGTCCCTGTTCAAATCTCTTCGCCTTGCATTCGTCTGTACTGTCTTAATAAGGAGCAAATCTTGCAAACTCGTTGAATTTAGCGGCATACTCAGATACTGTCATAGTTCCCTACTTTAGTTCCAAAAATTGCACTTCTAGCTGACTCTTCGAACTCTCTGGGAAATAGGTCTCAAAGAATATTTCCTTAAACTTATCCCAGGTCATCACCCCTGGCCCTTCACGAGTTTTATTGGCCTGCCACCAATAACTAGCTTCTGCTTTCAACATGAATGTTGTGAAAGCAGTCTTCTGATCATCTCCTACCCTGGCGACATCAAACACCTTTTCTATCTCCATAATTTAGGTCTGTGCATCGACTAGATTCATGGACCCACGAAATTCAGGTGGTCCAACCGCCTTGAAATCCTTAAACGTTGTTCTTGGGTTTTGTGGTTGATTCTGCAACACTCCTGTCAGTAGCGTCACTAGTTGTTGAATGGGGTTAGCATCAACATTGTGGTTATTGGTTCCTTCAGTGGTTCTCTGTCGTGGTGGTTGACGTCTGGCAGATATTTTCTGTTAAAAATACACTCATTAGGCTATTATTCAACTCTTTTAAGTAATTTCTACTTAACTTGCCTCCATAAAAGAAATAACAACATAATCACGTCTCACTTTGAATAAAATAACTTTTATTTATTCATAATCTCTTCAAAAATATAAAACAATTGCATCACTGCTATTTACATTACTTTCCTGAACTTCAAATTTTTCAGGACAACATCATCATCATATCCCATAGGTTATATAACACTTAGGATTTACAATTTATTTAACATGTATTAATCGCATAACAACTACGATGTTCTACTAAGATACCGCTTAGCCTTACTACGTTCTTCCTCCATGATCTGGAACATTGTTCTACGATCTAACACAAATGATGGCAGCGTCTCGAACTGAATAGGATATCCCATGACCCGATCTTGAGCTCGATTGATCATGGTGTTGAATACTTTATCCATCTCCTCCATCTTTATCCTCTTTGCTTGTGCGTCTCTCACCGCTATTCCGGTTCGTTGAAAAGATTCCTCGTAGGCATCTTCAGCTCTTGCTCTCTTAGTAGCTTCATCCTTCAGTTTGTTCTTCAGTTCAGCGATAACCTCGATCAGTTGTTCTTTCTCTCCTTCTGTGTGTACTAGCTTCTCCTCGACATTAGTCAGTCGTTCCTCACGATCCTAGATCTCGCCGTCTTTCTGTGTCATTGCTGTCTGTTGCTCAACTACTATCTCTTGCAATTCCTCGACTGTATCCTGAAGTTCCACGTTACGGTCATAGATTTCATCGTACATACGAGCGGCTATCTAGGTTAGTGGAGTCTCTTCCTCCTCGTCCTTGTCATCCTCATTCTCCTGTGGCAACTCAACGGGATCCTCCTCATCCGTCTCCACATCATCATCCTCATCTTCAACCACTGTGACCAACGGGGCTGACTCCCGTGGCAGTAGTCGTTCCCAAGTAACCTGAATATTGTGAGGCTCCTCCTCTATAGGCATCTGAGGTCCCTCCTCCCTAGCCTGACTGGATTCTCCAACATTAGTCATCCTGACAATAAAATTTTAAGTTTTAATTATTAATCATTACTACTCGACACTCACGAGCACATAAGTTATAAACACATAATCACATAAGTGTTTTATTACTTCTTCCTTAAAACTCGATAAGAGTTTATCACCACTATCTTTTCAACGGTTATTTCCTAATTGTAAGACCCCAAATTTTATGAATAAAGATTTAATTTTCTCGAAATATTTTTTTGAATATTATGGTGTGGATTTGAGATAGTGTTATAGTTGTGGGTAATATTTATAAATTTTGCAAAGTATGCAAGTTGTTATATAATATTCGATTGGTCGGGGAATATTCGTTTTAACAGGGAATATTCGTACGATGACACAATCATTGGTGGACCCCACAACGGAAGTATTGTCGTAGTTAGAAAACGACATAATTATCTTTTTATAAAAATAACGGCGAAAGTGTTACCGTTAAAACTGTTGAACTACCCGGTAGTAAAAGTACAGTAATACGCGTGGTTGCATAGTAGCACACAGTATTGATTATTGATGCTTACGTAAGAAGTCACTCAGTTATACTCAATTATTGCTACAATAATTGATGCATCATATCTCTCATATTATTGATTCAATTATTGTCACAGTATCATCTGTATAATATGTTATATTATTAAATCAATAATTGAGACGGCAAAGTTATTCATATTATTATTTGCAATATTGACAATGTCTAGAAGTTCTGTCAAGGAGAGGTTTGGTCACCTAATTGCGCGCCAATAAGGAGAAATCCTTATCAGAAAGCCCCCTCTTTCTTGGGAACAACCTGGTTGTTAAATATTGTGAATTATAATATTAATGATGAATAAGTTCATGTTGATTAAAAATGAAACTGATAGTTCCATTGTGTTGGGATTATTAGTGTTAGTGGAAATCGACATTTATTTCGATAATAATTGATGTCTGGAGGTTATATTGACCAATCGGGTAATTCACCGGATAAATGAGCAATTAATTGCTATTAATTCATATGCTTATAACTATGTGTTCACATGTGTGTACTATTGATTCACATGATTTACTATTAGGGGAGTTGGTGCAAGATTGATAATACTTGCATGACTAAGTTAAAAATAGAGGTATAGATGGAGGTACTATACTGTTATTCGTATTTTCACATGTCTAGGACTATTGATTCACATGATTTACTATTAATTCACATAATTTACTATTAGGGGAGATGGTGCAAGTTTGATAATACTTGCAGGACTAAATTAAAAATGAAGGAAAAGAGGAAGGTATTATACTATAATATTTTGAGCCCTAAAATGTGCAATTATCAAAACTATATTTTCCTATAAATAGAAGCTTATTCCTTCATTATTTTTCACCAATTCACTAAAGCTATAGAGCAATTATTATAGAGAGAAATTATAGAGAGAAAGAAGAAGAGAAGTCTGCTACCTCACTATTCCAGTATCCAATTTCTTCTGAGGTAAGGGGTATTATTCTTTCGTATTCGTGAAGAGAGTTATTTTCTTTCAATACTCGTATGGGTTGTTATTCCATTCTTTATTATTATGTTGGAATAACCTGTCTATGCGAAGCACCGCATACATGGTGAAATTCTTCTGTTATTCCATTCTTTATTATTCTGTTGGAATAACATGTCTGTGCGGTCTATCGCATGCCTGGTGAATTCTGTTGTTATTCCATTCTTTATTATTCTATTGGAAAATCATGCCTGTGCAAATTACGCATGACATGGTTCCATTCTTTATTATTCTATTGGAATAACTTATGCTGTCGATTATTACACCGCTGGTGAATTCTTTCGTTATTCCATTATTTATTATTTCATTGGAATAACACATGCCTGTGGATTCAGATGCATGCATGGTGAATGATCCTTCGTATTCATTCCTTATTAAATTGTGGGAAATAATCATCTCACGTGGATTACCGCATGGGCGGGTGAAATCCATTTTGCGATTTCAGATATTCTATTATACTCGTATGAGATATCATTTCTTTTGTACTCGTCATGGAATATCATTTTCTTTGGTATTTTTCTTTTATGAGTTACTATTCATAAGTTACTATTCACCCGGTTACTATTCACTCTAGTATTATTCACTCGGGTATTCGATACACTTTTCGTGCCGAAGTACTATTCACGGGTTACAATTCACCCAGTTACTATTCATTCTAGTATTATTCACTCGGATATTCGGGGCACTTTTCATGCCGAAGTACTATTCACGAGTTACTATTCACCCAATTACTATTCACTCTAGTATTATTCACTCGGGTATTTGGGACACTTTTTGTGTCGGGGTACTATTCACGGGGTACTATTCTCGAAGTACTATTCACGGGGTATGATGTCCAAATTATTTTTGGTACATGAATATTATTCTTGAATTTTACTCCACAAAGAAGTATCATGTTGATAATTTGGACATTATTAAATTCTGGATAAATTAAATTATAAATCTTTGAAATTTATCTTGAACTTGTTTTATTGAATTATTATGTCATTGTCATCATCCTCATGCTTATATTGTGATGAAAGTGATCTTTGACATACGTGCATAGATGGATTTTGTATGATTATGACCAGGATTATTTGGTATAATCATGACCGTAATGTGACGAATGATGTGGTGAAAGTCCTCATTGGCCTGTAGTTCATTGCTGGACAGTTGTTGGTATGATTATGACTAGGGATTATTCGGTATAATCATGACCATTGATGAATACACGAATATCCTTGGTCCGTACTGTATGGATAATTTGTGGTCGTGATACTAATGAATATTATTGGCCGTAGTGCAGGGATGATGTGGTTTATTTATTAAGCTGAGTCTCAACGATAAAGTTGATGAAAAACTTTTTAAATCATAGAAGATAGTATATTTTATGCTCTACTTGACTCTTCTAATGGATTGCTTATTCCGCTGTAGTTATTGATCTAAAACTTATTGTCTATTGTATTCTATCAGTTGTTATACTGTTGAAGGTTAAGAATAATTTATTTTGCATTATCTTAGTCATAATATTTCTTACTGGGCTAGTTGAGCTCACCCTTTCTTTCACTATTCTCTTCAGGAAATGAAAATATAGCCGGACCTGGCTCTGGGAGCGGATTGGCCGATCCAGATGGTTGTTTTAGTAGTCCTCACTATTCTATAAAATATTGTGACAATAAATGTAATGCGGACTCCATTGAGTGTGGATATTGTCTAGATGACAATATTCTTATTTAAACTCTCGGCTATGTTTTGTCGTATTTTACACGACTATTGTATAATTAAGTTGTATTTTAATTTATGTATCATGTATCTTGTAACGCCCCCAAACTCGGGTACTTGAAACCCAAACTCGGTGCTTTACGATACCATTTCTATGAGCGGAATAATACTAATAATAATAACAATAATATAAATATCAAACTTAATTACATATATCAAAGTCTAATCCCAAGTACACAACCTTTACTACAATACATTACATGATAGATAATAAATATCATTGTCTTAATATTGTCTAACTATTATAAAAGATTATTCGGATTGCTTTCCTTTTCCCTTGTTCTGGCCTGAACATTCCGATTGATCACGCTTAACTGAAAACATTTAAATTTAAAGCAAGGATGAGCATTTGATTGCCCAGCAAGTAATAGCAACAATAAATATAAGCTGAAAGGATTAAATGTTTTCTTTGAATAACTCTTCTACAACGAATTAACAGTTGTGAAGTAAGCTGAACCAATAATAACAACATACCAAATCTATCTAAAATTTTTGAAACTACGTACTGACTATAACTGGAGATTAGTCAACAGACTATGAACATTATTTTTCATTTTCGCTAGGGTTTAGCAGAATTTCATCCGCAAACCGTCATAACTTACAGGCACAAGGGTGATCATCCCAATGCGCCCTGTATTGATCAATACTACATACAAGAATGATATTATCGTTCACTCTATCCACCTTAGGTGCACAAAAGTTTCCCATATTTGGCATGTTCATACTTAGTCGGGAATCCAAACCAAAACAATCTGGTTGGATACAATAACGTTCTATCTTGTTCAACAATATTTTTATGTCTAAATTTGAATCAAATAGCTTAGGACGACTTTTTAAGTCAACATATACATACTTGAAATCAATAAGTATGTATCAACATATGATCAAATACAATGGTTATCCATGTGGGGACACTTGTTCAACCCTATATACTTAATTAACTAAGCGTAAAAAATATCCGAATTATACAATAATACAATGATCGATAATGTAAGAACTTGTATGAATACAAAGATTGGATACATAATGAATAATAATAGAGTTAATAATCCGCACAATAATAATATAATTTCAAACTTTTTACTCATGTCCATTGCATAAAGTAAATGCAAAAGTAGGATACTTGCTGACAATGTATGAGAATAGTTCTGGATACTTGCTCAATAATAATTGGAGTAAGTTTAGGAAACTTGCATAACATGATATACCTGTTAGCACGAAATAAAAGTAGTGCATAAGGTTTAGATACTTGCCTGAGCTGTTGCTTACAATAACGCAACTTAGTTCTATCTTTTATATCAAAACCTATCATTAATAAGATCATTCGTTCGATTAGAATAATATATCATATCACATAGTACTGCTAATTGCAGTCAGCACATAACCTAATCACATTGTCACATATGTTTAACAATCATTACATCATAAACAAACACGTATCTAGTCAAATTATCTAAGTCCAAATCAATTTCTGAAATATTTCGATGTACCGACGGCTTTATCGGGTAAATATCGAGTCTAAGACTCTATCCTGCAGTTCAATAGTCGTTTAGATATTTTAAATATCAGTCATATTATTTTTCATAGCCTTATAATAATTTTTAAATAATTATTATACTTTATCATGAAATTTCAAACTCTGAAATCATTATTAAATGATTTAAATATTAACTAATTCTATTATCATTAATATTTAATTAATATTAAACTATTAATGAAATCATTGCCAAAATATTAAAGTTATTTATACTAACTCAAAATATTTTTAAAGTATTAATATTACCCTTAAATGATTTTTAAAACATTTAAATTATTTTAAATAATTACCATTAATATTAGAATATTAATTTATTATTTATCCAAATATTAAAAGTCATTAGTTATAACTCAAAATATTTTTAATTCATTTATTTCCTTTTTAAATGATTTTAATTCAATAAAACTATTTTAAAACTATTTATTTAATATAATTATTAAATAAACTTAATATCATTAATATTAAATTATTAATGAAATTTACCTTTAAATATCAAAAATATATTTTATAACTTCAAATCTTTTTAAACTATTTATTTTCATTTAAAATGATTTTTAAAATATTAAAATCATTTTATTTAATTTATTTAATATAATTACTAAACAAATCTAATATCATTAATATTTAATAATTAATGAAACTTATCTTAAAATATTAAAAGTTATGTTTTATAACTTAAAATATTATTAAATACCTTATTATTATTTAAAATGATTTTTAATACAATAAAATCATATTTAATTAATTTATTTTATGCATTTACTAATTAAATTAAATACCAAAAATATCCAAATAAATAATAATATTTATGAAAATATGTCAAATTATTAAATGTTAATTTTTATAACTTAATATAATTTTTAAAACTGATTTTATAATTTTTAGGAATTTATTTCTATTTTTAATGTATTTTTCAGAAATTATAAAACAAAAATAATTAAATCCGTCGCTAAAGGCTTTAGTGACAGTTTCTGTCGCAATAGGTGTTCTTGAGGTTCAAGAACACTGACAGTCAGTACTCAAGGATACCCCCTTTGACCATCTTTAAATTTTAATCTACTCAAGTTCTGGACATTCTATTGATTAAATATTATAGTATATATGTAATAGTACATGTTAGTAACCATTTCTGGACCAAATCATAAAACATAAGGGAGATCTAAGCATCAGAACATGTTGTCAGAGTTGTTCTTCACATTTCTTGGCTGCCTAGAAAATTTTAGTCATGGCCGGTCAACGCTTTTGTTGACCTTAAATCTGTCAATATGTTCAAGGTAAAAGTTTTCTGCTCGACAGGCTATCTAGACAAACTATCAGAGAACATGTTAAAATCCATGGTCAAGTCTAAACATAAATAATCGAAACGAGTTGGGGCTCAGAAAATCATGTCAGAGTTTGTTCTTCATTTCTGGGTTTTTCCAGAATGAAGAACAGAATAAGTATGCTACTTTGGATCCTTATATCTCGCGTTGTGTGTTTGCTCTATGTGATCTATTGATTCTAGGTTGTAGCTAATATGTAATACTACATATCCATTACATACAAACAGTATAACAACAATAGAGCATGCAGATCTAGGCCGGTCAAACCATGTCAGAAGACATGTTCTTGAATTTTCTGGAATTTCTAGAAACATATTTCATGAACTAGTAAGCTAGTTTGACCATCCACTGTGTTCAATACAATGATGATATAAGGGATCGAAAGGAATATATCCATAGTAAAAATAAAAATCTATAACTAAGTTACCATAACAGAATCAAAATAACAACACACTAGCAGATCTAGTCGCTTGAAAAAGTTGGCAAACGTTGGTAATGACCTTCTTGGTTGCCCAGAAAAGGTCAGGTCAATTCCGGTCAACGGCTTTTGACCGTTAATAACTACCAATCTATGCATCAAATGACTCTGATTCTTTTTTTAGATTAAAGAACACATCACAAGATACACATAACAAGTTAAAAACAACAAAACGCATAACTAACCAAAGATCTATGAGGTCTGACATTTGACTGTCAGACTCAAAAATAAAAATTTCCAAATTTTGAAAAACTCTAGATCTGAGCCTATAGATGTTATGAATCTAACATCTATCAACCCAGATCATCATTGTACACCATAAACAACATATTTTAACAATAAATTATAACATCTAACCTGCAGATCAAGATCAGATTTCTTTTTAGGGTTCATACCTTTTTGTGAGCAAAATCTGATTTCTATGCTTCTGATCTGTTTATGGATTTCGTGGGGCTTGCTTTGTGACTGATATTAGTAATGAGATTTGGAGGTTTGAGCTTGAGAGAGAATGGCTAGGAGTGGGTTGCACAAATATGAGTAAAAAAGCACTTTCTCTCTCTTGAATTCTATATAAACAACATGTATGCAATGTATTGGATGATCACATGGCTGAGATTATAGCTTGTAGGTTCATAGTTAGATAGACTAGGGTGGCTAGATGATATTGATAAGATTTGTCTAGCAATAATGCATGAATGGGACAAAAAGAGCATAATGGTAATTTTGCAAATAAGTCAAATGGTATTCTTGTCCAAGGTGCTTGAATCTAGGGTTTAATCACTAGATTTATAACCTTAAAATTTCCCAAATAATTACTAGGGTTTAGATAATTAAAAATTAAAGTGTAGTAAAATTTTAATTAAAACATACTAATTAAAATTAGGGTTTTTAATAAAATTTAGGGTTAAATAATTAGGGTTCCTTAATTATCATTAGGGTTCCTAAATTAACATTTCAATTTACTAAAATAATAATCAGGGTTTATAATTTTAGCAATTAGGGTTCCAAATTAGCAATTAGGGTTTCTAATTTTAAATTAGGGCTTTCAAATATTAATTAGGTTTTATCTAATTAACATTAATTCTATATAATATGCACATAATTCATATAACACAATTTTTGACCGATCTTAATTTCCAGTTTTAAATTTCCAATCATGGTTTATGACAGTAATACTAGGGTTGTCATGATACACCATAATTGACTAACCATTAACAATCTACACATATACCGTGTATATATTTATAATAATTAAAAATAATATTATACTTAATATAATATTATTATTCTCATTCATAACTCAAAATCCAAAATTAGGGTTTGAATTTTATATCCGATTATCTTTCAAATATATATTATTAATTAAGTTAAAAATATTTAACTTAAATAATCGAACTAAAATTCATATAATAAAATAGTAATTATAATAATTCCAATAATCATCTCATATATTATTTAAATAATATAAAATCATATTTTCTTAGAAAATAAATAATAAAGACATTTCTACTATAAAATTAATTATTATAAGTATATACCTTATAATGAGCAATAATTCAAAAATAAAATTATTTGAAATTATTCATGCCATAAATAAATTTTATTTATTACATATATACATACACATTACTTGGCACATATTCTCATCTTTAAAATAAATAAATAAAAATTAATATGCAAAATTTCTTATTTATTTATATAGAAATATTCAGGTTATTACATCCACCCTCCCTTATAAGGATTCCGTCCCTAGAATCACCGTTTTAAAACTCGTACTTACAAGGGTACATAGCATACATAGTCATTTCAAATAGATCTCGATCAGATTTGATCGAAGTGATCTTTAACTAATCAACATTAAGCTTGTCTCTCTAATTAAACTAAAGTTTGATTTCTAAAAGAACTCAAATTTTTCCTTCAAAATTTCTTTATAAAATAATTTATTATATATTGGAAAATCATATATATCAAAATATAAAAGTTATACGAATAATACCTGTAGTTGCATTCTTAGCTGCTACCGTATATTGGACCGTCATATTGAAGACTCTTGTGGTTGATTCTGTTGGTTTGTTTGTTGAAGTTGGTTCCGCTATCTCTAGAGTCCCGCTGCTTTTTCCTTTATTCGCACTCCTTGTACCCCCTCCCTTTTTCGGACAGTCCTTCACCTTATGTTCCATTGATCCACACTTGAAACACCCTCTGTTCATCCTTGGATTGGGACATTTGGGAGAGATATGTCCCTCCAATCCACACCTGTAGCACACAAACTTATCCTTAAGACACTCCCTTGAGTGATTCTTTCCACAATTCCCACACTGCGCAACCTGTTTCTTTCCACCTCCTGGCCTACTTCTGGTATTCCCGAAATTATCTCCTTTTCTTTTACTAGTCTTACTGCCACTATTTTCTTCTCCGGCTCTAGCTTGATTTGCTTCCCACCAAAAATTCGTCTCCCCTTTCATCGTATAGGTGACAAAAGCTGTCTTTTGCCCATCCGTTACTCTAGCTGTCACAAACATCTCTACAGGGTCAGTTGATCCTCTAAATCCTGGTTGTTCGATTGCTTTGAAGTCTTTAACGTTTGCTGATCGATTACTTGGTTGATTTTCCGCGGCTGGTATTCCGTTCTGTATAGCTTGAACGTCCACATTCACCAAATTTTGTGTTGGGTCTAGTTGTCCTTGACTTTGTTGATGTGTTCTTACGCTTTTGGTTTCATTTTCGCCTCTTGGCGGCATTATCTCGATTAAATAAGATCATGTTCATCTAACTAATTCATCGTACTTTTCATAAGATGTACGTCTTTGCTTTAAACATCTGATATCCCCTTTGTGACATAAAAGTCGGGAATCGTTGTCACAACTTATACAAAAGTTGAGAATACTACTTTACACAGACATACTTATCGTATACTCATCATAGAAACATACATATTCAAATAACACTAATACTACTCATTTCATACGCCTTCACTAAGGATCAATTACTTAGCATTCTATATATTTCTATTATCCTCAATAATCCATTCTCACATAACTATACCTAGTTCGTCAAACCTTCCACACATTATGAGTTTAGGAACTCACCACAAACATATGAGTTCAAGAACTCGAGCTTGATCTTTAATCCTGTAACTATACTCTACCTATCAGTCATACTATCATTTCTGGGTCCGGTACTACACTTTCCTATATAATCACCTCATTGAGGTAGCTTTCGATGTGAGCCTCTATTTCATCTATTGGCTTTGATATTGACTCGGTTATGGAGGTTGACTCCTTCGTTATGACCTGAGGGTATCATAATCCTCATCTCACATAACATCTACACACTAACTGTGAGACCCCAAATTTTATGAACAAAGATTTAATTTTCTCGAAATAATTTTTTTAAATATTATGGTGTGGATTTGATATAATGTTATAGTTGTGGGTAATATTTATAAATTTTGCAAAGTACGCAAGTTGTTATATAATATTCGATTGGTCGGGGAATATTCTTTTTGTCGGGGAATATCTGCGATGGTACAATCATTGGTGGACCCCACAACGGAATTATTGTCGAATTAAAAAAATGACAAAAATACTTTATGAAAATAACGGCGGAAGTTTTACCGTTAACTGTTGAAACACCCAGTGTTAAAAGTACAGTAATACGCGTGGTTGCATAGTAGCACACGGTATTGATTATTGATGCTTACGTGAGAAGTCACTCAGTTATACTCAATTATTGCTACAGTAATTTATACATCATATCTCTCATATTATTGATTCAATTATTGTCACATTATCATCTGCATAATATGTTATATTATTAAATCAATAATTGAGACGATAAAGTTATTCATATTATTATTTGCAATATTGACAATGTCTAGAAGTTACATCGAGGAGAGATTTGGTTACCTAATTGACCTAATAAGGAGAAATCCTTATCGGAAAGCCCCCTCTTTCCTAGGAATGACCTGGTTGTTAAATATTGTGAGTTATAATATTAATGATGAATAAGTTATGTTGATTAAAGATGAAATTGATTGTTCCATTGTGTTGGGATTATTAGTATTAGTGGAAATTGACATTTATTTCGATGATAATTGATGTCTGGAGGTTATATTGTTCACTCGGGTATTCGGAGCACTTTTCGTGTCGGAGTACTATTCACAATTTACTATTCACGAGTTACTATTCACGAATTACTATTTACGAGTTATTATTCATGGGGTACTATTGATTCACATTCTTATACTATTAGGAGTGGTGGTGTAAGATTGATAATACTTGCATGACTAAGTTAAAAATAGAGGTATAGATGGAGGTACTATACTGTAATTGTTTTTATCACATGATTAGAACTATTGAGTCACATGATTGAACTATTGATTCACATTATTTACTATTAGGGGAGGTGGTGCAAGTTTGATAATACTTGCGGGACTAAATTAAAAATGAAAGAAAAGTTGGAGCTATTGTATTGTAATTTTTTGAGCCCCAAAACGTGCAATTATCGAAACTATATTTTCCTATAAATAGAAGCTCATTCTTCCTTCATTTCTCACCAATTCACTAAAGCTATAGAGCAATTATTATAGAGAGAAAGAAGAAAAGTATTCTGCTACTTCACAACTTTTATATCCAGTTTCTTCTAAGGTAAGGGATATTATTTGTTGTACTCGTAGGGAGTATTATTTCTTTCTTATCCATGAAGAGAACTTCTGTTATTCCATTCTTTATTATTCTGTTGGAATAACTTGTATACACGGGCTACCCTATACTTGGTGAAATTCTTCTGTTGTTCCATTCTTTATCATTTTGTTGGAATATCTTGTTTGTGCGTTCAACACCGGACCTGGTTCTATCTATATTATTCTGTTGGAATATCCTGTTTGTGCGTTTTACGCCAGACCTGATTCCGTCTTTATTATTCTCGTTGAATATATCTCATGCATGCGTTTTACGCGGACACGATTCCGTCTTTATTATTCTATTGGAATATATGCTCATGCATGCGTTTTCTGCCAAACCCGGTTCCGTCTTTATTATTATTCTATTGGAATATCCACATGCATGCGTTTTATGCTTTCCAAACCTAATTCCGTCCTTTTAGTATTCTGTTGGAATAACATGTCTATGTGAAGTATCGCATGCATGGTGATTTCTGTTGTTATTCCATTCTTTATTATTCTGTTGGAACATCCGCTTGCATGTAATTTTGCTCGACTCCGGTTCCGTTATTTAGTATTCTCATTGGAATAACCCGTCATCTGAAGTACCTCATGCATGGTGATTTCTTTTGTTATTCCATTCTTTATTATTCTCAGTTGGTTAAAGTTTTGACTTCTATACTCCATGAAATTAGTGGAATATCCATGATATTTTTGCGCTTCATCCAAAGATCTTTTCATGGAAATATTCTTACGAGCATTCTTCAATTTTACTCTACAAAGCAAAGATCATGTTGACAAATTGGACATTATTAGTTCTGGATAAATTAATTCTTGAACTTGTTTTATTGAATTCTTATATCATTGTCATCATCCTCATGCTTATATTTTGTTGAAAGTCATCTGTGGCCTGTAGTGCATAGATGGACTTGTTATGATTATGACCAAGGATTATTCGGTGTAATCATGACCGTAATGTTACAAATGATGTGGAAAAAGTTCTCATTGGCCCGTAGTGCATTGATGGACAGTTTTTGGTATGATTATGGCTATGGATTCTCTTCGGCTAAGGGTGCAAAGATGAATTGTTTTATGGCATGATCAGGACTGCTGATGAAAACATGATTATCTTTAGCCATAGTGCATGGATAATTCGTGGTCGTGATACTAAAGAATATCCTTGGCCGTAGTGCAGGGGTGATTCGATGATGTGGATTATTTATTGTCGAGTCCCAATGATAAAAGTGATGAAAACCTTTTAAATCATAAACGATAGTAGATTTTATTCTCTACTTGACTCTTTTAATGGATTGCTTGTTCACCGCAGTTAAACTTGATGGTTCTTATATTGTATCGTTTTTCTTTGTTGAAGGCTAATGATAATTTATTCGCATTATCTTAGTCATAATATTTCTCATTTGGGCTAGTTGAGCTCACCTTTCTTTCATTGTTCTCTTGAAATGAGAACGTAGCGAGTGGACTAGTCGGGGAACAGAGTGATGGTCCTAGATGGTGCATTAGTAGTCCTCACTATTCTGTGAAATAGTGTGATAATAAATATAATGAGAACTCCATTGAGTTTGTATACTCTCTAGAGGACATTAATTGTATTAAAATTCACAGCATATGTTTTGTCTTATTGTACACGACAGTTGTATAATTAAGTTTGTATTTGTATTCTGTACCATGTATCTGGCGACTCAAGATGGGTGATGTATTCCTGTTTTGGGGGCGTCACAGTTGGTATCAAAGCTTAGGGATATGATCCCTATCTGAGATGTGAGACAAGAACTAGGAGGGGAGAGACGGGGAATTCCTTCGCTAGTATGACCTACCTAAGTTTATTTGGTATTTAATTGGTCGGTCAGAGTATAGGGATAATATGTGATATGTTAATTAACCCTTGTTTTGTGGCAGTATTTGAAAATGGCATCTGAAAATGTTGTGATAAGCAATGAAGCACATGAGACCGTTGAGTCAGCTAAACCAAAAGGTAACGACCAACAACACGATAATAATCATATCGGAGGCAACAGTCATCGAAACAATGATAACCATCGTGGGGGAAATTATCATGCCAAGAATGGTAACCACTTCGATGGTAATCATGGCCAAGATAATAGAAGTAGAAATTTCAAGAAGAGAAGGTCATTTAAATCGATTTTGTCGTATAGTGAAGTCAAGTCCAGCTGGGACGGTGGTACCAAAGGCGGATATGGACAAAAAAAAATTCGGTGGTTTCAGGAATAGCGTTTTTCGTGACTTCTCAAAAAAAAAAAAAACGAGTGACCCGAACAAAGTTAGCACGGGTTAGTTAATTATAAATTCTTGCGAAGTCTATACCTTATTAGATATCGGTTCTACCCATTCTTTTATCTCTCTCGCTTACGTTCAACGTTTAAATTTGACTCCGGAGAAGTTAGATTTTGATTTACCGGTTGAAACTTCGATAGTAGAAACCTTCGTTACCTCCACTGTTTATTAATCTTGTTGATTCAAATTGACACTTCCACGTTACCTGTCAATCTTATCTCTTTGAAAATACTTGCCTTTGATGCGATTTTAGGAATCGATTGGTTAACTACTCATCATGCTTTTCATAAGGTTGTTAGTTTTCATATTCCTAACCAACCTATTATGCGAATTCAAGCAACCAAACCACTAATGTCAATCATTGTCATATCAAGCCATAAGTAAAGAGCCCCGGTCCTTTCGTTGTTGACTTCCTTGAGTGGAATGCACCGAAGCCAGACTTTCTGTAGGCGACGTCGTGAATGACGATGGCAAGTTGATAGGTATCAATTTGACGTACTATCCAAGTCTTTGATGAAGGTCACAGCTTTGAATGATATTTCTATTGTTAATAAATTTTCTGACGTATTCTTGAAGACTTCTTAGCCTACCCCTAGAGCGTGAAATCGAATTTTGTACTGACTCCAGTACAAAACCCATTTCTAAAACCCTTAAATATTTCTTCAACTAAAGCGAACGTAACATGCGCCAAAGACGTTGGCTCAAGCTGTTGAAGATTACGATCGTACCATTCACTACCATCGTGGGAAAGCAAACGTGGTAGCTGACGCGTTGAGTAGAAGATCGTATGCGTTTACGAGTGCGATGTTGTTAACACAAAAGCCCATTTCGTACAACTTACAAATGATGAAGATAGAGTTAAAGACTCTAAGAACCCAAGTGAAGATAACGAATATACAATTAGAATTGACTTTAATCGATAAAGTTAAAGCCGCTTAAGCTACATACTCAGAGCTGATGAATGAAGAAGGTTCAAGAAGGCGTTATTCTAGAAGCAAGAATCGATGAAGAGAAGAAATCTCAACCCTCGATTTAATTGGCCCATTTGAAATCCTCGATCGAAGTAGAAGGCGTGGCTTATAGACTCGCTTTTTACCGCCAAGTATGTCGCGTGTTCATAACGTTTTTCACGTATCGATGTTACGTAAATATGTGGACGATCTAAACCATATTATTAAATTAGAACTAGACGATATAGAAGAAGATTTAACGTATGAGGAGATACGTGTTAAAATCTTGGATAAGAAGGATTATATTCGACACTCAAAGGTTATACCTCAAGGGTTAGAATTTGAAGTGAGGTCAAGGTATCCTCACCTATTCGGCATACCAGGTACGTACGTAAATTTTGAGGGCTAAATTTCATAAGGAGGGGAGATTGTGAGACCCCAGATTTTATAAACAAAGATTTATTTTTCTCGAAATAATTTTTTTAAATATTATGGTGTGGATTTGATATAATGTTATAGCTGTGGGTAATATTTATAAATTTTGCAAAGTACGCAAGTTGTTATATAATATTCGATTGGTCAGGGAATATACTTTTTGTCGGGGAATATTCGTATGACGGTACAATCATCGGTGGACCCCACAACGGAATTATTGTCGGATTGACAAAACGACAAAAATACTTTATGAAAATAACAGCGGAAGTTTTACCGTTAACTGTTGAAACACCTAGTGTTAAAAGTACAGTAATAGGCGTGGTTGCATAGTAGCACACGGTATTGATTATTGATGCTTACTTGAGAAGTCACTCAGTTATAGTCAATTATTGCTACAGTAATTGCTACATCATATCTCTCATATTATTGATTCAATTATTGTCACAGTGTCATCTGCATAATATGTTATATTATTAAATCAATAATTGAGACGACAAAGTTATTCATATTATTATTTGCAATATTGACAATGTGCAGAAGTTACATCAAGGAGAGGTTTGGTCACCTAATTACGCGCCAATAAGGAGAAATCCTTATCGAAAAGCCCCTCTTTCTAGGAACGACACGGTTGTTAAATATTGTGAGTTATAATATTAATGATGAATAAGTTGTGTTGATTAAAGATGAAATTGATTGTTCCATTGTGTTGGGATTATTAGTGTTAGTGGAAATTGACATTTATTTCGATGATAATTGATGTCTAGAGGTTATATTGTTCACTCGGGTATTCAGAGCACTTTTCGTGTTGGAGTACTATTCACGATTTACTATTCACGAGTTACTATTCACGAATTAATATTTACGAGTTATTATTCACGGGGTACTATTGATTCACATTCTTATACTATTAGGGGTGGTGGTGCAAGATTGATAATACTTGCATGACTAAGTTAAAAATAGAGGTATAGATGGAGGTAATATACTGTAATTGTTTTTATCACATGATTAGAACTATTGAGTCACATGATTGAACTATTGATTCACATTATTTACTATTAGGGGAAGTGGTGCAAGTTTGATAATACTTGCGGGACTAAATTAAAAATGAAAGAAAAGATGGAGGTATTGTACTGTAATTTTTCGAGCCCCAAAACATGCAATTATCGAAACTATATTTTCCTATAAATAGAAGCTCATTCTTCCTTCATTTCTCACCAATTCACTAAAGCTATAGAGCAATTATTATAGAGAGAAATTATAGAGAGAAAGAAGAAAAGTATTCTGCTACTTCACCACTTCTATATCCAGTTTCTTCTAAGGTAAGGGATATTATTTGTTGTACTCGTAGGGAGTATTATTTCTTTCTTATCCATGAAGAGAACTTTTGTTATTCCATTCTTTATTATTCTGTTGGAATAACCTGTATACGCGGTCTACCCTATACTTGGTGAAATTCTTCTGTTGTTCCATTCTTTATCATTTTGTTGGAACATCCTGCATGTCTCGTTCTCACGGGACGGGTTCTATCTTTATTATTACATTGGAATATATCATATGTATGTTTTTTACGCTTTGGGACCGATTCCAACTTTATTATTCTATTAGAATATTCGTCATGCATTTTACGCCGGACACGATTCCGTCATTATTATTCTATTTGGAATATCTTTATGCATGCGTTTTCTGGGACTGGTTCCGTCTTTATTATTATTCATTGGAATATCTCATGTCATGCATTTTACTGTGGGACCGATTAAAATCCTTTTAGTATTTTGTTGGAATAACATGTCTATGCCAAGTATCGCGCATGCATGGTGATTTTGTTGTTATTCCATTCTTTATTATTTTGTTGAAACATCCACATTAGCGTAATTTCACCGACTGGTTCCGTTATTTAGTATACATTTGAATAACTCGTCATCATGCGAAGTACCGCATGCATGGTGATTTCTTTTGTTATTCCATTCTTTATTATTCTCAGTTGGTTAAAGTTTTGACTTCTATACTCCATGAAATTAGTGGAATATCCATGATATTTGCGCTTCATCCAGTATCTTTTCATGGAAATATTCTTCTGAGCATTCTTCAATTTTACTCTACAAAGCAGTATCATGTTGACAAATTGGACATTATTAGTTCCTGGATAAATTAATTCTTGAACTTGTTTTATTGAATTCTTATATCATTGTCATCATCCTCATGCTTATATTTTGTTGAAAGTCATCTGTGGCTTGTAGTGCATAGATGGACTTGGTATGATTATGACCGAGGATTATTGATTGTAATAATGGTAGTAATGTTACAAATGATGTGGAAAAAAGTCCTCATTGGCCCGTAGTGCATTGATGGGACGATTTTTTGGTATGATTATGGCTATGGATTCTCTTGACTAAGGGTGCAAAGATGAATTGTTTTATGGCATGATCGGGGAATAGTTGATGAAAACATGATTATCTTTAGCCAGTAGTGCATGGATAATTCGTGGTCGTGATACTTAAAGAATATCCTTGGCAGTAGTGCGAGGGGTGATTCGATGATGTGGATTATTTATTGTCGAGTCCCAATGATAAAAGTGATGAAAAACCTTTTAAATCATAAACGATAGTAGATTTTATTCTCTACTGACTCCTTTTAATGGATTGTTGTTTTCGTGCATTAAACTTGATGGTTCTTATATTGTATCAGTTTAACACTGTTGAAGGCTAATGATAATTTATTCTGCATTATCTTAGTCATAATATTTCTTACTGGGCTAGTTGAGCTCACCCTTTCTTTCATTGTTCTCTTCAGGAAATGAGAATGTAGCAGGGACTAGTCGGGGAACAGAGTGATGGTCCTAGATGGTGCATTAGTAGTCCTCACTATTCTGTGAAATGGTGTGATAATAAATGTAATGAGAACTCCATTGAGTTTGTATACTCTTTAGAGGACAGTATTTATATTAAAATTCACAGCATATGTTTTGTCGTATTGTACACGACAGTTGTATAATTAAGTTTGTATTCAGATTCGTATGCCTATGTATCTGGCGACTCAAGATGGGTGATGTATTCTGTTTTGGGGCGCCACAACAGTATCAAAGCTTAGGATATGATCCTATCCGAGATGTGAGACAAGAACTAGGAGGGAGAGCAGGGGAATTCCTTCGCTAGTATGACCTACCTAAGTTTATTTGGTATTTAATTGGTCACGTTGAGTATAGGGATAATATGTGATATGTTAATTAACCCTTGTTTTGTGGCAGTATTTGAAAATGGCATCTGAAAATGTTGTGATAAGCAATGAAGCACATGAGACCGTTGAGTCAGCTAAACCAAAAGGTAACGACCAACAACACGATAATAATCATATCGGAGGCAACAGTCATCGAAACAATGATAACCATCGTGGGGGAAATTATCATGCCAAGAATGGTAACCACTTCGATGGTAATCATGGCCAAGATAATAGAAGTAGAAATTTCAAGAAGAGAAGGTCATTTAGATCGATTTTGTCGTATAGTGAAGTCAAGTCCAGCTGGGACGGTGGTACCAAAGGCGGATACGGACAAAAAAAAATTGGTGGTTTCAGGAAGAGCGTTTTTCGTGACTTCTCAAAAAAAAACGAGTGACCCGAACGAAATTAGCACGAGTTAGTTAATTATAAATTCTTGCGAAGTTTATACCTTATTAGATACCGGTTCTACCCATTCTTTTATCTCTCTTGCTTGCGCTCAACGTTTAAATTTGACTCCGGAGAAATTAGATTTTGATTTACCGGTTGAAACTTCGATAGTAGAAACCTTCGTTACCTCCACTGTTTATTAATCTTGTTGATTCAAATTGACACTTTCACGTTACCTGTTGATCTTATCTCTTTGAAAATACTTGCCTTTGATGCGATTTTAGGAATCGATTGGTTAACTACTCATCATGCTTTTCATAAGGTTGTTAGTTTTCATATTCCTAACCAAACGATAGTAGATTTTATTCTCTACTTGACTCTTTTAATGGATTGCTTGTTCCGCTGCAGTTAAACCTGATGGTTGTTATATTGTATTAGTTTAACACTGTTGAAGGCTAATGAAAATTTATTCTGCATTATCTTAGTCATAATATTTCTTACAGGGCTAGTTGAGCTCACCCTTTCTTTCATTGTTCTCTTCAGGAAATGAGAACGTAGCAGGGACTAGTCGGGGAATAGAGTGATGGTCCTAGATGGTGCATTAGTAGTCCTCACTATTCTGTGAAAATACTGTGATAATAAATGTAATGAGGACTCCATTGAGTTTGTATACTCTCGAGAGGACAGTATTTGTATTAAAATTCACAGCATATGTTTTGTCGTATTGTACAAGACAGTTTTATAATTAAGTTTGTATTTTTATTCTCTACCATGTATCTGGCGACTCAAGATGGGTGATGTATTCCTGTTTTGGGGGCGTCACACTAACTATCTTGATTAACACGTAATATATACGCACAGCAATTAATAATTTTATACAAGTTATTTTTTTTTGTTTAACGATGAATTTATTCAATTCATCTCCTTTTAAACTCTAAATGAGTTATTTATATTTTTAACGTTTCTCTCTATTCTAAGGTTATAGCCTAAGGTCTGTCCCACCTAAGGTTTTTAACCCTAAAGCTTTGATACCAACTTGTAACGCCCCCAAACTCGGGTACTTGAAACCCGAACTGGGTGCTTTACGATTCCATTTCTATGAGCGGAATAATACTAATAATAATAACAATAATATAAATATAAAACTTAATTACATATATCAAAGTCTAATCCCAAGTACGCAACCTTTACTACAATACATTACATGATAGATAATAAATATCATTGTGTTAATATTGTCTAACTATTACAAAAGATTATTCTGATTGCTTTCCTTTTCCCTTGTTCTGGCCTGAACATTCAGGTTGATCACGCTTAACTGAAAACATTTAAATTTAAAGCAAGGATGAGCATTTGATTGCCCATCAAGTAATAGCAACAATAAATATAAGCTGAAAGGATTAAATATTTTCTTTGAATAACTCTTCTACAACGAATCAACAGTTGTGAAGTATGTTGAACCAATAATAACAACATACCAAATCTATCTCAAATTTTTGAAACTACGTACTGACTATAACTGGATATTAGTCGACAGACTATGAACATTATTTTTCATTTTCGCTAGGGTTTAGCAGAACTTCATCCGCAAACTGTCATAACTTACGGGCACGAGGGTGATCATCCAAATGCTCCCTGTATTGATCAATACTACATGCAAGAACGATATTATCGTTCACTCTATCCACCTTAGGTGCACAAAAGTTTCCCATATTCGGGATGTTTCATACTTAGTCGGGAATCCAAACCAAAACAATCTGGTTGGATACAATAACGTTCTATCTTGTTCAACAATATTTTTATGTCTAGCTGAATCAAATAGCTTAGACGGCTTTTAAGTCAACATATACATACTTGAAATCAATAACACTACACCAAAATAGGGATGTAGCGAAGGAAATTTTGTGAAGGAATTTATTCCTTCACACGAGGAGTTGTTTAGCGAAGGAACAGTGAAGAAAAAAAATACGATGACAACAATATAGTTATTAGCGAAAAAAACATCCTTCACAATTTATATTTTTTCCTATAAAATTGGGACGATGGAAAGATTTTTGGAGCCAATTTATGATGAAAATTTTGAAAAAAAATCTATTTAATGAAGGAATTATTACTCACTATATATAAAATTGGTCGCTATTTTTTGTGTATATGGCTGTACTTGTAAACTTTTTGTTTATACAGTATATCAAAATTACGTCGTATTAAGCTATTTGTTCTAAAATCAAAACACGGATCCAGCTCTCCCCTCCCAAATCAAAACTCGCGCATAAGTGCTCTTCTTCTCTCCTCCCAAACACGGTTCTATTTGCTCCGATTCTCTACTCTCCTCTCTTCCATTTTTTGTGATTCTCTCTCCTAGGGTTTGCCCAAGCTTTTGCTTCATTTCGCCCAGACTTTGCTTCAATTATTTTACCGAATTCTTCATGTTCATTTCAAAAAATTCTTCATGTTCATTTCAAAAAATTCATTACGGATCTGTTTGGCTTCCGTTCAATTACTATGAAGTGCTTTCATTTCACCAACGAAGAGGCGAGAGACGACGAGGACGGCGTCGTTTCGAGGTCGCCCAAGGTGTCCTGGGTTCGGTCCCTGAGCTTAGCTTCGAGAGGGAGGGTTTGGTTCCGTTTACAGAGGAGAAGTTAGGGTTTCGGATGATAATGATTCAAAATTGGATGTTACTATTAAACAGTTGAATCACAATGGTTTCCAGGCATGCCCTTCTCACTTTGTCTCTATA
This sequence comes from Panax quinquefolius, assembly GCA_020205615.1. Lineage (NCBI taxonomy): Eukaryota > Viridiplantae > Streptophyta > Magnoliopsida > Apiales > Araliaceae > Panax > Panax quinquefolius. The sequence continues at coordinate 62,439,624 of CM035172.1, forward strand.
TATATACATTTGTATAATGTGTTTTATAATTTTTTGTTATTCAATGCATTGAGATATTTCTTGTACTCCCTTTGTTGAACTCCCAAATTGTGAAATCTTAAAATTCAAATTGTAATTTGAATTTATTTGGATTTTCCAAGGTTCTTTTTCGAAAGTCTCTTCTTTGGAGCGTGTGCTTGTCCTCGTTATGTCTCATATAGGTCAAAGACAATGTATTTACCCAAATTCTGACCTACAATGGAGCTTCACATCCCAGATTCTAATGATTCCTTTCTTGTGGCAGCTTTTCCCATACCTAAAATAGGTAGTTGAATTCTCAAAATTATGCTCTATGTTAACATTTGTTTGTTGGTCTTGCCACAGAAACTAGCGCTACACCAGTTACATGGGTAGAATCTTGCTTATGAAGTTAAATTAGGTCAATTTATCTATCAGTACTTTGCATCTCCGTTGATTATTTTGTCATCTATGGTCACCTTGTTGCCAGGACCTTATATGTCTTCCCTTGCCAAAATTCCTTTTTGCGTATTATGTATCATTTAAGCGCATATATAATTGCTGGTGTTTATTCTCCTTATCCAGGTTTTCACCACAAGAGATCTAAGTCAATGTTATATCCATCAGATGGCACTTTGTGCCAAAGGTCATGCTAAAGTTCTTCCAATCGATTAATCAGTCAAATTTCCTGGTTATGCATGCCTGCTTAAGAATGTAATGGAAACAGCTGCACTCACCTTTTCTCAGCCTGACTGCTCATTTGATTTGGTAAGGAAATTTTGAGATTTCCTACTAGACCAGTAGACCGTCACATGGTTTTTTTCCCCTCCTTGCTTACACTCCGTTGATAATGAATAGTTAGAACGCATATATGTTACTTGTTTTTATCTTCACTCCATCAAAGAGATTGGTTTCTGGTACTTCTTTCTTATTTTCTTTTTAACCAGATTACATATTGACTTATATTGATCAACTTGACCAAAATTCTCCTAATACCATCTTTGCTGATGTTGATCCAGCATATTCATTCTTATTTGGAAAAATTAATTTTTTTCAAGGGCTTCCTGTCTTTGCCTAATGAGGTTCCTTGGTTGACATCATTCTTTACCTTTTACTCTGAATGGCGCCATTTTCGTGATATCATTTTTATCTGCTGCTTGATAATTATTATTATTGCATATGCATACGTTTTTCTTTGAGCATTTCGTTTCAACGGAATGCCAAATGTAAGAATCTGATTCGAAAATATGTAGAATATATATTTTTATAATTTAATTGGCAAATAAAATTTTAATTAGCCTTTAATTATGCTTTTTCTTTCCTGAGCCAGGCTATGGACTTCGCAGTCGTTGCAGCTTCTTTGTTGGAGGAATTATCTCCAATCCAGACCTCAAATACAGGAAGTAAAGAAAGTATGCACTCAAAATGTACTCTATTTATATGTTTCTCTTGTTAACGTGCTTTCTCAGTAATCTATCGTTATATACAGTTTTCTAATCTTTGTATCCAATCTTAATGTGCTATAGGAATCATTAATCTTATTTCAATATTTATGCGTTACAGTTCATAACACTACTTTAGATTTTACAGGGGATGAGGATGAAATGATTATGAATGAGGAATTTAAAGAAAAGGTTTTGAACAAGGACTTGGAACGACAGATTTCTAATGCAATAGATCCTCGTTTTTTTCTACAATAGGTAATGTTGTTATCCCATGTCGGCCACTTTAGAGACATTTTTCTCTTATGCACTATGCTTTTTAAATCTTTACCAATCTTTGGAGTATGTGGTGCTTGTTTAGCAGACAAACATTTTGTTCGAGGAATTTTCACAAGTCAATGGTTCATATAAAGAAAGGCTTAATAATAAAGTGGCAGCAGCTGTTAGTGCAGTGTGTGCCTTCCTTCACGTGACTTTCAACATTTTACCCCTTGAGCGTATCATGAGTGTACTAGCTTATAGAACAGAATTAATTCTTGTCCTTTGGAACTTCATGAAGCAATGCCATGAGAATCAAAATTGGTCTTCGTTCTCGGAGCAATCTGCATATTTGCCAGGAGATGCACCTGGTTGGCTATTACCTTTGGCAGTTTTCAGCTCTTAATCTATTTTTTTATGTTTCCTCCTGGTATATTTTGGAAGGATGGTCTCATCTTTGGGCAGAATATAACTTAGTTTTGTTAGAGTAAATAAGTTTTATATTGTTACTTTCATGTTCAAGCTTTTAGAGTATCTAATAAGTTCTGTAATTTCATAACAAAGAAAGCACAAATGAACTGTATATTCTTATTGCTTAGAAATGAAGCTTTACAAGATACTTAGTTATTTATAGTAGCTGATTTAGGCCTATATGTGACGCCCCCAAAATAGGTATACATCACCTATTCTGAGTCGTCAAATATATGGTACAGAATACAAATACAACTTAATTATACAACTGTTGTGTAAAGTATGACAAAACATAAGCTGTGAGTTTTAATACAAATATTATCGTATAGACAATATATAAACTCAAATTCAATATTATTACATTTATTTTTCACTATTTCACTAAATAGTGAGGATTAGTAATGCTATCATCTGGTCCTTCACTCCGTTCCCCGACTAGTCTCTGCTACGTTCTCATTTTCTGAAGAGAACAATAAAAGTAAAAGGGTGAGCTCAACTCACTAAAGAGTAGGAAATATTATGACTAAGATAATGCGAGAATATATTATCGTTATTTCAACAATGTTGTTAAAGCGATACAATATAACAACCATCGGGTTTAACTGCAATTTAACAAGCAATCCATTAAAAAGAGTCAAGTAGAGAATAAAATCTACTATCTTTTATGCTTTAGAAGGTTTTTCATCACTTTTATCGCTGGGACTCAACTTAATAAATAATCCACATAATTGAATCACCCCTGCACTACGACCAAGGATATTCTTTAGTATCACGATCACAATTATCCATGCACTACGAGCCAAAAATATTTGTGTATTCAATAATGGTCATGATCATGCCAACAACTGTCCATCAATATACTACTGGCCAATGAGGACTTTCTCCACATCATTTGTAACATTACGGCCATGATTACAATCGAATAATCCTCAGTCATAATCATATCAAGTCCATCTACGCACTATAGGCCATAGATGACTTTCAACAAAATATAAACATGTGAGGATGATGACAATGATATAAGAATTTAATAAAACAAGTTCAAGAATTAATTTATCCAGAACTAATAACGCCCAAATTGTCAACACGACATCGCTTTGTAGAGTAAAATTCAAGAATGCTCGGAAAAATATTTTCATGAAAAGATCTTTGGATGAAGCTTAAATATCGAGGATATTCCACTAATTTCATGGAGTATAGAAGTCAAAACTTTAACCAATTGAGTATAATAAGGAATGGACTAACAAAAGAAATCACCAAGCATGCGATAGACCGCATACAGTAAGTTATTCCAATGAATAATAAATAACGGAATCGAAGTAAGGTGTAAAACGCATGCATGTGGATATTCCAGCAGAATAATAAAGATTTAAATCGAGTCCCCAGTAAAAGCGCATGCATGTGATATTCCAAATGTAATAATAAAGACGAGAATCGGGTCTACAGAAAACGCATGCATGTGATATTCCAATGAGAATAATAAAGATGGAACCGTGTCGGCGTAGAACGCATGATGAGGATGTTCCAGCAGAATGATAAAGAATGGAACAATGTAAGAATTTCACCAAGTATAGGGTAGCTTGGCGTATACAAGTTATTCTAATAGAATAATAAAGAATGGAATAATGAAGTTTCTTCATGGATAAGAAAGAAATAATACTCCCTACCTTAGAAAAAGCTGGATCTTTGGAATAGTGAGGTAGCGGACTTTTCTTCTTCTTTCTATAATTTCTCTCTATAATAATCGCTCTAAAGCTTTTGTGAATTGGTGAGAAATGAAGGAAGAATGAGTTTTATTTATAGAAAAATATAGTTTCGATAATCAGACGTTTTGGGGCTCGAAAAATTACGAGACAATACCTCCAACTTTTCCTTTATTTTTAATTTAGTCATGGAAGTATTATCAAACTTGCACCACCTCCCCCTAGTAGTAAATAATGTGATTCAATAGTAAATTATGTGAATCAATAGTTCTAGACATGTGAAAATACGAATTATGATATAGTACCTCCATCTATACCTCCATTTTTAACTTAGTCATGCAAGTATTATCAATCTTGCACCAACTCCCCTAATAGTAACAAGAATGTGAAACAATAGTACACACATGTGAACAAATAGTAATAATCATGTGAAATAATAGCAATCAATTGCTCATTTATCCGGTTAAATACCCGATTTGTCAATATAACCTCCAGACATCAATTATTATCGAAATAATTGTCGAGTTTCACTAACACAAATAATTCCAACACAATGAAACCATTTTTATCAAAAATATAAATTTTGAAATTTTGAAGTTTGACTTTTCCCAAAAAAGTCAACTGTTTACTTTTTGACCAAATAGTGAATTTCGGAAAATTGTGTTTATAGACTATTTTTACTAATTTCATCGTTCCGGACTCAAATATCACGTCCGCGTCTCCAAATTCAACTCCGAACACAACTTCAATTTTAATAACATTCCTCATTAATATTATAACTCACAATATTTATCAACCAAGTCGTTCCAGGAAAGAGGGCTTTCAATAAGGATTTCTCCTATCAGGCGCCGCAATTAGGTGACCAAACCTCTCCTCGTGTAACTTTAGACATTGTAAATATTGTAATTTAATAATATGAATAACTTTGTCGTCTCAATTATTAATTTAATAAAATAACATATTATTATGGATGATCTTTGTGACAATAATCGAATCAATAATATGAGAGATATGATGCAAAGAATTACTATAGCAATAATTGAGTATAACCGAGTGACTTCTCACGTAAGCATCAATAATCAATACTGGTGTGCTACTATGCAACCACGCGTATTCGTATTTCTTTACTAAGGGTAGTTCAATAGTTAGTTAATTAAAACTTCCGTCGTTATTTTCATAAAGTATTTTTGTCGTTTTCTCAATATGATAATAATTCCGTTGTGGGGTCCACCAATGATTGTCTTAGTTATACGAATATTCCCCTGCTTTAAACGAATATTCACGACTAATCGAATATTATATAACAACTTGCGTACTTTGCAAAATTTGTAAATATTACCCACAACTATAACATTATATCAAATCCACACCATAATATTAAAAAAATATTTCGAGAAATTTAAATCTTTATTCATAAAATTTGGGATCTCACACTATACATACACCATACGAGCATACATACATTGAAATGAGCATAAAATCTTGTAAGAAACTCTGACAACATACATTGACAGCTGGACTTATACTACTAATTGAAAATACATTCGCAATGCTAAAGCTACCTAACTAGGATAATTGAGTTGTGTCACAAGAGCTAACTTGTGCTAAGCATCTACGAAATTGATGTTTGATCTCTTGTGATGGACCGATATATGAAAGCGGTTGTATGTTCATCATTTTTGGCTTCAGTATTAGTAGAGACCGCAACAACTTGAGCTTCAGGTTGGAACTGTGTATTCTCTATTATTATCTCTTCAAATATAGTTATATCTTAAGACTCGGAGACTCGGGTTTCAAAATTTGTTTCCTTATTCTTTCTTAGTCATTCTAGAATTCAGGGGGACAAGGAATGAAGATCCAGATGCCCTCATCTGATGCTAATTACTTTAATCAATCAAACAGTGTTGTTGTGAACCTGAACGAAAAGTTATATCATGACCTTGAAAATAAGGTATATTCCCTGACTTTGAAGTAATCGAGGACACCCTTTTACAATTTTCTGTATTCTTTGCTCGTCAAATTGAACTGTGGCACGAATGAGAATTCAATCCAATGCTATGAGAATAGGAACTCTTTTACAAAACTTGAATGCTTTGTTGCTTGAGCTTGGTCGTACAACCATGACACTTCAGTTTCCTCACAACAGACAAAACATCTCTGATTTTCTTTTTATGGGAAGCGACATATGAAATAGAGAGGATGGGAAGTTTATTTCATGTCATCAAGTAGTGACTTCAGCTTTATTGATCTAAAGATAGCCCTTGTGGGTGAAGTATATTCTTCGATAATCTTGTGTCTTGATTGATCTACCGACTTGAAAAGTTAAACTCCTTGGCTTTGAAATTATTTTAGTGACTTGAAGCCTTTGTTGGAGCCAGTCGCCAAAGGCTTAAATAGAGAAAACTAATCAATAAGGTGTTCTTGTTGTTTCTTTTTGCTATAATAGTTGATATTTATATTTTACGATAACCAAACAATAAGGTTCAAGTTTCTATGAAAATTGAATCTGCTTTTTTGTTATTCATCAAGAAATAGTTGAAATCTTGAATATCTTTACTTACTCGAAATTTGTATAAAAAGTGAAGTGCGACATATTTGTGTACTACTATATGTAATCTGGCGATCCTACTTGTTAGTCTTTTACTAGAGGTAACCATGAAAATTTTAACGAGAGAGGCATTGTCTACTAAGTAATTTGTGTATTTCTCTTGCTTTTCTTTGATCTCTAAAAGCCTCAAAGTTGAACTTGATGGAAAGGCATATGCATCCAGCTTTTGGACGTAATGGCCTCATGGCACTCTATGACACCTTTCTCACCAGTAAATGTTAAGCATGTTCATTCATCGTAATTTTAAACAAAATTAGAATTGTTAATACCTTCTCCTAGATCATTCATTTCAGCTTTGGTTTTTGATTAAAAAGTGCTCTTCTTTTTCAAATTTGGATGTGACCTCTTCTCAACTTGTAGTCACAGATAATGATTTCAAGAGAATGAGACTTGAAAACTTTCTCAAACAATTGAATTCTTTGTTAGCTTTGAGGAATATTTATACCTTCTTCGCTACTCGTCTTGACCGTGAACTTCCGAGCAGTCTTTGAATAGGTGCGAGCTCAAGAGGTCTTAAGATGATGCTCTTGTTCGTGGGATCCCACGGGAACTATAGCCCAATGATCGAAAACTAAAAGGCAAAATGTCTGCCCTTGAGTGTGGTATACATAATTTTTAGTTTCTTATTAGCTGCATCTTCTTAAGTTATAATCTTGTTTGTAGTTTTAATATATAAAATCTACATAGGTGGTGTTGAAAGTAATATGCACACAAGCCAATCATGTTTGATGATAAAGCATATACTTTGTAACAATCTTATTCATTTATTAATAAAAAGTATTAATTTATTAAAGACTTTTAATTATCTATATGATGTTGTTTTATAATATGTGATAAACCCATAGTTTTAAGCAATGCTTTTAGAATAATGATGATGATCATTCTAATGAGATCTAAATTCTTAGAAAGCTTAAACTAAAATAGTTCCCAATCGTTGGATTACTAAATTGGGGATTAGTGAATCCGGATAGATTGGTACATACGTCGCTTGCTTTCATTGGATGAGGATGATTGATCTCATGATCATTTGTGTGGAGACACTAAAGCAAGTATGTAGGTGCTTATTAGAGAATAAGTTCATCTGAACGTGGCTCGCTAAGGAATACCTAATGGAGTTTTATTTGCATTCGTCAATAGAATTCTCAGAAGTGATAGTAAAGACAAGTAATCCTTGGACTTGAGATCATCATAAGATCTTGTGTATGATGAGTTATACTTTGACTTATTCCTTAAGACCCTTAGGGTATATCAAAGGGTATGCTTGGGTATAATAAGTTGTACATGGAGATAATGTATGATCAATAAAGAATCTACCACTTCTAATAAAAGAAGAGAAATGTCCTATGTGATTCGATAAATGACAACCCAAAGAGTCCTTGGTTAAGGCGAGAATGAAATTAGAAAGGAGTTTCTAATTTGCATTATTTGGAGTTGTGCATTTAAGAGTCAAAATACATATAATTAAATAAAATAAGACTTGACAAAGAATTCCATGTCTTATATTTAATTGGGACATCAGTATGGTGGAAGGATTGAATCATGCAGTAACTATTTACTCAAAGGTTCTTTAATGATTAATGTTGAAATCTATATTATCCGGAAAATCGTTGATCGCTAGGGAGGCTTATCCCTATTGTAGAATAAATATTATTTATTTAAATAAATTAATTATTTAATTTATTTATTTAAATAAGATTAGAATTGTTCTAATTGATTTATTCACAACCTAGGTTTAATATGGAGAACCAAAAAGTCACACACCATAAAAGGAAGAATAATTATTTAAGAAGTTAATGGCATAATCGTAATAATATGTTATGTATATTTAATTTAATCTATGGTGATAGAATAAATTAAATAGCTTAATATTTATTATTTAATATTTTAGAAATATTAAATATAAATTAATAAGAGGAGTCTTATTAATATTATTACAATTATTATTATTTTAATTTCTAAAAGAGTTTAGGAATTAATTTAATATAAGTACTCTCATTTATTCCTAATTGGATTAGGAAGTTAAATTAATTAAAAGAGTTTAATTAATTATCCCTAATAAGATTAGGGAGCTTAATTAATTAAAAGAATTTAATTAATTAATTAAAACCCAATTCCTTAATTGTTAAGGTGGGTTGCCCACATCTATAAATAAGAGGAGTCTTATTATGGGTGGTATGGGTTGTTGATTTTTACAACGTAATAATTCCAATTTGTTGGAGAGTACACTTTTCTATAGAGATAGAAAACTAGGGTTAGCCATAACACCCATCTTCTTGAATTTTATTCTTCTTGGTGGATCACCTCAGAGGCCAAACATTTGGGTGGCTAACGTTGATCAAAGGAAGGAACCAAACCCGATTGGATTCAAGATTGAACGCGAAAGGATTTGGAGGTGAACTTGTACCGAGGAAGCTCGATCTTCAAGGGTATGATTTATTCTTTATCTTTTCGCTTAATTAATAATTATGCATAAAGGGTGATCCGTATATGGTTTGTAAATTTTTAAACTCGATTTTACCACGCTCCACTTTTTATGCAATTTGATTGCGTTATGAATATTACAAACCTAACAAAGGCATCGTGAGCCAAACCTTTATACGCTAATTATTAATTGTTTTATTATTATATATATATATATATATTCTTAATTATTATATAATTAAAATAAAAGTTTATTTTAATTTTAAAATAAAAGGTTTATTTTAATATTAAAATATAAAGTTTTATTTTAATTTTAATAATTTTATAATTAAAATAAAAGGTTTATTTTAATTTTAAAATAAAAGGTTTATTTTAAATATTAAAATAAAAGAGTTTATTTTAATTTTAAAATTAGAATTTCATGCTAACTAATTAGAGTTGGAATTGGATTCCATGCTAACTAATTGGAGTTGAAATTGGATTTTATTTTTCTTTAAATAAAGGAGTTTATTTAGATATGAAATAGATTTCATATTATTCAAAATAAAAGAGTTTATTTGTGAATAGGAAAGAAAATCCGTGTTTCTTAAATAAAGGAGTTTATTTAGATATGAAATAGATTTCATATTATTCAAAATAAAAGAGTTTATTTGTGAATAAGAAAGAATATCCGTGTTTCCTTTAATATTTTTTTTACATGAAATTGGATTTCATAATTAATTAAAATAAAAGAGTTTATTTTAATTAAAGAGATTTTTTATATATATATGGAATTGATTCCATAATTAATTAAAATAAAGGAGTTTATTTTAATTAAAAATTTTGATTAAAATAAAATAGTTTATTTTATTCAAAATTAGATAAATTAAAATAAAATAGTTTTATTTTGATTTAATTTGGATTAAAATAAAGGAGTTTATTTTGATTCAAAATAGATTTTATACTAAATAAATTTGCCCATTAAATGATATCAATATATATATTAAATGTTTATTATTCATGAGATGAATGTTATTTATTGATGCATATGGTGATGTGTATGATAATAAATGGGATTGATTATGGACTATTGACCAATGCGATTGGATTTTATTTTAGTTGGATGCATGAATGTATGGGTTTTATTAAATGGGGTCTCGTGACTGCCTTCTCTAATTTTTCTTAATGTAAATTCTATCTCCTCCTATGTACTTCCCTCGATCAACGATCAAGGTTTCTATTTATTTTAAATAGTTTTGTAATAGGAATAATTAGAATTAATTTTGAAGAATTAGAGATCAAAGGAGTAAGGAGGCGCTTGAAGACCCGTTTGTAATGGAGCCCGGTTTAAATGTAATAGTTATATTTAAATATTATTTCTTGCACCCTGGGGGTTTGACCTTTTCGTTCACTTGGTGGCTCTAGTGAACCAAACTAGAATAAAAGTCCATAATCAATTCGGGTAGAATATAGTATTCTATATGTGCATGCTTATACTATATATATATTATATATTATAAACATGCTTCGCATGTTAATTAATACGACGCGTATATTTTATATATATATATGCATGCATGCTAAACAAGATGAGACAAATTAATAACAAACCCCTCAATTTTTATATTAAGTCCTAAGCGCTCAAAGATATTTGGAATATCGAACGTCAGCCTTCTAGCATGATAAAATTAATAGAGTATTAAATATTTAATATGAGTTTGTTGTGTCACCACAAGGCAAGTATTAAGTATTTAAGATGTTAATTTATCACATTTGATGCTTATAAAGAAAATTGAACAATATTGTTTTTTTGTGTCACCACAAGGATGATATTTTTCTTTTTGAATATATGGAGTGCTAGTTGGACTTAACTTGGATAATTTTGATTCGGATGTGCCACCACTTGATCAAAATAATCTAAGAGGCATAAGAAAAGGAGTTGCATAGTTGATGTAATTGACAAAAAGTTGTCTACCTATTTATTTATATATAGTTTGTTGTGTCACCACAAGGCTATATACATTTGAAATGGGATCCTTATTCTCACTAGCAAATCTTTAATTAGATTTCATTTAACTATATCAAATTGAGGGTAATATAGTTTGAAGAAAATAGTGGGAGATAACAATTTAAAACAAGACCTAAATTATTTTGGTAATTAATAAAAGAATGTATGTTAAAATGTTGTTAATTATAAATTCATTTACGTAATTTTACAATGTCTAAAATTACTATCACCTAAAGCATATTAGATGCTAAATTAACCGCATCAATTAAAGCGGATTGGTTAAGGAATTTGAGAATAGTTCTCATAGTGAAAAGCTATCTTATGTCCTTAATACGCCTATCCCCGCAATGGTTGCGCATAATGCCTCCGAGGAAGACATTGCTACTTTTAGAAAGTGACAAAATGATGCACTGATTGGCTCAATGCATCATGCTCGCATCGAAAGTAACGAGCTTCATTGCCACAAGATGAAACTATGGATACTCCTACTATATTCCGCACATCAAGTAGTTGATAGTGAGGAAAAAGATGACCGATAGATATCGAGATATCTAAGGAGCTCTTCCGATCTAGAATGGCCAATGGCACATATAGTAGTCCTTAACATTATCAATTTGATTGATCAATTAGACAACGAAGTTTTGTCATAGATGGAGAGTTGAGCCAAGATTTGATCTTGCACTCACTTAGGACTCCTTTCACAATTGTTGTGAATTTTTCATATGAACAAGCTAGATATCAGCTTCGTTGATTTGCTTAACATGTTGAAAAATGATGAGAGTCACTTTCCAACCAAGAAAGACCATGTCTTACTGGTAGGGCCAAAGGATCTTCTGAAAAGAAGAACGATTCAAAGAAGGTATATAGAAAGGCAAAAACAAAGGATAATAAGAACAAAACTGATATGGATAGCAAAGGAGTTTGCTTCCACTGCAATAAGCCTGGACACTGGAAAGAAACTGCGAGAAGCATCTTGCAGAGGCTAACCAAAGAAGCTTAGTGAAGTTTGACATAATACGCTTTTTGTTCATGATTGAAATAAATTTTTCTTTAAGTCAAGGTTCTACTTGGGTATTGGATACCGACTTTGGTTATCATAAATATAGATTTATGAAAGGACCAAACAGAAGTAGAAAGCTAAACAAATATAAGTAATCCTATGTGTGGAAAATGAAGCAAAGGTTGCTGCATTAGCCATAGGAACTTATAGTTTAGCAATGCCTACGGGCAAATCTATTAAGTCAATAAGTTGTTATTGTATTCCAGTTCTTGTTAAAAATATTATTTCCATTTTATTGTTGGACAATGAAATCTTTGGTATTATAATAAAGAACAATTGTTGTTCTATTTATAATAATAATGTTTTGTATAGAACCGGAATATTACTTAATAAATTTTGTATACTTGACTTACATGAAAATAATTTTGCATATTGAACAAATTAGTATAAGAAAATGAGATGATCATTCAAAGAGTTGAATGTATGTATTTGTTGAAATACAAGTGTGAATTATTTGAAAGGTTCAAAGAATTCAGAAATGAAACAAATTGACAAAGTATTAAGATTCTTTGATTAGATCAAGGAATAAATACTTGTGCAATAAGTTTCTAGATCATCTCAAATGGTTTTCTCATAATGGACACATCCTGATACGCAATAATTGATTGATGTATCTGAAAGGAAAAATCGTACCTATTTGAACATAGTGCGATCCATAATGATTTTACCGACATTCTAGTATCCTTCTGGGATAATGTCCTAGAAATGGCTGCATATCTACGAAAATGGTAACCTCTAAATCCGGCCCCAAGACTCCATAAAGGTTATGGACAGGGAGGATTCCTAATCTTAAGTATGTTAAGATAAGGGGTTCCAACTTATGTGAAAAGGTTTCAAAGGATAAGCTTGGGACAAGATTTGACATGTACAGATTTGTGGGACATCCTAAAGTAAGTTTAGGGTATATGTTCTATAATTCTACTTAGCAAAAGGTGTTTGTTACACGAAACACGCCTTCTAAGATAAAGGTGTTTATCATTGAAGGGGCTAGTGGGAGGATTATAGATCTTGAAAGGTCAAGAACCACAAAACACTATAAGTCAAATAAGAGGAACATGTAGATGACATATTGTATTACACAACCAATCGTAAATCTGGAATAGTAATCAAGATACCCAGAGGTATGGATTCATCATGGATGATGATGATGAGGTACACATCATAGAAGATGATGATCCGCTTACATACGATGAGGTAAGAGTTCTAGTGTGTACAAAAGGGTGGATGGAAGCGTCAGTTTGAAATTTCTAGTATTATATGTTGATATACTACGGATGAGGAATTACTTACCAATGCTACAATCAGTAAAGATAAAGTTGTCTAAACATTCCTCCATGAATGATTTGGGAAGAGTATCTTAATTGGGGATGCAAATCTATATAGATAGATTCAAGAGGATGCTCGACTTAACCCAAGGAACGTATATTCATTTGATGCTAAAGTCGTTTAGCATGGCAAACTCCAAGAGATGTCTCATGTCGATGAGCTATGGAGTGTATCTCTCTTAATAATCCCCATAGACTCCAAAGAAGAGAGATCGCATGAGTGACAATCATATATGCAATGAAATATACGAGACCTGATGTTGATCGGTCATATTCTGGAGAAGATCACTGTAAGACAGTGAAAAACATCTTAAAGTTCTTAACCGGCACTAAGGATGTGAGCATTTATGGTGGGTCTAAATTAAAACTAGAGGGCTTAACAGACTCAAGTTTTTCGTATACCAAGACGACGAAAGTCCACTTTAAGGTAAAGGGTTACCTTGAGTAAGTTGGTGTAGTGAATTCGAAAGGTTCCAAACAAAGAAAGAGTTCTTTGGTTTAGTGATAAAGACAAAGTATATAGCTATAAATGAAGTCGCAAGTTGATTGTTTGGATTAAAAGTTCATTACTGAGAACTAGGAATAGTTCTAAGTCTCATCTTGGATCTAAACATGTGTTGTGGCACTTTCATTTGATTATTAGAATCATTGAAAGATGGGAAATCACTATAGAGATAGTGGACTCTCATGAACAACATTACATATCCATTAACTAAAGCTTATCCAACAGCAGGATAATCGTCACTTAGAGAAGAAGAGTATGAGTTACCATGACGATTGGCTTTAGTGCAAGTGGGAGATTGAAAGTAATATGCACACAAGCCAATCATGTTTGATGATAAAGCATATACTTTGTAACAATCTTATTCATTTATTAATAAAAAGTATTAATTTATTAAAGGCTTTTAATTATCTACATGATGTTTGTTTTTATAATATGTGATAAACCCATAGTTTTAAGCAATGCTTTTAGAATAATGATGATGATCATTCTAATGAGATCTAAATTTTAGAAAGCTTAAAACTAAAATAGTTCCCAATCGTTGGATTACTAAATTGGGGATTAGTGAATCGGATAGATTGGTACATACGTTCGCTTGCTCATTGGATGAGGATGATTGATCTCATGATCATTTGTGTGGAGACACTAAAGCAAGTATGTAGGTGCTTATTAGAGAATAAGTTCCTTCGAACATGGCTCGCTAAGGAATACCTAATGGAGTTTTATTTGCTGTCAATAGGAATTCTGTAGTGATAGTAAGACAAGTAATCCTTGGACTTGAGATCATCATAGTATCTTGTGTATGATGAGTTATACTTTGACTTATTCCTTAAGACCCTTAGGGTATATCAAAGGGTATGCTTGGGTATAATAAGTTGTATACATGGAGATAATGTATGATCAATAAAGAATCTACCACTTCTAATAAAAGAAGAGAAATGTCCTATGTGATTCGATAAATGACAACCCAAAGAGTCCTTGGTTATAAGGCGTAATGAAATTAGAAAGGAGTTTCTAATTTGCATTATTTGAGTTGTGCATTTAAGAGTCGAAATACATATAATTAAATAAAATAAGACTTGATAAAGAATTCCATGTCTTATATTTAATTGGGACATCAGTATGGTGGAAGGATTGAATCATTACGGTAACTATTTACTCAAAGGTTCTTTAATGATTAATGTTGAAATCTATATTATCCGGAAAGTCGTTGATTCTTAGGGAGGCTTATCCCTATTGTAGAATAAATATTATTTATTTAAATAAATTAATTATTTAATTTATTTATTTAAATAAGATTAGAATTGTTCTAATTAATTTATTCACAACCTAGGTTTAATATGGAGAACCTAAAGGGTCACACCATAAAAGGAAGAATAATTATTTAAGAAGTTAATGGCATAATCGTAATAATATGTTATGTATATTTAATTTAATCTATGGTGATAGAATAAATTAAATAGCTTAATATTTATTATTTAATATTTTAGAAATATTAAATATAAATTAATAAGAGGAGTCTTATTAATATTATTACAATTATTATTATTTTAATTTCTAAAAGAGTTTAGGAATTAATTTAATATAAGTACTCTCATTTATTCCTAATTGGATTAGGAAGTTAAATTAATTAAAAGAGTTTAATTAATTATCCCTAATAAGATTAGGGAGCTTAATTAATTAAAAGAATTTAATTAATTAATTAAAACCCAATTCCTTAATTGTTAAGGTGGGTTGCCCACATCTATAAATAAGAGGAGTCTTATTATGGGTGGTATGGGTTGTTGACTTTTTACAACGTAATAATTCCAATTTGTTGGAGAGTACCCTTTTCTATAGAGAGATAGAAAACTAGGGTTAGCCATAACACCCATCTTCTTGAATTTTATTCTTCCTGGTGGATCACCTCAGAGGCCAAACATTTGGGTGGCTAACGTTGATCAAAGGAAGGAACCAAACCCGGTGGATTCAAGATTGAACGCGAAAGGATTTGGAGGTGAACTTGTACCTGAGGAAGCTCGATCTTCAAGGGTATGATTTATTCTTTATCTTTTCGTTTAATTAATAATTATGCATAAAGGGTGATCCGGGTATATGGTTTGTAAATTTTTAAACTCTGATTTTACCACGCTTCCGCACTTTTTATGCAATTTGATTGCGTTATGAATATTACAAACCTAACAGGTGTAGCTGGGAATCATTCTTCTCTTATCTCTTTGCTTACTCTAGAGAATCCTTCTGGACCAAGGATTTAACATGTCAACACTTTATTCCTTCTAGTTCATTGTTATTCTTTCAGTTTTTTTATGTTAGTTAATAAATTTTGTAGGTACTATATATGGTCCTTGGGAGACCAAGATACAATAACAAATTTTGTACTTATTGTGACTCGAGTATTATGATCTATTTATATGTGAAGTTTTAATTTTATTAGCTCTTTGTGCATTGGCTTATCAATTAGTTTGAAAAAGTATAGCAATATTTATATTTACTTAAAAATATATTTAATATTTCTTATAGAGATTAATAAAAATAATAAATATTAAATCAATGATTTAAAAATCAATTATAATTTTCAATGAATTTCGATTATTTAGTAATTAATTTTTATTTACAAATGTATAATTTGTGAAGGAAATTTTCTCTCACTAATTTGAAGAAAGATTCTCAATTTATAATTAGTGAAGGAAAATATTCTCTCTTTAAATAAATTTGTTCTTCACAATATATTATTTGTGAGGGAATCAAGTTATTCACTAATTTTAAATAGTCCATCAAATATTATTTGTGAAGGAAACCAATCTTTCACTAAATAACAATATTCCATTACTAAATATAATTTGTGAAGGAATAAGTTATTCACAATATATCATTCACAAAAAATATTTAGTTACTACTTAGCGAAGGATACCCAATTGCGAGGAGGTCTAATGTGAGCACTCGTGTGAAGGAAAACTTTCTTCGCAATAAATCACTTGTGAGAGATATAAGGCATCTAGTGAAGGATTTGTCCTTCACTAGAGGCCATTTTTGGTGTAGTGTAAGTATGTATCAACATATGATCAAATACAATGGTTATCCAAGTGGGGATACTTGTCTAACCCTATATATGAATTAACGAACAGAATAAATATATGAATTATACAATAATACAATGATCGGATAATGTAAGAACTTGTATGAATACAAAGATTGGATACATAATGAATAATAATAGAGTTAATAATCTGGCACAATAATAATATAATTCTGAAACTTTCTTACTCATGTCCATTGCATAAAGTAAATGCAAAAGTAGGATACTCGCACAATGTAAAGAATAGTTCGGATACTTGCTCAATAATAATTGGAGTAAGTTTAGGAAACTTGCATAACATGATATACCTGTTTGCACGAAATAAAAGTAGTGCATAAGGTTTAGATACTTGCCTGAGCTGCTACTTACAATAACGCAACTTAGTTCTATCTTTTATATCAAAACCTATCATTAATAAGATCATTCGTTCAATTAGAATAATATATCATATCACATAGTACTATTAATTGCAGTCATTACATAACCTAATCACATTGTCACATATGTTTAACCATCATTACATCATAAACAAACACGTATCTAGTCAAATTATCTAAGTCCAAATCAATTTCTGAAATATTTCAGTGTACCGATGGCTTTATCGGGTAAATATCGAGTCTAAGACTCTATCCTGCAGTTCAATAGTCGTTTAGATATTTTAAATATCAGTCATATTATTTTTCATAGCCTTATAATAATTTTTTAATAATTATTATACTTTATCATTAATTTTCAAACTCGAAATCATTATTAAATGATTTAAATATTAACTAATTCTATTATCATTAATATTTAATTAATATTAAACTATTAATGAAACCATTGCCTAAAATATTAAAGTTATTTATAATAAATCAAAATATTTTTAAAGTATTAATATTACCTTAAATAATTTTTAAAACATTTAAAATTATTTTAAATAATTACCATTAATATTAGAATATTAATTTATTATTTATCAAAAATATTAAAAGTCATTAGTTATAACTCAAAATATTTTTAATTCATTTATTTCCTTTTTAAATGATTTTAATTCAATAAAACTATTTTAAAACTATTTATTTAATATAATTATTAAATAAACTTAATATCATTAATATTAAATTATTAATGAAATTTACCTTTAAATATCAAAAGTTATATTTTATAACTTAAAATCTTTTTAAACTATTTATTTTCATTTAAAATGATTTTTAAAATATTAAAATCATTTTATTTAATTTATTTAATATAATTACTAAATAAATCTAATATCATTAATATTTAATAATTAATGAAACTTATCTTAAAATATTAAAAGTTATGTTTTATAACTTAAAATATTATTAAATACCTTATTATTATTTAAAATAATTTTAATACAATAAAATCATTTTTAATTAATTTATTTAATGCATTTATTAATTAAATTAAATATCAAAAATATCCAAATAAATAATAATATTTATGAAAAATATGTCAAATTATTAAAAGTTAATTTTTATAACTTTAAATAATTTTTAAAACTGATTTTATAATTTTTAGGAATTTATTTCTATTTTTAATGTATTTTTCAGAAATTATAAAATAAAAATAATTAAATCCGTCGCTAAAGGCTTTAGTGATAGTTTCTGTCGCAAATGGTGTTCTTGAGGCTCAAGAACACTGACAGTCAATGCTCAAGGGTACCCCCTTTGACCATCTTTAAATTTTAATCTACTCAAGTTCTGGACATTCTATTGATTAAATATTGTAGTATGTATGTAAGAGTACATGTTAATAACCATTTCTGGACCAAATCATAAAACATGAGGGAGATCTAAGCATCGTAACACGTTTGTCGAGTTGTTCTTCACATTTCGTCGCCTTGTAAAATTTTAGTCCGCGGCCATTCAACGCTTTTGTTGACCTTAAATCTGTCAATATGTTTAAGGTAAAAGTTTTCTGCTCGACGGGCTGTCTAGACAAACTATCAGAGAACATGTTGAAATCCATGGTCAAGTCTAAACATAAATAATCAAAACGAGTTGGGGCTCAAAAGATCATGTCAGAGTCTGTTCTTCATTTCTGGGTTTTCGAATGAAGAACATAATAAATATGCTACTTTGGATCCTTATATCTCGCGTTATGTGTTTGCTCTATGTGATCTATTGATTCCAGGTTGTAGCTAACATGTAATACTACATATCCATTACATACAAACAGTATAACAACAATAGAGCATGCAGATCTAGGCCGGTCAAACCATGTCAAAAGACATGTTCTTGAATTTTCTAGAATTTCCAGAAACAGATTTCGTGAACTAGTAAGCTAGTTTAACCATCCACTGTGTTCAATACAATGATGATATAAGGGATCGAAAGGCATATATCCATAGTAAACATAAAAATCCACAACTAAGTTACCATAACAGAATCAAAATAACAACACACTGGCAGATCTAGTCGCTTGAAAAAGTTGTCAGACGCTGGTAATGACCTTCTGGGTTGCCTCGAAAAGGTCAGGTCAATTCCGGTCAATGGCTTTTGACCGTTAATAACTACCAATCTATACATCAAATGACTCTGATTCTTGTTGCAGATTAAAGAACACATCACAAGATACACATAACAAGTTAAAAATAATAAAACGCATAACTGACCAAAGATCTATGAGGTCTGACATTTGACTGTCAGACTCAAAAACAAAAATTTCCAGATTTTGAAAAACTCTAGATCTGAGCCTATAGATGTTATGGATCTAACATCTATCAACCCAGATCATCATTGTACACCATAAACAACATATTTTAACAATAAATTATAACATCTAACCTGCAGATCAAGATTAGATTTCTTTTTAGGGTTCATACCTTTTTGTGAGCAAAATCTGATTTCTATGCTTCTGATCTGTTTATGGATTTTGTGGGGCTTGCTTTGTGACTGATATTAGTAATGAGATTCGGAGGTTTGAGCTTGAGAGAGAATGGCTAGGAGTGGGTTGCACAAATATGAGTAAAAATGCACTTTCTCTCTTGAATTCTATATAAACAACATGTATGCAATGTATTGGATGATCACATGGATGAAATTGTAGCTTGTAGGTTCATAGTTAGATAGACTAGGGTGGCTAGAAGATATTGATAAGATTTGTCTAGCAATAATGCATGAATGGGACAAAAAGGGCATAATGGTAATTTTGCAAATAAGTCAAAGGGTATTCTTGTCCAAGGTGCTTGAATCTAGGGTTTAATCACTAGATTTTTAACCTTAAAATTTCCCAAATAATTACTAGGGTTTGGATAATTAAAAATTAAAGTGTAGTAAAATTGTAATTAAAACATACTAATTAAAATTAGGGTTTTTAATAAAATTTAGGGTTAAATAATTAAGGTTCCTTAATTATCATTAGGGTTCCTAAATTAACATTTCAATTTACTAAAATAATAATCAGGGTTTATAATTTTAGCAATTAGGGTTCCAAATTAGCAATTAGGGTTTCTAATTTTAAATTAGTGCTTTCAAATATTAATTAGGGTTTTATCTAATTAACATTAATTCTATAATATGCACATAATTCATATAACACAATTTCTGACCGATCTTAATTTCCAGTTTTAAATTTCCAATCATGGTTTATGACGGTAATACTAGGGTTTGTCATGATACACCATAATTGACTAACCATTAACAATCTACACATATACTGTATATATTTATTACACCGAAAAATAATATTATACTTAATATAATATTATTATTCTCATTCATAACTCAAAATCCAAAATTAGGGTTTGGATTTCATATCTGATTATCTTTCAAATATAACATTATTAATTAAGTTAAAAATAATTAACTTAAATAATCGAACTAAAATTCATATAATAAAATAGTAATTATAATAATTCCAATAATCATCACATATATTATTTAAATAATATAAAAATCATATTTTCTTTGAAAATAAATAATAAAGACATTTCTACTATAAAATTAATTATTATAAGTATTTACCTTATAATGAGCAATAATTCTAAAATAAAATTATTTGAAATTTTTATGTAATAAATAAATTTTATTTATTACATATATACATACACATTAATTGGCACATATTCTCATCTTTAAAATAAATAAATAAAAATTTATATGCAAAATTTCTTATTTATTTATATAGAAATATTCAGGTTATTACATATCTGGCGACTCAAGATGGGTGATATATACCTGTTTTGGGGGCGTCACCCTACGGCTTTTTCTCCACCTAAGGTTCATAACCTAAAGCTTTGATACCAACTTGTGACACCCCAAATCTAGGTACTTCATTTTCACAAGATTTGGTGTTCACTTAATCAAAACATTCATATCTAACTACCCAATCATAATAAAATTGAATAATAAAACATGCTCATACAAGATTACGTTAATAAAAATTATCTCCTAGGTTATCTAACCTTTAATTACAATCATTCAAATGCGAAATTAAATTATTACATCACATCATTATTAAAAGTCTATCATCATAACGATAAAATAAAATTACAAGTCTTCATCACTTGTACATTTTTTCCTTTCCTTTGCTAGTTGTAGGTTCATTTACCTTCTCAACCTTAGCTGCAATAAGTGTATAAATATGCAAGAGTGAGAAAACAAAGCTCACTTGAAATAAGAATAAATAACTTTACAATATTTGCCAAATAACAGGCTCAATAGAACTGAATGATATGTTCTATTAACATTCTAAAATATACTACTGAGGGTCTAATGACCATGAACCATGTCCACAGTTATAAGTAATCTTTCAACTTTAACTTTAACAGTCATATGACTATAAGGACTCCACGTACTTAGGGGGATCAATCCTTCGTACAATGTATTGTGCACAAATATTTCAACGCTAAGCGTAAACCCCTAAAAATAGGGTTGTTCATCTCAGTATTTAGAGTACAAGTCTGCACCAAAGAAAGTTTAGTTTAGATAAGCTTTCAAGGGTAATTTGAAGTTTAACGATCATCAACTAGGGAACTAGTTGAATCAACAATGCTTGATAACACAATAGTTATTTAATAACAACATAACTTTAGAACATTTGAGAATCATAGGTGAACTGACTATATTCTAGACTCGTGCCTGAAATAACTACAGAGCATAAGTATTGATCAAAATAAAGAAATGATAAACCTTGGCTTGAACAATAATAAGCTAGGTCTATAATCTTGTCAAATTAGAATTTTAGTTACCGAACATGCATTAGTTGATAGCAAGCTGGAAACAATGCTTACTCCACATGGTAATAAAATATACAAAGTGATTGAACCATTCAACATAAGGAATTAAGGTTCAAGAAACATTTATTATAAAAGAATAAACTAAAGAAACTTGTTTAACTATAAACAAGTTGGAGTAAGTCAACAATGATTAGAATTCCAACAATTTAGAATTAAAACATGCTCAATGTAATAGATGAGATTTTGGAACTTGCATCATCATAAATAACTAGATACAAGAAACTTGCTCAATGTAAAAAGATAGGTTTAGAAACTTGCTCAATCAAAAGAATAAAGTTAGACAATGTAATAATAGAACTAACTCAACGAACGTGTAGAGTTAGAAAACTTGCCTCGAGTGTAAGCTAAAATATTAAGACTCACGTTCACCTATACACAGTATTAAAACCACAACATCTATTAGACATACTAATATTCACTTTTCAATATTGTGACGCCCCCAAATTTAGGTACTTAAAACCCGAACTCGGTGCTTCACGATACCATTTCTATGAGCGGAATAATACTAATAATAATAACAATAATAAAACATCAAACTTAATTTACATTTATCAGAGTCTAATTCCAAGTACGCGATATTTAAACATTCATTTACATGATACTTAATAGTTATCATTGTCTTAATAAAGTCCTACTATTACATAGAATACCAAAAATTGTATCTTGTTTGCTTTCCTTTTCCTTTGTTTTTGTGCATGAGCTTTCTAGTTCTTCACACTTAGCTGAAAACATTTAAATTAAGCAAGGATGAGCATTTGAGTGTCCAGCAAGTAATAGCAATTATAATTATATTTAGCTGAAATGATTAAATGTTTTCTTTATACATCACTTCTACAACGATTCAATAGTTGTGAAGTAAACTGATTCGATAATAATAACATAACAATTCTATCTCAAATTTTTGAAACTACGTATTGACTGTAAAGGGGTTTAAGTGACATACTATGAACATTGTTTTAAATTTTCGATAAGGTTTAGCAGAACTTCATCTGCAAACCGTCATAACTTACGGGCACGAGGGTGTACATCCCATGGACCCTGTATTGATCAATACTACATTGCAAGAACGATATTATCATTCATATCCGCTCGCCAAGATAAAAGTTTTCCCTTAATCGGGATGTTCATACTTAGTCTGGAATCCGAACCAAAATAATTTGATTGGATACAAAAGGTTTTAACTTATTCAACAATATTTACGAATCGCGGTCTAAATGGGTCAAAATAGCTTAGACGGCTTTTTTATATATATATATATATATATATATATATATATATATATATATCAACATATGATTAAATGATTATCCAAGTGAGGACACTTTTATAACCATATTTCAAAATTAACTAATGTAAATATATATATGAGTTATATAATATAATATCATGTTGATAAACAATGATGGGATATAATATATAATGACATAATAAAGTTAATAATCTAGTACAATAATAATATAAAAATCGAATCTTCATACTCATGTCCATTGCATAAAGGAAATGCAAAGGTAGGATATTCGTTCAATTCGTCGCTTTTACGGTTATGCAACTTAGTTTTATCTTTTATACCGAAACCTATCATTAATAAGATCATTTGATCGATTAGAATAACATATTATAACACATAGTACTGCTATTTGCAGTCATCACATTACCTATTCACATTGTCACACACATATTCAATAGTCATTGAATCTCAAACAAACATTAATACAGTCAAAATATCTAAGTCTAGATCAATTTCTAAAACATGTCGGTGTACCGACATCTTTATCGGGTAATTATCGAGTCTAAGACTCTATCCTATAATTCCACATCTGTAAGTATCAGTCATATTATTTTTAAATGACTTATAATAATTTTTAAACATTTATTATATTTTATCATGAATTTTCAAACACCGGAATCATTATTAAATGATTTAAATATTAAATAGTTATATTATCATTAATATTTAATGAATATTAAGCTATTAATGAAACCATTGCCAAAATGTTAAAGTTATTTATAATAACTCAAAATACTTTTAAAGTATTACTATTACCCTCAAATTATTTTTAAAAGAATTAAAATTATTTTTAAATAATTATCATTAATATTAAAGTATTTATTAATGAAATTATCCTTTAAATATTAAAGTTGTATTTTATAACTTAAAATATCTTTAAACACTTTATTTTTATTTTAAATAATTTTTATAATATTAAAATCATTTTTAAACTAATTTATTTAATATAATTATTAAATAATTCTAATATCATTAATAGTAAATAATTAATAAAATTTACCTTTAAATATTAAAATTTATATTTTATAATTTAAAATATTTTTAAACTATTTATTTTCATTTAAAATTATTTTTATAAAATTAAAATCATTTTTAATTTATTTATTTAATATAATTACTAAATAAATCTAATATCATTAATATTAAATAATTAATATTTTTCACGACAAAATATTGAAAGTTATATTTTATAACTTAAAAATATTTTATAACCTTTAAATCATTTTTCTATGATTTTTAAATCATTAATTCTATTTTTCATAATTCATTTAATGCATTTATTAAATAACTTAATTATCATTAATATTAATTAATTAATGAAATTCATCACAATATATTAAAAGTTATCAAACATTACTTAAATTATTTTCTTATACCATAATATAATTTTAAATGATTTTTCATGTATTAAAATCATTTTTAAATAATTTATTTAATATTATAATTAAATAAATAAAATACCTTTAATATTCCAAAAATATTAAATATTTATGAAATATATTCAAAATAATTAAAAACTAACTTTCGGATTTTAAAATAATTTTTAGGAATTTATTTTGTATTTTTAATAAGATCAAACAGCAATGAACTAAGGAGATCTAAGCCTCCAACAATCAACAAGATCAAACAGCAATGAACTAAGGAGATCTAAGCCTCCAAAGTACCTATCAGAGTTGATCTGGGTTTTCTGGGTAACCCAGAAACCCAGACAGTTTCATGCATGGTGTCATTTGAGGCGCGATTATCATTATGTTCTGGTAATCAAAATGATGTTCTTAAAGTTTAAATTTATACTACATGTGTCAAGGAACAATTATAAATCATGATCTCCGTCCAATAACATCAGATTCGTAAGATATGATACGGTCAATCATTGTCAGAAACTTTGTCTAACAAGTTTCTGGGTTTTTCCCAGAAACGTAAAACAGTGTGAGTGGTCTTGAAGGTGATCATCCTTTCATACCTGATGAATACATGCAATATGCACAGAGCGCGATTTAATAATTCTTAGACAAGGCAATCAGAAATGATTAACCACAGGTATAATTGAATAATACAACTCGAGGTCGAGTTAAGAAAAACTTTCCTGAACCGTTGATTACCGTTATGCAATTTAATAAGCTTTGTCTGAAGACCTAATATTAATAATATTTATTTCTAAGTTAGAATAATATCATCACAATATTTAAAAATAACCTAAACACATTATCATATAATCCTATTCGTCTATAACACACATAAGACTTAATCTCAAGTCAAACTTTTACAGTCTGAGTCGAGTTCGGTACAATTCCGACATCCCGACGGCGTAGTCGAACAATTATCAAGTTTAAGTTCAATTAAACTCTGCATAAACACTTAAAAATTATCTTAGATAATTATATTATCAGCCAAAATATTTTTCATAAGCTCGTAATAATTTTTAAATAATTAATATCATTTAAACTGATTTTTCAATCATTAATAACGTATTTATATGAATTAAATACCACATAATTCATTTATCATTAATATTTATTTAATACTAAATATTAATAAAATCATAACATAATATTATAATATAATTATAATATATCAAAGTATTTTAATACCTTAAAATCATATTTATATGATTTTAAACCTTTAAATTCATTATCCCAGGTAATTACTTTTAATATTAAAATATTAATATTTTCATGAAAAATATCAAAAATAATATTTTATAACTTAAAATATTTTTATAATACTTAAATCATTTTTATATGATTTTTAAATCATTAATTCTATTTTTCATAATTTATTTAATATATTTATTAAATAATTTAATTATCATTAATATTAATTAATTAATGAAATTCATCACAAAATATTAAAAGTCATTAAAAATAACTTAAAATATTTTCTTATACCATAATAGTTTTTTTCATGATTTTTCAAGTATTAAAATCATTTTTAAATAATTTATTTAATATTATAATTAAATAAATTAAATACCATTATTATTATAAAAATATTAAATATTTATGAAATATATTCAGCATAATTAAAAACTAATTTTCAGGCTTTAAAATAATTTTTAGGAATTTATTTTGTATTTTTAATAATTAAAAACCATTTTTATCTATTTATTATTTAAAATAATTATTTTTCTAAGAAATTGTCGCTAAAGGGTGCATATAGCGACAAAACTATTGCTATAGGTGTTCTTGGTGTTCTTGAGCCCCAACCTAGAAACTCATAGCAGTTAACAAGATAGGTGGTTTGCCATTATTTAATCTTTGGTTATTATGTTTCTGGGATTGCTAATGGGTTATGATTGTAGTATTAGTGTAATACTACAATCACAAACAAGTTCCATGGCCATAACATCACATACCAGCAAGATCTAGGCTTAAGAAAAATATGTCAGAGGTTGTTCTTCATTTATGGGTTTTCCAGAAATGAAGAACAATACGAGTGAGCTTTTATGGATCCTTATATCTTGCGTTCTGGGTTTGCTTTGTGGGATATAACAATTCACAAATGTAGTATAGATGTTAATGTACAAGTACATAACCCTAAAGCAACTTAAAAACATCACCAAAAGAAAATCTGGTCCGGTCAAAGTAGCCCAGAAAAACTGTCGTTGAACATTTCTGGGTTTTCCAAAAATGTTCTTCGGCAGATGGTCAACCCAAGTTTGACCAGCCGTATCTTTGATCCTGTGAACGATATGGTGGGTCTAATGGCTTAGATGTGTAGTATTCATGTTAGGCTACCCAAATCAAACTCTAACATGGTCATTAACATTAACAGTAGCAAGATCAAGGCCCTGCAAAACGACTGTCAGAGATTTCTGGGTTTCTGGGTTACCCAGAAACCAGATCTCGTGAACGGTCAACGGGTTTTGACCAACAATAACACTCAATCTGAACAAGAACTGACGATTCGAGTTTCAGATAAAAGCCCACATAACATACTCCAAATACAAACGTTTAAAACACTAAAAACATTAACACAGACAGATCTTGGAGACCTGACATTTGACTGTCAGACACCACTTTTCCAGATTTCCAGATTTTTTTTAAAACTTCTAAATCGTGCATCTAGATGTTATTGATCCATGATCTATCAACCCAGATCACTAAAAGACACCCTAATACACAACTTAACCAACAAATTATAACATATAACCTAAGATCATGAGATTTTGAAGATTAGGGTTTATACCACTTTCTAGCTTTGATTCTTGATTTATGTCCTTGGATCCTGTTCTTGGAAGGCTATGAACTGATCATGGCTTAACTTCTTACACACTCTCACTCTACATTCCGAAGTTTTAGAGAGAGAAGGGTCTTGGTTATTTAGAAAAGTAAAGTGGGCCTTTTCTCTCTCTTTAATCTATTTATTCTATGTTGCAATGCATTTGGTCCAGTAAATTGGCTGATATATGTCACATGGGGTATATAAAGTTGATCACCAACTCCACCTTTGGCTAGATTTGCAAGTAACCTTAAATTATGCATCGAAGGGCATAATAGTCATTTAGCTTACTAATTTAATGGCAATATAGTAACTTGTGCAAACCCTTAGAGTTTAACCCTTAGGGTTAAAATCTAAGGTTCTTAAAAAAAATTCCCAATTAGATTTTAAGATTAGAAAATTAAGATTTCTAAATTATAATTAGGGTTTCCTAATTATATTAAAGATTTCCTAATTATACTAGGGCTTGTTAATTAGGATCAATGTTTTCTAATTAACATTAAAATTATTTAATTAACAAATATGTTTTTCCTAATTATAAATTAGGGTTTCTAATCCAGAAAATAGGATTTTTTCTACTTCAATTAGGGTTATCCCTAATTAGGTTATCATTAATAATGTTTAAACCCTATACTAGCATTTGCATTCCCAAATTATGGTTTTCAACTTCCGAATTAGGGTATCGAATTCCCGAAACTGAAATTAGGGTTTTCAGAATCGATTTTAGGATTTCTTATAAATAGATAGAATTTTCTAACTGAACGTTGACGTTCTTAATATAATATTAGGGTTTGCCACTGATATAGGTTATCTGGTCAACCCTTGACCCTTAATCACATACTGTACCCATATAATACAATATACATAGAACATATTCACTTATATACATAATCCTGAATAATTCACCACAAAAATTTTAAATTCACAAATTTCCTTCTCGGAAATCTCAAATCCATTCACTTATTTTCTGCCTAGGTTTATTATTTAACCTTAATTCAATATTTTAAGATTTTAATAAATATCCAAATTCCCGTGTCGTCACACTTCTAACACTCCAGCTGCCTTAGGTTGCGTAATTCTTGTAGTTAGCCACTAGTAGTTATTAGCTGCCATGGTCTCTATCAAATTGTATGCCTCCTCAAACCTCTTAGCCATAAATGCTCCTCCCGACGCTACGTCTATGCTTGTCTGAATATTACTGTTCAACCCATTATAAAATGTGTTCATCTGCAATCACTTGGGCAATCCGTAATAACTCTTTATACCTTTCCCAAGCTTCATACAGTGATTCCCCATGTTGTTTTTAAAAAGTCGAAATCTCATTCCTCATTTTTGTTGTTTTTGCCGATGGGAAGAATTTTGCTAAGAATTTCTAAGCCAGGTCATCCCAAGTAGTAATTGAACCAGCTAGCAATGAATGTAGCCAACTTTTCGCCTTATCTCTCAATGTGAATAGGAATAAACGAAGCCTCACTGCATCATCTGATACCCCATTATACTTGAAGGTATCACATATTTTTAGAAAGCTCACAAGGTGTTCATTCAGATTGTCGTTAGCCAAACCCCAAACTGCACCGAATTCTAAATCATCTGTATTGTACCAAGCTTTGTCTCAAAGTTATTAGTAGTAATACTCGACTGAATCTCAGTAACCCTCGGTGTGGCATAATCCGGCAGTGCTTTCTGATCATCCGTAACCATTGTCTCTTGTTGTTCTAAGTTCTCTCTAGTCTCTTTTATCCACTTACTCAACCGCTGAAACTTCTCTCGATATCGTCCTTGTAAGGTTCTAGTTCTGGTTTCTTTGATCGAGTTTTCATGCACTATTCAAGAGAACCTGAAATAAGAAATAAAACAACAACAAAAAGAAAAGTGTTTAACTGAAACTGATATAATTAAACTGATATTAAAAGTAATAAAATCAATTATCTTTTCCCCGGCAATGGCGTCAAAAACTTGTTGGGTAAAATCTAGTTACGCACAACACGTAAGTGAACGTGGTCAAAAAGTAATAAAGTGATAAGTCGAGTATCGTTCCCGCAGAGAAAATAACTGGATTTTATTCTATCAATTACCAATCTTGTATTATCTCAATTTTATTAAACTAATGATTAAGTGATGATATTTATGAAAAACTACTAAGTAAAGAAAAATCAACTAACTACCACAAACTTTAATCAGATATTGGAAAATTAAGCCTACAATTTTAGTTGATGCTTCACTTAGACTGACACACTTCTTTTTAATTCACATTAACTATTCTAATTCATTAATCAAGAACACGAAAGTAGATATAACCATCTCTTAATGCATTATACACATAACAACTTAAATTCACAGATGATAGAATTAAGAAGAACACCCTAATTAACTAATTCACTATATCTCTATGTGAATTATAATTAAAGAAGGTTTAATCACAAGTTCTTATAAGATTACGCGCGATGTATAGGTATATCTCTATCATAGACATAAATTATGAATCCCAATAATACGCAGAAATCACAATCACACGCTACTATGATTAGGTCTAAACCCGTACTTCATCTCTCGAGTTCATATAAATTCACAAGGAATTGGTGATCAAGCAATTCATAAATTAAGCATAAACCATAATAGACGAATCTAAAATAGCATCAATGAATTAAAATAGAAGCATGACAACCTTCTCTATGCAAAAAGATAAAGAAACTAGCATCCTGAATACAAAGACGAATAAGAAGAACAAAAAAAGTAAATAGTGTTAGGTTTGTAATATTCATAACGCAATCAAATTGCATAAAATTAGCGGAAGCGTGGTAAAATCAGAGTTTAAAAAAATTTACAAACCATAAAACCCGGATCATCCTTTATGCATAATTATTAATTAAACGAAAAGATAAAGAATAAATCATACCCTTGAAGATCGAGCTTCCTCAGGTACAAGTTCACCTCCAAATCCTTTCGCGTTCAATCTTGAATCCACCGGGTTTGGTTCCTTCCTTTGATCAACGTTAGCCACCCAAATATTTGGCCTCTAGAGGTGATCCACCAAGGAAGAATAGAATTCAAGAAGATGGGTGTTATGGCTAACCCTAGTTTTCTATCTCTATAGAAAAGGCATACTTCCAACAACTTGGAATTATTACGTACTTTCAAGTCAACAACCCATATCCACCCATAATAAGACTCCTCTTATTTATAGATGTGGGCAACCCATCTTAACAATTAAGGAATTGGGTTTTATTTAATTAATTAAATTCTTTTAATTAATTAAGCTCCCTAATCTTATTAGGGATAATTAATTAAACTCCTTTAACTAATTTTTCTTCCTAATCCAATTAGGAATAAATGAGAGTACTTATATTAAATTAATTCCTAAACTCTTTTAGAAATTAAAATAATAATAATTGTAATAATATTAATAAGACTCCTCTTATTAATTTATATTTAATATTTCTAAAATATTAAATAATAATATTAAGCTATTTAATTTATTCTATCACCATAGATTAAATTAAATATACTTAACATATTATTACGATTATGCCATTAACTTCTTAAATAATTATTCTTCCTTTTATGGTGTGACCCTTTAGGTTCTCCATATTAAACCGGTTGTGAATAAATCAATTAGAACAATTCTAATCTTATTTAAATAAATAAATTAAACAATTAATTTATTTAAATAATATTTATTCTACAATAAGGATAAGCCTCCTAGCGATCAACGACTTTCCGGATAATATAGATTTCAACATTAATCATAAAAGAACCTTTGAGTAAATAGTTACTGTGACAATTCAATCCTTCCACCATACAATGTCCCAATTAAATATAAGACATGGAATTCTTGTCAAGTCTTATTTTATTTAATTATATGTATTTCGATCCTTAAATGCACAACTCAAATAATGCAAATTAGAAACTCCTTTCTAATTTCATTCGCCGCCAAGGACTCATCAGGTTGTCATTTATCGAATCACATAGGACATTCTCTTCTTTTATTAGAAGTGGTAGATTCTTTATTGATCATACATTATCTCCATGTACAACTTATTATACCCAAGCATATCCTTTGATATACCCTAAGGGTCTTAAGGAATAAGTCAAAGTATAACTCATCATACACAAGATACTATGATGATCTCAAGTCCAAGGATTACTTGTACTACTATCACTCTGAGAATTCCTATTGATGACAGCAAATAAAACTCCATTAGGTATTCCTTAGCGAGCCAGCCGCGTTCGGTGAACTTATTCTCTAATAAGCACCTACATACTTGCTTTTAGTGTCTCCACACAAATGATCATGAGATCAATCATCCTCATCCAATGAAAGTTAAAAGCAACGTATGTACCAATCTATCCGGATTCACTAATCCCCAATTTAGTAATCCAACGATTGGGAACTATTTTAGTTTTAAGCTTTCTAAGAATTTAGATCTCATTAGAATGATCATCATCATTATTCTAAAAGCATTGCTCAAAACTATGGGTTTATCACATATTATAAAACAAAGATCATGTAGATAATTAAAAGCCTTTAATAAATTAATACTTTTTATTAATAAATGAATAAGATTGTTACAAAGTATATGCTTTATCATCAAACATGATTGGCTTTGTGCATACTACTTTCAATCTCCCACTTGCACTAAAGCCAATCGCCATGGTATCTCATACTCTTCTTCTCAAGTGGCGATTATCCTGCTTTGTTGGATAAGTTTTAGTTAATGGATATGTAATGTTGTTCATGAGAGTCCACTATCTCTATAGTGATTTCCCATCTTCAATGATTCTAATAATCAAATGAAAGTGCCACAACACATGTTTAGATCCAAGATGAGACTTAGAACTATTCCTAGTTCTCAGAATGAACTTTTAATCCAAACAATCAACTTGCAGCCTTCATTTATAGCTATATACTTTGTCTTTATCACTAAACCAAAGAACTCTTTCTTTGTTTGGAACCTTTCCAATTCAACTCGCACCACCGTTCATGGTAACACTTTACCTTAAAGTGGATTTTTCTGTCATCTTGGTGCATTCGAAAAACTTGAGTCTGTAAAGCCCTCTAGTTTTAATTCGGACCCACCATGTATGCTCACATCCTTAGTGCTTAAGTTAAGAACTTTAAGATGTTTTTCACCATCTTACGGTGATCTTCTCCGAATATGACCGATCAACATCGGGTCTCGTATATTTCATTGCATACATGATTGTCACTCATGCGATCTCTTCTTTTGGAGTCTATGGGGACTATTAAGAGAAATACACTCCATAGCTCATCGACATGAAACATCTCTTGAGTTTGCCATGCTAAACGACTTTAGCATCAAATGAATATACGCTTAGGTTAAGTTGAGCATCCTCTTAAATCTATCTATATAGATTTATATCCCCAATTAAGATACTCTTCCAAATCATTCATGGAGGAATGTTTAGACAACTTTATCTTTATCGATTGTAGCATTGGTATGTAATTCCTCATCCGTAGTATATCAACATATAATACTAGAAATTTCACGACGCCCCAATCGACCCTTTTGTACACACTAGAAGTCTTACCTCATCGAATGTAACTCTCGGATCATCATCTTCTATGATGTGTACCTCATCATCATCATCCATGATGAATCCATACCTCCCGTGTATCTTGGTACTATTTCGTGATTTATGATTCGGTTTGTGGTACAATAGGTCTATCTCTGTGTTTCTCTTATTTGACTTATAGTATTTTGTGGTTCTTGAACTCTTCAAGATCTATTATCCTCCCACTAGCCCCTTTCAATGATAAACACCTTTATCTTAGAAGGAAGCGTGTTTCGCAACAAACACCTTTTGCTAAGTAGGATTATAGAACATATACCCTAAACTTACTTTAGGATGTCCCACAAATTGTACTTGTCAAATCTTGTCCCAAGCTTATCCTTTGAAACCTTTTCACATAAGTTGGACAACCACTTATCTTAACATACTTAAGATTAGGAATCCTCCCTGTCCATAACTTTTATGGAGTCTTGGGGCCGGATTTTGAGGTTACCATTTTGTAGATATGCCGCCATTTCTAGGACATTATCCCAGAAGGATACTGGAATGTCGGTAAAATCATTATGGACCGCACCATGTCCAACAAGGTACGATTTTTCATTCAGATACATCAATCAATTATTGCGTATCAAGATGTGTCCATTATGAGAAAACCATTTGAGATGATCCAGAAACTTATTGCACAAGTATTCCTTCCTTGATCCGATCAAAGAATCCTAATACTTTGCCAATTTGTTTCACTTCTGAATTCTTTGAACCTTTCAAATAATTCACACTTGTATTTCAACAAATACATACATTCAACTCTTTGAATGATCATCTCTTTTTCTTATACTAGTTTGTTCAATTTACAAAATAATTTTTCATGTAAGTCAAGTATACAAAATCCATTAAGTAATCTTTTTCGATTCTATACTAAACATTATTAATATAAATAGAACAACAATTGTTCTTAATTATAATACCAAAAATTTTATCATTCCAACAATAAAATGGAAATAATGTTTCTAACAAGAATTGGAATACAATAACAACTTATTGACTTAATAGATTTGCTCGTGGCGATCTTTAAACTATAAGTTTCTATGGCTAATATGGCAACCTTTGCTACATTTCCCTTACATAGGATTACTTATATTTGTTTAGCTTTCTACTTCGCTTGGTCCTTCATAAATCTATATTTATGATAACCAAAGTCGGTATCAATACCCAAGTAGAACCTTGACTTAAAGAAAATTTATTTAAATCATGAACAAAATTGTATTGTAAACCGAAACTTCATTAAGCTTCTTTGGTTAGCCTCTGCAAGA
The DNA here is from genome assembly GCA_020205615.1 of Panax quinquefolius. Lineage (NCBI taxonomy): Eukaryota > Viridiplantae > Streptophyta > Magnoliopsida > Apiales > Araliaceae > Panax > Panax quinquefolius. The sequence continues at coordinate 62,474,070 of CM035172.1, forward strand.
TGCTTCTCATGATTTCTTTCCAAAGTGTCCAGGCTTATTGCGGTGGGAAGCAAACTCCTTTGCTATCCATATCGGTTTTGTTCTTATTATCCTTTGTTTATGCCTTTCTATATACCTTCTTTGAATCGTTCTTCTTTTCGGAAGATCCTTTGGCCCCTACCAAGAAGACTTGATCTTTCTTGGTTGAAAGTGACTCTCAACATTTTCAATATGTTAAGCAAATCAAATGAAGGCGATATCTAGCTTGTTCATATGAAAATTCACAACAATAATGAAAGGAGTCCCGGAGTGAGTGCAAGATCAAATCTTGGCTCAACTCTCCATCCATGACAAAACTAGTTGTCTAATTGATCAATCAAATTGATTATGTTAAGAACTTTTTATGCGTACTTTATAGTGCCATTGGCCATTCTAGATCGGAAGAGCTCTTTAGATATCGATATCTATCGGTCCCTACTTTCCTCACCATCAACTACTTGATGTGCGGGAGTATAGTAAGAGCATCCATAGTTTCAAATCGACGTCAAGCTCGTTACTCATGGATGCGAGCATGATGCATTGAGCCAATTGTGCATCATCTTGCCACTTTCTAAAAGTAGCAATCTCTTCCTCGAGGCATTATGCGCAACCATTGCAGGATAGGCGATTAAGGACATAAGATAGCTTTTCGGCTATGAGAACTATTCTCAAATTCCTTAACCAATCCGTTTAATTAATTGGCCCGATTAATTTAGCATCTAATATGCTTCACACGGTGATAGTAATTTTAGACATTGTAAAATTTCAGTAAATGAATTTGTAATCAACAACATTTTAACATACATTCTTTTATTAATTACCAAAATAATTTAGGTCTTATTTTAAATTGGTATCTCCCACTATTTTCTTCAAACTATATTACCTCACTTATATAGTTAAAGCAAAATCTAGTTAAAGATTTGCTAGTGAGAATAAGGATCCCATTTCAAATGTATATAGCCTTGTGGTGACACAACAAACTATATATAAATAAATAGGTAGACAACTCTTGTCAATTACATCAACTATGCAACTCCTTGTATTTTGCCTCTTAGATTATTTTGATCAAGTGGTGGCACATCAGAATCAAAATTATCCAAGTTAAGTCCGACCTAGCACTCCGTATATTCAAAAAAGAAAAATATCATCCTTGTGGTGACACAACAAAACAATATTGTTCAATTTTCTTTATAAGCATCAAATGTGATAATTAACATCTTAAATACTTAATACTTGCCTTGTGGTGACACAACAAACTCATATTAAATATTTAATACTCTATTAATTTTATCATGCTAGAAAGCTTACGTTCGATATTCCAAATATCTTTGAACGCTTAGGACTTAATATAAAACTTGAGGGGTTTGTTATTAATTTGTCTCATCTTGTTTAGCGGCATGTACATATATATATAAAATACGCGTCATTATATTAATTAACATGCGAAGCATGTTTGCATAATATATAATATATATATAGTATAAGCATGCACATATAGAATACTATATTCTACTCCGGATTGATTATGGACTTTTATTCTAGTTTGGTTCACTAGAGCCACCAAGTGAACCAAAAGGTCAAACCCTAGGGTGCAAGAAATAATATTTAAATATAACTATTACATTTAAACCTGGGCTCCATAACAAATGGTCTTCACGCTCCTTGCTTTCCTTGATCTCCAATTTTCAAAATTAATTCTAACTATTCCTATTACAAAACTATTTAAAATAAATAGAAACCTTGATCGTGATCGAGGGGAAGTACATGGGAGGGGAATAGAATTTACATTAAGAAAAATTAGAGAAGAAGGCAGTACTGCAGACCCCATTTAATAAAACCCATACATTCATGCATCCAACTAAAATAAAATCCAATCATATGGTCAATAGTCCATAATCAATCCCATTTATTATCATACACATCACCATATGCATCAATAAATAACATTCATCTCAATGAATAATAAACATTTAATATATATATTGATATCATTTAATGGGCAAATTTAGTTAGTATAAAATCTAATTTTGAATTAAAATAAACTCCTTTATTTTAATCCAAATTTAAATCAAAATAAAACTATTTTATTTTAATTTATCCAATTTTGAATAAAATAAACTATTTTATTTTAATCAAAATTTTAATCAAAATAAACTCCTTTATTTTAATTAATTATGGAATCCAATTCCATATATATATATATATAAAAAAATCTTTAATTAAAATAAACTCTTTTATTTTAATTAATTATGGAATCCAATTCCATGTAAAAAAAAAAATTATTAAAGGAAACACGGATATTCTTTTCCTATTCACAAATAAACTCCTTTATTTTGAATAATATGAAATCTTATTTCATATTTAAATAAACTCCTTTATTTAAGGAAATTAGGATTTCTCTCCTATTCACAAATAAACTATTTTATTTTGAATAATATGAAATCTATTTCATATCTAAATAAACTCCTTTATTTAAGGAAACAATAGAATCCAATTTCAACTCCAATTAGTTAGCATGGAATCCAATTCCAACTCTAATTAGTTAGCATGAAATTTAATTTTAAAATTAAAATAAACTTTATATTTTAATATTAAAATAAACCTTTTTATTTTAAAATTAAAATAAACTTTTTATTTTAATTATAAAATAAGTAAGAATAATATATATATATATATATATATATTAACCGTATATATTAATATATATATATATATATATATCAGAAATCACATATATATATTATAATATACGATGGCCACGTGACTCGATTTCCGTGCTTTTGTAATATTGTGATTTCCTTTTATTTTCGGCAAGTTCCTTGAGAAGTGCATGAGCTGCCTTTTTGCTGGTAATCAGGTTATATATATATATTATATAACTAAACAAAACCGGATATTACATGATTTAAAATAGCATGCTGTGATCCGTGAGTCCAGTTGGTTTTTCACGTGGCCATTAACTGTTTGAATTCCGTGCGGTAGTCATGACTTTTTGATAAAATTTCCGTGGCCTTTGGCCACGTGCCATCCCAAAAAAACCGCAGAACTGTTTTTTTTTTTTTTTATTTATTAAATTTTATCAATAAAATTATGCCCAATAAAATTGTTCTAAACCCATATCAACATACATATCAAATCGAACAATTAATAATTAGCATAAAGGTTTGGCTCGATACCACCAATTAGGTTTGTAATATTCATAACGCAATCAAATTGCATAAAAGTGCGAAAGCGTGGTAAAATCAGAGTTTAAAAAATTTACAAACCATAAAACCCGGATCATCCTTTATGCATAATTATTAATTAAACGAAAAGATAAAGAATAAATCATACCCTTGAAGATCGAGCTTCCTCAGGTACAAGTTCACCTCCAAATCCTTTCGCGTTCAATCTTGAATCCACCGGGTTTGGTTCCTTCCTTTGATCAACGTTAGCCACCCAAATGTTTGGCCTCTAGAGGTGATCCACCAAGGAAGAATAGAATTCAAGAAGATGGGTGTTATGGCTAACCCTAGTTTTCTATCTCTATAGAAAAGGCATACTTCCAACAACTTGGAATTATTACGTACTTTAAAGTCAACAACCCATTCCACCCATAATAAGACTCTCTTTATTTATAGATGTGGGCAACCCATCTTAACAATTAAGGAATTGGGTTTTATTTAATTAATTAAATTCTTTTAATTAATTAAGCCCTAATCTTATTAGGGATAATTAATTAAACTCCTTTAACTAATTTTTCTTCCTAATCCAATTAGGAATAAATGAGAGTACTTATATTAAATTAATTCCTAAACTCTTTTAGAAATTAAAATAATAATAATTGTAATAATATTAATAAGACTCCTCTTATTAATTTATATTTAATATTTCTAAAATATTAAATAATAAATATTAAGCTATTTAATTTATTCTATCACCATAGATTAAATTAAATATACTTAACTTTATATTATTACGATTATGCCATTAACTTCTTAAATAATTATTCTTCCTTTTTTTATGGTGTGACCCTTTAGGTTCTCCATATTAAAGGTTGTGAATAAATCAATTAGAACAATTCTAATCTTATTTAAATAAATAAATTAAACAATTAATTTATTTAAATAATATTTATTCTACAATAAGGATAAGCCTCCCTAGCGATCAACGACTTTCCAGATAATATAGATTTCAACATTAATCATAAAAGAACCTTTGAGTAAATAGTTAAATCTGCATAATTCAATCCTTCCACCATACAATGTCCCAATTAAATATAAGACATGGAATTCTTTGTCAAGTCTTATTTTATTTAATTATATGTATTTCGATCCTTAAATGCATAACTCCAAATAATGCAAATTAGAAACTCCTTTCTAATTTCATTCTCGCCGCCAAGGACTCTTTGGGTTGTCATTTATCGAATCACATAGGACATTCTCTTCTTTTATTAGAAGTGGTAGATTCTTTATTGATCATACATTATCTCCATATACAACTTATTATACCCAAGCATACCCTTTGATATACCCTAAGGGTCTTAAGGAATAAGTCAAAGTATAACTCATCATACACAAGATACTATGATGATCTCAAGTCCAAGGATTACTTGTACTACTATCACTACTGTGAATTCCTATTGAGGCAAATAAAACTCCATTAGGTATTCCTTAGCGAGCCACGTTCAATGAACTTATTCTCTAATAAGCACCTACATACTTGCTTTAGTGTCTCCACACAAATGATCGTGAGATCAATCATCCTCATCCAATGAGCAAGCAACGTATGTACCAATCTATCCCGGATTCACTAATCCCAATTTAGTAATCCAACGATTGGGAACTATTTTAGTTTTAAGCTTTCTAAGAATTTAGATCTCATTAGAATGATCATCATCATTATTCTAAAAGCATTGCTCAAAACTATGGGTTTATCACATATTATAAAACAAAGATCATGTAGATAATTAAAAGCCTTTAATAAATTAATACTTTTTATTAATAAATGAATAAGATTGTTACAAAGTATATGCTTTATCATCAAACATGATTGGCTTGTGTGCATATTACTTTCAAATAGAACCGTTGCTCTTCTTCAAACCCTATGCAATCATCGTGCTCCAACTCCTTGCTTTAATCCTCAAAATTTCGATCCAAAATTAGGGTTTGCTAATGGTGATGATTTATTATTCATTCCCTTTCTCTCCTGCTGAATATGCCTTTTATCCTTTCCTAATCACGTCCTGAATCCACCAGCTACACATCTCCAGAGTTAGAATTGCATCAGAACACTTCAAGAATCTGTCGCGTACCCCCGCCCTGGAGGGCATTTTAAACTGAGAAGACCCCTCCTCGGCCGGTATGTAAAATCTTTGACACGTATACCCCCGCCCCGGTGAGTATAATGGCTTAGTAAAATCACGGCCCAACGGGTGTTCATATCCTAGAAATTCCAACTCTTGCATTGTTCCTCCTGCTTTACCATCCACTTCCCGCTCTAACCATCTCAACCTAACCCTGCAATGAAAACACAACACAACACATTAAATAATACTAAAACACATGGAATAACAACTGTTTAAATCCGAAAAATATCCAATTTATAGGTATGAAACCCACTCATCTACTAGTTCCACCTCTGGAACCAGAAAGCAAAAGATACAATCCAAGCGAGAGATGTGCTTACCACTCAGGGTCTCCGGGACACGATACACAAGATTGTTGGTCCTTAAAGCATAAAATTTAAAATCTGATCGAAAGTGGCAGTATTGTGGTCCAACGACCTGACCAACAAAATGTCAACATCAACCTTCTGTTGCAGCATGATACGGAGGGAGTAAACATGATCGGGTCAGGAAGCACTGAAATGTATCCAAATCGTAAGTACATACGAAGGATGGAAGAATGCCCCCAAAGGAACAAAATAAATGTCCTAGAGTGGGAAAATTCAGAGGAATATAGGACAATAAATCAAAAATTGGAAACAATCCAGCATCAAGTAACTCTGTTAGCTAATCTGATAGTGAGCCAACATCGGGTTACAAGGCAACTTTTCACTCAACTCTCAGAAAGCCAAGAGAAAAGATAAGTAAACCAGAATTCAAGCCTATATCCCTCTAGGATGAACCAGCTAAATGAAGAAGATCAAAGCAGGCTGAAAGGACAAGAAAATTGGAACAATAAAATTGCTAGAAGATCTCACCAGTGAAAAAATCGCTCGGGGGAGTGCGAATTCTCAAAGAAGAAAGAACAAAGCAAGCCCAGATTGCACTTTATAAGGATTGGAAAGTGGGTACCTCGATTGTTCTTCAATTTCTGGGTTTCCCAGAAATTGAAGAACATGTCTGACAGTGAATTGATGAGCTTAGATCTCTCTGATATGTTGTGTATTGGTCAGGATCTTTGTTGGTAGTTGTAGTATTACACTTATACTATAATTATAACACTTAACTCAGCCCAGAAACCTTATAATTTTGAATCAAATGTTGGTTAAACTAAGCCCCTTGGTGACTGACATAAAGTTCTGGAAAAGGCTCAAGAACACCTATAGCGACGGTTCTGTCGCTATAGGGCCATTTTTGTAATATTAATTTTCAAAAATTAATTATTTTAATTAATAAATAGATAAAAATGATTTTTAATTAAAAAAAAATACAAAATAAATTCCTAAAATTATTTTAAAGTCTGAAAATTAGTTTTTAATTATTTTGAGTATATTTCATAAATATTTAATATTTTTGGAATATAAATGGAATTTAATTTATTTAATTATAATATTAAATAAATTATTTAAAAATAATTTTAATACATAAAAATCATGAAAAATAATATTATGGTATAATAAAATATTTTTAGTTAATTTTAGTAACTTTTAATATTTTGTGAGAAATTTTATTAATTAATCAATATTAATGATAGTTAATTTATTTAATAAATATATTAAATAAATTGTGGAAAAATAAAATTAATGATTTAAAAATCATATAAAAATGATTTAAGTGTTATAAAAATATTTTAAGTTATAAAATATAACTTTTGATATTTTGTCATGAAAATATTAATATTTTAATATTAAAAGCAATTATCGGATAAAGAATTTAATTGTTTAAAAATCATATAAAGATGATTCTAAAGTATTAAAAATACTTTGTGATATTATAAATATATTATAATATTATGACATGTATTTCATTAATATTTGAGAATACATAAATATAATGATAAAGGAATTATGTGGTATTTAATTTATATAAATATGATTTTAATGATTGAAAAATCAAGATAAATGATAATAATTATTTAAAAATTATTACGAGCTTACGAAAAATATTTTGGCGGTCAATAAATTATCTTAGATAATGTTTAAGTATTTAGACAGAGTTTAATTGAATTTAAACTTGAAATTTTGTCCGACTAGACCGTCGGGATGTCAGAATTGTACCGAACTCGACTCAGACTGTAAAAGTTTGACTTGAGGTTAAGTCTTATGTGTGTTATAGACGGATAGGGTTATGTGATAATGTGTTTAGATTATTTTAAAAACTATGATGATATTATTCTAATTTGTATATCGATATTATTAATATTAGGTCTTCAGATAAAACTTATTAAACTGCATAGCGGTAATCAACGGTTCAGGTAAGTTTTTCTTAACTCTACTTAGAGTTGTTTCATTCAGATATGCTTATGGATAATCATTGCTGATTTCCATTATAAAATTGTACTCTGTACATATTGCATGTATAAGTTAGGTATGAAAGGCTGATCACCTTCATTACCATTCGGTCTAGATATATTTGTTCATGTTCAATACTTGTTCAGTCAAAAGTTTGTTCGTGCTAATTCACAACTATATTGATGAATTATAGCCAGCTTATTATTCAAATTCTTTCAATCATGATATATCGTTAAATTATTGAACTTAAACTTGCTCGAAAAACTTATGCTCACCCTTTCTATATCATGATTAACATTGCAGATTAAGACGAATACGTCGGATACAAGAAAAGGTCGAAGACAGTTCCAGCTTTAAGTTTATGTGTGCAGCTAAATTTGTATAAGTATTGTATATTAATGTTATTGTAAGTTAAATAAGTTATGATTTGTGTATAAGTTAAGGTTACTAGACCTTGGGGAAAAGTGTGTAAAGTTATTATATAAACAATTTATGTTTATATCTTCCGCAATAGTTATAGATTGATTGTACCGGATCCGTGGTGATTTAGGACCCGAATTTGGGGCTTTCACAGTTGGTATCAAAGTTGTAGGTTATGAACCTTAGGTAGGAATACTTGAGACTAATAATTGTAGTAATTAGGATAAGTACTAACTCAAATAGAGTTAGTTGGTCAGTAAGATTCAAAGACGAATCTCAGCGAGTTATAAGATACAGAGTTCCCTAACTCTTATAATAAAGTTGAACAGTAGTGGTGAATAGATAGAGTCTAAAAGATTAAAAGTACAATGATAGAAGATTGTAAAAAAAAGATTAAGATATAGAAATGAATGGTAATATATACGATGAGATCACCCCGTGATCTGATAAGGTGATAGTAGGGAGAAGAATCAATCTAATGATTGAACAGTTTACAGCAAGATTGTTGAGTGTCGGTTGTACTATGAATTGGTACAGATTCAAGAAAGGATTATGAATACGAATTGAATGAAATTCATATTGAGAAAGGAGTTAGAATAAAGTGGGGATTTCAATTGAGGACTCGTGTCAGCATCTAAGTTGTATGATTCCTTGCATGGGCGGGGAATTTGTACTTGGTGTAAAAACCACTTAGTTTCTGGCACTGATAATCATTGAAATATTTGTGTCACGCTATTTTCTATATGCATGTTAAGATGATGATTCCTTTCTCATGTGTATAACAGATAGATAGGTTATAGGTAGAGAATATAAGGTTAAGTACGAGTTCTTAAAACTCATACTTATGTGACATTCTTGATTCATAGTTATTTGAAATGTTTATGAACCCCTCAGCGAATGGACGCCAAAGGTCTGACTAGGACAAGTTCTTAAACTCATATGATTGTGGCAAGTTCATGAACTCATAAGTGTGGTTTGACGAACTGGGAATAGTCATGTGTGAATGGAATATTAATGATAATAGGAATAGATAGACTGTTTAAGCAAATGATTATTAGTGAAGACATAAGTTTTCCAAAACTCGTAGTTATGCTAGACTTCAAAATTTTGACATCAAGCTAAATACGCACTATGTACTTTTTTATAAAAATGTAGACTCGTAATCATTTTTGGAACGGTTTAAAGTATAGTCTATGCTACTTATTTCAGCTAGACGAAGATGATTTGAAATATCAAAATTTATTTTATTTATCACTTATGTACCATGTAACCTGGTGTAGAGATGATAAAAAGATGATAGAGTTATAAATACAGGAATTACTTAGTGTAAATTCGATCTAAAAATCATTGTTCCACTATTGTATGATGTGTTATGACAAAGTCATATAATGACAGCATCCTCAAACGGACCGTTATGTCTGATTAAGCATCGTAACGTCATTCTCAAAAATATTTTAAAAATTTTAATTTGCCAACGGGGTTTGGCTACACCTAAATAATTCGTTTGAATTGAATTATTGATATGTGTCTATGTTATTCGATTCAGCTAGACTAATGTTATGAAAACTCTAAGGGTTCATTGAAAGAAATTTCCCAAACCAAATTGTTTTGGTGCGGAATCTAATAAGACTGAGGTAAAATTTTGTGCCTATAGCAGTGACGAGGAACAAATAAAGGCAGTACTTAATAAGTACAGGGCATACCGGGCTAATTACCTACTATGACCGTAAGTTATGACGGTTAGCGGATGAATTTCCATATAACCTTTGCAAAAATGATTGAAAATAGTCTATATAACCCCTCAGCACAAGTGAAATTTTTTAATTCTTGTGAGGAATGTATTGGGTATCATGTGTGACAACCCGAGAATTTAGAAAATTTTAAAATTTTGAATTGATTAATTTAAGGTTCAATATTAGAACCTAGACAGAAAATAAGTGTATGCGTTTGATATTTTTAAGAAGTTATTTTGAGGATTTCAAAATTCTGTGAAGGATTTAGGTGAATTATTCAGGATTAAGGGAATACGTGAATATGTTCTGTGTATATGTGTACCGTATGTGGTTAAGGTTCAAGGGTTGACCAGATAAACGATATTTGTAACAAACCCTAGGTATATATTAAGAACGTCAACGATCGGTTAGAACACCCTAGCGATTAACAAGAAACCCTAAAATCGGTTCTAAAAACCCTATATTCAGTTCCGGGAATTAGAAACCCTAATTCGGTGTATGAAACCCTAATTTGGGAATGCAATGCTAGTATAATGTTTAAACGTTATTAATAATAACCTAATTAGGGAAAATTCAAAAGATTTACTGGAAACCCTAATTGATTTAGAAAACTCTAATTTCTAGTTAGGAAGCCCTAATTTAAAATTAGGGAAAACCTAATTGTTAATTTAATAATTTTAATGTTAATTAGGAAATATTAATCCTAATTTTCAAGATTAGAAAACCCTAATCTAATTAGGGAACCTAATTTCTAAATTAGAAATAATATTTTTCTATTTAAAACCCTAATTCATGGGTTATAAACCCTAATGACAATTTTGACCCTAATTGCTAGATTAGCAATTTTAATTAGGAAATAATAATCCATAGTAATATTTAAACTATAATTACGAAAGTGTAATATAATTAGAAAATTCTAATCATAATTTAGAAATATTAATTCTTGATTTTGAAAACTAATTTGGAAATTCTAGAAAAATATTTTTAAAACCTAAGGGTTCAAACCCTAAACCCTAAGGGTTAGAGCAATTGACATATATGCCATTAAAATTAAAATCGAAAACACTAAAATACCCTTTAGTGCATTATTGAAGGTTGCTTACAATCTTGCCTTATATAATGGAGTTGGTGAGCAACTCTATCTACTCCATGTGACTATATCTCACAGCAATCAGCAGCTACACCAACCATATAGATTCAATATAGCAAAATATATCGATTAAAGAAAGAGAGAAAAGTTAATTTACTCCTCATTATTGCCAAGACCCTTCTCTCTCTCTAAGATTTCGAAATTTAGAGTGAGAGAGAAAGAGAAGGTGAGCCATAAACAATTCATAGCCTCTTAATATCAAAATCAAAATTCAGAAAACCAAGATCAAAGCTAGAAAGGTATAAACCCTAAAATTTCGAAATCCTTAGATCTTATGTTTGATGTTGTTATTTGATGGTTAGAAATTTGTTAGAGGGTGTCTTTGAGTGATCTAGGTTGATAGATCATGGATCTATAACATTTAGAGGCATGAAAATCAAGTTTTCAAAACTGACCAAGAACCCTAATTTTAAGGCATGACAATCATATGTCAGGGCCTCTAGATCCGTGTGTGTTAGATGTTTTTTGTGTTTTATGTTATGCGTTTATAGTATGCCATGTGGTCTTTGGTCTACAACTTGAATCAGGGTTGGATCGTGTCTAGATTTCAAGTTATGATCAGTCAAACAGCGTTGACCGAACACAAAGTCTGGTTTCTGGGCAACCCAGATTTACTAAAAACTCTGACAACCATTTTCTAGGCTTCAGATCTTGCCATTGTTTGTGTTTTAGTCAGTGTTAGTGATTTAATCTTGTAGCCTAACATGCGTTCTAAACATATCTGCTTTTATATTACTCATATCATGAAAGAATGTAAATTTATCTTGGTCAAACTAGGTTGACCGATCTGCCCGGATGAAGATTCTGGAAAACCCAGAATCTTCAAGAACAAGTTCCTAACAGGTAGTTTGACCGGCCTAAATCTTCGTTTGATGTTGTTGTTAGACTGATCTGGGGATATAGAGTTGTTCACTGACATCTCTACTACACATTGGAACCTTAATATCACATTAATCAAGCTCAGGATGCAAGTTATTAAGATCACAAGTGGCCAGCTCGGACTGTTCTTCATTTCAGGAAAACCTAGAAATGAAGAACAGCTTCTAACAACAATTTCTGCAGCATTAATCTCTCTGTTGTGTTAGATTTTGGTCATGCAACTTGTTTATGGTTGTAGTACTACATCAGTACTACAACATTAACTTAATAACTTTCCAAAAAACCTTATAACCATGAATCAAAGACTGGTCAAACCTGATAACTCGAGCACTGAAATGATGTTCGGGGTTTGTTGAAGAACAAACCAAGAACACCATTAGCGATAGTTTTGTCGCATATGGTACCTTTAGCGACACTTAATTTTGAAAATTAATTATTTTTAATAAATAATTAGAGAAAAATGGTTTTTAATTATTAAAAATACATAATAAATTATGAAAAATTATTTTAAAGCCCGAAAATTAGTTTTTAATTATTTAGAGTATATTTAATAAATATTTAATATTTATAGAATATAAATGATATTTAATTTATTTTATTATAATATTAAATAAATTATTTAAAAATGATTTTAATACATGAAAATCATGAAAAATAATATTATGGTAAAAGAAAATATTTTAAGTTATTTTCAAATTGACTTTCAATATTTTGTGAGGAATTTCATTAATTAATTAATATTAAAGATAATTAATTTATTTAATAACTATATTAAATAAATTATAGAAAAATAGAATTAATGATTTAAAAATCATATAAAAATGATTTAAGGGTTATAAAAATATTTTAAGTTATAAAATATAACTTTTGATATTTTGTCATAAAAATATTAATATTTTAATATTAAAATCAATTATCGGATAATGAAATTAATTGTTTAAAAATCATATAAATGTGATTTTAAGGTATTAAAAATACTTTGATATAATATAAATATATTATAATATTATAATATAAATATATTATAATATTATGTTATGATTTTCATTAATATTTGATAATAAATAAATATTAATGATAAAAGAATTATGTGGTATTTAGTTAGATAAATATGTTATAAATGATTGAAAAATCATGATAAATGATAATAATTATTTAAAAATTATTACGAGCTTATGAAAATTATTTTGACTAATATTAAAATTATCTTAGATAATGGTTAAGTGTTAGGAAGAGTTTAATTGAACCTGGACTCGATAAAAGTCTGACTAGACCGTCGGGATGTCAGATTTATGTCGGGTTCAACTTCGATCTATAATAGTTTGACTTGATCACGAGAGTCTATGTGTGTGTAATGGCGATAGGGTTAAGTGTTATGTGTTATTTGTTTAGGTTATTCTATGTATATCTATATATATAATAGTATTATATTGTGGTGATATTATTCTAATATTGGAGATCTATATTACTAATATTAGGTCATCGGATAAATCGTTATAAATTGTGTAGTAATCAACCGAACAGGCAAGTTTTACTTAACTCTACTAAGAGTTGTTTCATTCAGATATGCTTATGGATAATCATTGCTGATTGTCATTGTAGAATTGTACTCTGTACATATTGCATGTATAAGTCAGGTGTGAAAGGTTGTCACCTTCATTACCATTCGGTCCAGATATATTTGTTCATTTTAAATACTTGTTCAGTTATAAAATTTGTTCCTGCTAGTTCGCAATTATATTGTTGAATTTAGCCAGCTTATTATTCAGATTCTTTCAATCATGATATATCGTTAAAGTATTGAACTTAAACTTGCTGGGCAACTTTTATGCTCACCCTTGCTATATCATGATAAACATTGCAGATTAAGACGAATACGTCGGATACAAGGAAAGGTCAAAGACAGTTCCAGCTTAAAGTTAATGTGCGCGATTAGATTTGTAATAGTATTGTATGATAATAGTGTTATGTGTTAGACAAGTTATGAATTGTGTATAAGTTAAGGTTATTCGACCTTGGGGATTATGTGTAAGTTTAATGTATAAACAATTTATGTTTATATCTTCCGCAAATATAGTAATAGTGATAGAATGATTGTACCGGATCCACGGTGATTCGGGACCCGGATTCGGGGCCCTCACAGTTGGTATCAAAGATGTAGGTTATGAACCTTAGGTAGGAATACCTGAGACTAATAACCGCGGTAATTAGGATAAGATCTAAATCACATAAAGTTAGTTGGTTGGTAAGATTCAAAGACGAATCTCGGCAAGGTATAAGATACAGAGTTCCCTAACTCTTGTAATAAAGTTGTACAGTAGTGGTGAATAGATAGAGTCTAAAAGACTAAAAGTACAGTGATAGGAGATCGTAAAACAAAACGATCAAGATATAGAAATGAATCGTAATATATACGATGAGATCACCTCGTGATCTGATAAGGTGATAGCAGGGAGAAGGATCAAGCGAATGATTGAGAAGTTTACAGCAAGATTGCTGAGTGTGTGTAGAACTATGACTTAGTACAGATTCAGGAAAGAATTATGAATACGAGTTGAATGAAATTCGTATTGAGAAGGGAGTTAAGATTAGGTGGGGATTTCAATTGAGGACTCATGTCAGCAGCTGAGTTGTATGATTCCTTGTATGGGCGGGATATTGTACTTGGTGTAAAAACCACTTAGTTTCTGGCAATGATAATCATTGAAATGTTTGTGTCGCGTTATTTGCTATATGCATGTTAAGAGGTTGATTCCTTTCTCATTTGTATATCATATAGATAGGTTATAGGTAGAGAATATAAGGTTAAGTACGATTTCTTAAAACTCATACTTATGTGACATTCTTGATTCATAGTTATATGAAATGTTTATGAACCCCTCAGCGAATGGACGCCAAAGGTCTGACTAGGACAAGTTCTTAAACTCATATGATTGTGGCAAGTTTATGAACTCATAAGTGTGGTTTGATTAAGCGGGTATAGTGCGACCCCAAAATAGGTCCATTCCATCCAACCCATTTACGAAGTCGCCAAATACGTAATGCGAAACAACTACAACTTTATTATCACAACAATAAAAGCTGTGAGTTTAAATACAAATATTATCTTCTAGACAATATTTATACTCAAATAAATCCTCATCACATTTATTGATACATTATTTTACAATAATGGTGAGGACTACTAAAACATCCTCTCTAGAACCTTCATTCCATACCCAGAGCTAGTACTCATTTACATTCTAGCCTCACGAGAAGAAAAATGGAACAAAAAGGAAAAGGGTGAGCTCAACTAGCCCGGTAAAGAATGTTATGACTAAGATAATATACAACAAATTATCGTTAGTCTCAACGAGGAAAAATCGATAGAGAATACTGAATGAGCAACAAGTTTTGGATCAATATTCGCGTGAAATAATAATTCATAGAAGAGTTACGTAGAGAATGAAATCTACTATAATCTATGAATTTAACGGTCCATCATCAATATTTTATCCTGTAACATCAATCGATATTCATCTCAAATCAAATATTCATCTTTTGCACTATGGGCCAAAGATATTCATCAATCGGTCGTATTCATCTCAACACTATTCATCTTTGCACTAAAGGCCAAAGATATTCATCGATCGGTCATATTCATCTCAACACTGTTCATCTTTGCACTAAAGGCCAAAGATATTCATCGATCGGTCGTATTCATTTAAACACACTGTTCATCTTTGCACTACTGGGCCAAAGATATTCTTGAAATCATTCATCTTTTTACAAGCCAAAGATATTCTTCAAAATCATTCATCTTTACTTTCTGGGCCAAAGATATTCAATAATATCATCATTTAAGGCGAGGATGATGAAAAATATTTTAAAAAAGCGAATCGGTGAAACAAAATGACAAGGATTAAGGATTAAGGTACAGTACTTGGTTTTATCCACGTCAAAAATACCTCAAAAATAATCATAGTGGTGTAAAATTCAAGAATGATCAAAACATGGATACAATCAAAGCTAGTATCCGAATAGATATTTTAGGCGAAAAGAAAAATTTTCATTTTTAAATTGAATAGTCTGCCGTGATTCGTGAATAGTGCAGTATCGTGAATAGTCATAGTATCGTGAATAGTAACTCAAACACCAAAAGATAGAAATTCCACAAAAAAACATCTTCACGCTTCATGAATAGTACTCGTGAATAGTAACTTCGTGAATAGTAACTCATGAATAGTAACTTCGTGAATAGTAACTCATGAATAGTAACCCCAGAGCATGAAAAAGTTCCAAATTTGATAAAAAGTACCAACCGATATTTGACGTAATGATATTGAAGAATTAATATCATTTGAGAAGAAAATAACATCCCTTACCTCAAAGAATCGATTGCCGGAAGGAAAGGTCGGAAGTGATCTTTGAATGAAACTTATCTTGAGCAACAACTCTCAAAGTATCTAAATACTCACAAAATCGCTCGATAATATGGAGAGAGAAAGAGAAAACTTTGTTTACGGTGTGATTTTCAATTCTAACTTAGCCCTCTATTTATAGGAAAATGTTAGCCGTAAAGCGGACTTGACACGCTACACGATGGCTTTACACTACTATTGCCACCCACCACATTTGAAATAAAATTCAGCACATTTTTCACCAACCACAAGTGGGGCCCACTCAATTCTAGAATTTTCCACCAAAATCAATTATAAACCTAATTTAGAATCAGACACCTCTTAAAATTCACAACAAATCATTCGTGCATTTTAACGGTTCAAAATTTGTGGACATATACTCAACTTATGTATGTATAACATACCCAAAAATTACCACAATCAGCGGTCGGATTAAAAATTATAACCCCATGATATATCTCAAAACCCACGATTTGATTTTTAATACCTCAATCAGATAAAATCTTGATAAAACACCTCAACATTAATTCCTTCATTAATAACCACATAAATAAATCCATCATTTATATTCATATAAAATAAATATTTCCTTATCATATGAATCAATAATTAATTATTCACAAATAATATTACGAATCACATTTATGATGACGGTAGTTCCGAGGAAGAGGGGCTTTCGATAAGGATCTCTCCTTCTTGGCGCGCAATTAGGTGACCAAACCTCTCCTTAGAGCAGAACTTTCTAGACATTGCCAATAATGTTATCTAATAATATTATTCAAATAATATGAATTATTGATCGATAATGGAAAAATCTTTGTGCGGTGACAATTATTGAACAATGATAATATAAAATATCAATATGACAATTATTGAATCAATAAAATAAAATATTGAGCGGTAACTCTTGTGAAAATTATTGAGTAGTGCCTTCTTACGTAAGGATCGATAATTTAACAATCTTTATGCAATCTGTAGTGTCTTCTTGTGCGACCACGCGTATTATTTGTATTTTAACCACCGGGTATTCAACGATCTTTAACTTGGTAACAACTTCTGGTAGTTATTTATAACCACCCAAACTTTGTCGTTTTTTCCTCATTCAATCGCTTTCCAGTTATGGGGCCCACACACATTTGCTGGTGGTAAATGCGAATATTCCCAAACTGATCGAATATTCCACGACCAAACGAATATTCCGACAAAAATGAATATTTTATAACCACTTGCTTATTTTGAAATATTTGCGTATTAACCCTTAACTATCCACATTAATCAAATCAACCCTTACTATTTCAAAATAATAAATAAAGGAAATTCCTTTTATTTAAAAAAATTTGAGGGGTCTTCTGACCTCCCTCCTTATGAAATTTTCGTCCTCGAAATTGGCGTACGATACAGTGTTTGAAAAGGTAAAAGATACCTCGCTTTCATTTTCGTTTCCAACTCCCAGTCATTTCCTCAATAGCATGGTTTCTCCACAAAACTTTAACTTATGGTATAACCCTCGGTACATAGGTCGTATTCTTTCCTCTACAAAATCTTGGCAGGTACCTCCTCGTACGTTAAGTCTTGACTATCTCGTCGGTTCTAACTTCGATAGCGTGTGTTTGGGTCGTCCACATATTTACGTAACATCGTCGTGAAAAGCGTTATGAAACAGCGTCGTACTTGGTGGTAAAAGCGAGTACATAGGCGCACGTTCCTATTCGATCGAGAATTTCAAATGGATTAATAAATCGAAGGTTTGAGCTTTCCTCACCTCACCGATTCTCGCTTTTAAAATAACAACTTCTTGCACCTCCTTCTTCAAATTCATCGACTCGGTGTGTAGCTTGAGCGACTTTAACTTTATCGATTAAAGTCGATTATACTCGTATATCATCACGTACTTCGTATATCATCACGTGGGTACCTAGAGTTTTCATCTCCATCTCTATTATTTGTATATTATCTGAAATGAGTCTTTGTGATATTGTTTTCGTACTTGTATCGATCTTCTACTCAACACGTCGGCTACCACGTTCGCTTTTCCGGGATGGCATGGGTGAACATGTCTTTGAAATGAGTCTCCTCTTGAGTTCTTGAAGCTCTTCCCACATTCCTTGCTCCATTCGAATTTTGTATCTCTACGAGTTAGCTACGTTAATGGAATAGCGATTCGAGAATATCCTTGACGTATCTCGATAATAACCAACTAAGCCTAGAAAACTACGCATTTAGATTCCGACTTAGGTTGCTCTCTCATTGTGACTCATATCCCAATCTTGGATATACGTCACAATGACACCTATCGATTTACTATCGCGCGAATATGGCGTCCCCTAGAGAATGCGGCAGGTGAATTCCACAAAGGAAGTCACAAGATAAAGGCTCATGTACCAAATTCTATAGTTGAATTTTTAACTCACGAAGTTCAATAGGAGCCATTCGATATGAGATTTTAGAAATGAGTTTTGTCTTAGGGTTCAAAGTCGATACAAAATTTAATATCGGTCTTTGGGAGAGTAAGCGAGAAATTCTTGAGGAAATCGTCGTCGGAAAAATCAATAACAACAAGAATATTATTCAAATCGGCGTGTCTTTATTCAAATCCATAACATGGACTAAGAAAACTTGACATCCGTAATAAGCGAATGACTTCATGGCTTGATATGAAAATGTTTGATTACAATGGTTTGATTGCTTGAATTGAATAACGAGTTGCTTAGGAATATGAAAACTAATGACCTTACAAAAGCAATCAATTTGGCATGATGAGTAGTTAACCTTAAAATCACATCAAAAGCAAATATCTATAGAAATAAGGTTAAGGGTAATGTGATAGTGCTGACTTGAATCAAAGCAAGATTTTTAAACAACGGATGTAATGAAAGTTTCTCTAATGGAGTCTCCATAAATAGGTCAAAGTCTAATTTCTCAGTAGTCGAGTTCAAGCGTTGGTATAAGCAAAGAGATAAAGAATGGGTAGGCAGGGTATCTAGTAAGGTATAAACTTATAAGAATTTATAATTAACTAACCGTGCTAACCGTTCGGGTTCCTCGCATTTTAAATAGGTCACGACAAAGCGCTCTTCGAGGAATCGTTGACTTTGACTTTTACGGGACATCCTTTTGAGTCACCATTCCCATTTGCACTAGGTTTCGATATCGTCTGATCTCGGCGATATGTCCTTCTTTTCCATAATTATAGCATACCTTAAAGCTGTTGTGGGCGGTTTGGGTGATATATCCCTCTTTCCGCATTTGTAACATGTCTGACCGATGGTCTTTCTCCTCCCTTGGAACCGGTTGCCCTCTTGGTGTAGCGTCTTCACATAGTCGTTGTTGAATCTCCTCTTTTTAAAATCTCCTCCCAACTCGCTTCTTCTATTTTCATGGCCACGATTACCACGGAGTGGTTACAGCCTTTGTCCGTATTCTTCTTTCTCCTTTGGTTATCGTTATTACGATGAGCGCTATCTTTGGTATGATCTGGTTATGGTCCCTCGGTTGAGCGTACTACTCGTTATCTCGCTCTAACAATGAGCCACATTTACAACATCTGAATAGAGAGAAAATTTATGAGAAATGAGATCTTGGCGTATCTTGGGTTTCAAACCTCTCGAAACATCCGCGTCATCGTTCCTCATTCTCCACCAAATGAGGTGCTGAACACGGATAACTCATGAACCGCCTCGTCTTTGGGACACCGTCGTGTTATTACGCTCTGATCTAATAAACTCCACTTCCTTCGTATAGCCGAATACTTTCGGGGAAGTACTTGTCATTGGCATTTCTGAAAGCGTCTCCCGTGACATCTTTGAGTGCGGTGGATGGAGTGTCGCTCCTGATTTCCACCGATGTCTGCCTGCGCCACGGAACATAAAAGTAGCGAATGGAACTTTACGTTTCCTTCGTGCATCCAAGACATCGAATATCTTGGTAATTTGCTTGACCCGTGTTTCCGCCGTGATCGGATCTGGCTTTCCCGAGTGCGGTGGTCCTGACTCTTTGAAGCTGCTTGTTGTTTGTGACCACGTGAATTACTATCATTTCCTCTATATTTTGAACACGAGTCTCCTCGTCGATTTTTGCATGAGCTGCAAAAACTTCTAAACATCCCTCGTTCATCATCGCTTTCGATTGGTGTTATTCACGGAGGTACATTGCCCCGACTGTTGCCGCGTTCTCCTCGTTGTTAAATCTGAGGCATCTCCACGGTCTCATTTACACCTTTATTAATATTCTCGATTCGACATTCTCAAATCTTGTCATAAAACAAGGGTTAATTAAGGAAATCGATCACATAATATCCTATATCTTGACCAACTAACAAATAAGCTTAGGTAGGACACACTAGCGAAAGGATTTACTCGTCTCTCCCTCTAGTTCTATTCCCAGATCTCATGGAGATCATATCCTAAGCTACGATACCATTGTGGCGACCCCAAAATAGGTCCATTCCATCCAACCCATTACGAGTCGCCAAATACATGGTGCGAAACAACTACAACTTTATTATCACAACAATAAAGCGTGAGTTTAAATACAAATATTATCTTACAGACAATATTTATACTCAAATAAATCCTCATCACATTTATTGATACATTATTTTACAATAATGGTGAGGA
Organism: Panax quinquefolius; assembly: GCA_020205615.1. NCBI lineage: Eukaryota > Viridiplantae > Streptophyta > Magnoliopsida > Apiales > Araliaceae > Panax > Panax quinquefolius. The sequence goes on from CM035172.1 coordinate 62,494,942, forward strand.
CTACTAAACCATCTCTCTCTAGAACCTTCATTCCATACCCCAGGACTCAGTACTCATTTATATTCTCGCCTCTGAGAAGAAAAATGGAACAAAAAGGAAAAGGGTGAGCTCAACTAGCCCGGTAAAGAATGTTATGACTAAGATAATATACAACAAATTATCGTTAGTCTCCAACGAGGAAAAATCGATAGAATACTGATAGACAACAAGTTTTCGGATCAATATTCGCATGGTGAAATAATAATTCATAGAAGAGTTACGTAGAGAATGAAATCTACTATAATCTATGAATTTAACGGTCCATCATCAATATTTTATCCTGTAACATCAATCGATATTCATCTCAAATCAAATATTCATCTTTGCACTCTGAGGCCAAAGATATTCATCAATCAATCAGTGTTCATCTCAACACTGTTCATCTTTGCACTAAAAGGCCAAAGATATTCATCGATCGATCGTGTTCATCTCAACACTGTTCATCTTTGCACTAAAGGCCAAAGATATTCATCGATCGGTCGTGTTCATTTAAACACTGCTCATCTTTACTACTGGCCAAAGATATTCTTGAAATCATTCATCTTTGCACTCTGAGCCAAAGATATTCTTCAAAAATCATTCATCTTTGCACTTCTGGGCCAAAGATATTCAATAATATCATCATTTAAGGCGAGGATGATGAAAAATATTTTAAAAAAGCGAATCCGGTGAAACAAAATGACAAGGATTAAGGATTCGTACTTGGTTTTATCACGTCAAAAATACCTCAAAAATAATCATAGTGGTGTAAAATTGAGAATGATCAAAACATGGATACAATCAAAGCTAGTATCCGAATAGATATTTTAGGCGAAAAGAAAAATTTTCATTTTTTGATTGAATAGTCTTAGTATTCGTGAAGTCAGTATCGTGAATAGTCTTGAGTAGTATCGTGAATAGTAACTCTCAGACACCAAAGATAGAAATTCCAAAAAAAACATCTTCACGCTTCATGAATAGTACTCGTGAATAGTAACTCGTGAATAGTAACTCATGAATAGTAACTCGTGAATAGTAACTCATGAATAGTAACCCAGAGCATGAAAAAGTTCCAAATTTGATAAAAAGTACCAACGATATTTCGACATAATGATATTGAAGAATTAATATCATTTGAGAAGAAAATAACATCCCTTACCTCAAAGAATCGATTACTTGGAAGGAAAGGTCGGAAGTGATCTTTGAATGAAACTTATCTTTGAGCAAACAACTCTCAAAGTATCTAAATACTCACAAAATCGCTCAATAATATAGAGAGAAGAGAGAAAACTTTGTTTACGGTGTGATTTTCAATTCTAACTTAGCCCTCTATTTATAGGAAAATGTTATTGTAAAAGCGAGACTTGACACTGCTACTACGATGGCTTTACGCTACTATTGCCACCCACCACATTTGAAATAAAATTCAGCACATTTTTCACCAACCACAAGTGGGGCCCACTCAATTCTAGAATTTTCCACCAAAATCAATTATAAACCTAATTTAAGAATCAGACACCTCTTAAAATTCACAACAAATCATTCGTGCATTTTTAACGGTTCAAAATTTGTGGACATATACTCAACTTATGTATGTATAACATACCCAAAAATTACCACAATCAGCGGTCGGATTAAAAATTATAACCCCGCAATATATCTCAAAAACCACGATTTGATTTTAACACCTCGATCAGATAAAATCTTTGATAAAACACCTCAACATTAATTCCTTCATTAATAACCACATAAATAAATCCATCATTTATATTCATATAAAATAAATATTTCCTTATCATATGAATCAATAATTAATTATTCACAAATAATATTACGAGAATCACGATTATAATGACGGTAGTAGTTCCAGGAAGAGGGGCTTTCGATAAGGATCTCTCCTTCTTGGCGCCTATGATTAGGTGACCAAACCTCTCCTTGAGAGCAGAACTTTCTAGACATTGCCAATAATGTTATCTAATAATATTATTCAAATAATATGAATTATTGATCGATAATGGGAAATCTTGTGCGGTGACAATTATTGAACAATGATAATATAAAATATCAACGCGACAATTATTGAATCGATAAAATAAAATATTGAGCGGTAACTCTTGTGAAAATTATTGAGTAGTGCCTTCTACGTAAGGATCAATAATTTAACAATCTTTATGCAATCTGTCAGTGTCTCTCTTGTGCGACCACAGCGTATTCTTCGTATTTTAACCAAGGGTATTCAACGATCTTACTTGGTAACAACTTCTGTAGTTATTTATAACCACCAAACTTTTGTCGTTTTCCTCATTCAATCGCTTTTTAGTTATGGGGCCCACACACACATTGCTGTGCGTAAATACGAATATTCCCTGACGATACGAATATTCCACGAAAACGAATATTCAGAGCAAAAATGAATATTTTATAACCACTTGCTTATTTTGAAATATTTGCGTATTTAACCCATAACTATCCACATTAATCAAATCAACCCTTACTATTTCAAAATAATAAATAAAGGAAATTCCTTTTTATTTAAAAAAATTTGGGGTCTTACATATTTAATGTCTGATGCGGCATCATGACGTTATTCTCAAAAATATTTTCAAAAATTTTAATTTTTGCCAACGGGGTTTGGCTACACCTAAATAATTCGATTGAATTGAATTATTGATATGAGTCTATGCTATTTGATTCAGTTAGACAAATGTTTATGAAAACTGTAAGAGTTCTTTGAAAACTTTCCCGAACCAAATTGTTATGGTACGGAATCCAATAAGACTGAGGTAAAAGTTTATGCGCCCAAGGCGAATACGAGAAACAGATCAGACCAGAAGTACTTAATAAGTACAGGGCATACCGGGCTAATTACCCACTATGTCTGTAAGTTATGACGGTTTGCGGATGAATTTACATAAAACCTTTGCGAAAATGACAAACAAATAGTCTATATGACTCCTTAGCACAAATTGAAAAAAAATTACTCTTATGAGTGGTGTATTGGGTAGCATGTGATGATGTGTATGAATGGTGTATGGTGCATGGTATAAAGAATAAGATGTAAGGTAAATTTCGGGGACGAAATTTTTAAAAAAAGGGGTGAATGTGACAACCCGAAAATTTATAAAATTTTAAAATTTTGAATTGATTATTTTAAGGTTCAATATTAGAACCTAGACAGAAAATAATTGTATGCGTTTGATATTTTTAAGAAGGAATTTTGAGGATTTCAAAATTTTGTGAAGAATTTAGGTGAATTATTCAGGATTAAGGGAATACGTGAATATGTTCTGTGTATATGTGTACCGTATGGGCTTAAGGGTCAAGGGTTAACCAGATAAACGATATCTGCAAAAAACCCTAAGTATATATTAAGAACATCAACGTTTGGTTAGAAAACCCTAGCGATTAACAAGAAACCCTAAAACCGGTTCTGGAAACCCTATTTTTAGTTCCGGGAATTAGAAACCCTAATTCAGTGTATGAAACCCTAATTTGGGAATGCAATGCTAGTATAATGTTTAAACGTTATTAATAATAACCTAATTAGGAAAAACCCTAAAGATTTTCTAGAAACCCTAATTGATTTAGAAAACCCTAATTTCTGGTTAAGAAACCCTAATTTATAATTAGGGAAAACCTAATTGTTAATTTAATAATTTTAATGTTAATTAAGAAATATTAATCCTAATTTTCAAGATTAGAAAACCTTAATCTAATTAGGGAACCTAATTTCTAAATTAGAAATAATATTTTCTATTTAAACCCTAATTCGTGGGTTATAAACCAAAATGACAATTTTGACCCTAATTCCTAGATTAGCAATTTTAATTAGGAAATAATAATCCTAATTAGCAATATTTAAATTATGATTAGGAAAGTTTAATATAATTATAAATTCTAATCATAATTTAGAAATATTAATTTTTGATTTTGAAAACTAATTTGGAAATTCTAGAAATTATTTTTAAAACCTAAGGGTTCAAACCCTAAACCCTAAGGGTTAGAGCAATTGACATATATGCCATTAAAATTAAAATCAAAAACACTAAAATACCCTTTAGTGCATTATTGAAGGTTGCTTGCAATCTTGCCTTATATAATGGAGTTGGTGAGCAACTCTATCTACTCCATGTGACTATATCTCACAACAATCAACAGCTACACCAGCCATATAGATTCAATATAGCAAAATATATAGATTAAAGAAAGAGAGAAAAGTTACTTTACTCCTCATTATTGCCAAGACCCTTCTCTGTCTCTAAGATTTCGAAATTTAGAGTGAGAGAAAGAGAGAAGGTGAGCCATAATCAGTTCATAGCCTCTCAATATCAGAATCAAAAGTCAGAAAACCAAGATCAAAGCTAGAAAGGTATAAACCCTAAAATTTCGAAATCCTTAGATCTTATGTTTGATTTTGTTATTTGATGGTTAGAAATTTGTTAGAGGGTGTCTTTGAGTGATCTGGGTTGATAGATCATGGATCTATAACATCTAGAGGCACAAAAATAAAGTTTTCAAAACTGACCAAGAACCCTAATTTTAAGGCATGACAGTCATATGTCAGGGCCTCTAGATCCGTGTGTGTTAGATTTTTTTTGTGTTTTATGTTATGCATCTATAGTATGCCATGTGGTCTTTAGTCTGTAACTTGAATCAGGGTTGGATCGTGTCTAGATTTCAAGTTATGATCGATCAAAACAGCGTTAATAGAACCACAAAGTCACGGTTTCGGGCAACCCAGATTTACTAGAAACTCTGACAACCAATTTCTGGGCTTCAGATATTGCCATTGTTTGTGTTTTAGTCAGTGTTAGTGATTTAATCTTGTAGCCTAACATGCGTTCTAAACATATCTGCTTTTATATTACTCATATCATGAATAGAATGTAAATTAATTATGGTCAAACTAGGTTGACCGATCTGCCCGGATGAAGATTCTGGAAAACCCAGAATCTTCAAGAACAAGTTCCTGACAGGAAGTTTGATTGGCCTAAATCTTCGTTTGATGTTGTTGTTAGACTGATCTGAGGATATAGAGTTGTTCACTGACATCTCTACTACACATTGGAACCTTAATATCACATTAATCAAGCTCAGGATGCAAGTTATTAAGATCACAAGTGGCCAACTCAGACTGTTCTTCATTTCTGGAAAGCCCAGAAATGAAGAACAGCTTCTGACAACGATTTCTGCAGCATTAATCTCTCTGTTGTGTTATATGACGCCCCCAAAATAGGTATACATCACCCATTCTGAGTCGCCAAATATATGGCACAAAAAAAACTACAACTTCATTAATACAATTATCGTGCAAAATACGACAACACGTAAACTGTGAATTTAAATACAAATATTGTCTTCTAGACAATATTCACACTCAAATAAGTCCACATTTCAATTATTGATACAATATTTTACAAAATAGTGAGGACTACTAAACCAACTATCTTGAACCATTACTCCACACCCCAACTAGTTCCCGCTATATTCTCGTCTCCTGAGAAGAAAAATGGAACAAAAAGGAAAAGGGTGAGCTCAACTAGCCCAGTAAAGAATATTATGACTAAGATAATGTACAACAAATTATCCTTAGTCTTCACGAGGAAAAATCGATAGAATACAATAGACAACAAGTTTTAGATCAACAAGCTGCAGTGAAACAACAATTCATTAGAAAAGTTAAGTAGAAAATGAAATCTACTATCATCTATGAATTTAAAAGTCCATCATCAATATTTTATCCACGTAACATCAATCAATATACATCTTGAATCAAATAGTCATCTTTGCACTCTGGACCAAAGATATTAATCGATTCGGTCGTGTTCATCTCAACACTTGTTCATCTTTTTGCACTACGGGCCAAAGATATTCATCATAAAATCATTCATCTTTGCACTACTGGCCAAAGATATTCAAGAATATCATCATTTAGGGGTGAGGATGATGAAAATATATTTTAAAGAAAAGCGAATCCGGTGAGACAAAAGAACAAATAGTAAGGATTCGTACTTGGTTTATCCATGTTCAAAAATACTCCATAATAAACTATTGTGGAGCGAGAATTCAAAAATAAAGATCAAAACATGGATACTATCCATAATGAGATAATCTTGGACACGAGAAAAGAAAATTTATTTTTTTGTGAATAGTTTAAATGATTCGTGAATAGTGTAAGATATCGTGAATAAGTGTCATGTATATCGTGAATAGTAACTCAAACACTAAAAGGTAGAAATTCCACAAAAAAAATCATCATGCTTCGTGAATAGTACTCGTGAATAGTAACTCATGAATAGTAACTCATGAATAGTAACCCCGACATGAAAAGATAAGAATTTCACAAGAAAAATCTTACCAATATCCCAATATAATGATATTGAAAGAAATAATATCATTTATAAAAAAATAACATCCCTTACCTCAAAAAAACGAAGACTGCCGACTATAATACGAGGATATATATTTGAAAGAAACTTGCACCGTATAGCAACACTCAAAGTATCAAAATACTCACAAGAATACGCTCGATAATATAGAGAGAAAAAAACTTCAGATTCTGATGTGATTTTCAATTCTAACCTAAGCACCCTATTTTATAGGAAAATGCTTAGAACACCAAAGCAGAAAATTTAATAAAATATTAATATATATATTAAATTTTCTACGCCCACCTTGAATCATCCAATTTCAGCATGTTTAACAACAAGAGGGGCTCACCAACCATAACAAAAAAGTTTTTATTAAAAAAAATATTTAAAACTTCAAAAATTAATTATTCTAAAACTTCAATAATTCATAATAAATAGCCCTTTTATCAGAAAAATTTGAATCTTATATCCTTCCATATGAAATTCAATTCTCTACAACTTTGTAGAAGAAAATTTTTCCAAATTCCAAATAAAAATTGACTGAAATCCACATACGGACGATTTTGCAGGCTATAATCAAATTTCAGTCAAAAATGGGGTCCATCAACACACAAAACATGTGTTAAACATTTTTTGTAACAAAAATACTCTTCCTCCTCATTTATTCATATATCACACATTCATTGTAAAAATATCACCATTATTATATTTTTAAAATATAATAATATATTTAAATCAATTATTTTATTAGAAAAGATAAAATATCAATTTTCAACAATTGTCACATTAAAAATTTTCTCCATCTATATCCACATAAAATAAATATTTTCCTTATCATATAAATCAATAATTAATTATTCACAAATAATATTCTGAGAATCACAATAATGACAAGTGGTAGTTCCCGGAAAGAAGGGCTTTCAGATAAGGATTTCTCCTTACTGGCGCGTAATTAGGTGACCAAACCTCTCCTTAGACAGAATTTTCTAGACATTGCCAATAATGCTATTTAATAATATTATTCAAATAATATGAAATATTGATCTGATAATAGAAAATAATGTATAGTGACAATTATTGAAATAACAATAATATAAAATATCAACGTAGCAATTATTGAATCAATAAAATAAAATATTGAGCGATAATTCTTTGTAACAATTATTGAGTAGTGTCTTCTTTACGTAAGAATCAATAATTGGTGCAATCTGGTGTCTTTCTTGTGCAACACCGCGTATTATTGTGCTTTAACCACCGGGTATTCCAACAGTGTTAACGGTAACAACTACGCCGTTATTTATGAAAACTCATACTTGTCGTTTTCTTCATCCAATCACTTTCCGTTATGGGGCCCACACAAGGTTGTGTCGTCGTACGAATATTCTCCGACAGCAAGAATATTTCACGACCAAACGAATATTCCCCGACAACAATTTTACAACCACTTGTTTATTTAAAAAATATTTGCGCATTTTACCCATAACTAACCACATTAATCAAATCAACTCCTTACTATTTCAAAATAATAATTAGAGAAAATTAAATCTTTATTTATAAAAAGTTGGGGCCTTACAACCTCCCCTCCTTATGAAATTTCATCCTCGAAATTGACATGCGTAAGACATGCTCCTTCCTATCCAAGATCTTAACTGGTACCTCCTCGTACGTTAAATCTTCTGCTATCTCGTCTGGTTCTAACTCAATAATGTGGTTCGGGTCGTCCACATATTTACGTAACATCGATACGCGAAAAACGTTATGAACACGCGTCATACTTGGCGGTAAAATGTGTTTATAGGCCATAGTTCCTACTTAATCGAGAATCTCAAATAGAATAATAAATCGAGGTTTGAGCTTTCCTCACATCGCCGATTCTCGCTTTTGGAATAATGACTTCTTGCATCTTCTTCTTCATATTCATCAACTCCAGGTCTGTAGCTTGAGCAGCTTTAAATTTATCGATTAAAGTCAATTCTAATCGTATATTCGTTATCTTCACGCGGGTTCTTGGAATCCTTAACTCTATCTCAAACTTCTGTAAGTCATGCGAAATGGGTCTTTGTGTTAACAATATCGCACTCGTAAACGCATACGATCTTTTACTTAACGCATCAGCTACCACGTTCGTTTTTTCCAGGATGGTATTGAATGGTATGGTCGTAATCTTTCAACAGCTCGAGCCAACGTCGTTGCCGCATATTGAGATCTTAGAAGCTCTTCTCACATTCCTCGCTCCATTCGAATTTTTTATCTTTTCGATTCTGGCTGAGTTAATAGAGTATCGATTCGAGAAAATCTTTCCACGAATCTTCGATAGTAACCAGCTAAGCCTAAAAAGCTACTTATTTCGATTACTGACTTAGGTTGCTCTCAACTGTGACTCATATCCCAATCTTGGATATCACGTCACAATGGCACCTATCAGTTTATCATCGCACGAATATAACGTCCCCTACAGAGAGTCTGGTTTCAGTGCATTCCGCAAAGGAAGTCACCAGATAGAGGCTAAGGTACCAACTCCTGTAGTTAGGTTTTTAACTCCTGAAGTTCAATAGAAGCCATTTCGATATGTGATTTTAAAAATAGGTTTTGTACCGGGTTCAAAGTCAATAAAAAATTCAATATCACGCTCTGGGGTAGGCCGGGAAGTTCTTCAGGAAATACGTCAGGAAATTCACTAACAACAAAATATTATTCAAATATAACGTATTCAAGTCCATGACATGGGTAAGAAAGCTTGACATTCGTTTTTCAATAAACGAATGGCTTTATGGCTTGATATGACAGTGATTGACTTTAGTGGTTTGGTTGCTTGAATTAACATAACAGGTTGGTTAGGAATATAAAAACTAACAACCTTACGAAAACAATCAATTTTAGCATGATGAGTGGTTAACCAATCAATCCCTAAGATCACGTCAAATGCAAGAATTTTTAAAGATATAAGATCAACAGGTAGGGTGAGGGTACCAATGTGAATCAAGAAAAATTTATAAACAGTGGATGTAATGAAAGTTTCTCCTAATGGAGTTTCAACAAATATGTCAAAGTCTAATTTCTCAGTAGTCAAGTTCAAACGTTGAGCACAAGTAGGAGAGATAAAAGAATAGGTAGAACCAGTATCTAATAAGGTATAAACTTCACAAGAATTTATGATTAACTAACCCGTGCTAACTTCATTCGAGTTACTCGCTTTTTGAGAAGTCATAAAAAATGTTCTTCCAAGAACCGTTGACTTTGACTTGTCTGGGAAAGCATTTGGAGTCACCATCCCCGCTGGACTTGGTTTCGCTACAAGACAATCTCGAGCTATATGATCGTCTTTTCCACAACTAAAACATACCTTGGAAGGTTGTGAACAGTTTGGACTTATGTGTCCCTCTTCTCCGCATCTGTAGCATCTAACTGGCGTATTTCTCCTCCCCTAGAATTCGTTGCTAGTGTTGGTGCCGACGTCTTCCTGTCATTGTTGAATCTTCTCTTTTTAAAATTTCCACTTGACTCACCTTTCCTATTATCTTAGCCATGATTACCACCGAAGTGGTTACCATTTCTGGCATGATAATTTCCTCCACGATGGTTATCATTGTTCCGATGACCGTTGTCACCGGTACGATTATCATCGAGTTGTTGGTCATTATTCTTCAGTTGAGCCGACTCATTATCACGCTCTAATAACTGAGCCCTATTCACAACATCTGAATATAAACAAAGTTTGTGAGAAATGAGGTATTGACGTATTTTAGGTTTCAAACCTCGCAGAAACATTCGCAACATTCGCGTCATTCTCTCCTCGTTATCAACCAAATTGGATGAAAATCGGGACAACTCGGAAAACTTAGCTTCGTACTGCGACACGTTCATATTTTTTTTCTCCAGCTTGATGAACTCTACCTCCTTCATGTGACGAATACTTTCGGGAAAGTACTTGTCGTTGAACAATTCTTGGAACTAATAAGTGGGTTTTATACCTACTTATTCGGTATCTGTTACTTGAATTAGTTGCTTAATCTCATGTTTCTTAGTTACTTTTCATGCATTTTGTGTTCGTTTTGTAGATTATATGATTGGGAGATGAAATCGCAACGAATTGGTATGAAATCGCAAAGAATTGGTATGAAATCGCAAAGAAAAGCAAATCCGGACATCATTTGGTATTTCATGTTCTTGCATTGGAACTTGGATTACATTGTAGAGCTTCTTCTTAGCTTTCCAGAATATCTTGAATCATTCAATCGGAGTTCGGATGCAAGAGTTATGATCTTTGTACCAACGGACGTCGAACGTCACTGTTTTGGGTGACCATTTGCATTGCAGTCACTTCCATCCCAATTTAAACCTTCATCCGTTCGTTATTTCTCAATTCTCAAAGAATGAAAGTTGTAGATCTCGTCGATATCTTCGATTTGATAGGTGGCAGGCCTCGTAACTCTTCCCAGATCAAACGTTATGACCGTTTTCCCAAAGGACGTCAGAGCAGAAAATTTTCCTTCACAAAACCGCCGCCGGGGTGGGAATACATGGTACAAAGCAGGCCCCTAGCCCACCGGGGCGGGCCCAAAACAAGCATAGACCCCCGCCGGGGCGGGGGTAGCCCAGAAAATGCGCGAAAAATGCGAATTTTGGTCCAATTTGAGTCCGGAAAAGATTGTTTCGATCCGATTGACACAAGGACTTCCAATAGAACTTCCAAGAGGACTTAAAGACATATGAAGAGACTTATAAAAGGAGGAGAATCACAAGGATTAGGAGATATTAGAGACTAGATAGAGGATTCAATTAGATTAGATTAGAGTAAATTAGATCAAAAACACTAGTTCTTATTAGATTTGGAGATCGAATCAACTTGGAGACCATTGAAGATTCAAAGTAGGAGTAAGGAGGGAGCTTCAAATCTACAGACAATAGGTTATATCTTCTTATCTTCTTCTATCTTTATCTTTTAATGATTATTCAATTGTGGATTCTTAGTTTTAATTCAATAATCATTAACTAATTCTTTGTTTGAGATTATAATGGATCTTATTGTATAGTTTATTTTAATATGCTTCGCTATCAATTATTATGTTCTATTATGAGAATTGTCTATTGTGATTTGGACTTAATTGCTTAATTGCCTAGCTAACAATTACTGTGATAATCTATATGAACTCGAGAGATGAAGTATAGATTTAGATCTTATCAGATAGCATATGTTTGTGATTTCTGCATAGATGAAATTCATGATTCGTTTTTAGGATAGAGATATGCCTTTACGCCATATTTAATCTTATAGAGAACTTGTGCTTTAAATCCTTTTTAATTGTAATTCACATAGAGATATAGTGGATTAGTTAATTAGGGTGTCTTGCTTAATTCTATCATCTGTGGATTTAAGTGAGTATGGGTATTATGCATCGAGAGGTGGTTTTATCTGCTTTAGTGTTCTTGATTAACAATTCATGGTAGAGAATAATTGATGAGAAGTGTGTTAACTTAAATGAAGCAATAAGTGAAGTTGTGATCTTAAATCTCCGTAATTTTAATTTAATTAGTGGTAATTAGAATTAGTGTAATTAAATTAGTTTAATTATAAATTGAAATTCATTAGTTTAAATAAGATTGAGTTGGTTATAGGTTAATACTTGGTGATTTTTATTAAACAATTCCTCGTGGGAACGATACTCTACTTTCACTTTATTACTTGTTGACCACGTATACTTGCGTGTTGTGCGTAATTAGATTTTACCCAACAAGTTTTTGGCGTCGTTGTTGGGGAATTAGTTTAATATCTCTTTGCCAATATTAATTTCAATCAAATTAGTCTTAATTTAAACATTTTTATTTTTAATTTGAATTTTCTTCCTATAATTCTCTCTTTTCAGGTACCATGGATGACTTTGCGTATCAATGGTCATACACGAACATGACTCAACTAAGGGAAATAGGGATTGATGGACTTAATACATCTTCTATAGAGCCAATACAAATTGAGGCAACTTCGAAGACGTTGGAGGTTATTCGAGCCCAACGGAGTCGAAGGATGGCAAGAATGACTCAGCCAAGGGGAGCGAAGATTGACAGACTCGTGACACTTTCCGCAATGTTAGCACAGATTGAAGAACTTTCGAGGAAGTTGGACGTTTTTGCAGCCCAAAGGAGTCGAAGGATTGCAGTTATTTGTGACTATTGTGCTGGAAATCACCCGAGTAATCAATGCACCATCAATCTTGGGCATGTACAATATGGTGATAACTACCTCAATCAGTATGCATATGATAATTATGATCAAGTTTGGGGGTATCACTCGGATTCTTCATGGAGCTACAACTATCAAGACCAATACTCTATTCCAGATCGAACATACACGCCAGATTTCTCATATCAACCTCCATTAAAAGGATAAAAGTCAAAGTTGGAGGAATTGTTGTCCAAGTTCATAGCATCAAATGAGGAGAGGAGGATAAATCAAGAGCGGTCAATTCAGAATCAAGAGATATCACGTCACAATCTGTAGAACCAGATAGATCAAATGCTCAAAGCCTTGAACAACTGTCCTCAAAACAATTGGTGTTATGACGAGGATTCTGAGATTGATGAATTGCCCGAGCCAAATCTACAACTAGATGAGATATGAGATGTTGAAAAAAAAGAGATAAATGGGGATAATGACAACAAGGTCGGTGAAGAACTAACTATGAGTACCCAACAAGATATAGAAAGTGTGGAGACAATTGGGGATAATGAAATAGAGGTCCACGAAGATCTAAATGGGTCTCCACCAAAGATCAAAGAGCCGGCCAGATTTGCAAAATCATGCCCACTTGGTAGTCATGTCATCGGCGAAGCTCTTGTTGACATAAGAGTGAGTACAATTTTCAATCCATGGTGGGAAGAGAAAGAAGATAGGCGAAACGAGCCCATTTGTGTGTGACAAGCTTCCATGCCCCAAAGTGATCACATACACAATGGAGAAAACACCTAGCTGTGGGACGTTCTTGATTGAGAGCATACTAAATCAGAGCATGCTAGGTGACTTTAATGCAATGGCTATCACAAATGGGAACCTACCAAAAGCTACATTATTTTCGATGGATGGAGGTTTCCTCATTTACCGAAGAGGAATTGGATAGCGTTGACCATACAAAGTCAGGCTGAAAGACTATAATTCAAGCGCTAACTGGGAGGCAACCCAAGAACTTTTTTTATTTTTATTTATTTATATGCTTTTCTAGTTTATTTAGTAGATAGGAATCCAAGTGTTATTCTAATCCATGTTGTCTCTCTTCATTGCAGGTATTGGAGGTTCAATGGATAGGAAAATGATCGTCGCCGCCAGCACCACCATCACCACAAGCTTAAATGATTACAAGGAAGTCCTCGTCCACTTCATGCTTTATTTTACAATGAGGACATTGTAATTGTTAAGTTTGGGGGAGTTAAATAATTTAGGTTTATTTATGTTTGCATTCATGTAATGTTATTGCATAATAGTTTGCATAGTAGAATAGTTGCATAATAGTTTTTATTTATAACTAAAAAAAAAATCAAATCAAAAATTCAAAAATTATTAGTTAGTTACTATGTTCATCTTGCATGATTCCAATTTGTTAGATAATTCTGAGTTTATTTTGGCCAATGATGAGATTAGAATTGGGTGAAACAAGTATAATCTTGACTATTAGAGCTTTGATGTGATTTCTTGTTATGAATTGAGTCTTTTTCTGTTTGAAACTGGTATAATAAGGATAGCACAGTAAAAACAACTTGTTGATTAATTGAGTTTAAATTGATACATAATGGGATTCTAAAGGATAATGCTAGTTTGAATGAAAGAATGACAAGAATAAATAGTGATGGCTAAAGTTAAACAAGAACCTAAGTTTGGGGGAATATTTAGGGTATATAAGCTATATGAAAAAAAGAAGAAAAAGAAAAAAAAAGTATGAATAAACACCTTGGCGTGCTTATCTAGTTTTGTGGCCTTTGTTACTTGAGTAAGTAAGCCCGAGAGGATTGTCTTTACACCTAGCGCCCTAAGGTCGTAATGGTTTGGGAGTCGTTGGTCGAAAGCTCGTTAAGGTAGTATTGAAAAGCCTAAGGGAATAAGACATTGCATAGCTATGTGTATAAAAAAATAAAAAAAAAAAAGAGAATAAAACGGGAAATAAGATCAAAAAGCCCTCGTAGATGAAAATAAAGCATAAGTATCCCATGTTGACCCTCGATATTGGTAATTGTTTGATTTTAGTTGGATCTAGCTTGTTTTTGGATTTCTTGAGTTTACACTATATGATGCCTTCGAAGAGACTTGTTATGTGTTAAATTTGATTTTATATCAGTTAACATTGTTGTGGAGCACACACACACTATATTAGTGATAACAGTCTAATATTTGATGATTGATTGAGAAATTATTGATTTGTTTTGATATGATATATTATCATGTTTACTTGATTTCTCTAAGGCTGGTTGAATAGACTTGTTTATGTCATTACTGCTGGATTCGTAGGCATATAGATTAGTTGCATTGCATTATTGTTTTGTGTTTTTGCTTGAGGACAAGCAAAGGTTTAAGTTTGGGGGTATTTGATAAGTAGGTTTTATACCTACTTATTCAGTATCTGTAACTTAAATTTGTTGCTTAATCTCATGTTTCTTAGTTACTTTTCATGCATTTTGTGTTCGTTTTGTAGATTATATGATTGGGAGATGAAATCGCAAAGAATTGGTATGAAATCGCAAAGAAAAGCAAATATGGACATCGTTTGGAATTTCATGTTCTTGGCTTAGAACTTGGATTACATTGTAGAGCTTCTTCTTAGCTTTCCAGAACATCTTGAATCATTCCAATCGGAGTTCGGATGCAAGAGTTATGATCTTTGTACCAACGGACGTCGAACGTCGCTGTTTTGGGTGACCATTTGCATTGCAGTTACTTCCAGCTAAATTTAAACCTTCATTCGTTCTTTATTTCTCAATTCTCAAAGAATGAAAGTTGTAGATCTCGCCGATATCTTCGATTGGATAGGTGGCAGGCCTCGTAACTCTTCCTGGATCAAAGGTTATGGCCGTTTTCCCAAAGGACGTCAGAGCAAAAAAATTTCCTTCATAAAACCGCCGCCGGGGTGGGTATACATGGTACAAAGCAGGCCCCTAGCCCACCGGGGCGGGTCCAAAACAAGCATAGACCCCCATCGGGGCGGGGGTAGCCCAGAAAATGCGCGAAAAATGCGAATTTTGGTCCAATTTGAGTCCGGAAAGGATTGTTTCGATCCGATTGACACAAGGACTTCCAAGAGAACTTCCAAGAGGACTTAAAGGGAGGAGAATCACAAGGATTAGGGGAGATTAGAGACTAGATAGAGGATTCAATTAGATTAGATTAGAGTAAATTAGATAAAAAACACTAGTTCTTATTAGATTTGGAGATCGAAACAACTTGGAGACCATTGAAGATTCAAAGTATGAGCAAGGAGGGAGCTTCAAATCTACAGACAATAGATTATATCTTCTTATCTTCTTCTATCTTTATCTTTTAATGATTATTCAATTGTGGATTCTTAGTTTTAATTCAATAATCATTAACTAATTCTTTGTTTGAGATTACAATGGATCTTATTGTGTAGTTTATTTTAATATGCTTCGCTATCAATTATTATGTTCTATTATGAGAATTGTCTATTGTGATTTGGACTTAATTGTTTAATTGCCTAGCTAACAATTACCGTGATAATCTATATGAACTCGAGAGATGAAGTATAGATTTAGATCTTATCAGATAGCATGTGTTTGTGATTTCTGCATAGATGGAATTCATGATTTGTTTTTAGGATAGAGATATGCCTTTACGCCATATGTAATCTTATAGAGAACTTGTGCTTTAAATCCTTTTTAATTGTAATTCACATAGAGATATAGTGGATTAGTTAATTAGGGTGTCTTGCTTAATTCTATCATCTGTGGATTTAAGTGAGTATGGGTATTATGCATCGAGAGGTGGTTTTATCTGCTTTAGTGTTCTTGATTAACAATTCATGGTAGAGAATAATTGATGAGAAGTGTGTTAACTTAAATGAAGCAATAAGTGAAGTTGTGATCTTAAATCTCCGTAATCTTAATTTAATTATTGGTAATTAGAATTAGTGTAATTAAATTAGTTTAATTATAAATTGAAATTCATTAGCTTAAATAAGATTGAGTTGGTTATAGGTTAGTACTTGGTGATTTTTATTAAACAATTCCTCGTGGGAACGATACTCTAATTTCACTTTATTACTTGTTGACCACGTATACTTGCGTGTTGTGCGTAATTAGATTTTACCCAACAGGAACTTCTCCCAAGACATCTTCAGTGCGGCAGGCTGAGTACGCTTTACGGATTCCCACCAATAATTTGCCTCTCCTCGAAACATGAAGGTGGCGAAAGGAACCTTTTGCTTCTCTGAGCATCCCAAGACATCAAATATCTTAGTGATACGCTTTATCCACGTCTACTGTAGTAAGTGGTTCGGCTTTCCCAAAACTCTGGCGGTCCTAACTCCTTGAACCTTAGCGGTGACCATCCGTGAGTTGCGGTGTTTCCACGCATTTTGAACGATAGTCTTTCTCGTTTGGTTTTGCATGAATTCTAGAAAGTTCCTAAACATAACATCGTTAAATCATTTGGTCGGTTTATTATTTACAAGAGGGTTATTGCCTTCCTTATCACGGGTATTGATCGGTGGTGACTCAAGCGGTCTCATGTGCTCCATTGTTTATCTCAACATCTTGGATGCCATTTCTTGTCACAAAACAATGGTTAATTGACATGCCACATATTATCCCTATATTACATTGACCAATTAAATAACAAATAAGCTTAGGTAGGACACAATAGCGAAGGATTTACTCTCTCTCCCTCCTAGTTCTATTCTCCAATCTCCGCCAGAGACCATATCCCTAAGCTCGATACCAATTGTGATGCTCCCAAAATAGGTATACATCACCCATTCTGAGTGCATGAATATATGGCACAAAAACACTTCTACAACTTCATTAATACAATTATCGTGCAAAATCTAACAACACAACACAAAAGCGTGAGTTTAAATACAAATATTGTCTTCTAGACAATATCCACACTCAAATAAGTCCTCATTACAATTATTGATACCTTTATTTTACAAAATAGTGAGGACTACTAAAACAAGCTGTCTTGTACCATTACTCCACACCCAGAGCTAGTTCCATTATATTCTCGTCTCACGAGAAGAAAAATGGAACAAAAGGAAAAGGGTGAGCTCAACTAGCCCAGTAAAGAATATTATGACTAAAATAATGTACAACAAATTATCCTTAGTCTTCAATAGGGAAAAATCTGATAGAATACAATAGACAACAAGTTTTAGATCAACAACTGCAGCGAAAACAATAATTCATTAGAAAAGTTAAGTAGAAAATGAAATCTACTATCATCTATGAATTTAAAAGTCCATCATCAATATTTTATCCCTGTAACATCAATCAATATACATCTTGAATCAAATAGTCATCTTTGCATTACAGGCCAAAGATATTAATCGATCGATCGTGTTCATCTCAAACACTGCTCATCTTTGCACTACGGGCCAAAGATATTCATCATAAAATCATTCATCTTTGCACTACAGGCCAAAGATATTCAGTAATATCATCATTTAGGATTGAGGATGATGAAAAATATATTTTAAAGAAAACGAATCCAGTGAGACAAAAGAACAAATAGTAAGGATTCGTACTTCGGTTTATCCATGTTCAAAAATACTCCATAATAAACTATTGTGGAGGAGAATTCAAAAATAAAGATCAAACATGGATACAATCAAAGATAGGAACCATAACAGACAATCTTGAACACAGAAAAAAAAATTTAATTTTTCTGTGAATAGTTTCATATTCGTGAATAGTGCCGTATACGTGAATAGTGTCGTATACATGAATAGTAACTCCGACACTAAAAGGTAGAAATTCCACAAGAAAAATCATCATGCTTCGTGAATAATACTCGTGAATAGTAACTCATGAATAGTAACTCGTGAATAGTAACTCATGAATAGTAACCCCGACATGAAAAGATAAGAATTTCACAAGAAAAATCTTACCAATATTCCGGTATAATGATATTGAAAGAAATAATATCATTTATAAAAAAATAATATCTCTTACCTCGAAAAAAGATTACTTCCGATCATAATACGAGGATATTATTTGAAAGAAACTTTGCAGTATAGCAACACTCAAAGTATCAAAATACTCACAAGAATACGCTCGATAATATAGACAGAAAAAAACTTCAGATTCTGGTGTGATTTTCAATTCTAACCTAAGCACCCTATTTTATAGAAAAATGCTTAGAACACCAAAGCAGAAAATTTAATAAAATGTTATATATATATATATTAAATTTTCTACGCCCACCTTGAATCATCCAATTTCAGCATGTTTAACAACAAGTGGGGCTCACCAACCATAACAAAATTGTTTTTATTAAAAAAATATTTAAAACTTCAAAAATCAATTATTCCAGAACTTCAATAATTCATAATAAATAGCCCTTTTATTAGAAAAATTCAAATCTTATGTCCCTTCGTAGGAAATTCAATTCCCTATAACTTTGCAGAAGAAAGTTTTTCCAAATTCCAAATAGAAATTGACCAAAATTCACATACGGACAATTTTGTAGGCTATAATCAAATTTCAGTCAAAATGGGGTCCATCAACACACAAAACATGTGTTAAACATTTTTTTATAACAAAAATACTCTTTCTCCTCATTTATTCATATATCACACATTCATTGTAAAAATATCACCATTATTATATTATTAAAATATAATAATATATTTAAATCAATTATTTTATCAGAAAAGATAAAATATCAATTTTCAATAATTGTCACATTAAAAATTTTCTCCATCTATATCCACATAAAATAAATATTTTCCTTATTATATAAATCAATAATTAATTATTCACAAATAATATTACAGAATCACAATAATGACAACCGAAGTAGTTAGAAATTTGGAAGAGGGGCTTTCAATAAGGATTTCTCTCTTCTTGCGGTAGTATGATTAGGTGACCAAACCTCTCCTTAGACAGAACTTTCTAGACATTGCCAATAATGCTATTTAATAATATTATTCAAATAATATGAATTATTGATCTGATAATGGAAAATAATGTGTAGTGACAATTATTGAAACAACAATAATATAAAATATCAACGTAGCAATTATTGAATCAATAAAATAAAATATTGAACAGTAATTACAGTAACAAATATTGAGTAGTGCCTTTTTACGTAAAAATCAATAATTGGTGCAATACCGTGTGCTACTGTGCAACACCGCGTATTATTGTGCTTTAACCACCGTGTATTCCAACGATGTTAAGCAGTGAATAACTTCTGCAGATTATTTATGAAAAATCATACTTGTCGTTTTCTTCATCCCATCGCTTTCCGTTATGGGGCCCACATAAGGTCAGGTCGTGTCGAAATATTATTCTCCCAATGAAGAATATTTCACAACCAAACGAATATTCCCCGACAACAATTTTATAACTACTTGCTTATTTAAAAAATATTTACGCATTTTACCCATAACTAACCACATTAATCAAATCAACCCCTTACTATTTTAAAATAATAATTAGAGAAAATTAAATCTTTATTTATAAAAAGTTGGGGCCTTACATGTTAGATTTTGGTCATGCAACTTGTTTATGGTTGTAGTACTACATCAGTACTACAACATTAACTTAATAACTTTCCAAGAAACCTTATAACCATGAATCAAAGACTGGTCAAACACTACAAAAAAATGGGCCTTTATAGCGATTCTTGGCACGCGACTTTATAAGTCGTTGCTAAAAAGTATATGTTTAGCAATGAAATTTGTCCTTCGTTGCAGATCAGGTCAGACTTTCACTTTTTGCAACGAAATTATAAGTCGTTGCAACATTTCGTTGCTAATTCATCAGCGGGAAAAATTTCGTTAGAAATTACCGCAAAATTTTCTACGGCCACTTCATTTCCGTCATCGTGGGCAACGAAAGTTTTTACATTTGCTAAAAATGGGGCTTTAGCAACGATTTTTCAGTAACGACTTTAAAAATCGTTCGCTAAAAGTGTATGTTTAGCTACTGAAACTTGTCCTTCGTTGCAGATTGTGTCAAGCTTTCACTATTTGCAATGAAATTCATAAGTAGTTGCAAAATTTGGAAACAAAATTAGTTAGAAATTAGATTGCAAAATTTCTAACCACTTGATTTCTCCTCGGCGCAAGTAACGAAAGTTTTTTGTTATAATATTTCGTTGTTAATACATACCACATTCATTCAGCAACAATTTTTATTTTCGTTGCATATTTTATACAACTTTTTGCAACGATTATTAACATGTTGCTTAAATTAAGAAATTAAGATAATAATAATAATAATAATAATAATAATAATAATAATAATAATAATAATAATAGTAATAATAACAATAAAAATAATAATAATAATAATAATAATAATAATAATAATAATAATAATAATAATAATAATAATAATAGTAATAATAATAATAATAATAATAATAATAATAATAATAATAATAATAATAATATTAATAATAATAATAATAATAATATAATAATAATAATAATAATAATAATAATAATAATAATAATAATAATAATAATAATAATAATAACAACAATAATAATAATAATAATAATAATAATAATAATAATAATAATAATAATAATAATAATAATAATAATAATAATAATAATAATAATAATAACAATAAAAGTAATAATAATAATAATAATAATAATAGTAGTAGTAGTAGTAGTACTAATAATAATAATAAATAATAATAATAATAATAATAATAATAATAATAATAATAATAATAATAAATAATAATAATAATAATAATAATAATAATAATAATAATAATAATAATAATAATAATAATAATAATAATAATAATAATAATAATAATAATAATAATAATAATAATATGATAATAATAATAATAGTATAATAATAATAATAATAATAGCACTACTAATAATAATAAAAAATAATAATAATAATAATAATAATAATAATAATAATAATAATAATAATAATAATAATAATAATAATAATAATAATAATAATAATAATAATAATAATAATAATAATAATAATAATAATAATAATAATAATAATAATAATAATAATAATAATAATAATAATAATAATAATAATACTAATAATAATAAAATAATAATAATAATAATAATAATAATAATAATAATAATAATAATAATAATAATAATACGTTTGGATAAACCTGTTAAGTTAAACAAAATTAAAATTCTAAATAAATTGCAACTCAGATATGACTTAACATCGAAAAATTGAAGCCTTAGAGACCAAGAAATTCTATAATGGTGGAACCATTCATCTTACATCAGACATTATAGGAATTCTATAATGGTGGAACCATTCTGTTTGATTCAACAATCTTGGAGTTACAAGATATTATACTCTCTTCTTCATTCCATGAAAATAATTTTTATTTATTTAATTTATAAATATTAAAGTTATATTTTAATTTTATATAAATTCCTAACGATTATAACGGTTAGTTTGAGTGTAATATGATAATAAAATGATAACGATAAACTTGAGAATATATTATATATTTTATATTACTATAAAAAAAATATAAGTAGATTCTTTTTTTAAAAATAATTATTTTTCTTTTAGAAATGATATTTTTTTTGTAGAACAATTGAAATTCCCCTCTTTCATATTCTCTTTTTTCTTGACTTGTAAATTTTTTTTATAAGCAAATATTAATTTCTCTTTATATCTTGAATTAGAGGGTGTTGACCTGTTGACGTAATAGAATTTAAGCTACCACTGAGCTAATCTAATTTATTAGTTAACTAAACTACCGCCATAACTTGTAGTGGTACACAGTGTAGCACATGAGCAAATGAGGGGCAAATGAGTAATTTCTCATGTTGTTACAGCCTGTAGCGGCATGGGGAAATCCATTTCAATTTGTGTCATCCAATATTGCGATCAACGGTATAGATTATGGTTATTGAAATAGAACTCATGACAACCGATTGCCAAGCATGTTAGTTCCGGAATAATGTGTTTTTAATATGTTTTTTTTAAGTGGCATTGGTTATCTTTCTGATTTTTAGCCCAAAAAAAAATCCAAAAATTCAACACCATTTCAAATGGGTTCAATAATTTTTCTCAAATTAGATGTGAGAGCCTTTACTCCTAACGACAGTTGTTGAAATTTTTATTTTTTTAAAAATATTCGTTTAAATATAAAATCCTATCATATGATAGTTAAAACAGCACGATCAAATCCAAATCCAATACAGAAACATCCTATTTTAGCCCGTCTGAAGTTTTGGAATTATGTGTGACATAGGCCAAATTGTTAAAGGCCCTAACACAATAAATAACTAACTATTTTGATGTGGCCCATTTGCACTGCATTACCTCACCTAAATAAACCCTAGGCCATTCCCCATCAGTAGACAAACCCTTCTCCGTCGCAAACATAGCAGTTTCGACGTCGATTGAACCCCCAAATAATCAGCCTAGCAAGGTTCGATGGGGAGAGCTCGACGAAGAAGATGGAGAGGACTTGGACTTTGTTTTGCCGTCGCGCCAGGTAATCGGCCCGGGCCAGAATGGGATGAAGAAGACGGTGCAATTTTTGTCATTATATATGGCAGGACTTACTCATAAAGGAGTTGAGAAAAAGAAGAGAGGGAAAGAGAGAATTGTGAAAAAGAATCAGAAAATCCAAGTAGCATCGTTGGACAGAGGGTTCGAGGCTGCAGTTTCTCTCCTCATTCAATCCTCCAGCGTCGTCCATGCATCACTCAAAAGCACTTCTGACCCCTCTACATATAGCGTCACCGTCGAGGTTCACCTTCAGTTTATATATATTTCACACCTTTCACTTTCAGTATAACGACAATGGCTTCTTCACTCACCACTCTCACTTGCCCTCTTTAATCTTCCCTCAATGATTCCCCTTCTCTCCTCCCTTCGTCCTCTTTCCTCCGCCCCAACTTCAGGGATTCCTTTTTCTCTCGTGTTCCCCTAAAACCCACTAAAACCGCCCCTCTTCTTCCGCGCCAGGTAGATTTTCTGCCTTTCCTTTTTTTTTAAATAAGTGAAAGATAAGCATCAACTGCTTGATTTTAAATAATTAAACTTGATTTTAAAAATCACAGTAGTAGCATCATAGTATTGAACTGCTTGTATAGTTTAATTTTTCTGCTATTTTACAGTATGTTGTCATTACTGTTAAGCTGGTTGTGATTGGTAGTTTCTGGAAAAAAATGTGAGCGAGCGAGCGAGAGGGAGAAGGAAGAATTTGCATAAATCTTCTATACCCTTTTACTTTCATATATGACATATACAAGAGTTTTACAAAACAAACTCTGCTACTTGAATATTCTGTATACTTAATTTCTTACGCATAATGATAGACTCCACGGCACGCTTGCGTGAGGTGGTCGTCGCCCCGATCGTTCCTAGCACAGTTGTTGGGTGAATTGCTTGCAACACCTTAACCCCTCGCCTATATGTAGACGGTAATTTTGGTACAATTGCTCGCGTTCGGAATTCTGCGTTGAATGGACACCAACGACACCTTGACCCCTCGCTTATATTGAAGCGGTAATCTCGGTACAATCGACGATTGATGCGGTAGAAGACGCCACACACAACTATGAATTGTTGTATGATAAGTCAAATTGAATCTCAAAGAAATAACTAAGAAAAATACTTAGAATTCTTCAAAGAACCAAAAAGAGAATAACCTCACAAATATATTGAATAATAAATAATGATAATGTGTCATATTACATCAACTTGCACCTCTATTTATACTACTCAAAACAATCCAAATCCTAATAGAAATTTATAAACTATAACCCTAATTCTATAAGAAAATAGAAGTCAATTTGGAAAAGGAATTTTAATTAAAAAGAAATCATAATTACAATAGAATTTAAAATTAAGAATCCAAATAAAATCCTTCATGTGGGATTTCCATAATACTCCTTTGTAAGTAAATATGTTGACTTTGTTAAGAAGATTAAAATTGGGCTTGTATTAAATTGACCCAAATTAATGTCTCATGTTCTTTTGCCTCCTCTTTGGATTTTCTTACGTTAGCTTCAAATTTCAAACATCTTGGATCAATCCATCGAGACTTTGTTTGAACCTCTTTGTTCTAGCCTTGCTTGATCCCCACGCCCCTTTAGTCTTGTTTGAATCCACGCATGTCATGTCCTCATCATTCCTCTCCTCTTGAAAAGGATTTGTCCTCAAATCGTCACCTACATCAAAACGGACTTAGATCAAGAACGTTAAATGTAGCACTAACATTATACTCACGGCAAATCCAATTTATAGCATTGTCACCGATACGCCGAGAACTTGAAATGGACCATCTCCCCGGAAGCAATTTCGAGCGTCTTTGAGCGGGGAATCTTTCTTCCGTGATATGTAACCACACCCAATCTCCTGCTCAAAGATCACTTGATGTCGCCCCTCTTGTTCGCGTGCTTAATGTATTGTTCCGTTCTCCGATTCAATGTTTAGCTTTGGCTCTTTCATGAATCGCTTAACAAGATCGGCCTTTTTCGTTCCATCCATGTTAGTATATTCGTAAGCAATGTAACGGTGATAAATCCAACTATGTCAAAGGATTAAAACCATATACAATTTCAAATGGAGAAAATTAGTAAAGCAGAATGAACAGAGCGGTTATATGCAAACTCAACATGTGGTAAACATTCTTCCCATTGCTTGATATTCTTTTTAATGATAGGCCGTAATAATGCTTCTAATAAAGTCCTATTTACTACTTGGTTTGATAATCGGTTTGTGGATGACAAGTAGTAGAAAATAACAATTTAGTACCCAATTTACCCCACAAGGTCTTTCCAAAATAACTTAAGAACTTTGTATCTCTATCGAAACAATAGTTTTAGGCATACCATGCAAACGCACAATCTCCCTAAAGAACAAATCAAATGACATGAGACGATCATCGCTTTTATGACATGGAATAAAATGTGCCATTTTGAAAATCTATCCACGACCACAAATATCGAATCATAACCATGCTTAGACTCTAGGTAAACCCAACACAAAGTCCATAGAAAGATCAATCCAAGGTTCATTAGAATAAGTAATGGCGTATACAATCCATGGGGTTGAAACACGAGATTTAGCTTGGCGACAAGTAATACATCTATCACATATTCTTTCTACATCCCTTTTCATATGAGGCCAATAAAATGTTCTTTAAAACAAAGAAAAGTTTTATCAACACCAAAATGTCCCATTAAACCGCCTCTACGTGATTCCCTAACCAACAACTCACGCAAAGAAGAACATGCAGGAATACATAGTTTATTTTCTCGAAACAAGAATCCATCAACTCTAAAGTATTTACCCACAACATTCTTTTCACAAGTTTTAAACTCTTCACCGAAATCAAGGTCATTATCATATAACTCTTTAATTGCTCAAACCCAAGCAATTTCAGATCAAGAGTATTTAACAAAACATACTATGAGACAAAGCATCCGCAACGACGTTCTCCTTACCTTGCTTATATCGAATAACATATGGAAATGTCTCGATAAATTCCATCCATCGTATGTCTTTTGTTCAACTTGTGTTGACCCTTCAAATATTTCAATGATTCAGCGATCGGTGTGGATCACAAACTCCTTAGGCCACAAGTAATGTTGCCATGTCTCCAAGGCTCTAACCAAAGCGTACATCTCTTTGTCATATGTAGGATAGTTCAAAGTCGCCCCACTCAACTTTTCGCTAAAATACGCCATTTGGTTTTCCTTCTTGCATCAACATGACTCCAATCCCTAAAACTCAAGCATCACACTCAATCTCAAAAGTTTTAGCAAAGTTAAGCAAAATAAGTAAAGGAGCATTTGTCAATTTATCCTTAATCAAATTAAATGCTTTTTCCTGCTCATCACCCCACTCAAGCCCACACTTTTCTTGATGACCTCATCAATGGTGTCAGTAATTTCACTAAAATTCAACAAAGCGTCGGTAGAAACTTGCGAGTCCATGAAAGCTTCAGATTGACTCACATTGGTTGGACTCTACCAATCCTGATCGCACGTATTTTCTCCTCATCAACTTGGACTCCTCGTGAACTTACAACAAAGCCAAGAAAACAATTCTATCCGAACAAAACGCGTGCATTTCTCCATGTTAGCAAATAACTTTTCTTTCCTAAGTACATCTAAAGCAGATTTTAAATGCAATGCATGATCT
Source organism: Panax quinquefolius (assembly GCA_020205615.1). Lineage (NCBI taxonomy): Eukaryota > Viridiplantae > Streptophyta > Magnoliopsida > Apiales > Araliaceae > Panax > Panax quinquefolius. Next base: position 62,521,680 of record CM035172.1, read on the forward strand.
TCAAGTTTTTGCTATAAATCAAGATATCATCAAAATAAACTAAGACAAATTTTCCAATGAATGGACGCTTAAAACATGGTTCATTAATCTCATGAAAGTGCTTGCATTAGTTAAACCAAAAGGTAATACTAACCATTCATAAAGACCGTATTTAGTTTTAAATTGTTTTCCATTCATCACCCTCTTGCATTCTAATTTGATGATAACCACTTTTTAAATCAATTTTTGAAAATATGCAAGACCCATGTAATTCATCTAACATGTCATCTAAACGAGGAATGGGATGTCGATATTTTACCGTAATGTTATTTACCGCTCGACAATCGATGCACATCCTCCATTTTCCATCCTTTTTTAAGACTAGATCACCGGAATCGCATACGGGCTCATACTTTCTCTCACTTAATCCTTTCTCCATCACCGTCAACTTGCCTTTCAGAACTCCTTCGCTTCCTCGGGATTACTCCGATAAGCTGGACGGTTTGGAATCGTCGCACCGGGAACAAAATCAATTTGATGCTCAATTCCTCGAATAGGTGGTAGTCCATGAGGAAGCTCCTCGGGAAATACATCTTTGAATTCCTGTAAGAGAGATGAAACAACACTAGGCAAAGAATCATTAGCGTTAGTAGTCAAAAGCGCCTCTTTATACCGAAGTAAAATCATAGGCTGTTTAGAAATCAAAGCTCTTCTCACATCACTCTTTTTGTCCAAGATATTTGTTTTTTTCTTCTTTCTTCTTTTCTCTTTCTTTTCTTTTTTTCTTCTTGATTTTTCTTTTCTTCACTCTCTTTTCTTTGTACATAATTTTTCTGCAAATGAATTTGATCTTCATGTACTTGTTGTGGTGACAAAGGACGCAAAGAGATCTTCTTCTTGTCGTGAACGAATGAATATACGTTGGTAAACCCGTCACGTTGAACCTCCTATCAAACCGCCATGGTTCACCCAACAATATATGTCCCGCACCGCATGGGCACCACATCACACAATACCTCATCAATATACCGACCAATAGCAAATGGAACTAAACACTGTTTGGTTACTTTAATGTCTCGCATTATCATTGAGCCAATCGTAAACGATACAGTTGCATGGATGTTTGGTAGTAGGTAACCCCAATTTCTCCACCATCGTAGTGCTTGCCACATTCAGACAAATTTGCTTCCATCTATAACTACGCAACAAATTTTCCCATTCACAAGACATCGAGTATGAAATAGATTTTTCCATTGTCTCACCGCTCTCCTCCTTAACTCATGTACTAAGTGCTCTTCTTGTAACGAGAATTTCACCACGATTGATCCTCACCTATCTCCTCTAATGGTGGCATGAATCGGTGTCGCTTATCTTCCCCTCGGTCTCCACATCTCCATTGTCAAGTAACAACATTTTCCTCCGATTTGGACATGGCTAGAAATATGTCCCCCGCCGACACTTAAAACATACAATATCTCGATTACGACCAAAAGAAGGTTGTTCGGTTTTACCTTGAGTTTCTCGGCTAGTTGATCCTTGCTTGGGTTCCACCTTTGCTCAACGCAAATTGTCTTTTCTCTCTCGCTTTGCCAAATTGGGTCTCCATGATGAACTAGCATTAGATTGTCCTCGTTGTCCTACTACGCCTCTTGAGTTGTTTCTCTATCTTAGTAGCTATATGGACTAGTTCCTCCAACTCTAAATAATGTTGTCGTTCAACCAAGTCTCGCAATCTCCCGATTCAATCCTCGCCGAGAACCTAGCCATCGATGTTTCATTGTCCTCAATCAAGTTAGCCCGATCCTTCAACATCTCCATCTCCTCGTAATATTCATCCACACTCCGACTTCCCTGCTTAAGAGTTTGTAAATTCTGAATGATCTCCGTTGATAGTATGTTGGTACAAACCTCTTTTTCATTATCGCTTTCATCTCCGCCCAAGTTGTAATTCGTAGCGTCGTCACACCTTCTCCGATTAGTCGCCAACCGATCCCACCATATCAATGCATATCCGTAAAATTCAGAATGGCGGTTTGACTTTCTTGAGGTCCGAATAGTTGTGACACCAATAAAGATTCGCTCCATCTTGGTTACCCAATCTAAATAAGCCTCGGGATCACCCGTGCTTGGGAAAGTCGGAATCTTCATTTTTATGCTATCCAAATTGCCATCTTCTCGTCCGACCTCTTCTTTCCCTAGCACCTCCGTGTCTTTGATGTCGGAAATTAGATTCACGATCTTCCGCAGACTCACCTCCTCACCGTAAGGGTCTTCCTTTCAAGCGTCGGTTTGTTGTGTCCTCGTCTTGTTTTTGCATCCCAAGAGTGTTTTGGGATAGCTCAAACCATGTACACCCTCATCTCTTCTAATTGTTCTTGATTTGCTTCTATAGTCTTTCTCAATCTCCGATCCCATTCTTTATGCATTGCTTCCATCCGAATTTCAATTCAAATTTGTCGAAGGTTGTTCCTCATGAGTTCCTTTATCCTTTGAGCTAGACATATTTCCGCAAAATAAGGGTTAGTAGAAAACAGTTTCCTCACCACTCTCTTTACGTGTTTCGCTCGAATCAATGGTCCACTCGTGTATACTCTCAATAATTGGCTTTTACACTCGATTAATCTCACCACTAAGCCTTTTACCTCAAATATTCTCTAATAGGTTCTTATTGAATTCCCTAGCAAAATTCTTGGTTTTACTAATCAATTCGAAATTACTTGTCACGAAACAAAAATATAGATGGTGTAGTTATCGTATACCACAAAAATCACCGATCGATTGTCTTGTGCTCCTCTCAGAGGCTTCTGGACTCATAAATTGTAGCTCAGTTTGAGAATTGATGATGATGGAGCTAAGTATGAACTCTTGGTTAGAATTTGATGATTTGATGGTGTGCTAAAAATTGGGTTAACACAATAGAATATGATTTTTTTTTTTTTTTTTTTTTTTTTTTTTTTTTTTTGCAATATACGACAAAAAATTAAAGATAAGTAACTTGCTAGAAAGGCTTAGCTTTGATACCAAATGATAGACTCCACTCAAGACGCTCAAGTGAGGTGGTCGTCCGCCCGATCGTTCTAAAGACGGTTGTTGGGTGAATTGCTTGCAACACCTTAACCCCTCGCCTATGTGTAGACGGTAATTTTGGTACAATTGTTCGCGTCGAATTTCTGCGTTGAATGGACACCAACGACACCTTGACCCCTCGCTTATATTGAAGCGGTAATCTCGAGACAATCGACGATTGATGCGGTAGAAGACGCCACACACAACTACTATGAATTGTTGTATGATAAGTCAAATTGAATCTCAAAGAAATAACTAAGAAAAATACTTAGGAATTCTTCAAAGAACCAAAAGTAGAGAATAACCTCACAAATATATTGAATAATGATAATGTGTCATATTACATCAACTTGCACCTCTATTTATACTACTCAAAACAATCCAAATCCTAATAGAAATTTATAAACTATAACCCTAATTCTATAAGAAAATAGAAGTCAATTTGGAAAAGGAATTCTAATTAAAAAGAAATCCTAATTACAATAGAATTTAAAATTAAGAATCCAAATAAAATCCTTCACTGCGTGGGATTTCCATAATACTCCTTTGTAAGTAAATATGTTGACTTTGTTAAGAAGATTAAAATTGGGCTTGTATTAAATTGACCCAAATTAATGTCTCATGTTCTTTTGCCTCCTCTTTGGATTTTCTTACGTTCCATTGAGACTTTGTTTGAACCTCTTTGTTCTAGCCTTGCTTGATCCCCACGTCCCTTTAGTCTTGTTTGAATTCACGCATGTCATGTCCTCATCACATACTTTTCTTCTTTTTGTAATCCTTGATAAGTTTGTTAATTGTTAGTAATACTTGAATTTGAGAAGTTTGTTAGTGATTCTATTGGCACGTGAAGTACCCATTGCATTTTGTATAACCATAATTGCATGTTTACGTCTACACATTCTTTAGTTTGATTTGAACAAACAGGAAGGGGTAAAAAGAATTTCAGTGGAGAAATATGATGTTTATTAAATACATTTCTGAGTTCTAATTGTTGGCACTTGTGATACTTGGCTTCTTTTTTCATGGAAACTAAAACTTTTGGATTTGGTTTAAAATTTGTATTAGTATTGTGATATTGAGAAGATATTCATTTCTTATTCAATAAAATCTATCAAACATTAGTTATTTCTAAAATACGCAGGGGATGACGCATTATGTATCATAGTACCAGACTGATTATTGAAATTTGTATAGAATTTGATTTTCTGTTTACACTTTACACATGCACGTTGCACAAAATATATGTGATTTCTTGATGTGACATTATATATTTATATACATAAACATATAAGGTCGTTATCATTGTTCAATGTCTGTTTCCCTTCCTTTTAGTTAGATTATAATAAATACTCCTCCAATTGTTGCAGTTTAAGCCACAGTCTTGTGAAATCAAGGCTCACAAGGGTGATAAAGTCAAAGTACACTATCGAGTAAGATCACAGGACCTTAATTTCCCTTCTTTTCATTTTCTTCATCTCCTTCCTGTGCAGCGTGGGTCAAAGTCTGCTGTAAAATCTCAAACAACTATTTTTGGTAAATAGTTTTTTTGGTAAACCGATTATTAATTAGACGAACTGATGCTATCACATTTTCCAATACTTAAGTACCCTAGTTTTAGCAGGATGTATATATGTGCACATGATTTTTCTTGTTTCATGCACTTATTATCTGTTCTTTTGTCACATCTTATTGAACAAAAGGTTTCTTTCTTCTAGCTCATCAACCAAAAAAAGGAGAAGTTGTTTCTTACTTATGTCAATGTGTAAACTTTAAGGGAGCGTATCTGAGATAAAAAAAAAAATAGGCATCTTATTTTATTCTGGTTGTCACTCATCATTGCATGGGAAGCTTACAGATGGAAGAGTATTTGATTCCATCTTTAAAAGGGGTGACCCAATCGAGTTTGAGCTTGGTACTGGTCAAGTGATTAAAGGTATGTATAAAATTGTCCTGTTTTTTTCCCCTCTTCCTCAAGCTGTTAATATATACTTACTTCAAATATTTAAGGGAATTTATTTAAAAAAGAAGAACCGATGTGATTTTTAGCTGCAGTGCTCCTATAATCAGATGGGTGAGGGTATGTTGTGAAGGGATTAAATTTTATGATGTACACCCCCACCCGATTAGCCCAACAACATTTTTTTTCCCCAAAGTTCTATGTCTGTTTGTTTAAGACGAGGAGATTATTTTATATATATTTTGGTTGAACTACCTTGATGATCAACTTAGATTCAATTGTCCTCCTAATCCTAAGGACTGAGATCTACTTTTCTGGGAGTTTTAAATTTCAGATTTTATATATGTTTAGTTGTTCATCTCTAATTCGTGTGATGGCTTTCAGATGACCCATCATTTGCTTTGGGGCTTGGTACTTGATGTCAGTGGGGAAATCCGAAATCAGTAGGTTTCACACGACAATGGATGAGACTACAAAAGTTGTTCAACAATTGAAAATTGAGATTGCTAAAAGAAAATCATCTCGTAATGATGTTCTTAGTTTGAGAGCTGAAGGAAATGCAGACCCAAAGCAGTGGAGTCATTTCAGTTTTTGTTTATGTTTATTTTTTTATTCTATTTATTTTCTACAAACATAAGAATATTATGTGGTAGTGCATTATTTTTTAGAATATATCTATTTTCCTCATCTTTTAGGTTTATATGCATTCAAATAATTTGTATGTCCATGGTTGCACTTCACATGAAAGTATTAGCCAATTAATAATTTGCCATGAATATATAATTAGTTTGTGCGCATGTATCCTTAATTTGTTTTAATGCAAATAACTAAATATTCATCATCTTCAATTTTTTTAGTAATGCAAGAAGATTGTTTCTACCATCTGCCTTACAATACTGGGTATCAAATTTTCGTGCTACCTTTACGGAAGACAAGGGACGAAATTATGAAGTGTACTCTCTATATATATGTAGATATATACTTTGATTGAAGAACTGTGGTAGCTTTAGATAGTTAATTGTAGAGATAATGAATGATTATGTAGTGGATGATTTTATTAAGTTAATAATATTTTAGTTTTTTTTTTGTCATTATTTGCTATGGGGACATTGAGCCAGTCAGGTACACAAAAAGAATGTCAAATTTTGATTTGGCAATAATATAATTCGTTACCAAAGCATTGAACAAGTTTTAATATAGCAACAAATTTTTATATATTTAGCAACAATTTTTTGTTGCTAATGGCATTAAAAATATAATATTTGGCAACGAAAAATTAACCTAATAACAACGGAGAGGATATTGTTGCTAATACTAAAATAAAATGCAACATTTTTTATCGTTGCAAATCATATCAATTTTCATTACACGTATAAAGAAACGGGAACATATAATGTCGTTGTTAATCGACGACTTTCGTTGCTATTGAAAAATAACCAGCAACAAACATTTTTGTTGATGATTGACAAAAAATCGTCGCTGCTAAATAATATAATCAAGACGAAAATCGTTGCTAAAAATTTTACATTTCAGCAATCGAAAGCAAGCTTAAGCAACAATTTTCATAATTTATCGCAACAAAAATGTCGTTGCAAAATGGTGTCAATTCTGAGCGAAAATGCATGGTCATTGCAAAAATAAGAGTTCATTTCATTTGCCAATTAGTAGGCTTTTTGCAGCGAAATGGGGTTTTAGCAACAAAATTTTAATTATTACGCAACAATACATTTTGTTGCTAAAGGATCGATGTATCTGTATGAAAGCCAAATTTCGTTGCAAAATGTATTACTTTTGGTAACGAAAAAAATACGTTCGTTGTGGAACAATTAGCAACGGTCATTACGCAACGAAAGACGCAACGACAGTAAAGTCGTTGCCAAAAATATTTAGCAACGATATTTGGCACATTTAGCAACGAAAATCGGTTATTGCTGAAGCCCCATTTTTTTTGTAGTGAAACCTTATGACTCGAGCACTGACATGATGTTCTGGATTTGTTGAAGAACAGCCCAAGAACACCATTTGCGACAGTTTTGTTGCCTATAGTACCTTTAGTGACACTTAATTTTGAAAATTAATTATTTTTAATAAATAATTAGAGAAAAATGGTTTTTAATTATTAAAAATACATAATAAATTATGAAAAATTATTTTAAAGCCTGAAAATTAGTTTTTAATTATTTAGAGTATATTTTATAAATATTTAATATTTTTGGAATATAAATGATATTTAATTTATTTAATTATAATATTAAATAAATTATTTAAAAATGATTTTAATACATGAAAAATCATGAAAAATAATATTATGGTAAAAAAAATATTTTAAGTTATTTTCAGTGACTTTCAATATTTTGTGAGGAATTTCATTAATTAATTAATATTAAAGATAATTAATTTATTTAATAACTATATTAAATAAATTATAGAAAATAGAATTAATGATTTAAAAATCATATAAAATGATTTAAGGGTTATAAAATATTTGAAGTTATAAAATATAACTTTTGATATTTTGTCATGAAAATATTAATATTTTAATATTAAAAGCAATTATCGGATAATGAAATTAATTGTTTAGAAATCATATAAATGTGATTTTAAGGTATTAAAAATACTTTGATATAATATAAATATATTATAATATTATGTTATGATTTTCATTAATATTTGATAATAAATAAATATTAATGATAAAGAAATAATTTGGTATTTAATTAGATAAATATGTTATAAATGATTGAAAATCATGATAAATGATAATAATTATTTAAAAATTATTACGAGCTTATGAAAATTATTTTGACTAATTTTAAAATTATCTTAGATAATGGTTAAGTGTTAGGAAGAGTTTGATTGAACTTAGACTCAATAAAATTCCGACTAGACCGTCGGGATGTCAGATTTATGTCGGGTTCAACTCAGACTGCAATAGTTTGACTTGATACCGAGTCCTATGTGTGTTGTAGACTGATAGGGTGAAGTGTTATGTGTTATGTGTTTAGGTTATTCTGTGTATATCTATATATATAATAGTATTATATTGTGATGATATTATTCTAATATTGGAGATCTATATTACTAATATTAGGTCATCGGATAAAGCGTTATAAATTGTGTAGCAGTAATCAACCGAACATGCAAGTTTTACTTAAGACTAAGAGTTGTTTCATTCAGATATTGTAAGACCCCAACTTTTATGAATAAAGATTAATTTTTCTTGAAATATATTTTTGAATATTATGGTGTGGATTTGATATAATGTTATAGTTGTGGGTATTATTTACAGATTTTGCAAAGTAAGCAAGTGGTGATATAATATTTGATTGGTGGGAGAATATTCTTTTTTAACGAGGAGAATATTATAATGCGACAACACAATCATTAGTGGACCCTACTGACGGAAGTATTGTCGTAGTTAGAAAATGCATGAAATTATCTTTTATAAAAATAATAACGAAAGTTTTTTAGGTAAAGCTGTTGAACTACCCGATTGGTAAAAAGTACGATGTCTGGCGTGGTTTCATAGTAGTAGCACACGGTATTGATTATTGATGCTTACGTGAGAAGTCACTCAGTTATACTCAATTATTGCTACTGATAATTGCTTGCATCATATCTCTCGTATTATTGATTGATTATTGTCACAAGATTATCATCTGCATAATATTTATTATTATTAAATCAATAATTGAGATGACAAAGTTATTCATATTATTATTTGTAATTTTGTGATGTCTAGAAGTTACATCGAGGAGAGGTTTGGTCACCTAATTTGCGGCATGATAAGGAGAAATCCTTATCGAAAAGCCCCTCTTTCCTAGGAACGACCTGGTTGTTAAATATTATGAGTTATAATATTAATGATGAATAAGTTCGTGTTGATTAAAGATGAAATTGATAGTTCCATTGTGTGGGGATTATTAGTGTTAGTGAAAATCAACATTTATTTAGATAATAATTGATGTCTGGAGGTTATATTGACCAATCGGGTAATTAATCGGATAAATGAGTAATTAATTGATGTTATTTCACATGCTTATAACTATTTATTCACATGTGTATACTATTGATTCACATTCATGTACTATTAGGGGAGGTGGTGCAAGATTGATAATACTTGCATGACTAAATTAAAAATGAAAGTATAGATGAAGGTATTATACTGTAATTAGTTTTTTCACATGATTATACTATTAAGTCACATGAATGAACTATTAATTCACATTATTTACTATTAGGGGAGGTGATGCAAGTTTAATAATACAAGCAGGACTAAATTAAAAATGAAGAAAAAGAGGAAGGTATTATACTGTAATATTTCGAGCCCCAAAACGTGCAATTATTGAAACTATATTTTCCTATAAATAGAAGCTCATTCTTCTTTCATTCTCACCAATTCACTAAGTCTCACAAAAGCAATTATTATAGAGAGAAATTAAGAGAGAAGAAGAAGAAAGTCTACTACCTCACTTTATTCGGTATCCGGTTTCTTCTAAGGTAAGGGTATTATTTCTTTTCGTATTCATGAAAGAGTTATTTTATTTTTTAATACTCGTAAGGGTTGTTATTCTATTCTTTATTATTCTATTGGAATAACACATATACATGCGGTCTATCGCATGCACAGTGAATTCTTTTGTTATTCCATTCTTTATTATTTTATTGGAATAACACATGCATGCGATCTATCGCATGCATTTGGTGAATTCTTTTGTTATTCCATTCTTTATTATTCTATTGGAATAACTCCGTTACATGCATCTTGATCTATCGCATGCATGGTGAATTTTTACTGTTATTCCATTCTTTATTATTACATTGGAATAACTTTGTTTATGTGGACTACCGCATGCATGGTGAATGATCATTTTATTATTCATTCCTTATTAAATTGTGGAAATGATGCATCTACGTGGATTCTGCGCATGGCGGGCAAAAATCTATTTGCGATTTCATATATTCTATTATACTCGGTTGGTTAAAGTTTTGGCTTCTATACTCCATGAAATTATTAGAATATCACGGATATTTGCGCTTCATCTAGTATCTTTTCATGGAAATATTCTTACGAGCATTCTTGAATTTTAATCCACAAAATAGTATCATGTTGACAATTTGGGCGTTATTGATTTACGGATAAATTAAATTATAAATCTTTAAAATTTATCCTTGAACTTGTTTTATTGAATTCTTATATCATTGTCATCATCCTCATGTTTATAATATGTTGAAAGTCATATGTGGCTATAGTGCATAGATGGACTTGGTATGATTATGACGAGGATTATTCGGTATAATCATGGTAGTAATGTTACAAATGATGTGGTAAAAGTCCTCATTGGCCGTAGTGCATTGATGGACAGTTGTTGGCATGATCATGACCATTGATGAATACATGAATATCCTTGGCCCATAGTGCATGGATAATTTGTGGTCGTGATACTAATGAATATCCTTGGCCGTAGTGTAGGGATGATGTGGTTTTTTTATTAAGCTGAGTCTCAGCGATAAAAGTGATGAAAAACCTTTTAAATCATAGAAAATAGTAGATTTTATTCTCTACTTGACTCTTCTAATGGATTGCTTGTTCCACTGCAGTTAAACTTGATGTTTGTTATATTTTATCAGTTTAACACTATTGAAGGCTAACGATAAATTATTTTGCATTATCTTAGTCATAATATTTCTTACTGGGCTAATTGAGCTCACCCTTTCTTTCACTGTTCTCTTCAGGAAATGAGAATATAGCTGGGACGAGTCGGGGAACGGATTGACGGTTCAGATGATTATTTTAGTAGTCCTCACTATTCTATAAAATAAGGTGACAATAAATGTAATGAGGACTCCATTGAGTGTGGATATTGTCTAGATGAAAATATTCTTATTCAAACTCTTAGATTATGTTTTGTCGTATTTTACGCATTGTTGTATAATTAAGTTGTATTTGAATTTTGTATCATATATTTGGCGACTCAAGATGGGTGATGTATACCTATTTTGGGCGTCACGGTTGGTATCAAAGCTTAGGGATATGATCCTGGCTAAGATGTTGAGACTAGAACTAGGAGGGAGAGGCGGGAATTCCTTCGCTAGTATGACCTACCTAAGTTTATTTGGTATTTAATTGGTCGGTCGAGTATATGGATAATATGTTGCATGTCAATTAACCCTTGTTTTGTGGCGTATTTGAAAATGACATCGAGAATGTTGAGAATAACAATAGAGCACGGAGGCCGTTGAGTCTCCACGGATCAATAATCGAGGATAATGTGCATCCGAAGGCGACAATCATCATGCAAACAACAACACCGACCAAATGATGAGCGATGGAATGTTTAGGAGGCTTTATGAAATTCATGCGACATCAAGCGAGAGCGGCTCTATCCAAAATGTTGGTGGAAACACTTGGAAACTCTCGGACGGTCACCACTAAGCAGATTCGAGGCTGGGACCACGGAGTTTATTGAAGAGCCAAAACCACTTAAGGCGGAGCGTGGATAAGCGAGATCACCAAGATATTTGATGTCTTGGGATGCTCTGAGGAACAAAAGATTCCCTTTGCCACCTTTATGTTGCGAGGAGAGGCAGATTACTGGTGGGAATCGGTGAAGCGTACTCAACCTGCCGCACTGAAGATGTCTTGGGAGACGTTCCAAGAACTATTCAATGACAAGTACTTTCTCAAAAGTATTCGTCACATAAAAGAGGTAGAGTTCATCAAGTTGGAGCAGAACAATATGACCGTGTCGCAGTATGAAGCTAAGTTTTCCGAGTTATCCCGGTTTGCGTCTCACTTAGTTGATAATGAGGAGAGAATGACGCGAATGTTTCTAAGAGGTTTGAAACCCGAGACACGTCAATACCTTATCTCTCATAAATTGTGTTTGTATTCAGATGTTGTGAATAGGGCTCAGTTATTGGAGCGCGATAACGAGTCAACCCAACCAAGAGAAAGCGGCCGGAAAAATGATAATACCGGTGGTAGCGACCATCGTGAAGCGGTGACAATAAGCGTAGAGGAATCAACATGCGAAATGGTAACCACTTTGGTGGTAATCATGGCGAAACAATAAGAGTGGACATTTCAAGAAGAGGAGATTCAACAATGATGGAAAGAAGTCGACACTAGCTTTTTTGTTAAGAGAAAGAGAAGCGACCACCTATCATATGCTTCAAATGCGGAGGGAGGGACACATCGAGTCAAAATGTACTGTGTGATCGGTCAAATGTGTTATAATTATGGAAGAGAAGGTCACCTAGCTAGATTTTGTCATACTGGGAAGCCAAGTCCAGTTGGAACGGTGACACCAAATGCCGTCCCAGACAAGTCAAAACCAGTATTTCAAGGGAGAGTGTTTGTCGTGACCTCCCAGAAAGCAAGGAACCCGAACGAGGTCATCACGGGTAAGCTTATCATAAACTCTAGCGAAGTATATACCTTATTTGATACTGGTTCTACCCATTCTTTTATTTACCCTACTTGCGCTCAACGTTTAAATTTGACTTTGAAGAAATTAGACTTTGACTTATCTATTGAAACTCTGTTGGGAGAAACCTTCATTACATCCACTATGTATAAGTCTTGTTTGATTCAAATCGGTAACCGCACATTACCTGTCGATCTTATCTCCTTAAAAATACTTGCATTTGACGTGATTCTAGGGATTGATTGGTTATCATGCTATAATTGATTGTTTTTGTAAGGTTGTTAGCTTTCATATTCCTAATCAACCTATTATGTGAATTCTAGCAGCCAAACCATTAAAATCAATCACGGTCATCTCAAGCCATAAAGTTATTCGTTTATTGAAAAACGGATGTCAAGCTTTCTTAGCTCATATCATGATTTAAAACAAAATACGTCGATTTTTGATATTTCTATTGTTAATAAATTTCCTGACGTATTCCCCGAAGAACTTCCTGGCCTACCCCCGGAGCGTGAAATCAAGTTTGGTATCAACCTTGAACCCGGTACAAAACCCATTTCCAAAGCCCTATATCGAATGACTTTTATTGAACTTCAGGAGTTAAAAACCCAACTACAGGAATTGTTAGACATCGATTTCATTCATCCTAGTACGTATCCTTGGGGTGCTCCTGTTCTATTCATGAAGAAGAAATATGGAAGTATGCGACTTTGTATTAATTATCGGGAGTTGAATCATATTACCATCAAAAATAGGTACCCGTTGCCTCGTATTGATGACCTGTTTGACCAGTTACAAGGAACCAAATTCTTTTCAAAGATTGATCTTCATTCCGGATACCATCAGTTAAATATTAGAACCGATGACATTCCAAATACGGCTTTCAGAACTCGGTACGGGCATTACGAATTCCTAGTCATGTCTTTTGGATTGACTAATGCTCATGCTGCCTTCATGGATATGATGAACCAAAGTATTGAGGAATATTTGGATCACTTTGTGGTCGTCTTTATTGATGACATCCTCATATATTCCAAAAGCCGTGAAGATCATGAAGCAACACTTGAGGTCGATACTCAAAAGCTTCGTGAAAACAAGCTTTATGCCGAGTTGAAGAAATGCGAGTTCTGGCTTAAGGAAGTAGCATTCCTTGGGCACGTAGTATCAAATCATGGAATATCTGTTGACCCAGAAAAGATTGAAGCTATTCAAAGCTGGGAGCAACCTAAATCGATGATCGAGAAATCGTAGCTTTCTCGGCTTATTTGGTTATTATCGGAGATTAAGTAGAAGGATTTTCTTGAATCGCTACTCCATTAACTTCGGTGACTCGGAAAGATACAAAGTTCGATTGGAGCGAGGAATGTGAGAAGAGTTTTCAAGAACTCAAGAGGAGGCTTATTTCAGCACCTATTTTAACAATACCATCGGCTCGGAGGATTTGTCATCTATAGTGATGCTTTGGGCAAAGGGTTAAGATGTGTTCTCATGCGACATGGGAAAGTCATAGCTTTATGCCTCACGACAACTCAAAGAATATGAGAGGAATTATCCTACTCATGATCTATAGTTAGTGATGTTTTTTACGCTTAAGATTTTGAGGCATTACGTGTATGGAGAAGACAATGGCTTGAGCTATCACTCGAAAAAGATTACGATCATATTGAAGAATACCATCACGGAAAAGCGAACATAGTAGGCGTATTTGCGCATTGAATAGAAGATCATATCTGGAATGCAGTGCGATATTGTCAAGCGCAAAGGCCCATTTTGTATGACTTACAAAGGATGGAGATAGAGTTAAAGACTCGAGGGACACATATGATGATGGCGAATATCTGAGTAGAACAGGCTTTAATTGATAAAGTTAAAGCTTCTCAAGCTACGGACTGGAGGTGATGCGTATGAGGAAGAAAGTGCAAGAAGGTGCTATCTTAGTAAGCAAGAATCGATGAAGAAGGAATACTTGAGTCAACTCCGGACTTTGTGTTCCTAACGACCACGATTTAAAGTATAAAATCATGATGGGTACCTGACACCAGATTTGCAATCCATCTTGGGAGTACCAAAATATATCGTGATCTTGACATACATTTTGGGTGAAAGCAATATGAAGAGAGAGATCGCAGAGTTTATCTCAAGGTGTCTAACTTGTCAGCGAGTCGGGCAGACATCAAGTGCCAAAAGGTCCATTGCAACCACTTGAAATTCAGAATGGAAGTGGGAGCACATTACCATGGATTTCGTTACCCGGTCTTCTAAGGTTTCTCAAGGTATAGATGTGATTTGGGTCATTGTTGATAGATTGACCAAGTCTGCTCATTTCTTACCAATACGAGAAACTTATACACTTGAACGTCTTGCTAGTATGTACATAAACAAGATTGTAAGATTACATGGTATGCCAATATCCATAGTTTCTGATTGAGACCCAAGATTCACTTCAAGATTTTGGGTTAGTTTGTAAAAAGCTATGGGCACGGATTTACGATTTAGTTCGGCATATCATCCTTAAATGGATGGGCAATCAGAGAGGACTATTCAAGCTCTTAAAGATCTATTAAGACTTTATGTCCTTGACTTCAAGGAAAGTTGGGACAAGTTCTTACCATTTGTGGAGTTTTCCTACAACAACAGTTATCAAGCAAGTATTGGCATGACTCCATTTGAGGCGTTGTATGGAAGAAAGTGTCGTTCTCCAGTATGCCAGGATGAGGTGGGTGAAGCAACATTGTTGGGACTGGAGTTGGTACGTATGACTACAGAAAAGATTCAAATGATCCGACAACGTATAAAAACCTCACATGATCGACAAAAGAGTTATGTTGATCTTCATCGAAAGGATGTGGAAATCAATATTAGAGATCATGTGTTATTACGTGTTGCTCCATGGAAAGGAGTTACGAGATTTGAAAAGAGAGGAAAGCTCAATCCTCGATTCATTGGCCCATTTTAATCCTCGATCGAGTAGAAAGCGTGGGCTATAGACTCGCCTTCTGCTTGAAGTATGTCTCGTGTTCATAACGTTTTTCACATATCTATGTTACATAAATATGTGAAAGACCCAAACCACATTATTGAATTAGAACTGGACGAGATAGCGGAAGATTTAACGTATGAAGAGGTACCTTTTAAAATCTTGGATAAGAAGGATCATATTCTACGCTCCAAGGTTATACCTCAAGTCAAAGTTTTGTGGAGAAACCACGATGTTGAGGAAATGACTGGGAGTTAGAATCGAAATGAAGTCGAGTATCCTCACCTCTTTGATATACAGAGTCGCACCCTAATTTCGAGGATGAAATTTCATAAGAAGGGGAGGTTGTAAGACCCCAACTTTTATTAATAAAGATTAATTTTTCTCGAAATATATTTTTGAATATTATGGTGTTGATTTGATATAATGTTATAGTTGTGGGTATTATTAACAAATTTTACAAAGTAAGCAAGTGGTTATATAATATTCGATTGGTCGGGGAATATTCGTTTTAACGGGGAAATATTAAATGCGACGGAACAATCATTAGTGGACCCCACAACGGAAGTATTATCATAGTTAGAAAAGCGGTAATTATATTTTTATAAAAATAACGGCAAAAGTTTTCTTGAGTTAAAGCTGTCTTTACCGGTGGTAAAAGCACATTAATACGCATGAAGAGAAGTACGCTACCTCACTTTATTCCGATTATCCGGTTTCTTACAGGTAAGGGGTATTATTCTTTCGTGTATTCGGAAGAGAGTTATTTTCTTTCAATACTCGTAAGGGTTGTTATTCCATTCTTTATTATTATGTTAGAATAACTTGCATACATCAAGAAGTACCGCATACGTGGTGAAATTCTTACATTATTCCATTCTTTATTATTACATTGGAATAACTTTGTTTGTGCGATCTATCGCATGCACAGTGAATTCTGTTGTTATTCCATTCTTTATTATTCTATTGGAATATCCATCATGCGGATTACGTATGACTTTGGTTCCATTCTTTATTATTACATTGGAATATCTTGTTTATGCAATTACGCGTGACTGGTTCCATTCTTTATTATTACATTGGAATAACACATGCATCTGCGGATTCACGCGCTTTAGTGAATTCTTACATTATTCCATTCTTTATTATTACATTGGAATAACTTTGTCTATGTGATGGTTAATGATCCTTACGTATTCATTCCTTATTAAATTGTGGAAATGATGCATCTACGTGGATTCTGCATAGCGAGTGAAAATTCATTTGCGATTTCAGTATATTCTATTATACTCGTATGAGATAACATTTTTTTGTACTAAATCATGGAATATCATTTTCTTTGGTATTTTTCTTTTACGAGTTACTATTTACGGGTTACTATTCACCCGGTTACTATTCACTCTAGTATTATTCACTCGGGTATTCGGGGCACTTTTCGTACCAAAGTACTATTCATGAGTTACTATTCACGGGTTACTATTCACCCAATTACTATTCACTCTAGTATTATTCACTCGGGTATTCGGGACACTTTTTGTGTCGGGGTACTATTCCCGAAGTACTATTCACGGGGTACGATTCACCCGAAAAATATATTTCTTTTCTGTCCAAATTATTTTTGGTACATGAATATTATTCTTGAATTTTACTCCACAAAGATGTATCATGTTGACAATTTGGACGTTATTGATTTCTGGATAAATTAAATTATAAATCTTTAAAATTTATCTTGAACTTATTTTATTGAATTATTATGTCATTGTCATCATCTTCATGCTTATATTGTGATGAAAGTCATCTTTGGCATACGTGCATAGATGGACTTGGTATGATTATGACCAGGGATTATTCGGTATAATCATGACCGTAATGTGACGAATGATGTGGTGAAAGTCCTCATTGGCCTGTAGTTCATTGATGGACAATTGTTGGTATGATTATGACCAGGGATTATTTGGTATAATCATGACCATTGATGAATACACGAATATCTTTGGCCCGTAGTGCATGGATAATTTGTGGTCGTGATACTAATGAATATCCTTGGCCGTAGTGCAGGGATGATGGGGTTTATTTATTAAGCTGAGTCTCAGCGATAAAGTTGATGAAAAACTTTTTAAATCATAGAAGATAGTAGATTTTATGCTCTACTTGACTCTTCTAATGGATTGCTTATTTCCGCTGCAGTTGTTGATCTAAAACTTGTTGTCTATTGTATTCTATCATTTGTTATGCTATTGAAGGCTAAGGATAATTTATTCTGCATTATCTTAGTCATAATATTTCTTACTGGGCTAGTTGAGCTCACCCTTTCTTTCATTGTTCTCTTCAGGAAAAGAGAATATAGCTGGGACGAGTCGGGGAATGGATTGATGGTCCAGGATAAATGGCTTTAGTAGTCCTCACTATTCTATGGAATAATGTGATAATAATTGTAATGAGGACACCATTGAGTGTGGATATTGTCTAGATGCCAATATTCTTGTTTAAACTCTCAGCTATGTTTTGTCGTATTTTACACGACTATTGTATAATTAAGTTGTATTTGAATTTATGTACCATGTATCTGGCGACTCAAGATGGGTGATGTATACCTGTTTTGGGGGCGTCACAGTTGGTATCAAAGCTTAGGGATATAATCCCTGGCTGAGATGTGAGACAAGAACTAGGAGGAGAGAGACGGGGAATTCCTTCGCTAGTATGACCTACCTAAGTTTATTTGGTATTTAATTGGTCAGTCATAGTATAGGGATAATATGTGATATGTCAATTAACCCTTATTTTGAAACTATATTCTAGGTTGATATCTGAAATACAGGAGATGAGAAATGGGAAAATCATGATAGACAGGAAATAATCTGGAAGGTACAATCCGAAAAGAAAGTAAGGTATGTTTTAGTTGTGGAAAAGAATGTCACCTAGCTCAATTTTGTCGTGTAGTAAAGTCAAGTCTAGTTGGGACGGTGGCACCAAAGGCGGATACGGACAAAACAAAGTCGGTGGTTTCAGGAAGAGCATTTTTCGTGACTTCTCAAAAAATGAGTAACCCGAACGAAGTTAGCACGGGTTAGTTAATTATAAATTCTTGCAAAGTCTATACCTTATTAGATACCAGTTCTACCCTTTTTTATCTCTCTTGCCTGCGCTCAACGTTTAAATTTGACTCCGGAGAAATTAGACTTTGACTTATCGGTTGAAACTCCGTTAGGAGAAACCTTCATTACATGTGTTATCCAAGTCTTGGATGAGAGTCACAGTTTTGAATGATATTTCTATTGTTAATAAATTTCCTGGCGTATTCTTGAAGACTTCTTAGCCTACCCCTAGAGCGTAAAATCGAATTTTGTATTGACCCCAGTACAAAACCCATTTCTTAAACCCTCAAATATTTTCTTCACCCTAAAAGAACGTATTATGCGCCAAAGACGTTAGCTCGAGCTGTTGGATTATGATTAAACCATTCAATATCATCGTGGAAGAAGCGACGTGGTAGGTGACCTGTATTGAGTAGAAGATCGTATCGTTCTGAGTGCGATGTTGTTAACAGAAAAACCCATTTCGTATAACTTACAAATGATGAAGATAGAGTTAAAGACTCTAATGACCCACGTGGTGATTGATGATTGGGTAATATACCCATAAATCGGATATACTTGGGTTTAAATTATTGTATCTTCGAGTCATTTAGGAATATTTTTACTGTGTTTATGTGTTATTTTGCAGATTTGGGAGCTGCAGAAGTAAACGGGGGAATAAAAGCTAAAAAGGGCAAAATGGTAATTTTTAAATGAGGCCGGCGTCGAAGGCGGCGCAAGCGATCTTAATCGGTGGCAGGAAAAGGCTACTGGGTAAATGTCGACATTATTTGGATTAGCGTTGTCGTCCAGTTGACTTGGTTTATTACATGGAATGCAAAGTTGCTTTGGATTAGGAGTGTGGGAAAGCTATAAAAAGAAATTAAGTGCTGAAATTAGGGCTATGATCTAATAATTCAACCAATTCATTCATTCATTGGAGGCTACACAAGGATTACTTGAAGACTAAGGATTGGCTAAAGAGTTTTCTTCTTCTCCTCCTTATTTTGAATTTGTAATTCTTTAAGGATGATTTGCAAACGATTATTGGTTTTTATTTCCGTTATGAACTAATTCTTTTATTAAGATTTCAATTGAACCTTTTATGGCTATAAATTAGTTATTCAGTTTATTCCAATTATTTATGTTGAAGTGAATTGTTTATCATGCCTTGCATCTATTGATTAATTATTTGGCGATAATTACCTTGTTACTCTAGAAGGAATTGAAAGAGGAATTCTAGGGTTAGAAGCTGGGTTTGATAACGTGTGACTTATTTATTTGCATAGTGAATAATTAGGTTTGTGAATTGAATGGAAATATCTTTTTCCGCATGTATAACATAAGAAATTGGAATTGAAAGAGTTTAATTCACTTGTTTTGCATAGGAATATAGCAAGATTAATCTGGATTAAATAGAAGTCAGTTGATTACTTGGAAAATGACTTTTGACATTTGAGAATTCATGTTAACAATTCAGTAGACATAATAATTGGGATAATTGGGTAATTGAGTTATAGTTCATAATTGGGGATATTGAAGTCTTAATCCTTATTTATCGGAAATCATTCATTCAAATCTTAGATTATTTATTTGCTTATTTTAGAATAATATCTTTAATTGTTTAATTTAGTTTTAATATTTTAGAAAATCATAATTTATCATTGTTTAAATAAAATTGGGTTGATATAGTGCTAGTAGTTGGAATTTATAAATTAAGAATTCTCTGTGGGATCGACACTCTATTTTATCACTTTATTACTTGTTGACCGTGTATACTTGCGCGTATTCTTTGATTGCGAAATCAACCAACAGTGATATCAAATATACGAGTAGAATCGACTTTAATCGATAAAGTTAAAGTCATGCAAGCTACATACTCAGAGCTGATGAATGTGAAGAAGAAGGTTCAAGAGGGCGTTATTCTAGAAGCAAGAATCGATGAAGAGAGGAAATATCAACCCTCGATTTTATTGGCTCATTTGAAATCCTTGATCGAGTAGGAACTATGGCCTATAGACTCGTTTTACCGCCAAGTATGTCGCGTGTTCATAACATTTTTTTTTCACGTATCGATGTTACGTAAATATGTGGATGACTCGAACCATGTTATTAAATTAGAACTAGACGAGATAGTAGAAGATTTAACGTATGAGGAGATACGTGTTAAAATCTTGGATAAGAAGGATCGTATTCAACATTCAAAGGTTATACCTCAAGAGTTAGAATCTTACGATGTATCATCAACTATTCGGCATACCAGGTACGTACCTAAATTTCAAGGGCGAAATTTCATAAGGAGGGGAGATTGTGAGACCCCAAATTTTATGAATAAAGATTTAAATTTCTTGAAATATTTTTTTTAAATATTATGGTGTGGATTTGATATAATGTTATAGTTGTGGGTAATATTTATAAATTTTGCAAAGTTAGCAAGTTGTTATATAATATTTGATTGGTCGGGGAATATTAAATGCGACTGAGCACAATCATTAGTGGACCCCCTAACGAAAGTATTGTCGTAGTTAGAAAGCGACATAATTATCTTTTATAAAAATAACGGTAGGAAGTGTTACTGAGTTAAAGCTGTTGAACTACCCGGTAGTAAAGTCTGATGTCTGGCGTGGTTGCATAGTAGCACACAGTATTGATTATTGATGCTTACGTGAAGTCACTCGGTTATACTCAATTATTACTCTACAATAATTGTTGCATCATATCCACATATTATTGATTCAATTATTGTCGCGGTATCATCGTATAATATGTTATATTATTAAATTAATAATTGAGATGACAAAGTTATTCATATTATTATTTGCAATATTGATGATGTCAGAAGTTACTGTCGATGAGAGGTTTGGTCACCTAATTGCGTGCCAATAAGGAGAAATCCTTATCGAAAAGCCCCATCTTTCCTGGGAACGACCTGGTTGTTAAATATTATGAGTTATAATATTAATGATGAATAAGTTCATGTTGATTAAAGATGAAATTGATAGTTCCATTGTGTTGGAATTATTAGTGTTAGTGGAAATCGACATTTATTTCGATATTGGTTGATATCTGGAAGTTATACTGACCAGTTGGGTAATTAATCGGATAAATGAGCAATTAATTGTTATTAATTTACATGATTATAACTATTTGTTCAATGTGTGTACTATTGATTCACATTCTTGTACTGTTAGGGGAATTGGTGCAAGATTGATAATACTTGCATGACTAAGTTAAAAATAGAGGTATAGTTAAAGGTACTATACTATAATTCGTATTTTCACATGATTATAACTATTGATTCACGTGATTGAACTATTGATTCACATTATTTACTATTAGGGGAGGTGGTGCAAGTTTGATAATACTTGCAGGACTAAATTAAAAATAAAGAAAAAGATGAAGGTATTATATTGTAATATTTCGAGCCCCAAAACGTGCAATTATCGAAACTATATTTTCCTATAAATAGAAGCTCATTCTTCCTTCATTTCTCACCAATTCACTAAAGCTATAAAGCAATTATTATAGAGAGAAAGAAGAAGAAGTCTGCGCTACCTCCATTTATTCGAGTATCCGGTTTCTTACATGGTAGGGGTATTATTCTTTCGTATTCATGAAGAGAGTTATTTTCTTTCAATACCGTAAGGGTTGTTATTTCATTCTTTATTATTATGTTGGAATAACATGTCATGCTAAAATCTAGGATCGTGGTGAAATTCTTACATTATTCCATTCTTTATTATTACATTTGTAATAACATATAAGACCCCAACTTTTTGAATAAATATGAATTTTTTATAATTATCATTTTAAATATTATGGAATGAATTTAATATAATGTTATAGTTGTGGGTAATATTTGCAAATTTTTGCAAAGTATGCATGTTGTCATATTATATTAGATTAATTAGGAAATATTCTTTTTGTCGGGGGAATATTAAATGCGGCCAGTGCAATCATTAGTAGATCCTGATAGAATTATTGTCGGATTTAGAAAATGACAAAAATATTTTATGAAAATAACGGCAGAAGTTTTACCGTTAATACTATTAAACTACTCGGTAGTAAAAGTACAGTAATACACGTGGTTATATAGTAGCACACGGTATTGATTATTGATGCTTACGTGAGAAGTCACTCAATTTTGCTTATTAGTTGGACCCACATTTACCCATTTTTCAAAATAATCGGTAGGAAGTTATTCAGTATATATATATATAATATTGGTGGGGGGGGCATGAGTGGGGCTAGTGTTGCCCACATGTTAGTAAAAAAATGGGATTTCTCGGTTGGTGGGAGAAAAAGGGTCAGGAGGGAGTTTGCATTATTAATGTTATTAGAATTATTAGTGTTATTAGCATTATTATTGTTATATGATATATTGTACATATATGCCAACTTTGTTGATAATTGGGGCAGGAAGGAGAATCAGATCACGGGAGTGTATCCCGTGAGATTTGTAACACATGCTATATATATAATATATTTTATTTAAAATATTTTTCTTTAAATATGGACCGTCCGATTAAAAAGTAAATCAATCTGGACCGTTCATGGATTAGTTACTATCACGATCCATTCTTACATAAATCAAGCTCATTCCTTCATTATTTTCTTACGAATTCTTTGAAACTCAGAGAGAGAAATTATAGAGAAACTATAGAAAAGTATTCCGCTACTTTCTCTACTCTTATATCTAGTTTCTTTTTTACGGTGAGGGTATTATTTCTTTTGTATTCATGAAGAGAACTTACATTATTTCATTATTTATTATTACATTGGAATAACCATTATCTGCGGACTACCCTATACTTGGTGACATTCTTCAATATTAGTCTTTGTTATTATTCTTTTTGAATATCACATGCGTGAGTTTTCATGGGACCTAGTTTCGTCTTTTTATTATTATTACATTGGAATATCACATGTACGTGCATTTCTGTGGGACCTAGTTCCGTCTTTATTATTACATTGGAACATCATGCTCGGTATGAATTTCGCGCGACTGGTTCCGTTACTTATTATACATTGGAATAACTTTTATACATCATGCAATGCACCAGTATGCATGGTGATTTATTTTGTTATTCCATTCGTTATTATACTCGAGTTGGTTAAAGTTTTGACTTCTATACTCCATGAAATTAGTGGAATATCCTTGATATTTGCGCTTCATCCGATATCTTTTCATGGAAATATTCTTCAAGCATTCTTGAATTTTCTTGTACAAAAGAAAGTATCATGTTGACAATTTGGGCGTTATTAGTTCTGGATAAATTAATTCTTGAACTTGTTTTATTGAATTCTTATATCATTGTCATCATCCTCATGTTTATATTTTATTGAAAGTCATACGTGGCTTTTGTAGTGCATAGATGGACTTGGTATGATTATGACCGAGGATTATTGATTGTAATCATGGGTAGTAATGTTACAAATGATGTGGTAAAAGTCATCATTGGCCCGTAGTGCATTGATGGACGAGTTGTTGGCATGATCATGACCATTAATGAATACACAAATATCCTTGGCCCGTAGTGTATGGATAATTTGTGGTCGTGATACTTAAAGAATATCCTTGGTAGTAGTAGCGAGGGTGATTCGATGATGTGGATTATTTATTATTGTGAGTCCAATGATAAAAGTGATGAAAAACCTTTTAAATCATAGAAGATAGTAGATTTTATTCTCTACTTGACTCTTCTAATGGATTGCTTGTTCATTTATGATTAAACTTGATGTTTGTTATATTTTATCGGTTTAACCTTTGTTGAAGGCTAATGATAATTTATTACGCATTATCTTAGTCATAATATTTCTTCTTGGGCTAGTTGAACTCACCCTTTTGCTTTCATTGTTCTCTTGAGGAAATGAGAGCGTGGCGAGGACTAGTCGGGGAGCGGGTGGCGGTCGGAGATGATAGCATTAGTAGTCCTCACTATTCTATAAAATAGTGTAATAATAAATGTAATGAGACCCCATTGAGTTTTGTATATTGTCTAGATGACAATATTTGTATTAAAACTCACGATTATATGTTTAGTCGTATATTACACATTTGTTGTATAAATAAGTTGTATTTGAATTTTGTACCATGTATTTAGCGACTCAAGATGGGTGATGTATACCTATTTTGGGGCGTCACATAACATGTTATGTATGGTGTCTATAGCATGCGTGGTGAATTACATTGTTATTTCATTCTTTATTATTACATTGGAATATCACATGCATGCGGATTACGTATGACCTAGTTCCATTCTTTATTATTACATTGGAATATCTTATGCGTGCGGGTTACGTATGACACTGGTTCCATTCTTTATTATTACATTGGAATAACACATGCATGCCATGACATGCACGCGCTGGTGAATTCTTACATTATTACATTCTTTATTATTATGTTGGAATAACTTATCTATGTGGATTACCGCATGCATGGTGAATGATCCTTCGTATTCATTCCTTATTAAATTATGGAAATGATTTGTTTACGTGGATTACCGCATGGCGGGTGAAAATCCATTTGCAGTTTCGTATATTCAATTATACTCGTATGAGATATCATTTCTTTTGTACTCGTCATGGAATATCATTTTCTTTGGTATTTTTCTTTTACGAGTTACTATTCACGGGTTACAATTCACTCTAGTATTATTTACTCGAGTATTCGGGGCATTTTTCATGCCGAAGTACTATTCACGAGTTACTATTCACGGGTTACTATTCACCCAATTACTATTCACTCTAGTATTATTCACTCGGATATTCAGGACACTTTTCGTGTCGGGGTACTATTCACGGGGTACTATTCCTGAAGTACTATTCACGGGATATGATTCACCCGAAAAATATATTTCTTTTCAGTCC
The DNA here is from genome assembly GCA_020205615.1 of Panax quinquefolius. Lineage (NCBI taxonomy): Eukaryota > Viridiplantae > Streptophyta > Magnoliopsida > Apiales > Araliaceae > Panax > Panax quinquefolius. Next base: position 62,547,036 of record CM035172.1, read on the forward strand.
AAATTATTTTTGGTACATGAATATTATTCTTGAATTTTACTCCACAAAGATGTATCATGTTGACAATTTGGACGTTATTGATTTCTGGATAAATTAAATTGTAAATCTTTAAAATTTATCTTGAACTTGTTTTATTGAATTATTATGTCATTGTCTTCATCCTCATGCTTATATTGTGATGAAAGTCATCTTTGGCATACATCGTAGATGGACTTGGTATGATTATGACCGAGGATTATTCGATTATAATCGTGGCCAAGTAATGTGACGAATGATGTGGTGGTGACGGTCCTTATTGGCACTGTAGTTCATTGATGGACGATTGTTGGTATGATTATGACCGAGGATTATTCGGTATAATCATGACCATTGATGAATACACGAATATCCTTGGCCGTAGTCCATGGATAATTTGTGGTCGTGATTATAATGAATATCCTTGGTCGTAGTGCAAGGATGATGATGTGGTTTATTTATTGCTGAGTCTCAGCGATAAAGTTGATGAAAAACTTTTTAAATTATAGAAGATAGTAGATTTTATGCTCTACTTGACTCTTCAATGGATTGCTTATTTCATTGCGGTTGTTGATCTAAAACTTGTTGTCTATTGTATTCTATCAGTTGTTATACTATTGAAGGCTAAGGATAATTTATTATGCATTATCTTAGTCATAATATTTCTTACTGGGCTAGTTGAGCTCACCCTTTCTTTCATTGTTCTCTTCAGCTGGGACGAGTCGGAGAATGGAGTGATGGTCTAAGATAAATGTCTTTAGTAGTCCTCACTATTCTACGGAATAATGTGATAATAATTGTAATGAGGACATCATTGAGTGTTGATATTGTCTAGATGATAATATTCTTGTTTAAACTCTCAGCTATGTTTTGTCGTATTTTACACGACTGTTGTATAATTAAGTTATATTTGAATTTATGTACCATGTATCTGGTGACTCAAGATGGGTGGTGTATACCTGTTTTGGGGGCGTCACAGTACTCGTGAATAGTACTTTATGAATAGTACCCGTGACTAGTACTTTGTGAATAGTACCGTATAAATGAATAGTACTCATGGACAGTACTCGGCGTGAAAAGCTTAAAATTTAACAAGAATGTGCAGAAAATATCCTTGTGAAACGATACTAGATGAAGCGCAAATTTCAAGGATATTTCACTAATTTCACGGAGTATAGAAACAATACTTTAACAAAATGAGGGTATAATCAGGAATACGGGATGAAAAAATATTACTCACATACTACAGAGTATGGAAGAAAATATTATTCCTATGAATACTGAAAAAAATAATATCTCTTACCTCAGAAGAAGACTAGATACTGAAATTGTGAGGTAACATACTTCTCTTCTACTTTCTCTCTAAAGCTTCTCTCTCTATAGCTTCTCTTTCTATAATTGCTCTTGTGAGTCTTAGTGAATTAGTGAGAATGAAAGAAGAATGAGCTTCTATTTATAGGAAAACATAGTTTCGATAACTGTACGTTTTGGGGCTTAAATATTACAGTATAATACCTTCATCTTTTTTTTTCATTTTTAATTTAGTCCTGCAAGTATTATCAAACTTGCACCACCTCCCCTAATAGTACATCATGTGAATCAATAGTACAATCATGTGAATAAATAATATAATCATGTGAAAAAATTAATTACAGTATAGTACCTTCATCTATACCTCCATTTTTAATTTAGTCATGCAAATATTATCAATCTTACACCACATCCCCTAATAGTACATGCATGTGAATCAATAGTACACACATGTGAACAAATAGTTATAAGCATGTGAACTAATAGCAATTAATTGCTCATTTATCTTATTAATTACCCGATTGGTCAATATAACCTCTAGACATCCATTATTATCGAAATAGATGTCGATTTCCACTAACACTAATAATCCCAACACAATGGAAATATCAATTTAATCTTTAATCAACACGAACTTATTCATCATTAATATTATAACTCACAATATTTAACAACCAGATCATTCTCAGGAAAGAGGGGGCTTTCCGATAAGGATTTCTCCTTATTGGCGCGCAATTAGGTGACCAAACCTCTCATTGACAGAACTTTCTAGACATTGTCAATATTGTAAATAATAATATGAATAACTTTGTTGTCTCAATTATTAATTTAATAATATAAGATATTATGCGAGATAATCTTTGTGACAATAATTGAATCGATAATATGAGAGAGATATTATAAAGCCAATTCTTTATAGCAATAATTGAGTATAACTGAGTGACTTTTCACGTAATCATCAATAATCAATACCATGTGCTACTATGCAACCACGCGTATTACTGTACTTTTTCCACCGGGTAGTTCAACAGTTTAACGGTAAAACTTTTGCTGTTATTTTTATAAAAAGATAATTCTGTCGTTTTCTAACAACGACAATACTTTCGCTGTGGGGTCCACCAATGATTGTGTCGTTGTCGTACGAATATTCCCTGTTAAAACAAATATTCTCCGACCAATCGAATATTATATAACCACTTGCTTACTTTGCAAAATTTATAAATAATACACACAACTATAACATTATATCAAATCCACACCATAATATTCAAAAATATATTTCTAGAAAAATTAATCTTTATTCATAAAAGTTGGGGTCTTACATCTTTTCTTAGGGTTATCTCCGAGGTTGATTTGATGTTCCACGGAGATGTCTCCGTGGATAGATTTGATGTTGTGGTCCTCTAGGGTTATCTCTAGAGTGTGAAAAAGACGTTTTTGCCTTCCTGTATAGTTAGTAACAAGAAAATAAAATTTCGAGTGTCTACAAGTATGAACTGAACTTAGAGTACTCCAAAGTGCAATCGTTGAGAAAAAGGCATATCGTAAAGTATCTCAAGGATCGTTCAGTAAAATAAGAGTGCAAATTCAGCTTCAAAGTCGTAAAGTAATATTCACCAAGTTGATCGTAAGTTCATTCGTAGAATGTTATTTCATCGTAGAGTAATCATTGCAGAAGAACATGACGTAGAGTAAACATTACGATCCATCATCTTCGTAGAGTAGGTAAAGTCTGATAATGACTGATTGGAGGTCCCGATGCGTTCACCAAACATCCTTAATGGAAATTGAAGATCATAACATGTGTCTACTAGCTAGGAGGCTGAAAGCAAAATTTTTGTGGTATTAGGTGAGAAAGTAGACTGATGTGACAGGCAAGCTAAAAGGGAGCTGACACATAAGTTTAAAATGTCTACATTAAGGATCCCAGAGTATCTGAGCATTAAATGCATCAACGGACACCTAACAACGGGAAGATTTTCAACAGACTATAAAAGGCAACAACTCTACGATTTTGAATATACAGTTCAAGCTGCTAAGTACTTGAGAAGAAAAGTTAAACGCCATCTTAACAGTACATCTCATCATCATTCAAACAACTATTCGTCGTGGAACTTAGTGACACAGTTTTCGAGACTTAAGTGACTCGAATGAACCTAGGTGGTTCAGGTGTAATAGATCTTAGTGATCTTGATCCTTAGTGGATTCCCTACTCGCGGAGTAGAAGAGTAGATTAGGAATTATTAAGTCTCCAAACCAGTTAAACTTTGATGTGTCTTTTACTTTTCCAATTCTTACTTTGTGTTTGATTATTTATCTTGCTTAGGGTTGCTTACCTAATTAAATTCAGAACTGAGATTTCTTTTTAATCTTTAAGAGATTTTCAAACATTATATTCCGCTGTGCTTAATCAATCACAAATTATTTGGTAATATCTTCTAAATAATTAAAAGTTTTAAAGATATATTCAACCTCCTTTTAAATTTATAAGTGACTGTGGAAAATAACAGTACATATTTTGAATACTTGTTCAGATAGTAAATGTGACGCCCCCAAAATTAGGTATATATCACCCATCTTGGGTCGCCAGATACATGGTTCAGAATTCAAATACAACTTACTAATACAACTGTCGTGTACAATACGACAAAACATAAACTGTGAGTTTAAATACAAATATTATCTACTAGAGATTATACAAACTCAAAAGAAGTCCTCATTACAATTATTATCACACTAGTTCACAGAATAGTGAGGACTACTAATGCTATCCTCTGGACCATCACTCCATTCCCCGACTCGTCCCAGCTATATTCTCATTTCACAAGAGAACGGTGAAAGGAAGGTGAGCTCAACTAGCCTTGATAAGAAATATTATGACTAAGATAATGCGAATAAATTATCATTAGTCTCCAACAATGTTAAAGCGATAAAATATAATAGACATCAAGTTTAAGCTGCGATAGAAACAAGCAATCCATTAAAAAAGTCAAGTAGAAAATAAAATCTACTATCTTTTATGATTAAAAAGGTTTTTCATCATCTTTATTATCGAGACTAACTTTAATAAATATTCCACATCATCGAATCACCCACACTTACTGACTGACGATATTCTTTAGTATCACGACCACAATTATCCATGCTGTGACGACCCCAAAATAGGTCCATTCCATCCAACCCATTCTGAGTCGCCAAATACATGGTACGAAACAACTACAACTTTATTATCACAATAATAAAGCGTGAGTTTAAATACAAATATTATCTTCTAGACAATATTTATACTCAAATAAATCCTCATCACATTTATTGATACATTATTTTACAATAATGGTGAGGACTACTAAACAACTCTCTCTAGAACCTTCATTCCATACCCGAACTAGTACTTCACATTACATTCTACGCCTCACGAGAAGAAAAATGGAACAACAAGGAAAAGGGTGAGCTCAACTAGCCCGATAAAGAATATTATGACTAAGATAATATACAACAAATTATCGTTAGTCTCCAACGAGGAAAAATCGATAGAATCTGATAGGCAACAAGTTTTGAGATCAATATTCATGAATGAAATAATAATTCATAGAAGAGTTACGTGAGAGAATGAAATCTACTATAATCTATGAATTTAACGGTCCATCATCAATATTTTATCCTGTAACATCAATCAATTTTCATCTCAAATCAAATATTCATCTTTGCACTCTGAGGCAAAGATATTCATCAATCGGTCGTATTCATCTCAACACTGCTTTCATCATCTTTGCACTAAAGGCCAAAGATATTCATCGATCGGTCGTGTTCATTTAAACACCTTTCATCTTTGCACTACTGAGGCCAAAGATATTCTTCAGAAATCATTCATCTTTACTTTATAGCCAAAGATATTCAATAATATCATCATTTAAGGCGAGGATGATGAAAAATATTTTTAAAGAAACGAATCCGATTGAAACAAACATGACAAGGATTAAGGATTAAGGATTAGTACTTTGTTTTATCCATGTCCAACAATACCTCAAAAATAACCATAGTGGTGTAAAATTCAAGAATGATCAAAACATGGATCAATCAAAGCTAGTATCCAAAAATAGATATTTTAGACGAAAAGAAGAAATTTTATTTTCGATGAATAGTATCGATTATCGTGAATAGTCAGTATCGTGAATAGTCTTAAATATACATGAATAGTAACTCAGAGCACCAAAAGATAGAAATTCCAAAAAAAAACATTTTCACGCTTCATGAATAGTACTCGTGAATAGTAACTTTCGTGAATAGTAACTCATGAATAGTAACTTCGTGAATAGTAACTCATGAATAGTAACCCAGAGCATGAAAAAGTTCCAAATTCGATAAAACTTCAGATCAACATTTCAAAGTAATGATATTGAAGAAATAATATCATTACGAAAAAATAATATCCCTTACCTCAAAAGAATCAGTACTTGAGGAAGGAAAGATCGGAAGTGATCTTTGAATGAAACTTGTCTTGACGACAACTCTCAAAGTATCTAAATACTCACAAAATACACTCAATAATATAGAGAGAAAGAGAAAACTTTGTTTACGGTGTGATTTTCAATTCTAACTTAGCCCTCTATTTTTATAGGAAAATGTTAGCCGTAGGAAGCGAGACTTGACTGCTACACGATGGCTTTTTACTCGCTACTATTGCCACCCACCACATTTGAAATAAAATTCAGCACATTTCTTCACCAACCACAAGTGGGGCCCACTCAATTCTAGAATTTTCCACCAAAATCAATTATAAACCTAATTTAGAATCCGACACCTCTTAAAATTCACAACAAATCATTCGTGCATTTTAACGGTTCAAAATTTGTAGACATATACTCAACTTATATATGTATAACATATCCAAAAATTACAACGATCCAACGGTCGGATTAAAAATTATAACCCCATGATATATCTCAAAACCCCGATTTGATTTTAATACCTCCAATCAGATAAAATCTTGATAAAACACCTCAACATTAATTCCTTCATTAATAACCACATAAATAAATCCATCATTTATATTCATATAAAATAAATATTTCCTTATCATATGAATCAATAATTAATTATTCACAAATAATATTATGAGAATCACATTTATGACAATGACAGTTTGTTCCCGAGGAAAGAGGGGCTTTCGATAAGGATCTCTCCTTCTTTGGTAGTATGCAATTAGGTGACCAAACCTCTCCTTAGGCAGAACTTTCTAGACATTGCCAATAATGTTATCTAATAATATTATTCAAATAATATGAATTATTGATCGATAATGGGAAATCTTTGTGCGATGACAATTATTGAACAATGATAATATAAAATATCAATATGACAATTATTGAATCAATAAAATAAAATATTGAGCAGTAACTCTTTGTGAAAATTATTGAGTAGTGCCTTCTTACGTAAGGATCAATAATTCAACAATCTTTGTGCAATACTGGTATCTTTCGCATGCGACCACGATATTCTTGTATTTTAACCAACGGGTATTCCAGCCGATCTTAATGGTAACAACTACGGCGTTATTTTAACCAACTTATATTTGTCGTTTTCCTCATCCAATCGCTTTCCATTATGGGGCCCCACACATGGCTACTTGTGGTCGTAATACGAATATTCCAAGCGATCTGAATATTCCACGACCAAACGAATATTCAGAGCAAAAATGAATATTATATAACCACTTGCTTATTTTGAAATATTTGCGTATTTAACCTTAACTATCCACATTAATCAAATCAACCCTTACTATTTCAAAATAATAAATAAAGGAAATTCTTTTTATTTAAAAAATTTGAGGTCTTCTGACCTCCCTCCTTATGAAATTTCGTCCTCGAAATTGGCGTCACGTACACAGTGTTTGAAAAGGTAAAGATACCTCGCTTTCATTTTCGTTTCCAACTCCCAGTCATTTCCTCAATAAGCATGGTTTATCCACAAAACTTTAACTTATGGTATAACCTCGGTACATAGGTCATGTTCTTTCTCTCTACAAAATCTTGGCAGTACCTCCTCGCGTCGTTAAGTCTTGGCTATCTCTCAGGTTTCTAACTTTCGATAGCGTGTTTGAATTCGTCCACATATTTACGTAACATCGATCGTGAAAAGCGTTATGAACACGCGTCATACTTGGTGGTAAAAGCGAGTCTATAGGCCACGATTCCTATTCGATCGAGAATTTCAAATGGATTAATAAATCGAAGGTTTGAGCTTTCCTCACCTCCTCAGATTCTCGCTTTTAAAATAACAACTTCTTGCACCTCCTTCTTCAAATTCATCACTCGGTGTATAGCTTGAGCGACTTTAACTTTATCGATTAAAGTCGATTATACTCGTATATCATCACGTACTACTCGTATATATCATCACGTGGGTACCTAGAGTTTTCATCTCCATCTCTATTATTTGTAAATTATCTGAAATTAGTCTTTGACAATATCGTACTCGTGCTTATATCGATTTTCTACTCAACACGTCACTACCACGTTCGCTTTTTCGGGATGGCATGGTGAACATATCTTTGAAATGAGTCTCCTCTTGAGTTCTTGAAGCTCTTCCCACATTCCTTGCTCCATTCGAATTTTGTATCTCTACGAGTCGATTTGCGATAATGGAATAGCGATTGAGAATATCCTTGACGAATCTCAGATAATAACCAACTAAGCCTGAAAGCTACGTATTTAGATTCTCGACTTAGGTTGCTCTCAATTGTGACTCATATCCCAATCTTGGATAGCACGTCACAATGACACCTATCGATTTCTTATCGCGCGAATATGGCGTCCCCTATAGAGAAATTAAAGCAGGTGAATTCCACAAAGGAAGTCACAAGATAAAGGCTCAGTACCAAATTTTATAATTGAATTTTTAACTCACGAAGTTCAATAGGAGCCATTCGATATGAGATTTTAGAAATGAGTTTTGTCTAGGGTTCAAATTCGATACAAAATTTAATATCGAGGCTTTGGGAGTAAGCGAGAAATTCTTCAGGGAAATCGTCGGGAAAAATCAATAACAACAGAATATTATTCAAATCGGCGTGTCTTTATTCAAATCCATAACATGGATTAAGAAAACTTGACATCCGTAATAAGCGAATGACTTCATGGCGATTGAAAATGTTTGACTACAATGGTTTGATTGCTTGAATTGAATAACGAGGTTGCTTAAGAATATGAAAACTAATGACCTTACAAAAGCAATCAATTTGGCACGATGAGTAGTTAACCTTAAAATCACATCAAAAGCAAATATCTCTATAGAAATAAGGTTAACGGGTAATGTGATAGTGCCGACTTGAATCAAGCAAGATTTTTTTTTTTTTAAACAACGGATGTAATGAAAGTTTCTCTAACGGAGTCTCCATAAATAGGTCAAAGTCTAATTTCTCGTAGTCGAGTTCAAGCGTTGGTATAAGCGAAGAGAGATAAAAGAATGGGTAGAGAGCAAGGTATCTAGTAAAAGGTATAAACTTCTTAAGAATTTATAATTAACTAACTTGCGTGCTAACCGTTCGGGTTCCTCGTATTTTAATGGTCACGACAAACGCTCTTCGAGAATCGTTGACTTTGACTTTTACGGGACATCCTTTTGAGTCATAGTCCCATTTGAACTAGGTTTCGCCATCATGCAATCTCGGCGATATGTCCTTCCTTTCCACAATTATAGCATACCTTGAGCTGTTTGGGCGGTTTGGGTGATATGTCCCTCTTTCCGCATTTGTAACATCGACCAGGTGGTCGTTCTCCTCCTTAAAACTAGTTGCTCTTGTTGGCGTCTTCAAATGGTGGTTGTTGAATCTCCTCTTTTTAAAATATCCTCCACTTCGCTTCTTCTATTTTTCATGGCCACGATTACCACGGAGTGGTTCACCGCCTTTGTCCAGTATTCTTCTTTCTCCATTTGGTTATCATTATTACGATGGACTGCTATCTTGGTATGATCACGGTTATGGTCCCTCGGTTGAGCGTACTCGTTATCTCGCTCTAACAATGAGCCACATTGACAACATCTCGAATAGAGAAAATTTATGAGAAATGAGATCTTGGCGTATCTTGGGTTTCAAACCTCTCGAAACATCCGCGTCATCGTTCCTCATTCTCCACCAAATGAGGTCTGAACTGGATAACTCCATGAACCGCTTCGTCTTTGGGACACCGTCGTGTTATTACTGCTCGATCTAATAAACTCCACTTCCTTCATATAGCGAACACTTTCGGGAAAGTATTTGTCATTAAATAATTCTGAAACGTCTCCCAAGACATCTTGAGTGCAATTTGGATGGGTGCGCTTCCTGATTCCCACCGATGAATCTGCCTCGCCACGGAACATAAAGGTAGCGAATGGAACTTTACGTTCCTCCGTGCATCCCAAGACATCGAATATCTTGGTAATTTGCTTGACCCATGTCTCGCGCTTAATCGGATCTGGCTTTCCCAGAATTACGGTGGTCCCAACTCTTTGAAGCTTGCAATTTGTGACCACAAGTAATTGCTATCATTTCCTCTGTATTTTGAACACGAGTCTCCTAAATCGATTTTGCATGAGCTGCAAAAAGCTTCTAAACATCCCTCGTTCATCATACGCTTTCGGTGGTGTTGTTCACGGGAGGAACATTGCCGACTGTTGTTACGCGTTCTCCGCGTTGGTTAAATCGAGGCATCTCCACGGTCTCATTTACTCCTTTATTAATATTCTCGATTCGACATTCTCAAATCTTGTCATAAAATAAGGGTTAATTAAGGAAATCGATATATCACATAATATCCTATATCTTGACCGACTAACAAATAAGCTTAGGTAGGACACTTTAGCGAAGGATTTACTCGTCTCTCCCTTCTAGTTCTATTCCCAGATCTCATGGGAGATCATATCCTAAGCTACGATACCAATTGTGGCGACCCCAAAATAGGTCCATTCCATCCAACCCATTACGAGTCGCCAAATACATGAGTGCAGAAAAACAACTACAACTTTATTATCACAACAATAAAGCTGTGAGTTTAAATACAAATATTATCTTACAGACAATATTTATACTCAAATAAATCCTCATCACATTTATTGATACATTATTTTACAATAATGGTGAGGACTACTAAACAACTCTCTCTAGAACCTTCATTCCATACCCGACTAGTACTCATTACATTCTGCGCCTCACGAGAAGAAAAATGGAACAACAAGGAAAAGGGTGAGCTCAACTAGCCCGGTAAAGAATATTATGACTAAGATAATATCAACAAATTATCGTTAGTCTCGAGGGAAAAATCGATAGAATACAATGAGCAACAAGTTTGAGATCAATATTAGCATTGAAATAATAATTCATAGAAGAGTTACGTAGAGAATGAAATCTACTATAATCTATGAATTTAACGGTCCATCATCAATATTTTATCCTGTAACATCAATCGATTTTCATCTCAAATCAAATATTCATCTTTGCACTACTGAGGCCAAAGATATTCATCAATCGGTCGTATTCATCTCAACACTGCTCATCTTTGCACTAAAGGCCAAAGATATTCATCGATCGGTCGTATTATTCATTTAAACACCTGCTCATCTTTGCACTCTGGGCCAAAGATATTCTTGAGAAATCATTCATCTTTGCACTCTGGGCCAAAGATATTCAATAATATCATCATTTAAAGGCGAGGATGATGAAAATATTTTTAAAAAAGCGAATCCGGTGAAACAAAATGACAAGGATTAAGGATTAAGGATTAGTACTTTGTTTTATCCATGTCCAACAATACCTCAAAAAATAACCATAGTGGTGTAAAATTCAAGAATGATCAAAACATGGATCTGATCAAAGCTAGTATCCAAAAATAGATATTTTAGACGAAAAGAAGAAATTTTATTTTTTCGATGAATAGTGTCATTATCGTGAATGAATAGTCTTCAGTATCGTGAATAGTCTTGCGTATCGTGAATAGTAACTCAGACACCAAAAGATAGAAATTCACAAAAAAAACATTTTCACGCTTCATGAATAGTACTCGTGAATAGTAACTCGTGAATAGTAACTCATGAATAGTAACTTCGTGAATAGTAACTCATGAATAGTAACCCGACATGAAAAAGTTCCAAATTTGATAAAAACTTGGATCGACATTTTGGCATAATGATATTGAAGAAATAATATCATTCTGAAAAAATAATATCCCTTACCTCAAAGAATCGGTGCCGGAAGGAAAGATCGGAAGTGATCTTTGAATGAAACTTCTCTTGAGCAACAACTCTCAAAGTATCTAAATACTCACAAAATACACTCAATAATATAGAGAGAAGAGAGAAAACTTTGTTTACGGTGTGATTTTCAATTCTAACTTAGCCCTCTATTTATAGGAAAATGTTAGCGTAGAAAGCGGACTTGACACCGCTACACGATGGCTTTACACATTACTATTGCCACCCACCACATTTGAAATAAAATTCAGCACATTTCTTCACCAACCACAAGTGGGGCCCCTCAATTCTAGAATTTTCCACCAAAATCAATTATAAACCTAATTTCCGAATCAGAGCACCTCTTAAAATTCACAACAAATCATTTCGTGCATTTTAGCGGTTTAAAATTTGTGGACATATACTCAACTTATATATGTATAACATATCCAAAAATTACAACGATCCAGCGGTCGGATTAAAAATTATAACCCCATGATATATCTCAAAACCCACAATTTGATTTTTAATACCTCAATCAGATAAAATCTTGATAAAACACCTCAACATTAATTCCTTCATTAATAACCACATAAATAAATCCATCATTTATATTCATATAAAATAAATATTTCCTTATCATATGAATCGATAATTAATTATTCACAAATAATATTCTGAGAATCACATTTATAATGACAATTTGTTCCCGAGAAGAGGGGCTTTCGATAAGGATCTCTCCTTCTTGGTAGCTTGATTAGGTGACCAAACCTCTCTTGAGGCGAACTTTCTAGACATTGCCAATAATGTTATCTAATAATATTATTCAAATAATATGAATTATTGATCGATAATGGGAAATCTTGTGCGTTGACAATTATTGAACAATGATAATATAAAATATCAACGCATGCAATTATTGAATCGATAAAATAAAATATTGAGCAGTAACTCTTGTGAAAATTATTGAGTAGTGCCTTCTTACGTAAGGATCAATAATTCAACAATCTTGTGCAATCTGGTGTCTGCTCTTTATGCGACCACGCATATTCTTGTATTTTAACCAGCGGGTATTCAACGGTCTTAGCTTAATAACTACTATAGTTATTTTTAACCAACTTATATTTGTCGTTTTCCTCATCCAATCGCTTTCCATTATGGGGCCCCACATGGGCATTGCTTGCGTCGTACGAATATTCGAAGCGATACGAATATTCCACGACCAAAATGAATATTCCCAGACAAAAATAAATATTATATAACCACTTGCTTATTTTGAAATATTTGCGTATTTAACCTTAACTATCCACATTAATCAAATCAACCCTTACTATTTCAAAATAATAAATAAAGGAAATTCCTTTTATTTAAAAAATTTGAGGTCTTACACATGCCGCTACTGTTAAGAATATTTGTGTATTCATTAATGGTCATGATCATTCCAACAATTGTCCATTAATGCACTACTGGCCAACTGATGATAACTTTACCACATCATTTGTAACATTACGATCGTGATTACTAATGAATAATCTCTGGTCATAATCATACCAAGTCCATCCCCATGCACTACTGGGCCATGAGATGACTTTCAAGATAATATAAACATGAGGATGATGACAATGATATAAGAATTGATAAAACAAGTTCAAGAATTAATTTATCCGAGGAACTAATAATGTTCAAATTGTCGACATGATCTTTGCTTTGTGAGAGTAAAATTCAAGAATTATCGAAGAATATTTCCATGAAAAGATCTTTGGATGAAGCGAAATATCGAGGATATTCTACTAATTTCATGGAGTATAGAAGTCAAAAACTTTAACTTGACTAAGTATAATAAAGAATGGAATAACAAAAGAAATCACCGTGCATGCGGTACTTGGCATGAGGCAGGTTATTCAACAAAATAATAATAACGGAACGAGTCGGGCAAAATTTGCAAGCGAGGATGTTCAAGCAGAATAATAAAAAGCGGAACCGGTCAGGTGTAAAACACATGAGCAGGATGTTCCAGCAGAATATTAATAAAGGCGGAACCGGTAAAAGGTGTAAAACACATGTGACGAGGATGTTCAACGGAATAATAATAAAAAAGCGGAACCGTGGGGTGTAAAACACACAAACAGGATGTTCCAGCGAGAATAATAGAAGAATGTCACCAAGTATAGGGTGGCATAGCGTATCACTGAGTTATTCGATAGAATAATAAGGCTGGAATAACAACAGTTCTCTTCATGAATAAGAAAGAATAACACCCCTTACGAGTACAACAAATAATATTCAACTTTGCCTTAAGAAGAAGAGTCTTTGGATATATAAGTAGTGAAGTAGCGAGAATACTTTCTTCTTTCTCTCTATAGTTTATCTCTCTAGAGTTTCAATTGAATTCGTAAGAAAATAATGAATGAATGAGCTTCTATTTATAGAAAAATAGAATGCATAGTAACTAACTCATGAGCAATTCGAGATTGATTTACTTTAATATAGCGATCATATTTAAAGCAAAATAAAATAAAATATATTTTATTTATAATCTAATAAAACGAATAACTTTATAAAAGATTTTTCTTGCAAAGCAGTATGCATAATAAAATATAATATATTCTAATTATTTTTTAATAAAAGCAGATAACTTTATAAAAGTATTTTGTTTTATATAAAAAAGATTTTACTATCTGAAAACACTATCACGGATTTATGCAACACTATGCATAATAGAATATAATATATTCTATTTATAGAATAACTTTATAAAAGTATTTTGTTTTATATAAAAATTTTTACGTATTATTACATTAATAATACCAACAAAAGCTGAGTGACTTATCACGTAAGCATCAATAATCAATACCGTAGTTACTCTTATGCGACCGCAGCGTATTCTTGTACTTTTAACATCGGGTGTTTTAACGAGTTAAGCGATAAAACTTCCACCGTTATTTTCATAAAGTATTTTTTGTCGTTTTTCAATCCGGTCAAATGATAATTCCGTTAATGGAGTCCACCAATGATTGTGCTTGTTGTACTAATATTCCTTGTTAAAAGCGAATATTCCCAGACCAATCGAATATTATATAACAACTTGCGTACTTTGCAAAATTTATAAATATTACCCACAGCTATTATATTAATTTCACTCCATAATATTCAAAAATAATATTTATAGAAAATTCATCTTTATTCAAAAAGTTGGGGTTTTACAATCTCCCTTCTTATGAAATTTAGCCCTCGAAAATTTGAGTGCGTACACGGTATGTCGAAGAGGTAAGGATACCTTGATTTCATTTTAGATTCTAACTCTAAGTCATTTCCTCGACATCATTGGTTTCTCCACAAAACTTTGACTTGAGGTATAACCTTGGTGCGTAGAATATGTTCCTTCTTATCTAAGATTTGAGCAGGAACCTCTTCATACGTCAAATCTTCCGCTATTTCGTCCGATTCAACTCGATAATGTGGTTCGGGTCTTCCACATATTTACGTAACATGGATATGTGAAAAAGCGTTATGAACACGAGACATACTTGGCGGTAAAAGCGAGTCTATAGGCCCGCAGTTCCTACTCGATCAAGGATTAAAAATGGGTAGATGAATCGAGGATTGAGCTTTTGTCTCTTTCCAAATCTCGTAACTCCTTTCCATGGAGCGATACGTAACAAACACATGATCTCTATATATCAATTCCACGTCCTTTCGATGAAGATCGGCATAACTCTTTTGTCGATCTTGTGAGGTTTTTATACGTTGCCGGATCGTTTGAATCTTTTCCGTAGTCATACGTACCAACTCTTGTCCCAACAACGTTGCTTCACCCACCTCATCCCGGTATCTTTGGAGAAGCGACACTTTCTTCCATCAACGCCTCGAATGGAGCCATGCCGATACTTGCTTGATAAGCTGTTGTTGTAGGAAAACTCCACCAATGGTAAAAACTTGTCTCAACTTCCCTTGAAATCAAGGACCTGAGTCTTAATAGATCTTCAAGAGTTTGAATAGTCCTCTCCATTGTGTCGTCAGTCGATGCGAGGATGATATCTTGAAGCTAAATCGTAAATCTGTGCCCATAGCTTTTTGCAAACTAACCCAAAATCGCGAAGTGAATCTTGGGTCTCGATCAGAAACTATGGATACTAGCATACCATGCAATCTTACAACCACATTTATGTACATACGAGCAAGACGTTCAAGTGTATAAGTTTCTCATATCGGTAAGAAATGAGCAGACTTGGTCAATCTATCAACAATGACCCAAATCGCATCTATGCCTTGAGAAACTTTGGGAAGACCAGTAACAAAATCCATGGTAATGTGCTCCCACTTCGATTCTGGAGTTTCAAGTGGTTGCAATGGACCTTTTGGAACTTGATGCTCTACCTTGACTCGTTGACACGTTAGACACCTTGAGATAAACAGCGCTATCTCTCTCTTCATATTTCCCCACTAAAATGTATGTCGAAGATCATGACACATTTTGGTACTCCCAGGATGGATTGCAAACGGTGTGTTGTGCGCCTCCATCATGATTTTATACTTTAAATCAGGGTCGTTAGGAACACAAAGTCTGGAGTTGACTCGAAGTACTCCTTCTTCATCGATTCTTGCTTCCGGCATCGCACCTTCTTGCACTTTCTTCCTCATACGCATCAACTCCGGATCTGTAACTTGAGCAGCTTTAATTTTATCAATTAAAGTCGGTTCTACTCGTATATTTGCCATCATCACGTGGGTCCCTGGAGTCTTTATCTCTATCTCCATCCTTTGCAAGTCATACAAAATGGGCCTTTACGTTGAAAATATTGCACTCGTACCCGCATATGATCTTTTACTCAATGCGTCAGCTACCACGTTCGCTTTTCCAGGATGGTATTGGATAATATGATCATAATCTTTCAACAGTTCAAGCCAACGTAATTGTCACATGTTGAGTTCCTTTTGAGTGAAGAAATATTTGAGGCTTTTATGATCCGTAAAGATCTCCACTTTCTCCCCATACAAGTAATGCCTCCAAATCTTTAGTGCGAAGACAACAGCTGGCAACTCTAGATCATGAGTAGGATAATTCCTCTCATATTCTTTGAGTTAATGCGTGAGGCATAGGCTATGACTTTCCCGTGTTGCATGAGAGAACATCCTAACCCTTTGCCTAGAAGCATCACTTTGTAGATGACAAATCCCTCCGAACGGATGGTATTGTCGAGCAGGTGTTGAAATGAGTCTCCTCTTGAGTTCTTGAAAACTCTTCTCACATTCCTCGCTCCAACCAAACTTTGTATCTTTACGAGTCGGTGAGTTAGTGGAGTAGCGATTGAGAAAACCCTTCTACGAATCTCCGATAATAACCGACTAAGCGAGAAAGCTACGTGCTTCGATCAGCGATTTAGGTTGCTCCCTAGCTTTGAATAGCTTTGATCTTTCTTTGGGTCAGCGGATATTCCATGACTTGATACCATGTGCCCAAGGAATGCTATTTCCTCAAGCCGAACTCGCATTTCTTGACTTGGCATAAAAGCTTATATTCACGAAGCTTTTGGAGTATCGACCTTCAAGTGTTGCTTCATGATCTTCACGGGTTTTGGAATATATGAGGATGTCATTAATAAAGACAACCACAAAGTGATCCAAATATTCCTTGAATACTCGGTTCATCATATCCATGAAGGCGGCGGGAGCATTAGTCGATCAAAGGACATGACTAGGAATTCATAATGCCCGTCTTGGGAGTTAAAGCCGTCTTTGGAATGTCATCGGTTCTAATCTTCAATTGGTGATATCCGGAACGAAGATCAATCTTTGAAAAGAATTTGGCTCCTTCTGTTGGTCGAATAAGTCATCAATACGTGGCAATGGGTACCTATTTTTGATGGTGACATGATTGACTCCAGATAATCAATACAAAGTTGTATACTCCCATCTTTCTTCTTCACGAATAGAGCAGGGAGCACCCCGAGGAGAAGTACTAGGGGCGAATAAAGCGATGTCTAACAATTCCTGCGAGTTGAGTTTTTAACTCCACGAAGTTCAATAGGAGCCATTCGATATGGGGATTTAGAAATGGGTTTTGTCTAGGGTTCAAAGGTCGATACAAAATTCAATTTCACGCTCGGGGGTAGGCAGGGGGAAGTTCTTGGGGAATCGTCGGAAATTCATTAACAATAGAAATATTATTCAAAAGCGGCGTATTTTTGTTTAGATCTCGTGACATGAGCTAAGAAAGCTTGACATCAGCTTTTCAATAAACTAATAGCTTTATGGCTTGAGATGGCGGTGATTGATTTTAATGGTTTGGTTTCTTGAATTCGCATAATAGGTCGATTAGGAATATGAAAGCTAACAACCTTACGAAAACAATCAATTTTTGCATGATGAGTAGTTAACCGATCAATCCCTAGAATTACATCAAATGCAAGTATTTTTAATGCTGATAAGATCGACGGTAATGTGTGGGTACCAACTTGAACCAAACAAGACTTATAAAGTGGATGTAATGAAGGTTTCTCCCAACGGAGTTTCCACAGATAAGTCAAACTCTAATTTCTTGGTCACATTTAATCATTGGCGCCAAGTAGGAGAAATAAAAGAATGGGTAGAAGCAAGGTATCAAATAAAGTGTAGACTTAGCTAGAGTTTATGATAAGCTTACCCGTGATGACCTCATTCGGGTTCCTTGCTTTCGGGAGGTCACAACAAACGCTCTCCCTTGACCTTCTGGCTTTGACTTTTCCGGGACGGCCTTTGGTGTAACGACCCCAAAATAGGTCCATTCCATCCAACCCATTACGAGTCGCCAAATATATGTAACGAAAAACAACTACAACTTTATTACAACAATTATCGATGCAAAATACAACAAATACATATCTTTGTGAGTTTGGATACAAATATATACCAAGCATGTAGACGTCACAATGACACCTTACATAAAGGTATAGTCAAAAGCTGTTTTAGAAATTAGAATCTTTGGGAAGTGCTCAAGAAACCTTCATACATGGGAGGCCATGCTTTTAGGTTATGGTAGATATCATATAGCCGCAGAATTATCCTTGGTTGACCCAATAAACCCAAAGAAAATGAGAAGATTACTATCATATTCTTCCCGATGGTGAGTCTTCTCTTGACATATCATTATCTCCACTTGTCTCTAATTGGGTATTATACTCCAAACAAACACCAAGATTATATAGGTAGTGCTTGTAAATATACTCAACCAAGTGGATGAGCACAACCATGTCTTATGATAACACGAGGTTGTATGTCATTAGACATCTTGTATAATAGTGACAAAACACCCTTCCAAGTTAAATTCACCTCACCCTCAACATCTATAGACCACCACTCTATTCCATCGCTATCCCCGCTCGACCCGGCTACACTTTTATTTACGAAAGGAATTGTGAAACAAAAGGGTGAGCACAACTAGCTCGAAAAAGAATATTATGACTAAAGATAAATAAATTATCAATAGTCTTCATCGATAATAAATCGGAGATTTAGAACATATGGTAGATGATAAAACTTTTCAACCATAGTTGCGTGGAATGAGCGATCCATTAGAAGAGTCGAATAGACTATAAAAGTCTATTGTCTTCTCCATGTTAAAATCCACCTGACAATGTTTTATCCTGTAACATCAATCAACAATTCACATCCACAATCACGTGTATAACTCATAATCGTAATTGTAGTTCTAAATTCTTTTCTCATCCAAGACAAAGATAATTTTCATCACTTGTCTTTACGAAACATCAAAGATCATGGTTATACCAAATCACAGTTCTCATTCATAATCATACTAATAAATTCATCTTTGCACCACGGGCAAAGATATTCATCAACAGTTCATCTTTTATACTACTGGCTAAAGATATTCAACAACAGGTCATCTTTGCATTACTGCCAAAGATATTCATCAATAATTCATCTTTGCACTACTGGCTAAAGATATTCAACAACGGGCCATCTTTGCATTCTGAGCCAAAGATATTCATCGATAATTCATCTTTTTGCCTTCAAATTTAAAGATATTCAACAACAAGTCATCTTTGCATTACTGAGCAAAAGATATTCATCAATAATTCATCTTTGACTTGGGCTAAAGATATTGATATGAGTCATCTTTGCATTACTGAGCAAAAGATATTCATCGATAATTCATCTTTGCACTCTGAAATTTAAAGATATTCAATAACAGTCATCTTTGCATTCTGAGCAAAAAGATATTCATCAATACTTCATCTTTGCACTCTTGGCTAAAGATATTCATCGAGTTGGTCATGTTCATTTAAACACTGTTCATCTTTTTACTCTGAGCCAAAGATATTCTTGAAATCATTCATCTTTGCATTGGTTTTATCCACGTCAAAAATACCTCAAAAATAATCATAGTGGTGTAAAATTCAAGAATGATCAAAACATGGATACAATCAAAGCTAGTATCCGAATAGATATTTTAGGCGAAAAGAAAAAATTTTCATTTTTATTGAATAGTCTTGCGTGATTCGTGAATAGTCAGTCAGTATCGTGAATAGTCTTAGTATCGTGAATAGTAACTCAAACACCAAAAGATAGAAATTCCACAAAAAAACATCTTCACGCTTCATGAATAGTACTCGTGAATAGTAACTCGTGAATAGTAACTTCGTGAATAGTAACTCGTGAATAGTAACCCAGGCATGAAAAGTTTCAAATTTGATAAAAAGTTTCAATGATATTTGACATAATGATATTGAAGAAATAATATCATCGAGAAGAAAATAACATCCCTTACCTCGAAAAAGCAAAGTACTTTAGTTGAAAACAGGATATAGTCTTTGAAGGAACTTGCACCGTCTAACAATACTCAAAGTATACTCAAAATACTCACAAGAATACACTCGATAATATAGAGAGAAAGAGAAAACTTGTGTTTACGGTGTGATTTTCAATTCTAACAGCCCTCTATTTATAGGAAAATGTTAGTACTTGCAAGCGGACTTAACTTTTGCAACTTTGATAGCTTTACCGCTACTATTCCACCCACCAAAAATCAGCCATCTTCCCCAACAACCAAGAGTGGGGCCCACTCAATTCTAGAATTTTCCACCAAAACCTAATTTTAGAATCGATCACCTCTTAAAATTCATAACAAATCATTCGTTCATTTTAACGGTTCAAAATTTGTGGACATATACTCAACTTATGTATGTATAACATATCCAAAAAATTACAACGATCCAGCGGTGGGATTAAAATTATAACTCACACAATATATCGTAAAAATCTTGATTTGATTTTAATACCTCCATTCAGACAAAATTCTTGATAAAATACCTCAACATTAATTCCTTCATTTATAACCACATAAATAAATCCATCATTTATATCCATATCAAATAAATATTTTCTTATCATATAAATCAATAACTAATTATTCACAAATAATATTACTGAGAATCACAATAATGATGACCGGTAGGTTCAGGAAGAGGGGCTTTCAATAAGAATTTTCTCTTCTCATCGGCGCAATTAGGTGACCAAACCTCTCCTTGGCAGAACTTTCTAGACATTGCCAATAATCTTTATCTAATAATATTATTCAAATAATATGAATTATTGATCCGATAATGGGAAATCATGCAGTGACAATTATTGAACAATAATAATATAAAATATCAGCGCGATCAATTATTGAATCGATAAAATAAAATATTGAGCGATAATTCTTTGTAACAATTATTGAGTAGTGCCTTCTTACGTAAGAATCAATAATTGAAAAATATTGTGTAAAAAGGTGTCTTCTTTGTGCAAACACGCGTATTACGTATTTTAACCATCGGGTATTCAGCGGTGTTAGCGATAACGATTATCGCCGTTATTTATAAAAACTTAATTTTGTCGTTTTCTTCATCCAAGCGGTTATTACATTATGGGTCCCACAAATAGGCTGCTGGCCGTAAATACGA
Organism: Panax quinquefolius; assembly: GCA_020205615.1. Classification (NCBI taxonomy): domain Eukaryota; kingdom Viridiplantae; phylum Streptophyta; class Magnoliopsida; order Apiales; family Araliaceae; genus Panax; species Panax quinquefolius. The sequence goes on from CM035172.1 coordinate 62,568,509, forward strand.
ATATTCCCAAGCGGAAAGAATATTCCACGACCAAACGAATATTCCCACAACAATAATGAATACTTTATACCCCCTTGCGTATTTTGAAAAAAATTTCATATATCACCCTTAACTTTAACTTTTATCAATTTAACCATTTCTTGAATAGAAAAATTGAATACTTTTATTTCATAAAATTCGGGGTCTTACAATCTCCCTCCTTATGAAATTTCGTCCCCCAAAATTTACGTTACTGGTATTTCAAAGAGTTGAGAATACCTTGTTTTCATTTGATTCTATCTCCCCGTCATCATGATTTCTCCATTGCTTTCATCTCACGTATTTGGATATCATTCTAGAATACGACTTCAAAACAAAGGTTAATTGAAAGCAAATTAACATATCACATAATATCTCGATATTATGGTGACCAACAAATAAGCTTAGGTAGGACACTTTAGCTTGAAGGATTTACTCATCTCTCCTCCTAGTTCTATTCACCGATCTCGCCGGAGATCATATCCTAAGCTACGATACCAAATGTAACTCGGACACCAACCCGTATCAAGACCTCACATTGATACTATCGGTTTGCCAATCACCATGAAGCAAGGCGTCCCCTACGGAGAGTGCCGTTGTGCATCCCCCATCAACGAGGAAGTCACCCGGCGAGAGGCTCGGGGCTCTTTACTTATAGCTCGATACCAAATGTAACGACCCCAAAATAGGTCCATTCCATCCAACCCATTACGAGTCGCCAAATATATGGTACGAAAAACAACTACAACTTTATTACAACAATTATCGTGTAAAATACAACAACACATATTTGTGAGTTTGGATACAAAATATATACCAATCAGAAAGTACGTCACAATGACACCTTACATAAAGGTATAGTCAAAAAGCATTTTAGAAATTAGAATCTTTGGGAAGTGCTCAAGAGAAACCTTCATACATGGGAGGCCGTGCTTTTAGGTTATGGTAGATATCGTATGTACCAGTAATTATCCTTGGTTGATTGATAAACCCAAAGAAAAAGCGAGAAGATTACTATCATATTCTTCCCGATGGTGAGTCTTCTCTTGACATATCATTATCTCCTTGTCTCTAATTGGGTATTATACTCCAAACAAACACCAAGATTATATAGGTAGTGCTTGTAAATATACTCAAAGCAAGTGGATGAGCACAACCATGTCTTATGATAACACGAGGTTGTATGTCATTAGACATCTTGTATAATAGTGACAAAACACCCTTCCAAGTTAAATTCACCTCACCCTCAACATCTATAGACCACCACTCTATTTCCTCGCTATCCCCAGCTCGACCCGGCTACACTTTTATTACACGAAAGAATTGTGAAACAAAAGGTGTGAAGCACAACTAGCTCGATAAAGAATATTATGACTAAAGATAAATAAATTATCAATAGTCTTCATCGAGTAATAAATCGGAGATTTAGAACATATGGTAGATGATAAAACTTTTCAACCATAGTTGCGTGAATGAAGCGATCCATTAGAAGAGTCGAATAGACTATAAAGTCTATTATCTTCTCCATGTTAAAAATCCACCAACAATGTTTTATCCTGTAACATCAATCAACAATTCTGCCCACAATCACGTGTATAACTTCATAATCGTAATTGTAGTTCTAAATTCCTTTCCTCATCCAAGACAAAGATAATTTTCATCACTTGTCTTTACCGAAACATCAAAGATCATGGTTATACCAAATCACAGTTCTGTTCATAATCATACTAATAAATTCATCTCTTTGCACCACGGGCCAAAGATATTCATCAACAGTTCATCTTTATACTACAAAGCTAAAGATATTCAACAACGAGGTCATCTTTGCATTACAAGCCAAAGATATTCATCAATAATTCATCTTGCACTCTACAAAGCTAAAGATATTCAACAACGGAGTCATCTTTGCATTACAAGCCAAAGATATTCATCAATAATTCATCTTTGCACTCTAAAATTAAAGATATTCAACAACAGTCATCTTTGCATTACGAGCAAAAGATATTCATCAATAATTCATCTTTACTGCACCGGCCTGCATTAAAGATATTCAATAACAGTCATCTTTGCATTCTGAGCAAAAAGATATTCATCAATAATTCATCTTTGCACTCACGGCTAAAGATATTCAATAACAGATCATCTTTGCATTACGAGCAAAAGATATTCATCAATACTTCATCTTTGCACCATGGCTAAAGATATTCATCAGTTAGTCATGTTCATTTAAACACTGTTCATCTTTTACTTCTGAGTGCCAAAGATATTCTTGAAATCATTCATCTTTGCATTGGTTTTATCCACGTCCAAAAATACCTCAAAAATAATCATAGTGGTGTAAAATTCAAGAATGATCAAAACATGGATACAATCAAAGCTAGTATCCGAGAATAGATATTTTAGCGAAAAGAAAAAATTTTCATTTTTTGAGGTGAATAGTCTTAGTGATTCGTGAATAAGTCTTGATATCGTGAATAGTCATAGTATCGTGAATAGTAACTCTGACACCAAAAGATAGAAATTCCACAAAAAACATCTTCACGCTTCATGAATAGTACTCGTGAATAGTAACTCGTGAATAGTAACTTCGTGAATAGTAACTCGTGAATAGTAACCCCGACATGAAAAAGTTCCAAATTTGATAAAAAGTTTCAACCGATATTTCAAAGATAATGATATTGAAGAAATAATATCATCCGAGAAGAAAATAACATCCCTTACCTCGAACAAGATTTACTTCTAGTTGAAACCGGACAGGATATAGTCTTTGAAGGAACTTGCTTGATCTAACAATACTCAAAGTATACTCAAAATACTCACAAGAATACGCTCGATAATATAGAGAGAGAAGAGAAAACTTGTTTACGGTGTGATTTTCAATTCTAACTTAGCCCTCTATTTATAGGAAAATGTTATACCTGGCAAGCAGACTTAACTGCAACTTTGATAGCTTTACCGCTACTATTCCACCCACCAAAAATCAGCCATCTTCCCCAACAACCAAGAGTGGGGCCCACTCAATTCTAGAATTTTCCACCAAAACCTAATTTAGAATCGAGTCACCTCTTAAAATTCATAACAAATCATTCATTCATTTTAACGGTTCAAAATTTGTGGACATATACTCAACTTATGTATGTATAACATATCCAAAAATTACAACGATCCAACAGTCGGATTAAAAATTATAACTCACATAATATATCGTAAAAATCTTGATTTGATTTTTAATACCTCCATTCAAACAAAATTCTCGATAAAATACCTCAACATTAATTCCTTCATTTATAACCACATAAATAAATCCATCATTTATATCCACATCAAATAAATATTTTCTTATCATATAAATCAATAACTAATTATTCACAAATAATATTACAGAATCACAATAATGATGACCAGGTAGGTTTCCGGAGAAGAGGGGCTTTCGATAAGAATTTTCTCCTTCTTGGCCTTATGATTAGGTGACCAAACCTCTCCTTCGCGAACTTTCTAGACATTGCCAATAATGCTATCTAATAATATTATTCAAATAATATGAATTATTGATCGATAATGGGAAATATTGTGCGTGTGACAATTATTGAACAATAATAATATAAAATATCAACGCATCAATTATTGAATCAATAAAATAAAATATTGAGCGATAATTATCGTAACAATTATTGAGTAGTGCCTTCACGTAAGAATCAATAATTGAAAATCATGTAAAATAAAACCGTGCTTCTTGTGCAAACACGCGATATTAATCGTATTTTAACCATCGGGTATTCAACGAGTGTTAATGATAACGATTATGCCGTTATTTATAAAAACTTAATTTTGTCGTTTTCTTCATTAAGATGATTATTACATTATGGGTCCCACAAATATTTGCTGCAAGTAAATCACGAATATTCCCAAACGGAAAGAATATTCCACGACCAAACGAATATTCCCAACAATAATGAATACTTTATACCCCCTTGCGTATTTTGAAAAAAATTTCATATATCACCCTTAACTTTAACTTTTATCAATTTAACCATTTCTTGAATAGAAAAATTGAATACTTTTATTTCATAAAATTGGGTCTTACAATCTCCCCTCCTTATGAAATTTCGTCCCCCAGAAATTTACGTACACAGTATTTCAAAGAGTTGAGAATACCTTGTTTTCATTTTTGATTCTATCTCCCCGTCATCATGATTTCTCCATTGCTTTCATCTCCGTATTTCGGATATCATTCTAGAATCGACTTCAAAACAAAGGTTAATTGAGCAAATTAACATATCACATAATATCTCGATATTATGGTGACCAACAAATAAGCTTAGGTAGGACACCTTAGCGAAGGATTTACTCATCTCTCCCCTCCTAGTTCTATTCACCGATCTCCGCCGGAGATCATATCCCTAAGCTCGATACCAAATGTAACTCGGACACCAACCCGTGTCAAGACCTCACATTGATACCTATCGGCACACCCCAGCATGAGCAAGGCGTCCCCTACGGAGAGTCGGCTTCGGTGCATCCCCATCAACGAAGTCATCGTGGCGAGAGGCTCTGGGGCTCTTTACTTATAGCTACGATACCAAATGTAACGACCCCAAAATAGGTCCATTCCATCCAACCCATTACGAAGTCGCCAAATATATGGTACGAAAAAACAACTACAACTTTATTACAACAATTATCGCAAAACAACAACAACACATATCTTGTGAGTTTGGATACAAATATATACCAACTGAAGACGTCACAATGACACCTTACATAAAGGTATAGTCAAAAACATTTTAGAAATTAGAATCTTTGGGAAGTGCTCAAGGAAACCTTCATACATGGGAGGCCGTGCTTTTAGGTTATGGTAGATATCATATGGCCACATGAATTATCCTTGGTTGACCTAATAAACCCAAAGAAAAAACGAAGATTACTATCATATTCTTCCCGATGGTGAGTCTTCTCTTGACATATCATTATCTCCCTTTGTCCTCTAATTGGGTATTATACTCCAAACAAACACCAAGATTATATAGGTAGTGCTTGTAAATATACTCAAAGCAAGTGGATGAGCACAACCATGTCTTATGATAACACGAGGTTGTATGTCATTAGACATCTTGTATAATAGTGACAAAACACCCTTCCAAGTTAAATTCACCTCACCCTCAACATCTATAGACCACCACTCTATTCCCTCGCTATCCCCCGTCAATTCGACCCGGCTACACTTTTATTACACGAAAGGAATTGTGAAACAAAAGGGTGAACACAACTAGCTCGATAAAGAATATTATGACTAAAGATAAATAAATTATCAATAGTCTTCATCATCAGTAATAAATCGGAGATTTAGAACATATGGTAGATGATAAAACTTTTCAACCATAGTTGCGGTGAATGAGCAATCCATTAGAAGAGTCGAATAGACTATAAAGTCTATTGTCTTCTCCATGTTAAAATCCACCAACAATGTTTTATCCTCGTAACATCAATCAACAATTCTCGCCCACAATCACGTGTATAACTCATAATCGTAATTGTAGTTCTAAATTCCTTTCCTCATCCAAGACAAAGATAATTTTCATCACTTGTCTTTTCACGAAACATCAAAGATCATGGTTATACCAAATCACAGTTCCTGTTCATAATCATACTAATAAATTCATCTTTGCACCACACGGGCCAAAGATATTCATCAACAGTTCATCTTTATACTACAAAGCAAAGATATTCAACAACGGGTCATCTTTGCATTACAAGCCAAAGATATTCATCAATAATTCATCTTGCACTATGTGCTAAAGATATTCAACAACGGGTCATCTTTGCATTCTGAGCCAAAGATATTCATCAATAATTCATCTTTGCACTCTACAAATTAAAGATATTCAACAACAGTCATCTTTGCATTACGAGCAAAAGATATTCATCAATAATTCATCTTTGCACTACCGCCATTTAAAGATATTCAATAACAGTCATCTTTGCATTACGAGCAAAAGATATTCATCAATAATTCATCTTCGCACTACTTAATTTAAAGATATTCAATAACAGTCATCTTTGCATTACGAGCAAAAGATATTCATCAATACTTCATCTTTGACCACTCGGCTAAAGATATTCATCATTGGTCATGTTCATTTAAACACTGTTCATCTTTGCACTCTGTGCCAAAGATATTCTTCGTAAATCATTCATCTTTGCATTGGTTTTATCCACGTCCAAAAATACCTCAAAAAATAATCATAGTGGTGTAAAATTCAAGAATGATCAAAACATGGATACAATCAAAGCTAGTATCCGAATAGATATTTTAGACGAAAAGAAAATTTTCATTTTTAGATTGAATAGTCTTGCATGATTCGTGAATAGGTCAGAGTATCGTGAATAAGTCAGATTATCGTGAATAGTAACTCACACCAAAAGATAGAAATTCCACAAAAAACATCTTCACGCTTCATGAATAGTACTCGTGAATAAGTAATCGTGAATAGTAACTTCGTGAATAGTAACTCGTGAATAGTAACCCCGAACATGAAAAGTTCCAAATTTGATAAAAGTTTCAACCAATATTTCAAAGATAATGATATTGAAGAAATAATATCATCCGAGAAGAAAATAACATCCCTTACCTCGAAAAGACAAGATTCTAGTTGAAACACAGGATATAGTCTTCAAAGGAACTTGCACCGATCTAACAATACTCAAAGTATACTCAAAATACTCACAAGAATACGCTCGATAATATAGAGAAAGAGAGAAAACTTGTTTACGGTGTGATTTTCAATTCTAAACAGCCTCTATTTATAGGAAAATGTTAGACGCAAAGCGAGACTTAACTCCGCAACCCGATAGCTTTACTACGCTACTATTCCACCCACCAAAAATCAGCCATCTTCCCCAACAACCAAGAGTGGGGCCCACTCAATTCTAGAATTTTCCACCAAAACCTAATTTCTGAATCAGTCACCTCTTAAAATTCATAACAAATCATTCGTTCATTTTTAACGGTTCAAAATTTGTGGACATATACTCAACTTATGTATGTATAACATATCCAAAAATTACAACGATCCAACGGTCGGATTAAAAATTATAACTCACGCAATATATCGTAAAAATACTGATTTGATTTTTAATACCTCCATTCCGACAAAATTACTGATAAAATACCTCAACATTAATTCCTTCATTTATAACCACATAAATAAATCCATCATTTATATCCACATCAAATAAATATTTTCTTATCATATAAATCAATAACTAATTATTCACAAATAATATTACAGAATCACAATAATGACAACCAGTAGTTCTCAGGAAAGAGGGGCTTTCAATAAGAATTTCTCCTCATCTTGGCCGCAATTAGGTGACCAAACCTCTCCTTGGCGAGAACTTTCTAGACATTGCCAATAATGCTATCTAATAATATTATTCAAATAATATGAATTATTGATCCGATAATGGAAATCTTTGTGCGTTGACAATTATTGAACAATAATAATATAAAATATCAACGCATCAATTATTGAATCAATAAAATAAAATATTGAGCAGTAATTACCGTAACAATTATTGAGTAGTGCCTTCTTACGTAAGAATCAATAATTGAAAAATATGTGTAAAACCAGGTATGCCATCTTTATGCAAAAACGCGTATTATCGTATTTTAACCATCGGGTATTCAGCGGTGTTAATTCATAACGATTATCGCCGTTATTTATAAAAACTTAATTTTGTCGCGTTTTCTTCATAAAGCGATTATTACATTATGGGTCCCATAAATAGTAGGCTGCCATCGTAATACGAATATTCCCGACAGAAAGAATATTCCACGACCAAACGAATATTCCCAAACAATAATGAATACTTTTATACCCCTTGCGTATTTTGAAAAAATTTCATATATCACCCTTAACTTTAACTTTTATCAATTTAACCATTTCTTGAATAGAAAAATTGAATACTTTTATTTCATAAAATTCGGTCTTACAATCTCCCTCCTTATGAAATTTCGTCCCCGAATTTACGTACACTGGTATTTCAAAGAGTTGAGAATACCTTGTTTTCATTTCGATTCTATCTCCCCGTCATCATGATTTCTCCATCGCTCATCTCCTCGTATTTGAGATATCATTCTAGAATACGACTTCAAAACAAAGGTTAATTGAGCAAATTAACATATCACATAATATCTCGATATTATGGTGACCAACAAATAAGCTTAGGTAGACACATCAGCGAAGGATTTACTCATCTCTCCTCCTAGTTCTATTCACCGATCTCCGCAGAGATCATATCCCTAAGCTCGATACCAAATGTAACTAACTGGACACCAACCCGTGGTCAAGACCTCACATCGATACCTATCGGTTTGCCACCGCAGAAGCAGGCGTCCCCTACGGAGAGTCCGGGCGGTGCATCCCCATCAACAGAAGTCACCGGCGAGAGGCTCGGGGCTCTTTACTTATAGCTCGATACCAAATGTAACGACCCCAAAATAGGTCCATTCCATCCAACCCATTACGAGTCGCCAAATATATGGTAATAAAAAACAACTACAACTTTATTACAACAATTATCGTGCAAAATACAACAACACATATATCCGTTGTGAGTTTGGATACAAATATATACCAATCAGAAGACGTCACAATGACACCTTACATAAAGGTATAGTCAAAAACCATTTTAGAAATTAGAATCTTTGGGAAGTGCTCAAGAAACCTTCATACATGGGAGGCCATGCTTTTAGGTTATGGTAGATATCATATGGCCGCAGAATTATCCTTGGTTGATCTAATAAACCCAAAGAAAACGAGAAGATTACTATCATATTCTTCCCAATGGTGAGTCTTCTCTTGACATATCATTATCTCCACTTTGTCTCTAATTGGGTATTATACTCCAAACAAACACCAAGATTATATAGGTAGTGCTTGTAAATATACTCAAGCAAGTGGATGAGCACAACCCGTCTTATGATAACACGAGGTTGTATGTCATTAGACATCTTGTATAATAGTGACAAAACACCCTTCCAAGTTAAATTCACCTCACCTCAACATCTATAGACCACCACTCTATTCCTCGCTATCCCCGCTTCGACCCCATTTACACTTTTATTATGCACGAAAGGAATTGTGAAATAAAAGGGTGAAGCACAACTAGCTTCAAGAAGAATATTATGACTAAAGATAAATAAATTATCAATAGTCTTCATCAAGAATAAATCGTAGATTTAGAACATATGGTAGATGATAAAACTTTTCAACCATAGTTGCGTGGAATGAGCAATCCATTAGAAGAGTCAAATAGACTATAAAGTCTATTATCTTCTCCATGTTAAAATCCACCAACAATGTTTTATCCTCGTAACATCAATCAACAATTCTCGCCCACAATCACGTGTATAACTCATAATCGTAATTGTAGTTCTAAATTCCTTTCTCATCCAAGACAAAGATAATTTTCATCACTTGTCTTTTACGAAACATCAAAGATCATGGTTATACCAAATCACAGTTCTGCTCATAATCATACTAATAAATTCATCTTTGCACCACGGCCAAAGATATTCATCAACAGATTCATCTTTATACTACAACGCTAAAGATATTCAACAACGGGTCATCTTTGCATTACAAGCCAAAGATATTCATCAATAATTCATCTTTGCACTACAAAGCAAAGATATTCAACAATGGTCATCTTTGCATTACAAGCCAAAGATATTCATCAATAATTCATCTTTTGCACTACAAAGCAAAGATATTCAACAACAGTCATCTTTGCACACGAGCAAAAGATATTCATCAATAATTCATCTTTGCACCACTGGCTAAAGATATTCAATAACAGTCATCTTTGCATGACACGAGCAAAAGATATTCATCAATAATTCATCTTTGCACTACCTTAAATTAAAGATATTCAATAACAGTCATCTTTGCATTCTGAGCAAAAGATATTCATCAATACTTCATCTTTGACTCATCTTGGCTAAAGATATTCATCGATTAGTCATGTTCATTTAAACACTGCTCATCTTTGCACTACAGCCAAAGATATTCTTCGTAAATCATTCATCTTTGCATTGGTTTTATCCACGCCCAAAATACCTCAAAAATAATCATAGTGGTGTAAAATTCAAGAATGATCAAAACATGGATACAATCAAAGCTAGTATCCGTAATAGATATTTTAGGCGAAAGAAAAATTTTCATTTTTTAAGTGAATAGTGCCGTATTCGTGAATAGTGTCAGATACGTGAATAAAGTCTTGAGTATCGTGAATAGTAACTCACACCAAAAGATAGAAATTCACAAAAAAACATCTTCACGCTTCATGAATAGTACTCGTGAATAGTAACTCGTGAATAGTAACTCGTGAATAGTAACTCGTGAATAGTAACCTTGGACATGAAAAAGTTCCAAATTTGATAAAAAGTTCCAACCAATATTTGAAAGATAATGATATTGAAGAAATAATATCATCCGAGAAGAAAATAACATCCCTTACCTCGAAAAGACAAGATTTCTAGTTGAAACACAGGATATAGTCTTTGAAGGGAACTTGCACAAATCTAACAATACTCAAAGTATACTCAAAATACTCACAAGAATACGCGCTCGATAATATAGAGAGAGAGAGAGAAAACTTGTTTACGGTGTGATTTTCAATTCTAACTTAGCCCTCTATTTATAGAAAATGTTACGCAAGAAGATTTAACTTAACACCTGACACGATAGCTTCGCCACTATTCCACCCACCAAAAATCAGCCATCTTCCCCAACAACCAAGAGTGGGGCCCTCAATTCTAGAATTTTCCACCAAAACCTAATTTTAGAATCGGTCACCTCTTAAAATTCATAACAAATCATTCGTTCATTTTAACGGTTCAAAATTTGTGGACATATACTCAACTTATGTATGTATAACATATCCAAAAATTACAACGATCCAACTATTCGGATTAAAAATTATAACTCACTTAATATATCGTAAAAATCTTGATTTGATTTTTAATACCTCCATTAAAACAAAATTACCGATAAAATACCTCAACATTAATTCCTTCATTTATAACCACATAAATAAATCCATCATTTATATCCACATCAAATAAATATTTTCTTATCATATAAATCAATAACTAATTATTCACAAATAATATTACAGAATCACAATAATGAATGACGAGCAGGTCCCGGAAAGAGGGGCTTTCAATAAGAATTTCTCCTTCAAGCGCCAAGCAATTAGGTGACCAAACCTCTCCTTGATGTAACTTTCTAGACATTGCCAATAATGCTATCTAATAATATTATTCAAATAATATGAATTATTGATCCGATAATGGGAAATATCATGTAAGTGACAATTATTGAACAACAATAATATAAAATATCAACGCATCAATTATTGAATCAATAAAATAAAATATTGAGCAAAGAATCATGTAACAATTATTGAGAGTAGTGCCTTCTTACGTAAGAATAAATAATTGAAAAATACTGTGTAAAACCGTGTGCTACTGTGCAAACACGCATATTACTGTATTTTAACCATCGGGTATTCCAACAGTGTTAACTGTGATAACGATTACGTTGTTATTTATAAAAACTTAATTTTGTCGCGTTTTCTTCATCAAAGCTATTATTCATTATGGGTCCCACAAATAAATAGTTACTGTCGCATTTAATATTCCCATACGGAAAGAATATTCCACGACCAAACGAATATTCCCCGACAATAATGAATACTTTATACCCCCTTGCGTATTTTGAAAAAAATTTCATATATCACCCTTAACTTTAACTTTTATCAATTTAACCATTTACTGAATAGAAAAATTGAATACTTTTATTTCATAAAATTCGGGGTCTTACATTTGGTGCCTCCATCCTTGCTGAATTTGTCTTCGGTGAACAACAAAATCGGGCTAAGTGACCTTCTCTTCCACAATTATAACATGCTTTTGACTGACAGATCGCTAATTTGATCGATGTGTCCCTCCCTCCGCATTTGAAGCATATGATAGGTGGTCTTTCTCCTTCCTTAACAACGGTCTTTGGTCTTGACGTCTTTCCATCATTGTTGAATCTCCTCTTCTTGAAATGTCCATTCTTATTGTTTTGTACGATTACCACCAAGAAGTGGTTACCATTTCGCCTATTGATTCCCTCCACTTGTTGTCACCGCTCGATGATCGCTTTCTCACCGGTATTATCATTTTTCTTGAAATTGCTATCTTTTAGTTGCGTTTTCGTTATCGCGCTCCACCAATCGAGCTCTATTTACAACATCCGAATACAAACACGGTTTATGAGAAATAAGATGTTGACGTATCTCGACTTCAAACCTCTAAAAACATTCGCCATTTCTCTTCATTATCCACCAAGTGGGATTGAACCAGGATAACTCCGCAAATTTTGCCTCGTATTGCGACATGGTCATATTGTTTTGCTCAATTTGATAAACTCCACCTCTTTCATGTGACGAATACTTTCGGAAAGTATTTGTCGTTGAACAACTCTTGGAACTTCTCCCAAGACATCTTCAGATGGCGGAGTTGAGTACGTTTCTTACCGATTCCCACCAAGAATCGCCTCTCGCAGCAACATAAAGGCGTGAAAGGAACTTTTTGCTCCTGAGCATCCTAAGACATCAAATATCTTGGTGATCCGCTTTATCCATGCTTCCGCCATAAGTGGTTTTGCTCTCCCTTAAACTCCCGGTGGTCTCAGCTCCTTGCTTACATTTAGCGGTGACCGAGAGTTTTCAAAGTGTTTCCACCTACATTTTGGACAGAGCCGCTCTCTTTCTTTGTTGCGTGAATTGCATAAAGCCTACGAACAATCCATCATTCATCATTTGGTATGTTGTTGTTGTTTGCATGAGGATTGTCGCCTTCGATGCACATTCTCTCGATTATTGATATGTGGAGACTCAACGGTCTCTTGTGCTCCATTGCTATTCTCAATATTTTCGGATGTCATTTTGAGATCATCGCCACAAAACAAAGGTTAATTGACATGTAACATAATATCTCTAAACTCGACCAACCAATTTAAATACTAAATAAATTTAAGTAGGTCCTCTTAGTGAAAGAATTCCCCGTCTTTCCCTCCTAGTTCTAGTCTCACATCTTAGCTGAGGATCATATCCTCACTTTGATATTAATCATGACGCCCTAAAATTAGGTATACATCACCCATCTTGGGTCGCCAGAATCATGGTTCGTAATTCAAATACAACTTATTAATACAAATGTGTGTATACAATACGACAAAACATAAACTCGTGAGTTTGAATACAAATATTATCTACTAAAGATTATACAAACTCAAAAGGAAAATTCTCATTACAATTATTATCACACTAGTTCACGTAATAGTGAGGACTACTAATCTTATCCTTCGGACCATCACTCCGTTCCCAACTCGTCCCAAATTTATATTCTCATTTCTCGAAGAATATAATGTGAAAGGAAGGTGAGCTCAACTGCCCGATAAGAAATATTATGACTCAAGATAATGCAGAATAAATTATCATTAGTCTCCAACAATGTTAAACCGATAAAATATAATGTACATCAAGTTTAAGCTGCGTATGAACAAATAATCCATTAAAAGAGTTAAGTAAAAAATAAAATCTACTATCTTTTATGATTAAAAAGGTTTTTTCATCATTGTTATCGCCGAGACCGACTTAATAAATATTCCACATTATCGAATCACCCTCGCACTACGGTAGGATATTCTTTAAGATCACGACCACAATTATCCATGCACTACACGGCTAAGATGATTCATTTTCGTGATCACGCCAACAATCATTTCATCAACGCACTACGCCAATGATAACTTTTACCACATCATGACAGAATAATAACTGATGACATAAAAAATCCCCTCATTATAATCATACCAAGTCCATCTACGACTACTGCGCCACAGATGACTTCCAAGATAATATAAACGTGAGGATGATGACAATGATATAAGAATTCAATAAAACAAGTTCAAGAATTAATTTATCCAGAACTAATAATGTCCAAATTGTCAACGTAATCTTTGCTTTGTAGAGTAAAATTCAAGAATGATCGGAAGAATATTTCCATGAAAAGACATTTGGATGAAGCAAGAAATATCGAGGATATTCTACTAATTTCATGGAGTAAGAGAAGTCAAAACTTTAACCAATTGAGTATAATAAAGAATGGAATAACAAAAGAAATCACCATAAATGCGATAAGATTGTGATGCATGTGCGAGTTATCCAATGCAGTAATAATAATAACGGAAAGGGTTAGACAAAATTTGCATCGACAAGATGTTCCAACACAATAATAAAAGCGGGCGAGGTCGGTGTAACACATGTGACAAGATGTTCCAACAGATTAATAATAATAAGGCGGAACCAGGTCATCAGAAATACATGTGAGCAGGATGTTCCAACGGAATAATAATAAAAGAGCGGGCAAGGGTCAAGGTGTAAAAACACACATCTGAGGATGTTCTAACGAGGATAATAGAAGAATGTCACCAAGTATAGGAGAAGAGAGCGTATCTGAGTTATTAAGCAGAATAATAAAATGGAATAACAACAGATTCTCTTCGTGAATAAGAAAGAATAACACCACTTACGAAAGACAACAAATAATATTCCTACTACTTTAAGAAGAAAGACTTGGATATATAAGTAGTGAAGTAGAGAATCTTTCTTTCTTTCTCTATAGTTTATCTCTGTAGTTTAAATGAATTCTGTAAGAAAATAATGAATGAATGAAATTTTCTATTTATAGAAAAATGGAAACGATAAGAATTAACTCATGAATCTGGTCGAGATTGATTTCATTTAATCTGATTCAATCCATATTTAAAGCAAAATAAAATAAAATATATTCTATTTATAATCTAATAAAACGAATAACTTTATAAAAGATTTTCTTACGCAAATATTTACGCGGTAAGACTACGCAAACACTACGATAATAAAATATAATATATTCCAATTATCGTCTAATAAAAGCAGATAACTTTATAAAAGTATTTTATTTTATATAAAAGAGATTTCTTATACGCAAAAACACTATGCAACACTTATCATAATAGAATATAATATATTATATTTATGTAATAACTTTATAAAAGTGTTGTTCATTTTATATAAAAGATTTTTACGTATTATTACATTAATAATACCAACAAAACCGAGTGATTTATCACGTGAAAGATCAATAATCAATCTGAGTGTCTACTTATCGCAACCACGCCAGACATCGATACTTTTAACACCGGGTGTTTCAACGATTAACAGTAAAACTTCCATACCGTTATTTTCATAAAAAGTATTTTTTGTCGTTTTTCTCAATTCGACAATAATAATTATGATTCCAATCAAGTCGATGATTGTCCAGTTGACTTAATATTCTCCGTTAAAACGAATATTCCCCACCAATCGAATATTATATAACAACTTCACGATTTTGCAAAAATTTATAAATATTACCTACAACTATTATATCAATTTCACTCCATAATATTCAAAAATAATATTTATAAAAATTCATCTTTATTAAAAAAATTGTGGTTTTACAGTAAATTGTTCCTTTTAAATTGCACGAAGTTCCATATTCGGTTACAATCCAATAATAATTCGGTTCAATTATAATTGAATACACACCTACGATTGACCTCAATTCTGATTTGAAATCTATAATTTTTTTATAAAATTCTTTCTATGGTTGTAATATTTTCATATTAATTATTCCAATATTAATATATTTCAATCATCTAGACTATTAAAAACAATAATTATTAACTGAAAAGGTTTAAATTCCATTCATTAATGAAATTGAAGGCTGAAGCCAATGAACTTACTATTTAATTGACGATCTAAAAAAAAAAAAAGGCAAATAACAAGAATTTGCGTAGATAAGAATTATTCAATTTTAAATTACAAATAAAATAATACTAAATATTAAGAATATTAATTTCAGGATTTCTGCAATATATAAATACATTTGCAATTTACATCAAAAATAAAATATAAATACATTTGCAATTTATTAGCAAGACCCTTCTCTCAGTTCTTCTCCGCCTGCAGGACATGAAAGTTGAAAGATAAGAGAGAGAATACACAGAGTAGAAGATGATTACAAGAACAATTGATATACCCCAATTCCCAAAATCCTACTTTTGTCCTTCTAAAACCCTTTTCACTCCCGGATTTCAATTCTATTCTTCTTCTTCTTCTAGGCATGTTTTCACCAAAACTTTTCGGGTTAGACCCAAGTTAGCATTCTTCATCAAACCCAGCTCGCTCAAATTCAGAGCTTTGGCAGCGAGTTCAAACTCGGCAGTGCCCGCGAAAACCCAAGAAGAAGACACCGAGTCAGCTCAGTTATTCGAGGTAATCATTGAAAATTTCACTGGTTATGGAAAAAGGCTTTTTTTTCCTTTGGATTTTCTATTCTGCTGGGGAGTTATGCTTTTTGGCTATTATGTTATGTTTCTTGTCAATTAGTGAGATAATTGAAACAATGTTGTTGATGGATGTTGCTGGTTTTATGTGAATTAAGTGTTGTTAAATTCCATGAATATGTGGGTAATTTCACTAATTTGTAATATGTGTTAGTGAAAGGTGAGGCTAGGTTTATTTTTCAGTAGTTTTGAGCTCTATTTGGAATTAGGGAAGAGCTAGGGAAATGGTGAAAATAATGAATAAACCCTCTTAATGAACCAAGTTGGTTTATATACACTTCTGAAGAGTTGTTATCAAGTGTAATGCTAAATTTTTGTTGTTGTGAACAATTAACAAAGTTCCTTGTACTATATTCTTAAAATTTTTTTGGGATTGTAGTGGTGTATTTAGTTGGAATGAAGTCTTAGGTAGTTAGGGAGGTTTTTTTTGGCTGTGTTGTTGTATTTAGTTGGAATGAAATCTTAGGTAGTTAGTGAGGGGTTGAAAACAGCCTATTTAGGGGAATACCCAGTGTTTGCATGAAGGGGAGGGTGGCCCTACTAGTTAATATGATTGTCACTGATTTTGATGGGTAATGTATCAAAGCTTTTGGTTCAGCTGTTTTGGTTTGTTATTTTTTTTTATTATTATTAATTATACCGTAGTTGTTAGCCTCTTTTGTGTTTTAAAATAAAATTGTCATAAATTTTTTTCAATGGTTCTGCTTTTAATTTACAATGACTTGTGGGATTTTCCAATCCACAACTGAAATACATTGACATGCGCTACAAAAACCAAGTTTTGATTTTCTTAATTATTTGTGACCAATGGGTTTTCAGAAGTTGAAGGAAGCAGAACGAGAGAGGGTAAATAAATTAGAAGAACTTGAAAGAAAGGCAAATGTTCAATTGGAAAGGCAACTTGTCATGGCTTCAGATTGGAGCAGGGCATTGTTAACCATGTGGGGAAAGTTAAAGGGAACAGAGTGGGATCCTGAAAATTCACATAGGATAGACTACAGTGAATTCTTGAGACTTCTTAATTCAAACAATGTCCAGTATATGGAGTACTCAAACTATGGTCAGACAGTATCAGGTAAGACATTCCTCTATATTTTCTGGCACTTTCTTCATTTGAAGATTTTATTTTATTCCCATTAGGTGCAATATATTGGATGTCTTAGATTTATGACAATTTACCCAGATGAATATTTACTTATAATTGGAGTTTAACAAAGTTACAAGTGTCAGATATTATTGTGTATAGGATGAAAACAGTTTCGAGAAGTTAGTGATTCATTAAACTAATCTAAACGATATTTAGTGTAAAAGTTTTGCTTGGGTGTCTTTTTTTTGGTCCTATGCTCTAAGCAATGTTCGAAAAAGCTAAAATCGGTACGAGGCGTTTTTCTCTGGGCTATGCGAGGCGTAAGCCTTGAGGCAGAGCGAAACGGAAGCCTTGATTTAAAGACATAAAAGTCCCCAAAAAATTATGAAAAAATACTAATAAAATCATAAAATAATTCATCATTACAATTAAGGTCATAGGAGACATAAATAACCAACGTCATAGTAATGTATCATTACAAAACATCAAAACAACATAATATCATCAAGTACTTATATAGTGATCATCAATCACTATGTAAGTAATGTATCATTTGTATCTAGCGGCTTGAATAATGGATCAAATCCTAGATCATCATCCCCATCACCATCATCACTATCATCACTAAGAGGATCCTCCATGGAATCATCATCGTATCTAATTGCTCTGTCATCCTCCTCCTCATTATCGATCTGCTAAGATCCTCAAACTCGTGTTCTTCATTAACCAATTGCAATCCCTTCCTTTATCTATAAATAAACAAGTGAATATATATTTAATCGAAATGAATATGTTTTTTTAAAGAACACTTTAAAGGCAACTTAAGTAATGACACTAACCTTTTGACATAGTTTTTGATGGCAAAGTGTTTCTATTTCTCTTTTGACTTCCTTGTTTACTACTTGTTCCCTAGTCCTCGCCTCTCAAGTGTAATCTCCTCGTCTCTTCTCCCCAACTGCCTTTCTCATTCCCACGAGTCCTTTCACCTCCTCCATTTCATCATTCTCGGAAGTCAATTCGATATATTTTCATCATTTCCCCCCGCAATTCACTCACTATCAGATGGCACATTTTCAACAACCAATGGATCTTCTTCCTTCGTTAATGCCCTTTTTTCTTGATACGCCGATATTTCAATTTTTATATGCATAATGTAAGCCAACGAAGTTAAGCTTCGGATGCAGAAAGTCGATTCCTTCTCTTTGTATGTATCTATATTACAAGTAATTTAGCATTAGTGACAATGTCAGATCTCATAAAATCTTAATAAATGATTTATATGATTATATCTAATAAATACCTGACTGAAAGTACTCCAATTACGCCACACACCCTCAAGATGAGCAAGTTAAACTCAGAATCTTCACTGCAAAGTTTCTTAATTCTGGAGCTTCATCTCCATATGCGATCCACCAATCAGCTGGATCAATATTAAAACATGTCAATCTTACTGGTACACGTTTAATCAAAATGAAAGCATAACCAAACATTAATCAACGGTACTTACCGGGAGCACGTTTCTTACACGTGTTTCTGGCATTTGTGTAGCCAAATAACCCTTGCCTCAATCGGAATGCATCCAATTGCAAATCAGCTTTCTCTCTTTCCACAACATTAGGAATAAGCTTGTCCATACATGAGTACAATCCCACTTTAACTTCCGCATTGGCATAGAAATTATCTTCATATTGAAACCGAGGATTCAAATAATATGCGTGCAATGCGTGAAAAATGCCGATGTAATCGATTATCCCACTTAGCATCTATTATGCTCCATATCTCTTTATAGGCCCCTCCTCATTATCCAGATGTTTTGCAATCTCTTCTTTTGCATTGTCCATGGCACCATATAAAAATCCCATTCCCAAGACCTTCTCCGAATCGCCATCCTCAATACACCTACTAGAGGTTTTGTGGTCTTAATCAGATATCCCACGCTACCCCAAAAATTCCTATCACTCAAGATGCTTTTTCTCGCCTCCTTACCTTGAGTTTTTTGCCCAAGCACAATTTGCCCACTCCCTAGATGTAAACATAGCCTCCAAAGGTGTCTCAAACTATCGACTACCAAAGTTAAATAAGTCGTGGCAAATCTAGTGGTAATACCAGTCGAACAAAGTCTTTATTAGTGTTTGCCCTCATCAATGCCAAGACCCATCCATGATTATATATGAAGTTGCTTACCTACATAATGAATAAAAATAATAATAATTCAAGTATTCATTGAATAAAAAAATTAGATCCAAATAATAATAATAGTAATTACCTTCTTTGCCTTTGTCAAAGCATTTTTATGTTGAGGCAACTCTCCAAGCTTCTCAAGCATCAAATCAATGCAATGAGCGGCACACGGTGTCCACCACATACGTGGCCTCTTCTCCATTATCATCCTTCCCGCCGCCTTATAATTTGATGCATTGTCCGTGACTACTTGAATGACAATGTCTTCTCCCACTTCCTCAACAACCTCATCAAGTAGTTTAAACATCAAAGTAGCATCTTTAATTGCATCAGATGCATCAACAGATTTCAAAAATACAGTTCCATGGGGGTTGTTTACAAGAAAATTTATTAATTGTCTTCCCTAATATCTTTCCAACCATCAAACAAGATCGACACCCAGTATGTGCCCAAGTCTTTTTACCTCCTCAACAAAGGGCTTTGTAGTCTTCTCTTCCTCCTTCAATATCCAAGAGCTAAGCTCGTATGGGGTAGGGGGTTTCAAAGCACGACCATAGTTCCCAATAGATCGACACATATTTATAAATGAAGGACTATCGTAAACATCAAGGAATCCGTTTTCAAAGAAGAATCGACCTATATCAAGACAGATTGCATTACTGAGCCTCCTTTGAAAATATGCAGACGCTTCAGTAGTAAGCATCATCATCACCAAAGATCAACATCCACAACAAATCATCCATGGGTCCCCGAACTCCCCTCCTCGGAGGCACTACCCACGCTTGAACCTCCCATTCCCAAGGATGGATGACTACCATAATAAGACCCACTTTGTATTTTTTCAGCTTCATCTCTTTATCTTTTCTCCTTGGAGTCCAAATTTTTCTTCATATGTGAAGCAATCTCTTCCTTCACTTCGCTTGGTACTTTTTTGCAAGCCTCGGCGTTACTATGATTTTTCCACAAGATGATTTTTAATCTTGTAATCCTCCTTTGCAAATTTTTTACAAAAATTGCATTCCACATATAAATGAGCTTTATTAACTCCGGGGGTTCGGTGCCATATTTCCATGCACGGGATCTTTCTTACCCATAATCTTAATTCTTTGTAATAATAAAATCAATTGTTATTGATGAGCCTAAAAATCAAATAGAATTATAAACTATAATTGTTATACACTATAAGTCTATAATTGTAAACTATAAAATTTGTAATACATCGTAAAAGAAAGAAAATTATATAATTATATAATTGTTATACATTATAAGTCTATAATTGTAAACTATATAATTGTAAACTATAAAATTATAATTGTAAACTATAAAATTTGTAATACACTGTAAAATTTGTAATACACTGTAAATTATATAATTATAAATTATATAGTAACTGATCAAATTTGTAATACACTGTAAAGAAAGAAAGAGAACTGTCAAGACTCAAGACTCAAGAAAGAAAGAGACGAAACAAGAAAGATAACTCAGTTGCTACAAAAACAGAACTCAGACCCTCGGCGTAACTCGGGCCGCTACAAGAAACCGAGAAAGAAGGAGACGACAGATTTAACTCGGACCCTCGATCGACGCAAAAGGAGACGACCCGTAAGATACCGAGAGTAGAAGAAGAAGCGAGAAGAAGAAGAAAGAGAAGGAAGATACACGAGATTTCACGAAAATGAGTCGCGCACGATGGTCGCGAGAAGAAGAAGCGATCGATGGTCGCGAGAATGGGCCGCCTCTTCGATAATGGTAAGTACATTAATCGATATTTAGGTCTTTTTAAAGCGAAGTCGAGTCGCGACGCCTCGCACGGCCTTGAGGTATAATGCCTCGAGGCGTAAGCCTCGGCGAGAAAAAGCGCAAGGTTCTTCGATCCCAAACTAAGCTTACCGCCAAAGAACATTTTCTCTCCGCTCACATTTAGGCGTCTCGGCGTAGGCCTCGAGCGCTATTTCGAACATTGGCTCTAAGTATACTCTTTTGCACGGGTTTCGTCTTTTTTGTTGCGTTTTAGGGACTATCAATCTTGCTTATCAAAATTTGTTATAAAGAAAATCTTACTTCTATAAAATAAA
Organism: Panax quinquefolius; assembly: GCA_020205615.1. Classification (NCBI taxonomy): domain Eukaryota; kingdom Viridiplantae; phylum Streptophyta; class Magnoliopsida; order Apiales; family Araliaceae; genus Panax; species Panax quinquefolius. Next base: position 62,590,357 of record CM035172.1, read on the forward strand.
TATTATACCACCCCTCATGTAGCACTCGATACAATAGTAATGCAAATGTAATGTATTACCCTTTTAGAAAGTAAATATATAGATTGTGGACTCCACCATTTGATTGATTTTTCAATTAATTGGTGGCTATATTTTGAACTAAGATGCTCAAACTTTTTTTATCCTATTAAACTATGTGCCACGTTGACCTTGACAAATATATTGGGACAGAGGGAGTACTAATGATGTGAAGTATCTGTATCTTGACTCTTTTATTTATACGATAATACCTATCAATTGAGCTCCCCAAGCCCTTTAGTTTGGTAATTACTGAACCTTTCTTCTTGGCCCCTCTAGCCATTTTCAGGGGTTAGATGCTCTAATTCTTTTTTTTTTCATTTTTATAGCGACCAAATCATTGCGCCTCTCCATCGATGTTTATGCTATAATACGCTTCGGGTGTGCCCCTTGCCAATGTGACTGTTGTTTCTTTTAATATATATCAAAATTAGGAGAAAAAATCAATGTTCTAAAAGGCGCTAGGCGGGAGGCGGGAGGCGGGCGGCCGAGGGGGGCCTAGCGCCTAGGGGGCCTAGGCGGGCCTGAGCGGGATTTTTTATTTTAAGGTAATTTTAATATTTTATCTTACATTTATCCAAACAAAATAATAATATAAAGCAAAACAATCTATAATAAAGATAATAAATGCATTTTCTTAAAGTTCAAACACATCCATATTGCTAATGCCAAAGTTGAAACACATATCCATATTGCTAATGTCAAAGTTCAAACACAAACATGCAATTGTTCAAAGTTTAAACAAAATTTTAACGTATTAGTTTTATTTATAAATAAGATTGCTATTAAATAATAAATTTTAAAATTTCAAGAATTTAATTCAATATTAAAACTTAAGAAACTAAACATAAATTTAAGAATTATAAAATAGAATTAAACTAAATATTACAAATGTATTCTCATTTATATAATTTGAAGTTGGTACAAATTCAAAAAATTACAACTATAATAAAATTATCCATTTTGACTTGATATTGTTCACTTCTTGTTGTGATTTGATATGCTATAACCTGTATTATGAATATGTTAATCATTAGAAAAATAAATATATCAAGATTTGGTTTGGGTAGTTATTAAAATAAAAAAAATCTCTCCGTCTAGAACCCGCCTAATTTTCTAGAGGGATTTTTTTGTCGCCTTGGGCCTAGGTGAGGCACCTGGGGGCTTAGAGGCGCCAAGAGGGGGCCTAGGTCCTAGGCGGGGCGCCAAGAGGGAGCCTAAGTTGACTAACGTCGTATATGCCCACTCTAGATACATGCGTGATAATCTGGTGAACAAGTGGAATCCAAATCATATGTCAATGCACTATCTTTGGTACCTCTCCTTGCTTCTTTTACATGTTCCGGCACTTAGATGTCAATTAGTGTCTGAAGCTTGTATGCTTTGTGGTTGCTTTAACAATTTACTCGATGTGTACAGTGACATAGGTCCTAGAAAATGTTTATAATTTGAACTTTTGGGTGTTCTAGAGTGGGAAATATTTGAGGGTTGTATGACCTTGGGTTTAAAACTTGTCTCCTGTTTTTTTAAGACAATATCCCTTAGAAACCAAAATTTATTTCTTCTTCAGTAAACCTATGGTGTATTGAATTAAAATACATTGTGCTGCAATTTGTTATCCATCTTATCCTGTTATTCCAAAAACACTCCAAATGAAGTTACACCCCACACCCCTTCTACTGGCTTATGGATTATGGACTGATTTTTCATTGATACATATAAGCTGGATACCTTTATGTTTTCCCATGTTCTTTTATTATGTGCTCCATGGAATTGTTTCTCTAAAGATTTTTGCTGTTACAATCTAGGTTATTAGTTGGTTTAGCCATTCAATTTCATATGAACCAGGAGTTTTTAAACTTTTTGTTTCCACTAACTCAGGCTTAGGAAACATATACCACATGATTGTGAGAAATGCATCGTCGTTCAGATTTACTCGCCATTTCCTGCTTTCCTTTATCTCCTTGATTTTTTTTGTCTTTTTCTTCAGTGATTCTACCGTACTATAAAGATAAAAAAATTCAAGGATCAGGTGTAGATTCTGAGAAGGAAATTATTTTCCGTCGTCATGCGGTTGACCGAATGCCAATCGATTCCTGGAGTGATGTTTGGCGGAAGTTGCATCAACAGGTTGTAAATGTTGATGTCCATAATGTAAACACAGTTCCTGCAGAAGTTTATTCTAGTGTTGCAACTGCAGTTGTGTGGGGTTTGCGGCTTGCACTTGCAATTGCATTATATGTCTGGATTGATAATAAAATGAGACCAATTTATGCAAAGTTGATACCTTGTGATCTGGGAACCCCTCCCAAAAAGACGAGGCGACCACTCAAGCGCAAAGCACTTGGATCATTAGGGAAGAGTAGGTATGTGAATAATACTTTCTTGGTGGTTTGACTGTTGAGAACAATGTAAAAGTTTCAATTTCTCATGAGCATTAATGCCATAATTTCCTACCTTTGTTTAGGTTGATATATTATAGGTGGGAAAGGAGGATTAATAATGCTTGATCTATTCTTATAAGCAGAACATTGTTGTTTTTTGTTTGTCCTTTACTTATTCCCTTGGTGTGGAATTTTTTTAATTGGTAGACAGAAAGATACATTGAGAAGGACAAGAAGTTCCACACAAAGATTAACAAAAGATAAAAATAAATCAAGGACGTTTTTGTTCTTTGATATCAGATATTTCATTGTCCCTAAAATCTAAACGCTAACCTAATTTAAGGTTGGAGCAAAGCAATGAAAACCTCCATTGTCACTCCATCTCAACAAATGGAAGGGAGAATTACTATTCTACAAATCCTAGTATTTTCCGTCCAAATACCCCAACAATTTGCTAACATGCTATGCGGCCAAAGAATCTGAATATCTGATCATCCTTAAAATCCCTAAAACCTCGAAATGTAGTACCAACAACATTTCGAATATATTCGGACACTCTCCAAACATCTTCAAAGGTCTCAACAACATATTCGGAAGCCGATAAGAAAATGCTAGCTTGATTTCATGTAATATACCTAACAGGGAGCAAAGCTGGCACCTGTAGCTCTCAAGAGCTTAGTGATCTAGAATGCGTGTTAAGGGACTTTAATAAGTGACAACTGCTAAGCAAACAGACTAAAAAAGTCTATGTTTCCATGAAACTGGAAGTTCGAAATAGGAGAAGAACCCCTAACCTAAGGAAGAAATATGTAGCACCTGTGACAACCAAATTTTTTGGGAATTATTAAAATAAGAATTAAATAAAGAAAATTCTTATTAAGTGATATGTTATGTGATATTGTAGTGCATAAAGGAATACGTGCTATGCAATATGAGATTGTTGTGAATAATAAATATATATTATTAGTATATATTTATTATATAAAAATAAATTGTTGAAAACAATTTATTAAAAGGTAATGAGATAGCAAGAATTGATGATACAAAATTGTTGTATTCATTACTCAAATAAATTAAAATACTTTATAAAATTTAACTATGGTGGAAATATTACATGAACCATATTATAACTTCTATATTTTGAAAAGAATATGTAATGTAATGCGTGTATGGGATATGATAAATATGTAAATTATATTTACTACATATAAATAAATTGTTAGACACAATTTATATTACGAAAAGAAATAATTAGTTTAAGTATACGAAAATTACTGTATACTTTAAATAAAGGATATTAAAATAAATTATAGTAAGGCTTAGTTAAGAAAAGAAAGGGGCTTGGCTAGGATTTAGCCTAGGAAATTAAGATGGCTTGGCTAGGAAATTAAAATAGCTTGGTTAGAGAATTAGATGGCTTGGAGCCACCACTAGTGAAAACTTGGAGCCAAATTAAGAATGAAAACTTGGAGCCAAAGAATATCTTGGAGCCAAAGTTTGGCTTAGCTTGAGCCAAAGAATGGTTGTTGTCTTGGAGCCAAAGTTTTGTAGGCTAAATGACTATAATACCCTAAGTCTTAGACTTTCTATAAATAGAGGTCACTAATTTATTTGGAAGAGTTTTTCACTTCCACTAATTGTCAAAAATTTGGAGAGAGAAAGGAAAAGAGAGGGCCACGATTTTGGGAAGAGGAGAAGAGGAGGGGCTAGCACGAAGGTCATGCAAGTATCATCTAGCAAGAAAAGGAAGGAAGCAAGAAGGTATAAACTTTTCAAAACCCTAACTTTAAATATCTAAGCATATTATGTTCTTGCTTGGTTGTTGTGGGAGGAGTGTTTGAATGGTGGATTCTATGTTATAAGGGAGGATATGAAGGAGTATATATGCGTGTTATATGTTTTGTGTTTGAAGAATCATGAAAACACCAAAGCTTTCTAAAGAATCTTAGTCGATGAAAAACTGAAATTTTTTAGAAACAGAACATGAAATTTGAGAAAGCATAACTCCTAGCCTATTTCGAATTTTTGAGTGTGGTCAAGTTCTGGAGTTAGATATGGAAGTCCCCTAATACCTCCAATTGGAATTTCCAAAAAATACCTTGTAGATTTTCGTATGGACAGATTCTACCAAAACAGTTCAAAACTGAAAATTTTGAAAACCCTACTGCCCTGTTTCTTTCGTGCCCTGTTTGGGCCACTTAAACATTGAAATAAATTCAGGCCTTTTGGAATATAAAAATATATGATATAATGTAGCTCCTGTCCAAAGATGAGCTTATTACGACTTAAATCGAAGGAGTTATGACCATTTTAATTTTAGGGTTTTAACAGCTGAAACGGCTATAACATGAGTTTTATAACTCCGATGGCCATGAAATTTAAATTGGAATTTCATGATAACATGTATAAGATTTTGACAAGATTTGGGAATTTTTGAAGTTAAGCATGATATAGTGAATTTGTTAAGCCACGAACTAATAATCGGGGTTTTTGAAAAATACTTGATTAAAAGGAAAAATTCCAGAAAAATTATTTTTGTGTATGAAATATATGTTACCAGAAAAGGAAAAAAAAATGGTAAAGGAGGCTTAATGAGAGATTTAGGCTTCCAACGGATTAAAAACTATTAATTATCGAGAAGTCGGGAATTACCGAAACAATTTATACCGACTGTAATGTGTTAAGATGTGACGTATGAGTTTATGTAGATGCTAATCCCATATTATTATGGAAATATTATATGTATGATGAGAAGGAACGTTGTGTTTGGGTTAAGTCGGAAGGGTGGTTACCGAGTAGGTTAGAATAATCACCGTCGGTAAGCCTTAAAAGGTGACGATTATCTTTATTAAGCAAATTCTTATGAATGGTGTAGGTAAATATTTGTAAATGATTATTCGCATACTCAAGGAAGAGATACTAAGTCAGACAAGTCTTTCAGTTATGTGTTATATGAACTTGATATTGACTGTTTATAAACTGTACTGAAATGAGAATGTTGAATTACATATGATGTGCTATAAATTATGAAAGTCAATTTATGACTAAGTTGATTGAGTTATAGAACTCAATCTTTATATGATACGTGGAACACAACATGTATGATATACATAGAAGAATGGTTATAATATATGAATTAAGCATGAAAATTATATGCTACGTGAAGAATGAAAATTGCTAGAATTGTTGAGCTGTCAAGCTCAATCTTGCAAAAATAAACTTTTTGCAAGTTAATGATACAAAACAATATTATCTACCATTTGGACAATAAAGATCAGAAGTTGTGCAAGGAATACATTTTCTTGAGCTAGGAGTTATTTTGAAATATGCTAATGGTTTTCAATGTATGTAGTTGCCAATTATGTGACACTCTGGAATATTCTATAAATAAAGAATATTTGTTATGAATTTGTTGTAATGATTACTTTATAAAATAAAGTGATATAGTGATATTATTATACAAGAAAGAATTGGTATGAAGAATGGAGTTGTATCTACTCTGATAAAAGAATCATTAAATATACACGATTCCTAAAATATATAATCGTAAAGGTTGTGATTCAGGGAACAAATGAAAGACCGAAAGAAAATTTAAATTATCTGCAATTTTATCAATTATAATATTGATAACTAGAACAAGATGGTCGTCGAACGCACAAGGTTGAGATTAATTTAGTCCTGATTTTGGATTAAGTTCGTCCCGATTTTGGGGGCGTTACAACACCATTTGAAAAACAAAGAGATGAAGGTGATGTATCAGAGAGATCAAGAGATGAAGTTCCACAAACTCGCATGTGCTAGCTTCTACTGCCTTAGCATTCGGTTGATCTAGACTTGCTCCTAAGTACGTTGTGCCAAAATGCTTGTGACTCTAAGGGAAAGCCCCATTACCACTTCCCTACTAGAGTGATTTTTTGGACACCATATCCTCTAATTTTTAACCACTCTTATCATCCCTACTCCTGCCACTAGCCTGTTTTAGTTCATATCTTGAGCACGATCATTGCCATAACAGTTATCCTTGACCAGTATTTTGGTGCAGATGGACCCTAGGTCCATCCTTAGCCTTGAAATACATCTCGCAAAAATAATGATTGAAGTGTTTATTTTACTGTCCCTCTTTGATTTTTGAATTTTTATGAGTCCTTGTTATTGCAAATCGATGTAATCTTTTTTTTTTTTTTTTTTGGGGGATAAGTTGTCTTTCATACTTCATTCGATACATTGCTGTAAATTAGGGATTACCATAACTGTTAATTAGGGATTGCTATACTTGTGTATATTTATACCAATGTAATTGAGATGAAATATGAAGAGGAATTATAACCCATTCTCAGTTTCTACATGGTATCAGAGCACATGTCCAGGTCCAACGGTCCACATGCTCCGCGTCACCCAATTAAAATTGTCCACTTGTTTGGCTCAAAATTACGTCACACGTGAGGGGGTGTGTTGAGATATAAAATCCCATGTAGGGCAACTAAGACTTGGAGACTCAATATATAACTTGAGATGCTACTCCACTCATGACCAATTGGTTTTGAGTTGGATGCTTCAATATTTCAAACCTCCTATGTCAAAACCTCAGAACAAAATGGAATGACATAAATAAAAAACCGACACTTACTAGAGGTAGCCCGCACTCTTATGATGACTATGAACACACCTAAATTTCTATGGGAATATGTTGTTCTAACTTCTGCATTTCTTATAAACCGGCTTCCTTCTAGAATTCTTGGGAACAGAAGTCCCATCTCTTTCTTTCAACACACGACAAGTTCTTCTCCTTTGCCTCGAGTTTTTGGCTGTGTGTACTATGTTCATGATAAATCTCCCGCTCGGGGAAAACTAGATCCCAAGGCTCTTAAGTGTGTTTTCATTGGGTATTCCCCAACCCAAAAAGGTTACAAATGTTATCATCTTGTTACTCGTGATGTAAATTATTGGGAATTGGAACCTTTTTGTTCTTCCTCACCTTCTCCTCAGGGGAGGATGTTATTGAGGAGAAGCTTCCTCTTGAGGTGGGTATTACAAGTAGTACTATATCATCTTATTCTATAAATTCTTCTCCTGTTTTGTTGTTGTCTCTAATAAATCTACATAAGGGGAGTTACAGGAGTCGGATGCTTGACAGAATGAACCTGAGTTAAGGACCTATGTTCGAAGAGTCAAGAATAAGATCATTATTTCTACACCAACCCTACTCAGAACCTAGTCCTGATGATGTTAATGGTGAGAATCTTAATTCTACTTGTTCTTTTGATGATATCGACATTCCTATTGCTCTTAGAAAAGGGGTTAGATCTTGTACTCAACATCCTATCTCTAATTTCTTAGCCTATAATAAATTATATGCATCATACCATTCCTTTGTTTCTTTCTTGTCTTTGATATCTGTTCCTCAGTGGTGGAGAGAAGAAATTATCGATGAGAACTGGAAACAAACTATGATAGAAGAGATGAATGCCTAGAAAAAGAATGATACATGGGAACTAGTTACTCTTACTTATGGAAAATATCCAGTTGGTTGCAAATGGTTGCAACTAGATGCAGCTTTGAGTCTCTCGACTAGTTACAAAAGGGTATACTCAAACCCATGAGATTGATTACCGGAGACATTTGCTCACCATGGCGAATATGAACTCTATTCGTACCATAATCTTATGTGCAACAAACTTTGGTTGGGATATTCAACAATAGGATGTAAAAAATGCATTCCTTCATGGTGACTTGGAGGAGGAAGTGTACATGGAAATACCACCTGGTTTTACTTCATCTGCAACCAAGGGTAAGGTTTGTAAGTTGCGAAAGGCTTTTTATCTTGCGAAAGGTTTGTAAAGGTATGGTTTAAAGCAATCTCCCAAAGTCTGGTTTGGTAGATTCCACAAAGCAATGATAAGATTTGGGTACAAGCATAGTTGAGCAGATCATACTCTATTTGTCAAACAAATAAAAGGTAATACTACTATTTTTATTGTTTATGTTGATGACATTATGGTGACATGGGATAATAGAGAAGAAATAATTAATCTCAAAGCAAGACTGGCCAAAGAGTTTGAGATCAAATATCTTGGTCATTGTGAAATATTTCCTTGGTTTTGAAGTTGCGAGATCTTCCAGTAGAATTTTTCTATCTCAAAGGAAATATGTACTTGATCTTTTAACAGAAACTGGCATGTTGGGATGTAAGCTTGTTGATTCACCTATTGAAGTAAATCATCATCTAGTAGGTGGTACAAGACCTACGGTTGATACAGAAAGATATCAACGTTTGCTGGGACGATTAATTTATCTTTCTCATACTAGACCTGATATTTTTTATGTGGGAATAGTGAGTCAATATATGTATGATCCTCGACATTGTCACATAGAAACTTTCTACAGAATTCTAAGGTATCTCAAGTCTACTTCTGAGAAAGGTTTATTGTTCGCACCACATGGTCATATAAGAGTTGAAGCATTCTCTGACTTAGATTAGGTGGCTCTATAGATGATCGTCGTTCTACATCTGGTTACTGTTCATTTGTTGGAGGCAACCTTGTTACTTGGCGTAGTAAGAAACAATCCGTGGTGGCTAAATCTAGTGTTGAGACCGAATATCGAGCTATCGCCTTAGGTATATGTGAACTGATGTGACTTCAAATTTTGTTTGAAGATTTGGGTGTTACAATTAAAAGGCCTATGCATATATTTTGTGATAATAAGGTAGCCATTAGTATTGTAAACGACTCGGTACAACACGATAGAACGAAACACATTGAGATTGATAGACACTTTATTAAAGAAAAGTTAACTAATAGTCTTATTTGCTTACCTTTTATCAAAAAAGAACATAAGCTTGTTGATAGTTTGACTAAGGGTCTTAGTAGTAAAATGTTTCATCCATTATGTTTGAAATTGGGTATACGAGACATCTATACACCAACTACTTGAGGGGGAGTTAGAAGATATGGTTTCCATAATTGTAGTTAGTCTTATCCCATAATTAGTGTTTATACATTGCTGTAAATTAGGGATTACCATAATTGTAAATTAGGGATTGCTATACTTGTGTATATAAACCAATGTAATTGAGATGAAATATGAAGAGGAATTATAACCCGTTCTCAGTTTCTACATATTTCTTTTCATGAATATGAGTATTCTAATTTGATAAGTTGTTAACCTCTTGTCAAGTATTCTGTTTCAACTATCACATTTTTTTTGCTAAAATTTTCAACAATCACATTGCAGTAGTGTTGATAAGAACACTGCATAGATATGAGTTAGGGGGAGACACTTGAGAAATGTTTGTCATTTCATCCCATATATATCTACATACATACATATATACACAAATACACATATATAGCAAACATCTGTACAAATATACATGCATACATACATACATACATAACCCACATATGTACTTATACATATATACATACATGCACACATACACACGTGTGTAGCATGAGTTCTTGCAATTAACTCTTCCAGTTGCATATAAAAATTTATGAAGTGAGTTGGATGTGGTAAAGCCTTAGATTCTAAGTTTCCTTATGTTATTATTATTTTTTAATAAGTTTCTCCTGATGTTATATTACAGGGCAAAATTTATTGCGGCAGAAGAAACAACTGGTGTTACCTTTGAAGATTTTGCTGGCCAGGAATATATAAAAAGGGAGCTACAAGAGATTGTTCGAATACTAAAGAATGATGAAGAGTTTCAAGATAAAGGCATCTATTGTCCTAAAGGTGTGCTCCTCCATGGTCCACCTGGGGTAAAACCCTTCTGGCAAAAGCTATTGCTGGTGCAAAAGCTTTCTTTGGTGCTAATGGTACTGATTTTGTGGAGGACCTTATTTTTCATTAGTGTTCCATTCTTTGCATCTAATTATTAAAGTTGAATATACTGATTTTTTGTGACAAAAGGTGAGATCCTTATGCTTTCCAGACGGCTTTTTCATTAGATGTTCTTGGATTGATACATCAAATGAGATGGAAACTTATAAAGTTGAATATAAATCTAGTATAAAGAACAATCCATTTTTACTATAGACAAATGATAAAATGAATTACATCATATGCTTTGCATCTGTTCCATTGATGAATACCTTCTGACTAAGAACTATTGGTATCCATTTGGTTTCTTTTGTCCCTTGGATATTGAAATGACAAAAAATGATAATGTCTACTTAACCGAATTGCTTCTCATATTTCTTTGCAGTAAAAATGTAGTCCATCTCAACTTTTTGCCTTACTAGTGTTTCTCACTTTGGTGGCTCATGTTTGACCCAGAAGTTTTGAAAGTTATTTAGCTACTTCATTTTTATTTGTGTTGACCACATTTGCATCTCGTTTTTATTTGGCTTTGAATATTACTCCCTTCTCTAATCACTCGATTAGACTCCCAGCTTAAATAAAATATTACGGAACACTGCTGCCTATAATTCAACCTGGGAAGTTACTTGAATGGCTTGAATTTTAGTATCAGGAGGCTTGCATATCATATATTGTGAACCAAAAAAAGAAAAAAGACATCATTAAGAGCTTTTGCTCCAAGTTCAAGCAAGGAATTATGTCTTGGGCTTTTGGGTATGAACTTTCTATTTATACTATCCATTATAGGTATATAGTCAGTTTCCATTAAAATTGTTTTAAATACGTGACAAAGAAACATTTTAGAACATCCAAAAGTGGAAAGTAGGACACAAAATTGGACAGACGGAGTAGTTATATGTAATTTCTCTCCGCCACTAATGTTTTGTTTTAAAATATGTTTATTTATGTCTTCATTGATATCACTTTTCAAAATAAGAAATGTTAAGAAATATAAAAAAACTAGCTAATGGAAAAACTCATTCTCGCAGATGTTTGTTGGTGTTGCTGCATCTCGTGTGAAGGATCTTTTTGCTAATGCCAGATCTTTTGCTCCTTCCATAATTTTTATTGATGAGATAGATGCCATTGGAAGTAAACGTGGTGGACCTGATATTGGCGGGGTATGAAATAAACTGTCTTTTCTTCTCTACTTGCAGTTTTCCCTCTTCCTTTCCTCTCAATTTTGCAGGGTTAACGCTATATACTATTTATTTCCAGTTGTGGTATGTAAATATTTATAAGCTAATGGCCGAGACTAGTAATGCTTGCCTAGTTAACATAAAGTTTCAATTATAGACTTAGAATCCTCTGGATACGGTCATGGTCGATATTCTCATTAGTTATTAGAACTATCTAACTATAGCATCATAGAGCTTGACTTTATCATGCATCTCTCCCTCCCTCCCTTCCTCCCTTCCTCTCTCTCTCTATATATCTGTATCTATATCTATAATTCTATATATATATATCCCTCCCTCTCTTACTGCAAAATAAATGTCATTCCGTCCTGACTTGTATCTTATCATTGAAGCTTTTAATCATGGTCTTATAGTATGCCTTTTCTGGTAAGTAATTTAATCCATTTCAGTAGAACTTCATGACTTATAGTTCTGCAAAACAGATTTGTACAGAAACCCATTCCATAATATCTTAATGCTGACATGAGGTGGACAATATTTGAACAAGCAGTTAAGCTTCAAAGTTATTTGTAGAACTTGCATTCATTCTTTTATGGTGTACTTTAAGCAAGTTATGAGATACAATCTAAGGCAATTATCAAACCCTGTATAATGTTTGCATCATTAAGAGGTTCAAAAGCATGACCAGGAGGAAACATAGTAAAAAACTTGATGGTGAACCTTGTCAAAACCTAAATGCGTAAGAAACCTAAATGGCAGAACATGAGATGGTGGCTTCCATAGAAGAGTGCAAGTCTTTAGAGTATTCAAATTAGTTGCATGATCTATAGAAATGTGGCGATGGAATAACGAGTTTGTCGGAAGGCCAAAACATTGAGATCAGCCTTATTCCCATGGTTTTACCAAATTAAGGACGATGCGTAGCATGACTTTCATGATTTTGATATGGCAAAAAACTGTTCGCGATCTTCGATTTCGTCATGTTAGAAATGGGTTTTGCCTTTATGTTCTTTGTTGTCACTTGAACCCAGAATAAGAATAATTGGTGAAGGGTAGTGGAAGTAATATTTGCAGACTCCATGGTTCCTCTCATCTTTCTTTCTGAGGTAAGGAAACCCCCCCCCCCCCCCCCCCCCCCCAAAAAAAAAAAAAAAAAACCCCAATTTTTTCCCCATGCACTAGCTACTGATGGCAGCTGAAATATGTGAATATCTTCTTAATATAAAATTTCCATGTACACACCAGTGACAATTACAACGCGTGTATTTCGGAACCTTGTTTATGTTTTACTTTTTGATTCTAATTCTTACAAATCTTCTTAACAAATAAGAAATGCTCTCTACTTACTGGCTGAAATCCATTTGCATGTATTTTCTTTATTAGGGTGGTGCAGAGAGAGAACAAGGCCTGCTTCAGATACTAACTGAGATGGATGGGTTTAAAGTGTCGACGTCACAGGTATGCTCTGTGAATATATAGGTATGCTCTGTGCATATATAGGTATGCTCTGTGCATATATGTGTGTGCGTGTGCAATTGTGCATATCTGTGTGTTTGCATATATGTGTGTGTATTTGTATAGCTTTAAGTTAAACGGACATAGGTAATTTGTTCTCACATAAAAAGAAACACTATGAAAAGAGCATTCCAAAGTTAACCGCTTTTGTTGTACTTGTTAGGTGCTAATTATTGGTGCGACAAATAGATTGGATATTCTTGATCCTGCTCTTCTGAGAAAAGGCCGTTTTGACAAGATCATAAGAGTTGGTTTACCATCTAAAGATGGTAGATTAGCTATATTAAAAGTATGTATGATTTGATTCATTTCCTAAATCTGTTTCATTCTCAGGTTCCAAGTTCATGAAGTTTGTGCTGTTATATATTGTAATTCTGGGTATATACATTATAGGTGCATGCTAGAAATAAATTCTTCCGTTCAGAGGAGAAGTTCACACTACTGCAGGAAATTGCGGAGCTTACAGAAGATTTTACTGGGGCAGAACTGCAGAATATACTGTAAGTATTACCTAGATATTAGTCTGTTTTGGCTCATAACCTGGACAACAAGCTGATTCATCTTAACTGAACAGGAACGAAGCTGGTATTCTGACTGCCAGGAAGGACTTAGACTACATAGGACGGGAAGAACTTCTTGAGGCCTTGAAGAGGGTGGGTGCAGGCACCTGATATCCCCCCTCCCCACATTCTTGTGTATAACATGATTTAAAATAACTTAATGGATTCTAAACATTGTTATTGTCCAATATTGCAGCAAAAGGGCACATTTGAAACTGGACAAGAAGATAGCACTGCAGTTCCTGAGGAACTTAAACTTAGATTGGCATACCGAGAAGCAGCTGTTGCTGTTCTTGCATGCTACTTTCCAGATCCCCATCGTCCTTTCACTGAGGTTAATGGAATGACCTATATTATCTGCATTACTTTGTGTATTTTATTTTTGTAATTTATATCTGAACATGTTCTTCTCCTTTTGTATTTCGCAGACAGATATTAATTCCATCAACAGTAAACCAAATATGCGCTATTCAGAGATATCAGGAAGGGTTTTTAAAAGAAAAGCAGATTATGTGAACTCTATAGTGCGTGCATGTGCTCGTAAGTTTTAAATTTATATCTTGTTCTAGAAAATGATCCTCAACGCTCTTTTTGTTTCATTTTTTTGTTGGTCATAATTTCTTGATTTCTATTTAATGCATACTTTTAAAGGGAGTTATTCTGGAATAATTGATCTAGTACTGAACTCTGTATATCTAAACAAATCTATGAACTTGTACAGAAATTTGGGGGTCGTTTCAGTCTATTTATGCGTTGAATATACTTTTGGGTTCTTGCTCTTTCTGTTACTTTATATGAAGACAAAACAGTATTTTCAGTCTCATCATCACATCCTCTCTCATCTTTATCTCTCCAGTTACTAAATATCAATGCAAGTGGTACAAATATAAAATGTATTGACCATGGCATTGAGCTATTGATAGTTATTTGATGTAATGTAAATAAAGAAAACGGGGGCTCAACAATCCCCAACAAAATAATAGTCAGCAATCTTATACTTTGTACTACATAGTTGTACAAAATGTAAAGGAGTACAATTGTTTTTGCACAAAGTACAAACCACTAAGCATTATTGTACTTATAATAAATAAATATATGTTATTATCCTTTTCTTTCTTTTTATTATTATTATTATTATAAAAGTTGATAAATACCTTATTTTCACCCAATAATACATTGAGTTACTGGAAATTTAGAATTGTGTATAGATGCTACAGAAGAGATAAAGCATGACTAAGTTAATAATATGGAATGCAAATTGAAAGAAACTAGGTATAAAAATGAGAGTTGATTAAGTTAATAGCTTAAGATACAGAGGGTGGCCATTATCAGTGACGAGGATTGTTTTTATCAAAGAAGGTGTGTTTGTGTAATTTAAATGAATTTAGTGATGAATGCTTTTAGAGTTACTATGACAGGTGTTACTGTCAAATTGTTGAATAAATATATAGGATATCTATGAAAAGCAACTACACCTATCTTGAAAAGAACTTTTGGTGGTTGAGAAACATGTCTTTAAAATAAGAGTGGCTGGGTGCAGATTCTAAAATTGATGTGTGGCATTACTAAATTAAAAAAAGAAAGAAGATTTGAAGATTTGAGGTTAAAGAACCTCAAATCTTTGCGCTAGTGAAGGAACCCTCTTGGGGGATATTATTTTGTTACACTTAATCACAGTATTTGCCTGGTAGATAATTACTATAAATTAAGTATTATCATCATAGGCTATGCAGTAGAAATTCCAATTATTAAGTTCTAAAGCTATGTATGTATATATCTAACATTGTTTATTATTTATTTCTCTCTTTATATTGTTTCTCTTATTTTTGCTTAAATGTGAATTGAGATTTTATTGCCAACATTTAGTCATGAGGGGCTTTTAAATGTTAGACCACTATATGCGGTTTAACCATATACTTGTCAAGTCGTCGAAGCAAGTCGGTGGCTAACTGCTTAAGCGACCAGTTGACTAGTTATCCGACTAGTGGTCGGTAAAATGACAACTTATTTACAATACTCATTATATATATATATATATATATATTTAAATGTTCAAATTATAGATGCTCATCATAACCTGTTTTTTCCTCCTTTTCCTATTGATCAGAAGCATCTAGTAGTGTCACGTCAATAGAAAGTGTTAAGCCTAAGCTAAGCTATTGTATTAACATAAAAAATTACAATTTCACTATCAAAACTATTATATATCATCGATAATAAAAAGTAAACCCCTATTAGAATCCTTGCTCATATCATAAATTTCGACTCTCGATCTATCCGCTATTTAGATATTTACATAACACAATTAAAAATTTCGACTCTCGATCTATCCGCTATTTAGATA
The DNA here is from genome assembly GCA_020205615.1 of Panax quinquefolius. NCBI lineage: Eukaryota > Viridiplantae > Streptophyta > Magnoliopsida > Apiales > Araliaceae > Panax > Panax quinquefolius. The sequence goes on from CM035172.1 coordinate 62,606,219, forward strand.
TCTACATAACACAATTAAGTAGTTGTTGGCCGATGTTTAGATCGTGTAAGTTTCCTTTTATAGTTTTATTCTTTGTTGCCGATGTTTCTTCTTAGCCGAAGTAAATCCTTGGTTATTTGTTTGGATCTTTAATTGCGTGGGTTACATGGTTATGGATCAATTGGAATTTGGAATTGAGTTGAGTAAATTAAAATTTGGATTTGTTCCCAAACCGTCCGACTAGATACCAAGTGTCGGGTAAATCGTCGACTTGCATTGACTAGGCAACGACTAACTGCTCAAGTCTCACGATTAGAGACAACAATTAAGTCGAGTTGTCGACTTGCACTTCCACCGAATGGACGACTAGTCTCCGCTTAAGCGACGACTTGATAACTATTGGTTTAACATACTCCATCCATCCAATAATTATTGAAACACTTTTTTAGTATGTGGCACGTATTTTAAGACATGTCAAAATTATATTTAAATATTATATTATCAATTTTTTTGTAATATAAATAAAAATAACATCTAAATATACCAAAAGAAGTAAATATACATAAAAATATAATATCTAAATATGTTTTTAGTTCATCTTAAACTCCGTGCCACACCAAAAAAAAGTGTTTCAGACGGAGGGAGTATGAGAAGCATGCTCCAGAACACTGCACATGAAAAGCTTTAAAGAATGAGGCGTGATCTCATGTAAAAGTGTTCTTTAATACCGAGTTTGAAGTTATATGGCTCATATTTTTGTGGGATAAAGAATTATTAAAACTCAGCCCTTGAAAAGAAAACTGGACTTAACAGACTATATCTGAGCTCAACTAATATTCCAGTTTTATGATCTTCTTTTGGGTTGCTCATAGCTTCAATGTGTAGCCAGAGTAATTGAGGAGGAGATGTTTGGAATTGACAATTTATGTTGGATCTCTGCAACGGCTACGTTAGAAGCTTCAAGGCTTGCTGAGTTTTTGATCCTGCAGACAGGGTTGACAGCGTTTGGGAAAGCTTACTATAGAACTCAAAATGATCTTGTGCCAAATGTGAGTGTATGGAAAGGGAACTTGATACCAAAATATGTCATATTTAGTTTCATTTATTTTGTTCAGAGATAGCTTTACTGATATTGCAAAACCCTTGCAGCTCGCTGCCAAACTCGAAGCACTCAGAGACGAGTACATGCGTTTTTCTGTTGAGACATGTTTGTCAGTATTAAGGGAATATCATTCTGCAGTAGAGACAATCACAGGTTCGTTTGTTTCCCTGTGCATGCCTAATCAAGCCATCCATTCATCTGTTAGTCCAGTCGGGGTAGTGACCAAATATGTAGGCTTATGCATGTAATAACTTTTAATGGTTTCTCTATATTGGGCTTTGTGTTTTCATGCTGCGCAGATATTCTACTAGAAGATGGAGAGATTAAAACTGATGAAATTTGGGATATATACACAAATGCTCGTCGAATACCTCAGGTAGCTAGTGAACTTGGTTGTCCTGGCATGATAAATACATTCTACTCACAATGTTTTCTTAGATTTATATGAATACTAAGTACATTTGTGTGTTTGTTATATGGATGAGGGTACTGATTGATGCTCTTACTTAACATGTATAGTTTGTGGTGTGGAGTAAATTAGAACTCAAATTCTTGTAGACTGTTCAGCTTTGCTTCTTACTATGTGGATCACTTGGAAAGCTATGAATGATTTCATACCTGATGACAAAATAAACCTAATATGAAATTCCTAAATAATAATTATACTATTCCAATCACAAAAGATCTGAGGCCTTCACAACAGCCTCGTCTCTCTAATCTCTCTCTCCCTTTACTCCCCTCCTTGCTCCCAGCCTAAATGAAATAGAAAAGGAAGGAATCAAACTGAAGGTGTAGGAAATATGTAACAATAAGAAAATAATAGTCAAAAGTTCATATTTTGTTATTCAGTATAATTAGGCAATGGTTGGTGCTACCCTTCAGTAAGTTGCTTTACTTGCTTAGTATCATTTTGATTTTAAAGTCACAGTGTCATTGATGGAATGATGGGATAAGAGATTTCAGTGCATTAGATAAGCTGCGTAACGTTCGACCATCACTAGGCAAGACAGAAATTTTTAAAAGAAGTATGTAGATACAAAAAAAATCATATAGTAATAAATAGGGAGAAGTTCAATTCTTGAGAAAGAGAGTATCAAAGTTTAGGTTTATTATAAATAGGGATGTACTTCGTTATTTCAAAATGGTGAAATATATATCTGATTGAGTTTTTGTGCGAGAAATATTTTGTGAAAGTCTGAAAGATAATCCTTGTCCCAATACCCCCGGGCCCTATCAGGTTGCCAGAAGTTAATTTTTCTACAAATATATCAAATTATTTGTTATTGTTGTTGAGTATGAGATTTGAAGCAATGAAGTATAAATAAGCATGAATACAATAAGGGGAAAGTAAAACAAATAATTAATAATATATAAAAAAAAATTCTTAAAGAAATCAAATTAGAAGTCTGCGATCCATGTAAGCTTCAAGCTAGAGTTTTAGTAAATGATTGACATGGTATATTAAATGTCCAAAACATTCTTTCCTTGTCAAAAAACAAAAAAGAACAAAAAGATGTTTAAAGCATTCTTAGTTCTTCTTTACTCTGATGGTTGTGTATTTAGCCTGCTGTGAGGCCTCTTGATGAATATGGAGCCCTGATATATGCCGGAAGATGGGGAATCCATGGTGTGTCACTTCCAGGCAGGGTAACTTTTGCGCCTGGAAATGCAGGGTTTGCAACTTTTGGTGCACCCCGTCCTATGGAGGTCAGTGCATAGCTCCTTGTGTTTGTGATACTGCAAATTGCGTCCATGGCATATTTTTTTTTTAATTTATTTTTGTATCCATGACATCTGATGCTGATATATTTTATTTTCTTATGCAGACCCAAATCATCAGTGATGAGACATGGAAGCTAATAGATGGAATTTGGGATAAGAAGGTTCAGGAAATCAAAGCCGAAGCCTCAATGGAGGTTGAAGAAGAAAAGGAGACGCCACAGCTATTGATGGCTAGTCATTTCCTTTAATACTACTACTGTTTTTTCCGGTAAGTGGGAATATGGTTATTATCCACACATTTATCCCCTTTTTTTCCCCTCTTCCTGCTGAGAATATTTTCAGTCTTTTTATCATTTTATCATTAATTTTGCATGTACAGGTTGATGTACTGCTATAGTGCTGTGTTTGTGGGTTCTATCTTCCAAGGAAAATAGAGTTATTCTGTAATTCAAGTAGTAAATGAAGATATCTTTTTCCATATAAATCTCACCATACTAAAGTTTTTTGGTAGCAAACATAATAGTTATATTAAGAGCGGGGTGGAGAAAAATGATGTTGTAGACAGCAAATCCGAGTGACGTTGCTACCTTGTGAAGATTTGACGTTTCATTTATAAGAAGTTGGGATTTGAAGCCTGTTTTTTTTGTGTGGAGATATTACCTCATGTGGGAATTCTCGGATAAGCAGGTCTTGTACTAAAGATGCTGCACCACTCCAAAATTATATGAACCAGAAAGGTAGAGAAGTTAGGATTTCATAATATTTTTTTCCCTGAAGATATTGCCTCATGTGGGAATCCCCGGATGAACATGTTTTGTACGAAAGATGTTGCACCACACCAAAAGTTTGAGGAATGATTGAAAATGTCATTATGGTTTGCGGGAGTTTTCAGCCAAGGAGTGAACATCAGTAGTAGTGTAGGCATTGTGTATCAAGTATTATTTATAATTTTAGATACAAAGACGAGAAAATCTTTCACTTGTATTATTTTGCAATATGTTGCGAGTGGAGGAACATTTTTTTTCAATTAATGGAATCCATATTTCATTTTGGGTTTTGTTTTTTGATGATTGAAGTACCAGAAGTTCACAAGGTTGTTCCTGTTGTGTTAAAAAGTACTACAAAATTTAAATGTATTACATTACAATTAAGGGTGAGCATGGTGCGGTTTGAAATTCAAACCGCACCCGAAACCGCTTAGGTGCGGTTTGAAAATTTTAAAATCGCACACGAAACCGTTTGTGATTGGTGCGGTGCGGTGTGGTTTTAAACTGTGCGGTGCGATTTCAATTGGTGCGGTTTCGGTTCCAAAATCAATTGAAACAACAAAAAAGTCTAAGTTGTCAATAGAATTTAACACAGAACTCACATCGAGCAATTACTTAGTGACAAAGTCCGCAATGAGAATTATATCAAGTATAGAAATAAAGTTCATTTATGTCAAATTTACCATCAAATCATAGAACAGAGACATAAAATAGTTTTAGTTTATAATATAGGAATGATATTTTAAAACTAAAATATACGCTATATAAAACAACGGAGACTAAATATTCGTTAACAAGCAAGAAGGTTTATCTAGTTTTTCAAAAATTAAAAATATATTCTATCTCATATATTGCAGGGAGGACTTATAGAATATATAATCCTAACTGTATCTAATTTGAAAAATAATTTATTAGGCTATTACTACTATAACATAGACCTTAACGAATGCATCAAATGCTCGAACCAACGAATTTGGCTCCTCAACTATAAGCCCCTCCAGTAACGCATCAAACAAATTCGAAATTTCAAAACTCAAATGCTTAATTTTTGACTCTATAACCTCTAATCATCTTTTTTCAATTGGTGAGAAAATGGTAATTCAAGACTGGAGTTTTCTCTGAGCGTGTTTAAATGAAAAGTAACTTTAGAATTTACTAGAGATAATACATACATACAGCATATAATGCGAGTTTAGGTTTTATGTATGCGTTTTTGATTAAGTAAATCAAATCGAAATATAAATTTGGTTATTCAACCCACTTAAAAAAATCATCACATCGTTACTTATTTGTTGATGCGATTTTAATTCTATCCGATTTCAATTTGATTTAGTTCTTTGCTTTCAATTTAATTACAATTATGCTATTAGAAAGACGTCTTCTAGTATGCTGCTGGTAGATTGACGGCTTCATATGGACCTAGGGCCAGTGGTCGACCCAGAATTTTTAGCAAGTGAGGTCACAATCGTCTTAAAAATAAAATAAAATAAATTTAAATACACAATCTTATCCAAGTCGTAACTTATAAAATTGTCCTATTTGATTGATCCAATTATGAAAATAGATGTTATGTAAATACCATAATTTCAAACATGGGTAATTCACAGTTGGGGACTACATCTTAGATTTTAATAACTCTCTTAAAATTAAAATCACAAAATTTTAAAATTAAAAGTTTACATTAATCAGTAAGTTTTAAGAATTTTGTGATTATACTTGATATATGAATATTAATCTCAGAGCTATGTTTGTTTGCAAGGATAAAATATTAATTTTAAATATCTTGTTTGTTTTCAAATTTAGACTTGAGACTATTAATCTAGGGATTATAAAATGACTTAATAGTTTTGAAATTATTATTATAATCCCGAGATTATAATCTAAGATTAATAGTCTTAGGATTATAATTTCGGAATTATATTCCTTAGAAACAAACATAACTCAAGTGTCTTGTTTGTTTTTAAATTTAGACTTGAGATTATTAGTTTAAAGATTATAAAATGACTTAATAGTCTTGAGATTATAATTATAATCTCGGGATTATAATCCTAGAATTAATAGTCTTGAGATTATAATTGTAAGACCCCAAATTTTACGAATAAAGATTTAATTTTCTCAAAATATTTTTTTTTTGAATATTATGGTGTCAATTTGATATAATGTTATAGTTGTGGGTAATATTTATAAATTTTGCAAATTATGCAAGTTGTTATATTATATTCGATTGGTCGGAGAATATTCTTTTGTCGGAGAATATCCGTACGACAACACAATCATTGGTGGACCCCACAACGGAATTATTGTCGAAATGAGAAAATGACAGAAATATCTTTTTATGAAAATAACGGCGGAAGTTTTACCATTAAACTGTTGAACTATCCGGTAGTAAAAATACGATGTCTGAGTGGGTTGACAAGTAGTACACCCAGTATTGATTATTGATGCTTACGTGAGAAGTCACTCAGTTTTGTTCAATTATTGCTACAGTAATTGCTACATAGTATCTCACGTTATTTGATTTAATTATTGTCAATATTTTATATATTATTAAATCAATAATTGAGATGACAAAGTTATTAATATTATTATTTGTAATATTGACAATGTCTAGAAGTTCTATCAAGGAGAGGTTTGGTCACCTAATTGCGTGCCAATAGGGAGAAATCCTTATTGGAAAGCCCCCTCTTTCTTGGGAACGACCTGGTTGTTAAATATTGTGAATAATAATAATAATAATATATGTTGTTAAAAATATTGAGGGGATTTTTATGAAGTTTTTGTTGTAAATATTGCTTATTTTATGGACCCCCATTTACTCATTTTTCAAAATAATCGGTAAAAAATTATTCTAATTATAATAAAAGGTGGGGGCCACATGGGGCCCCTCTAAAGAAATTGAGAATTAGGCTGGGGAGAAGAAAGCGTGGGATTATATATATATATATATATATATATATAAATTTTGTTTTTATTATTATTATATTAGTAATAAAACAGAAAACTTTTTATATAAAACAAAATACTTTTTATAAAGTTATTTGTTTTATTATATTATAAATAGAATATATTATATTATATTTAAAAGTTTCTATTTTATTAGAATATTTTATTGCATAGTGCTGCATAGTAAAATCAAAATTTTCAGACGAAAATTCGGCCGATTACGCCTGTGACTTTTTCCATACTGTGCATTTAAATAGTATCCTTTCCATTCTCCTATAAATATGATGCTTATTTAGAATTGAAAATCACACCAGAATCAGAGAATTCTTCTTCTATAATATTGAGCGTATTTCTTTCGAGTTTTAAAAAGCTTTGAGCATAGAAAATAGTGAAAGTTTTCTTCAAGAATATCCCTGCTATACCAGTTGGAATACTCTTCTTTTCAAGGTAAGGGGTATTATTTCTTTCGTATTCATGAAGAAAATTATTTTCTTTCAATACTCGTAAGGGTTATTATTTATTTCATATTCGCTTACGATATTATTTTTCGTATTCGTAAGAAAGTTTATTTCGTTTAATATTTGTAAGGAATATTATTTTCGTTTAATATTCGTAAGAAATATTATTTTCGTTTAATATTCGTAAGGGATATTATTTTTGTTCAATATTCGCTTGAAATAATATTTTCTTCCATACTCTGTAGTATGTAGGTAATATTATTTCGTTTCAGATTTTGAATTCTATATTCGTTTTGTTGAAGTTTTGGCTTATATACTCCATGAAATTAGTAGAATATCCTTAATATTTGCGCTTCATCTAGTATCTTTTCATGGAAATATTATTCTGAGCATTCTTGATAAGTTTTAACTTTTTTATGCCGGAATACTATTCACGGGGTTACTATTCCCGAAGTACTATTCACGGGATACTATTCACTCAAGTACTATTCACCCGGGGTACTATTCATGATAAAAATTGATTCTTTTTCGGTCCAATTTATTTTTGGTACAATATTATTCTTGAATTTTACTCTACAAAGCAGTATCATGTTGACAATTTGGACGTTATTGATTTCTGGATAAATTAAATTATAAATCTTTAAAATTTATCCTTGAACTTGTTTTATTGAATTGTCATCATCCTCATGCTTATATTATGTTGAAAGTCATCTTTGGCCGTAGTGCATAGATGGACTTGGTATGATTATGACCAGGGATTATTCGGTATAATCATGACCGTAATGTTACAAATGATGTGGTAAAAGTCTTCATTGACCCGTAGTGCATTGATGAACAGTTTTTGGTATGATTATGGCCATGGATTCTCTTCGGCCAAGGGTGCAAAGATGAATTATTTTATGGCATGATCATAACTGTTGATGAAAACACGATTATCTTTGACCCGTAGTGCATGGATAATTCGTGGTCGTGATATTAAAGAATATCCTTGGCCCGTAGATGATTCAATGATGTGGATTATTTATTAAGCTGAGTCTCAGTGATAAAATTGATGATAAACTTTTTAAATCACAGAAGATGGTAGATATTATGCTCTACTTGACTCTTCTAATGGATTGCTTATTCCGCTGCAGTTGTTGATCTAAAACTTGTTGTTTATTGTATTCTATCAGATTTTTCCCTGTTGAAGACTATTGATAATTTGTTGTATATTATCTTAGTCATAATATTTCTTACTGGGCTAGTTGAGCTCACCCTTTCTTTCGATGTTCTCTTCAGAAAATGAGAATATAGCTGGGACTAGTCAGAGAATGGATTAACGGTCCAGATATTTGCATTTAGTAGTCCTTACTATTATGTGAAATAGTGTGATAATAAATGTATTGAGGACATATTTTGAGTTTGAATACTGTCTGGAAGACAATATTTGTATTAAAACTCACAGCTCATGTTGTATATTTAAGTTTGTATTTGAATTTTGTACCATGTATTTGGCGACTCAAGATGGGTGATGTATACCTATTTTGGGGGCGTCACAGTTGGTATCAAAGCTTAGGGATATGATCCCTGGCTGAGATGTGAGACAAAAACTAAGAGGGGAGAGACGGGAAATTCCTTCGCTAGTATGACCTACCTAAGTTTATTTGATATTTAATTGGTCGGTCAGATTATAGGGATAATATGTGACATGTCAATTAACCCTTATTTTTGTGACAGTGTTTGAAAATGACATCCGAGAATGTTGAGGTAAGTAATGGAGCACATGAGACCGTTGAGTTACCGTTTGTTAATAGCTAAGATAATGTGCATCGGGGTGACGATAATCCTCCTGTAAACAACAACACTGATCAAATGACGAACGATGGTACGTTTAGGAGTTTTTTAGAATTCATGCAACACCGAACGAAAGAGACTCCTGTTCATAATCCAGGTGGAAACAATGGCAACCCACGGTTGGTCACCGCTAAGCAGTTCAAGGAGCTGGGACCACCGGAGTTTTTGGGAAAGCCAGAAACAGTTAAGGCAGAGACGTGGATAAAACAGATCACCAAGATATTTGATGTCTTGGAATGCTCAGAGGAGCAAAAGGTTCCCTTCGCCACCTTTATGTTGCGTGAAGAAGTAGATCATTGGTGGGAATATATAAAACGTACCCACCCTGACGCACTCAAGATGTCTTGGGAGAAGTTCCAAGAATTGTTCAACGACAAGTACTTTCCTGAAAGTATTCGTCACATGAAGGAGGTGAAATTCATCAAGCTGGAGCAAAAACAATAGGACCGTGTCGCAGTACGAGGCTAAATTTGCGGAGTTATCTCGGTTTGCATCCCATTTGGTAGATAATGAGGAGAGAATGACGCGAATGTTTTTGCGAGGTTTGAAACCCGATATACGTCAATATCTCATCTCTAACAAACTTTGTTTATATTCAGATGTTGTGAATATGGCTCAGTTATTGGAGCGCAATAATGAGTTAGCTTAACCAAAAGGTAACAACTAAAAACATGATAATAATTATACCGGTGGCAATGGCCATAGGAACAATGATAACCATCGTATCGTGGAAATTATCATGCAAGAATGAAATTATCGAATAATAAAAGTAGAAATTTCAAGAAAGAAGGTTCGATAATGAGAATGTTTTAACCACCAAATAATAAAAGTAGAAACCATAATTGGTGGTAATCATTTGGCAAAGATAATAAAAGTAGAAATTTCAAGAAGAGAAGGTTCAATAATGATGGAAAGAAAATGTTAGCCATCTGAAGGACTTGACTGCTGCTGCACGATGGCTTTACCGCTACTATTACCACCACTACATTTGAAAAAAAATTCAGTACATTTTTCACCAACCACAAGTGGGCCACTCAATTCTAGAATTTTCCACCAAAATCAATTATAAACCTAATTTCAGAATCAGACACCTCTTAAAATTCACAACAAAGACTCGACTTATGTATGTATAACATACCCAAAAATTACCACAATCAACGGATTGGGATTAAAAATTATAACCCCATGATATATCTCAAACCCCGATTTGATTTTTAATACCTCAATCCAGATAAAATCTTGATAAAACACCTCAACATTAATTCCTTCATTAATAATTACATAAATAAATCCATCATTTATATTCATATAAAATAAATATTTCCTTATCATATGAATCAATAATTAATTATTCACAAATAGTAATACATATTAATCACATTTATGACGAAATTTTGTTCCCGGAAGGGGCTTTCCAATAAGGATCTCTCACTCGGGCACGCAATTAGGTGACGAACCTCTCCTTCATGCCGAACTTTCTAGACATTGCCAATAATGTTATCGATAATATTATTCAAATAATATGAATTATTGATGCGATAATGGGAAATCTTTATTAGATGACAATTATTGAACAATGATAATATAAAAGCAGTTAATTATTGAATCAATAAAATAAAATATTGAAGCGAATTAATCAGTAATCAATAATTCAACAATACTTATCTTGATCTGGGTAAAGCTCTTTATTGCAACCACGCCGTATTCACGTATTTTAACCTTTGGGTATTCCAAATGCCTTAACAGTATTAACCTGGTCTTAACGGTAACAACTACGCAGTTATTTATAACCACTGAATATTCCCGAACGATACGTAATATTCCGACCACCGAATATTCCCACAAACAAAAATGCTTATTTTAAAATATTTATGTATTTAACCTTAACTATCCACATTAATCAAATCAACCCTTACTATTTCAAAATAAAAATAAAGGAAATTCCTTTTTATTTAAAAATTTAGGGTCTTACAACCTCCCTCCTTATGAAATTTAGTCCCCTAAATTGGCGATACATACTGGTGTTTGAAAAAGGTAAAGATACCTCGCTTTCATTTTCGTTTCCAATTCCCTGTGTCATTTCTCTATAGCATGATTCCTCCACAAAACTTTAACAACTTAGGTATGACCTTTCTTGCGTAGGGACATGCTCCTTCCTATCCAAAATCTTGGCAGTACCTCCTCATCGTTAAGTCTTGACTATCTCGTCCGGTTTAACTTCAATAACGTGTTTTGTCGTCCACATATTTACGTAACAACGATACGTGCTGAAAGCGCATATATAACATGTTTTAACTAGAAGTTTTCATCTCCATCTCTATTATTTGTATAAGCTTGGATAAATCTTTGACGTAATTTATGAACTCGTGAACGATATACCAGCTTTACTTTAACTGCCTCTTACGTGCTTGAAGTCGGCTCTTAGATCCATTGAATTCCATTAATCTGGATAGTGAAAAGATGTTTCAAATGCGGATAAGAGACTTTGACTTTTGAAGGACATCCTTTTGAGTCACCATTCCCGAATTTGTATCTCTAAAATTGAGTGCGATAATGAAATATCGATTAGAATATCGAGCGATATGTCCTTCTTTTCCACAATTATAACATACCTTACGTATTTAGATTCTTACGACTTAGGTTTGCTCTCCGATGATCCTCTTTCCCGATCTTGGAATGCTTGTCTGACAATGGTCTCTTTCCTCCCTTGGAAACCGAATTACTCGTCCTGCGTCTTCATAGCAGGTGAATTGTTGAATCTCCTCTTTTAAAAATCTCCCAGATTCTATAGCTTTTATTTTAACTCGGCCACGATTACCACCCATTCGTGTGAGTTTTTAGCCTTTTGTCCGTATTCTTCTTTCTCCTTGGTAATATCGGGGCTTTGGGATTATTCGCTATCTTTGGAATGATCCTCGGTTATGGTCCCTCGGGTTGAATATTATTCAAGTTATCTCGCTCTAACAAATCGGTAGGCCTGTTTACAACATCTGAATAGAGAAAATTTATAAGAAATGAGATAGCACGATATGAAATGTTTCAAACCTCTCTCGAAACATCCAGCTTGGGAAATACGTTCCTCATTCTCCACCAAATGATTTAGGTGCAAACACGGATAACTCATAAACTTCTCGCCTCGTCTTTGGGACAATCGAATCATGTTATTGCTCGCCGATCTAATGAAAGTTTCTCCATTTTTTCCTTATTTATGGCCCGAATACTTTCGAGGAAGTACTTGTCATTATCGTAAATCAAGCGTCTCCCGGATAATCTTCCTGATGTCGTTGAGTGTTGGATGGAGTCTGACATGATTCCACTGATGTCTGCTTACCGATCCGCACGAATTATATAAAGTAAGCGATATCCATCCCAGAGACATCGAAATATCAAATCAGACAATTTGCGGTGGTCTGTTTCAATTGCGTATTTTGAACACGAACCCAAAAGCATCTCGGCCAAGAGCTGTACAATTGATGCCACGGAGAATGACATAAAAGTTCAGCAGCGATGTCACTTCCACCTTATATCGCTGAATATCTTGGTCTCCTTCCACTGGTCTCATTTACTCCACTATTACATATTCTCACGAATTTTCTCAAATCTGGGTATTTCCATTATTAGGAGAGAAGGTCAGCTCCTCACAACAATAAAGCTTTGTGAGTTTAAATACAAATATTATCTTCTAGACAATATTTATACTCAAATAAATCCTCATCACATTTATTGATACATTATTTTACAATAATGGTGAGGACTACTAAACAACTCTCTTTCTAGAACCTTCATTTCCATTACCCAGGCTAGTACTCGCTACATTCTCGCCTCACCGAGAAGAAAAATGGAACATGACAAGGAAAAGGGTGAGCTTTCAACTAGCCCGATAAGTTATGTACTAAGATAATATACAACAAATTATCGTTAGTCTCCAAATTCCCCGGAAAAATCGATAGAATACAATAGACAACAAGTTTCGGATCAATATTATAATGTATTTTGAAATAATAATTCATAGAAGAGTTTCGTAGAGAATGAAATCTACTATAATCTATGAATTTAACAGGTCCATCATCAATATTTTATCCCTGTAACATCAATCGATATTCATCTCAAATCAAATATTCATTTTATCATATAGTTCTATTGCCACCCACCACATTTGAAATAAAATTCAGCACATTTTTCACCAACCACAAGTGGGGCCCTCAATTCCAATTTTTCACAAAATCAATTATAAACCTAATTTAGAATCAGAGCACCTCTTAAAATTCACAACAAATCATTCGTGCATTTTAGAAATCAAAAGAATATCATTTATAGACATATACTGAAAAACGACTGAATATGTATGTATAACATCCCGTGAATAGTAACCTTAACTTAGGCGTGAAAAAGTTTGATTTGATAAAATGTCACGAGACCTTTATTTATAGGAAAATGTTAGCATAGAGGGAAGGGGCTTTCAGTAAGGTTCTCCGATGGCTTTACTCGCTATTAGGCCACCCACCCAATTTGAAATAAAAGCACATTTTTTCAGACAACCACAAGTGGGGCCCATCGAATTCCACGTCAATTTGCCTAAAATCGGTTCAAAACGATGTATAACATACTTACTATGAAAATGGAAATTCCTTTTTATACAATTCTGCATCGATAAAAATCACGTATTAATACGGGATATTTATAGCGCCAAAGGATGTCCTGCATAAGTCAAAGCTTCTCTAGTAGTTTAAGTGAGAGTTTTTATTCGAGAAACCCGAACGGGTTATCACTGAATCAATAAAAGTTAATCATAAACTTGAAAATTTAAGTCTATTTAACGATCCTGGTTCTTTTATTCTTTTATTTCTCCTATTTGCGCCAATGTTTAAATTTAAAACTCGAGAAATTAGACTTTGAAACCTTCCGCTTAAAGGAGAAACCTTCATTACATCCACTGTTTATAAATCTTGTTTGATTCAAATCGACACTTTCACGTTACCTGTCGATCTTATCTCTTTGAAAATACTTGCCTTTGATGTGATTTTAGGATTCGACTGGTTAACTATTCATCATGCTAAAATTGATTATTTTCATAAGGTTGATAGTTTTGATATTCCTAACCAACCTATTATGCGAATTCAAGTAACCAAACCACTAAAGTCAATCACTATCATATCAAGCCATAAGTAAAGAGCCCCGAGCCTTTCGCTGGTGACTTCCTTGTGTGGAATGCACCGAAGCCAGACTTTCCATAGAGGACACCGTGGATAACGATGGCAAGTTAATAGGTATCAATGTGACGTGTTATCCAAGTCTTGGATGAGAGTCAACATTTTGAATGATATTTCTATCATTAATAAAATTTCTTGATGTGTTCCCTGAAGACTTCTTGACCTACCCCAAAGCGTGAAAGCGGATTTTGTATTGACCGTAGTACAAAACCCATTTCTAAAACCCTCAAGTATTTCTTCACCCAAAACGAACGTATTATGCGCCAAAGACGTTGACCCGAGCTGTTGAAGATTACGATCGTATCATTCAATACCATCTTAGAAAAGCGAACGTCATAGCTGACACGTTGAGTAGAAGATCGTATGCGTTTACAAGTGCGAATATATGAACCTATGTGAAGATAGCGAATATACGATTAGAACCAACTTTAATCGATAAAGTTAAAGTCGCTCAAGCTACAGATTCAGAGTTGATGAATGTGAAGAAGAAGGTTCAAGAGGACGTTATTCTAGAAGCAAGAATCGACGAAGAGAGGAAATCTCAACCCTCAATTTTATTGGCCCATTTGAAATCCTCGATCGAGTGGGAATTGTGGCCTATAGACTCACTTTACCGCCATGTATGTCGCGTGTTCATAACGTTTTTCACGTATCAATGTTACGTAAATATGTGGACAACCTAAACCACATTATTGATTTAGAACCGGACGAGATAGCAGAAGATTTAACGTATGAAGATGTACTTGTTAAAATCTTGGATAAGAAGAAACAAATTCTACGCTCAAAGGTTATACCTCAAGAGTTAGAATCTAATGAGGTATCCTCGCCTGTTCGGCATACCAGGTACGTACGTAAATTTCGAGGGCGAAATTTCATAAAGAGGGGAGATTGTAAGACTCCAAATTTTATGAATAAATATTTAATTTTCTCAAAATATTTTTTTTGATTAATATGGTGTCAATTTGGTATAATGTTATAATTGTGTGTAATATTTATAAATTTCGCAAAGTATACAAGTTGTTATATTATATTCGATTGGTCGGAGAATATTCTTTTGTCGGGGAATATCCGTACGACGGCACAATCATTGGTGGACCCCACAACAGAATTATTGTCGGAATGAGAAAATAACAGAAATATCTTTTTATGAAAATAACGGCGGAAGTTTTACCGTTAAACTGTTGAACTACCCCAGTAGTAAAAAAGCGATGAATGGCGTGGTTGCATAAGTAGCACACCTGATTGATTATTGATGCTTACGTGAGAAGTCACCGGTTTTGTTCAATTATTATTACGATAATTCTTTGATAAGTATCTCACGTTATTTGATTTAATTATTGTAAATATTTTATATATTATTAAATCAATAATTGAGATGATAAAGTTATTAATATTATTATTTACAATATTGACAATGTCTAGAAGTTCTGTCAAGGAGAGGTTTGGTCACCTAATTGTGCGCCAATAGGGAGAAATTCTTATTGAAAAGTCCCCTCTTTCCTGGGAACGACCTGGTTGTTAAATATTATGAATTATAATAATAGTGATATATGTTGTTAAAAATATTGAGGGGATTTTTATGAAGTATTTGTTGTAAATATTGCTTATTTTATGGACCCCCATTTACCCATTTTTCAAAATAATCGGTAGAAAATTGTTCGGTATAATAAAGGTGGGGGCCCACATGTGGGGCCCACGGAAGAAATTGAGAATTGGGTTGGGGGAAGAAACGTGGGGTTATATATATATATAAATTTTATTTTTATTTTTATTATATTAGTAATAAAACAGAAAACTTTTTAAATAAAACAGAATACTTTTTTTAAAGTTATTTTTTTTATTAGATTATAAATAGAATATATTATATTTTATTTAAAAGTTTCTGTTTTATTAGAATATTTTATTGCATAGTGCTGCATAGTAAAATCAAAATTTTCAAACAAAAATTCGGTCGATTACGCCTGTGACTCTTTCCCTACTGTGCATTCAAATAGTATCCTTTCCATTCTCCTATAAATAGGATGCTTATTTATAATTGAAAATCACACTAGAATCAGAGAATTTTTCTTCTATATTATTGAGCGTATTTCTTTCGAGTTTTAGAAAGCTTTGAGCATAGAAAATAGTAAAAGTTTTCTTCAAAAATATCCCCGCTATACCAGTTGGAATACTATTATTTTCAAGGTAAGGGGTATTATTTCTTTCGTATTCATGAAGAGAATTATTTTCTTTTAATACTCGTAAGGGTTATTATTTATTTCATATTCGCTTACGATATTATTTTTCGTATTCGTAAGAAAGTTTATTTCGTTTAATATTCGTAAGGAATATTATTTTCGTTTAATATTCGTAAGGAATATTATTTTCGATTTAATATTAAGTAAGAGATATTATTTTTGTTCGATATTCGCTTGAAATAATATTTTTTCTTCCATACTACGTAGTATGTAGGTAATATTATTTCGTTTGATTTGAATTTTATATTCGTTTTGTTGAAGTTTTGACTTATATACTCCATGAAATTAGTAGAATATCTTTAATATTTGTGCTTCATCCAGTATCTTTTTATGGAAATATTATTCTGAGCATTCTTGATAAGTTTTAACTTTTTCATGCCGGAGTACTATTCATATGGTTTTTTTTTGCAAAATTTAGACTAAAATAAAAGAAAGAATAAGTACAAAGTAAATGGGTCATAACCCCAAACAGTATACCATGGCCATCATAGGACAATCCCTATGATGGCTGCAGTAAACCAAACTAGATACTAACAAACAAGGATTTAACCAGGAACAAAGCAGCAACAATAAACAAGCAACAATTTGCTTGAGACCAATTAGAGCGACTGCTACAACCAGTATGGGAGGAAACCATCGCCAAAATGCAGCCTGCAGCAGCACAGGATAACTTTACAGACCACTTTCCCAACAAAGCTAAACCAGCCACTGTTGGAATACAAACAGCTGCATAGCACCACAAAGCATAGAGACAGAAGCAATACGAAACAGTACCACAGCAGCCCAAACAACTGCTTAGCATAGAGACATTAATATAAACCAGCCCAAACAGCTGCTGCTTAGCCTAGCCAGCAACAAATCCAGCCCAAACAGCTGTCGAGAAGATGCCATAGAGCAGCAGTACGAGATCAGTCCATCCCATGTTCAACAGCACAAACACAGCAGAGCAGCCAGCGAGTAGCAGCGAACACAGCTTGAGCAGCAGCGAGTACGAGATCAGTCCAGCCCATGTTTAACAGCACGAACACAGCTTGAGCAGCAGCGAGTCGGACAACAGAGCATAATCAACCACTTACTGCAGTTCTAACAGGCACCAATCATAACCAGCCTCTGCAGAACTAGCAAACCCATCAGCAGAGAATACAGAACCCAGCCAAAAGCAGCCCAACAGTACTCATAGCACCAACAACACATTGCTTAAAGCACGTAACAAGCCCAGCAGAGGTTATCCGCTTACAGCAGAGCCGAGACAGAATGGAAAGGCAAAGGAAACCCACAGAAAATGGACCATAGCCCCAGCCAAACCAGAATAGAACAGCCATATCCTAAGACAGTCAAAACCTCACAGCAGAGGCCAACAGATTACAGCAGAAAACAGCAAAGGAAGTAACCAAACCTAAACCAAACATCAATAACAACCCCAGAACAGCAATCCCACCTATTACTGTAGAGTCAGTAAGAGACCAGCATAGACAAGCACCAGAACACTCCTAGGATTTACAAAGTAGATTTCAAGGCCAGCAAACCACACCAGATAGGTAGCAGCCAGCAGCAGAACCACACTAGACAATAGGTAGCAGTCAGCAGCAGGAGGTAGCAGACAGCATAACCAAGCAGAGCCAAGTCCACAGCAGCAATAGATAGCAGTCAGCAGGACCAAACACAACCTCATCACTGGCAACATCGAATCACAGCAACAACATAGTAGTTGCATCTCAGCAACACAGCAGGCAGCTGCAGCTGCAGTGAAGTCCCCAACTGTTGCACAAACCAGCCAAAAGAGTAGCAGCAGCTGCCGAGAAGATAGGGGTTCAAAACCTGCTACTTCAAACCAGTTGACCCCAATGAGCCCAACTCAGCATCTAACCAACAAAACATCACCAAAGCAGAAGAGCCCAACATAGGATCAGCAGAGCAACAGAGATGAGAAGAGCCCCACAAAGCAGACCCAGAAAAAACCATCAGGCCCAACAACCCACAATTCAGACACTTTAAACCAGAAGCTACCGAGAGCCTAGAACCAGCAGCAACCATCAACCACCCATTCAACAAAACCTGACCAGACATAGCCAGTTACTGAACAGAAGCAGAACTGAGCAGTCTATAAAAATAGCAGTCGGAGAGATACCCACACACCAACTGCCTATACATTGGGAACCAGCCACAGCTGCAGAACCAGACTACAGCCAGCCAGCTACCCATAAATTTTTTGCCAAAAGCAACAAACCAGATCCAGGCCCATCTAAAAAAGAAACCTCAAGAGGATCAAGAATTGTTTAAAGAAAGATGCCTAAAACCATGTCTAGTCTTAATTATTTAATGAACGATGCCTATTCTCGAAGTACTATTCACGAGATACTATTCACTCGAGTACTATTCACCCGGGGTACTATTCATGATAAAAATTGAGTCATTTTCGGTCTAAATTATTTTTGGTACAATATTATTCTTGAATTTTACTCCACAAAGCAGTATCATGTTGACAATTTGGACGTTATTGATTTCTGGATAAATTGAATTATAAATCTTTAAAATTTATCCTTGAACTTGTTTTATTGAATTGTCATCATCCTCATGTTTATATTATGTTGAAAGTCATATTGGCCGTAGTGCATAGATGGACTTGGTATGATTATGACTAGGGATTATTCAGTATAATCATGACCGTAATGTTACAAATGATGTGGTAAAAGTCCTCATTGACCCGTAGTGCATTGATGGACAATTTTTGGTATGATTATGGCCATGGATTCTCTTCGGCCAAGGGTGCAAAGATGAATTATTTTATGGCATGATTATGACCGTTGATGAAAACACGATTATCTTTAACCCGTAGTGCATGGATAATTTGTGGTCGTGATACTAAAGAATATCCTTGGCCCGTAGATGATTCAATGATGTGGATTATTTATTAAGCCGAGTCTCAGTGATAAAATTGATGATAAACTTTTTAAATCACAGAAGATGGTAGATATTATGCTCTACTTGACTCTTCTAATGGATTGCTTATTCCGCTGCAGTTGTTGATCTAAAACTTGTTGTTTATTGTATTCTATTAGATTTTTCCCTTTTGAAGACTATTGATAATTTGTTGTATATTATCTTAGTCATAATATTTCTTACTGGGCTAGTTGAGCTCACCCTTTCTTTCAATGTTCTCTTCAGGAAATGAGAATATAGCTGGGACTAGTTGGGGAATGGATTGACGGTCCAGATGTTTGCATTAGTAGTCCTCACTATTATGTGAAATAGTGTGATAATAAATGTATTGAGGACATATTTTGAGTTTGAATACTGTCTAGAAGACAATATTTGTATTAAAACTCACAGCTCATGTTGTATATTTAAGTTTGTATTTGAATTTTGTACCATGTATTTGGCGACTCAAGATGGGTGATGTATACCTATTTTGGGGGTGTCACAGTTGGTATCAAAGCTTAGGGCTATGATCCCTGGCTTAGATGTGAGACAAGAACTAGGAGGGGAGAGACGGGAAATTCCTTCGCTAGTATGACCTACCTAAGTTTATTTGATATTTAATTGGTCGGTCAGATTATAGGGATAATATGTGACATGTCAATTAACCCTTGTTTTTGTGACAGTGTTTGAAAATGACATCCGAGAATGTTGAGGTAAGCAATGGAGCACATGAGACCGTTGAGTTACCGTTTGTTAATAGCTATGATAATGTGCATCGGGGTGACGATAATCCTCCTGTAAACAACAACACTGATCAAATGACGAACGATGGTACGTTTAGGAGTTTTTTAGAATTCATGCAACACCGAACGAAAGAGACTCCTGTTCATAATCCAGGTGGAAACAATGGCAACCCACGGTTGGTCACCGCTTAAGCGATTCAAGAGCTGGGACCACCGGAGTTTTGGGAAAGCCGTAACCACTTAAGGTTAAGAGACGTGGATAAAGCAGATCACCAAGATATTTGATGTCTTGGAATGCTCAGAGGAGCAAAAGGTTCCCTTCGCCACCTTTATGTTGCGTGAAGAAGTAGATCATTGGTGGGAATATATAAAACGTACCCACCCTGACGCACTCAAGATATCTTGGGAGAAGTTCCAAGAATTGTTCAACGACAAGTACTTTCCTGAAAGTATTCGTCACATGAAGGAGGTGAAATTCATCAAGCTGGAGCAAAAACAATAGGACCGTGTCGCAGTACGAGGCTAAATTTGTGGAGTTATCTCGGTTTGCATCCCATTTGGTAGATAATGAGGAGAGAATGACGCGAATGTTTCTGCGAGGTTTGAAACCCGATATACATCAATATCTCATCTCTAACAAACTTTGTTTATATTCAGATGTTGTGAATATGGCTCAGTTATTGGAGCGCAATAATGAGTTAGCTTAACCAAAAGGTAACAACCAAAAACATGATAATAATTATACCTGGTGGCAATGGCCATTGGAACAATGATAACCATCGTGGGGGAAATTATCATGCCAAGAATGGTAACCACTTTGGTGGTAATCATGTCCAAGATAATAGAAGTGAAAATTTCAAGAAGAGAAGGTTCAATAATGATGGAAAGACAGCAGTACCGGCACCTGTTTCAAAGGAAGAAGAACGACCATCGGTCGTATATTTTAAATGCGGATAGGAGGGACACATCCGTCTAAACTATACGCAGCAACCCAAAGCGTGTTTCAACTGCGGAAGAGAATATCACCTAGCTCGATTTTGTCATGTAGTGAAGTCAAGTCCAGCTGGGATAGTGATGCCAAAGGATGTCCCAGACAAGTCAAAGCCGGTAGTTTAAGTGAGAGCGTTTGTCGAGGAACCCGAACGAAGTTATCACGGGTAAGTTAATCATAAACTCTTGTAAAGTCTATACCTTATTCGATACCGGTTCTACCTATTCTTTTATTTCTCCTACTTGCGCTCAACGTTTAAATTTAACTCCGGAGAAATTAGACTTTGACTTATATGTTGAAACTCCGTTAGGAGAAACCTTCGTTACATCCACTGTTTATAAATCTTGTTTGATTCAAATCGACACTTTCACGTTACCTGTCGATCTTATCTCTTTGAAAATACTTGCCTTTGATGTGAATTTAGGATTCGACTAGTTAACTATTCATCATACTAAAATTGATTATTTTCGTAAGGTTGATAGTTTTGATATTCCTAACCAACCTATTGTGCGAATTCAAGCAATCAAACGACTAAAGTCAATCACTGTCATATCAAGCCATAAGTAAAGAGCCCCGAGCCTTTTGCTAGTGACTTCATTGTGTGGAATGCATCGAAGCCAGACTTTCCGTAGAGGACGCCGTGAATAACGATGGCAAGTTAATAGGTATCAATGTGACGTGTTATCCAAGTCTTGGATGAGAGTCACAGTTTTGAATGATATTTCTATCATTAATAAAATTTCCTGATGTGTTCCCTGAAGACTTATTGACCTACCCCAAAGCGTGAAAGCGAATTTTGTATTGACCGTAGTACAAAACCCATTTCTAAAACCCTCAAGTATTTCTTCACCCAAAACGAACGTATTATGCACCATAGACGTTGACCCGAGCTTTTGAAGATTACGATCGTATCAGTCAACACCATCTTAGAAAAGCGAACATCATAGCTGACACGTTGAGTAGAAGATCATATGCGTTTACAAGTGCGAATATACGAACCTATGTGAAGATAGCGAATATACGATTAGAACCGACTTTAATCGATAAAGTTAAAGTTGCTCAAGCTACAGATTCAGAGTTGATGAATGTGAAGAAGAAGGTTCAAGAGGGCGTTTCTAGAAGCAAGAATCGACGAAGAGAGAAAATCTCAACCCTCGATTTTATTGGCCCATTTGAAATCCTCGATCGAGTGGGAATTGTGGCATATAGACTCGCTTTACCGCCAAGTATGTCCCGTGTTCATAACGTTTTTCACGTATCGATGTTACGTAAATATGAAGACAACTCGAACCACATTATTGATTTAGAACCGGACGAGATAACAGAAGATTTAACGTATGAAGATGTACCGGTTAAAATCTTGGATAAGAAGAAACATATTCTATGCTCAAAGGTTATTATACCTCAAGAGTTAGAATCTAACGAGGTATCTCTCACCTGTTCGGCATACCAGGTACGTACGTAAATTTTGAAGGCAAAATTTCATAAGGAGGGGAGATTGTAAGACCCCAAATTTTACGAATAAAGATTTAATTTTCTCAAAATATTTTTTTTTGAATATTATGGTGTTAATTTGATATAATGTTATAGTTGTGGGTAATATTTATAAATTTTTCAAAGTATGCAAGTTGTTATATTATATTCGATTGGTTGGAGAATATTCTTTTGACGGGGAATATCCGTACGATGTCACAATCATTGGTGGACCCCACAACAGAATTATTGTCGAAATGAGAAAACGACAAAAATATCTTTTTATGAAAATAACGGCGGAAGTTTTACCGTTAAACTGTTGAACTACCCGGTAGTAAATGTACAGTAATACGCGTGGTTGCATAGTAGCACACGGTATTGATTATTGATGCTTACGTGAGAAGTCACTAGTTTTTTCAATTATTGCTACAATAATCTTTGATAGTATCTCACGTTATTTGATTCAATTATTGTCAATATTTTATATATTATTAAATCAATAATTGAGATGACAAAGTTATTAATATTATTATTTGCAATATTGACAATGTCTAGAAGTTCATCGAGGAGAGGTTTGGTCACCTAATTCGCTACCAATAGGAGAAATCCTTATTCGAAAGCCCCGCGCTTCTCGAACAACACTGGTTTTTAAATATTGTGAATAATAATAATAATGATATATGTTTTTAAAAATATTGAGGGAATTTTTATGAAGTATTTGTTGTAAATATTACTTATTTTATGGATCCCCATTTACCCATTTTTCAAAATAATCGGTAGAAAGTTGTTCGGTATAATAAAGGTGGGGGCCCACATATGGGGCCCACGGAAGAAATTTAGAATGGGGGGGGGGGAAAGAAACGTGGGATTATATATATATATATATATATATATATAAATTTTGTTTTTATTATTATTATATTAGTAATAAAACAAAATACTTTTTATATAAAACAGAATACTTTTTATAAAGTTATTTGTTTTATTAGATTATAAATAGAATATATTATATTTTATTTAAAAGTTTCTGTTTTATTATAATATTTTATTGCACAGTTCTGCATAGTAAAATCAAAATTTTCAAATTAAAATTCGACCGATTACGCCCGTGACTCTTTCCCTACTGTGCATTCAAATAGTATCCTTTCCATTCTTCTATAAATAGGATGTTTATTTAGAATTGAAAATCACACCAGAATCAGAAAATTCTTCTTCTATAATATTGAATGTATTTCTTTCGAGTTTTAGAAAGCTTGGAGCACAGAAATAAGTGATTTTTTTTTTTCAAGAATATCCCCACTATACTAGTTGGAATACTCTTCTTTTCAAGGTAAGGGGTATTATTTCTTTCGTATTCATGAAAAGAATTATTTTCTTTCAATACTCGTAAGGGTTATTATTTATTTCATATTTGCTGACGATATTATTTTTCGTATTCGTAAGAAAGTTTATTTCGTTTAATATTCGTAAGGATATTATTTTCGTTTAATATTCGTAAGGAATATTATTTTCGTTTAATATTCATAACGGGATATTATTTTTGTTCAATATTCGCTTGAAATAATATTTTCTTCCATACTCTGTAGTATGTAAGTAATATTATTTCGTTTCAGATTTTGAATTCTATATTCGTTTTGTTGAAGTTTTGGCTTATATACTCCATGAAATTAATAGAATATCCTTAATATTTGCGTTTCATCCAGTATCTTTTTATGGAAATATTATTCTGAGCATTCTTGATAAGTTTTAACCTTTTCATGCCGGAGTCTATTCATGGGGTTACTATTCCCGAAGTACTATTCACGGGATACTATTCACTCGAGTACTATTCACCCGGGTACTATTCATGATAAAAATTGATTCGTTTTCGGTCCAAATTATTTTTGGTACAATATTATTCTTGAATTTTACTCCACAAAGCAGTATCATGTTGACAATTTGGATTTCTAGATAAATTAAGTTATAAATCTTTAAAATTTATCCTTGAACTTGTTTTATTGAATTGTCATCATCCTCATGCTTATATTATGTTGAAAGTCATCTTTGGCCGTAGTGCATAGATGGACTTGGTATGATTATGACAAAGGATTATTCGGTATAATCATAACCGTAATGTTACAAATGATGTTGTAAAAGTCCTCATTGACCCGTAGTGTATTGATGGACAGTTTTTGGTATGATTATAACCATTGATTCTCTTCGGCCAAGGGTGCAAAGATGAATTATTTTATGGCATGATCATGACCGTTGATGAAAACACGATTATCTTTGGCCCGTAGTGCATGAATAATTCGTGGTCGTGATACTAAAGAATATCCTTGGCCCGTAGTGCAGGGATGATTCAATGATGTGGATTATTTATTAAGCTGAGTTTCAGTGATAAAAAATTGATGATAAACTTTTTAAATCACATAAGATGGTAGATATTATGCTCTACTTGACTCTTTTAATGGATTGCTTATTCCGCTGCAGTTGTTGATCTAAAACTTGTTGTCTATTATATTCTATCAGATTTTTTCCTGTTGAAGACTATTGATAATTTGTTGTATATTATCTTAGTCATAATATTTCTTACTGGGCTAGTTGAGCTCACCCTTTCTTTCAATGTTTCTTCAGGAAATGAGAATATAACTGGAATTAGTCGGGGAATGGATTGACGGTCCAGATGTTTGCATTAGTAGTCCTCACTATTCTGTGAAATAGTGTGATAATAAATGTATTGAGGACATATTTTGAGTTTGAATACTGTCTAGAAGACAATATTTGTATTAAAACTCACAGCTCATGTTGTATATTTAAGTTTGTATTTGAATTTTGTACCATGTATTTGGCGACTCAAGATGGGTTATGTATACCTATTTTGGGGGCGTCACAATAATCCCATGAACTATAATCATGAGATTAGAATCCTTTCAAACAAAAATATCCTATAATTATATTAACTAAAAATAAATAAATTTTCTAATTTTAAAATTTCACAATTAACTTAAAAAATATATATTAAAAGGTCTTTGTTTTTTGAAACGTGGCAGTAGTCATACAAAAGATGAATTATGGATAGTACGTTTAGTTGAATTCTTTCTAGTTGTCAAATTACCATAATATTGTCCATTTTAAATTATAAGATCTTTCTAGATACTTATTTAAGACATTTTTAAAATTAAATTTAGTGATTTATTAAAAATTATGAAATAACAAAAATAAAGAATATATATCATAAATTAATTTTAAAAAATAAATAATAATATATCTTAAATTTTAAAACGAGAATATTACTCCATATAATTTTATTTTATTTTTTTGCACACAAAACAAACTAACATATCATAAAACTCCTTGTGGGCCTGCTCCAACATGATAAGTAGGCCTACTCTGTGACGCCCCCAAAATAGGTATACATCACCCATTCTGAGTTGTCAATACATGGTACAAAAACAACTACAACTTTATTATTACAACATATAAACTGTGAGTTTAAATACAGATATTGCCATCTAGACAATATCCACGCGCAAATAAATCCCCATCATAATTATTGATACATTATTTTACAAAATGGTGAGGACTACTAAACAACTCTCTCTAGAACCTTCATTCCATACTCCCACTAACTAGTACTCGCTACATTCTCGCCTCCTGAGAAGAAAAATGGAACAACAAGGAAAAGGGTGAGCTCAACTAGCCCAGTAAAGAATATTATGACTAAGATAATATACAACAAATTACCGTTAGTCTTCAACAAGGAAAAATCTAATAGAATACAATAGACAACAAATTTTAAATCAATATTCGCAACTGAAATAATAATTCATTAGAAGAGTTAAGTAGAGAATGCAAACTACTATCTTCTATATATGAATTTAAAAGTTCATCATCTATCTTTTATCCCAGTAACATTAATCAATATACATCGGAATCAAATATTCATCTTTTTGCACTCTGTGCCAAAGATATTCATCGATTAGTCATGTTCATCTAAACACCTGTTCATCTTTGCACTACGGCCAAAGATATTCTTCAGAAATCATTCATCTTTGCACTACAGGCCAAAGATATTCAATAATATCATCATTTAAGACTGAGGATGATGAAAAATATTTTTAAAGAAACGAATCCGGTGAAACAAAATGACAAGGATTAAGGATTAAGGATTCATACTTTGTTTTATCCATGTCAAAAATACCTCAAAATAATCATAGCGGTGTAAAATTCAAGAATGATCAAAACATGGATACAATCAAAGCTAGTATCCGAATAAATATTTTGGACTAAAAGAAAAATTTCATTTTTTGATGAATAGTCTTATTATTGAATGAATAATCAGATATCGTGAATAAGTGTCGATATCGTGGATAGTAACCGACACTAAAAGTTCCAAATTTGATTAAAAAGTTCAGATCAATACTTAAGATAATGATATTAGAATAAATAATATCATTAAAAAAATAATATCCCTTACCTCACAAAGACAAGACTTTAGTTGAAACACAGGATATAAAGCTATAACTTGAACTTGCACGTGTATAGCAATACTCAAAATATACTCAAAATACTCACAAGAATACATTTCGATAATATAGAGGAGAAAACTTGAGCTTTCGGTGTGATTTTCAATTCTAACTTAAGCACCCTATTTATAGGAAAATGCTTAGAACACCAAAGTAGAAAATTTAATATAATAATATATTTATAAAATTTTGTCTACACCAACCTTTGAGAATCTGAAATCAGCAACCTAACACATGTACAATGAGGCTCACACATCTAAAAAACATTTTTCTTTTATAAAATAATTAAAACTTCCAAAAATTAATTATTTCGGAGCTTCAAAACTTCAATAATTCATAATAAATAGTTCTTTTATCAGAAAAATTCAAAACTCACGACTTTCCATAGGAAATTCCATTATCTACAACTTTGCAGAAGGAAGTTTTTCCAAATTCCAAACAGAAATTGACCGAAATCCACAAACGGGCGATTTTACAGGCTCCATGTATGTTTTCAGGATGTCTGTTGATCAGCTATTCATTTGTTTGATCTTCTTGCTCCTGCTCCCCCTAGGATGATGACTTCTGTCTTTGCTCTGCTCCCCTTTAGACTCATGATCTTCTTGCTTAGTTTGCTCCCCCTCAAATGATGACTCCGCGTCTTCTTCTGTTTTTTTCTTCTTTGACATTCCCTTGGCCTTCTTATCTTCACTCCTTCTGCTCTCCTTGTTCTTCCTTGAATGCCTCTTTTTCTCCCCCTTTTTGTCATTAATCACTTGAGAGAGCTGTTCCATGTTGGACATAAACTTCTCCATCAGATAAGAGGAGTCACCAACTTCAATCTTGAGTTCTTGTTGGCTCAACTCAAGTTGCATGGAGAAAGACTGATTCATGTTGTCAATCTTGTCAGAGAGGACTCGGAGTTTCTCTTTATTGGCCTTCTGTGCTCGTAGATCTTCTGCCTTCTGATCATTTATGGCCTTCAGATAGATGTGATCTCTCTTTGATTTTGAGAGATACATCAGCCATGGTGGTTTGGAGTTTGTCTTGAACTGAGTTATCTTCAGTTGCTGTCAACCTCTTTGACTCTTCATTGATTAGAGATATCTTCTCAATCAGCTCAACAGAATTCTTCAACAACTCATGCTCTATAAGAATTTGATCATCTGGTTGGGCAGCCTCTTGTTGAACACCAGATTGGACTCTACAATTTTCATCCTTGGATAGGTTTTCGAAAGCATTGATAATCTAAAAAATCGTTGAGTACCAATCGCTATTGGAGGATGAAGGAATGTCAGTTAACAGTGCTTGGGCAGATGGAGGCTTCTCATCTTGGACTTGATCACTATCAGTGGTAGAGTGAATAGACTCTACGATCATTTCCTTGGTCATGATCCTTCTTCCTTCAGAGTCCACTCTACGATTATAAGGAATATAGTGGTTGACAACATGTCTGTAGACTTTGTAGTGAGGCTGGTCTTTGATCATCATTGCTGCATAACTCTTAAACTTTGGAAAGTTTTGAGCCACCAGTTCTAGGCTTGGAATTTCTGGAAGTACTTCTGGTGGTTCAGTTGAGGCTTCCTCTTCTATTCTTCTGTTACTCCCAGCTGGAGAGATGACGGGATAGTATTCTTGTTCCTCTGATTCTTGATGAGCAGAATCATAATATTTCTCAATTTCTTCTCTTTCTAAGCCTGAATAATTCTGATCAGATTCATTAGTAAATCCTTCTTGTTGATTTTCATTACCAAGACCTTCTTCAGCAATATCTTCCTTGGATTCATCTTCTTCATCACTAGTCCCACCTTCAACACTTTTTTCCTGTGATTCAGATTCATCATCACTTAATTCAATGACAGCAGTAGAGTGATCACTTTTCTTCTTGGAGGCAAATTGAGGAAGTAATCTGTAGCTCTTCCTTCTCCTTGGGGGTTCAGTTATGGGAGAGTCAGACTCTTCTTCTTCTTCTTCTTCAGACTCGAGGCCTTTGAATCATCAGGAAAACTTCCTTGATGTTCAACATTGGTAGGGGCATGTCCTTCTTCTTCTGAATCAACATCATTTGACCCATCATCTGAGCTTGTTAGAGCATTTGCATTTGGAGATGCAATTGGGTAATCTTGTAGCTTTTCTTCATCATCAGAGTGAATGCTCTGAGAGTTAGCCACATGGCTTGTGCTTTCTTCTTCATCAGCAGATTCTGCATTTTCTTTCGTGAATCCAACTTCAGTTTCATTGTTGGATTCGTTCTTTGGGAACTCAATCTTGTCATCATCAGTTCCCTTTTCTTCTTCTGACTCTACCACCTCTTTTTCGTCAGATGTACTTTCTTGGGAAACTAGTGCTGGCCTGTTTTCTACCTTAACTTTCTTTCTTGATGGCCCTTGAAGCAGTCTGTTACTTCTTCTCTTGGTGGTCTCTGTAGTCAGGACATTTTCTTCTTCATCCTTGTCTTCAGTGGAGAGACTTCTTGGTAGAGCCTCTATTTTCTTCACACTCTGGATCTCTTCCTTACTGGTGTGGATGCTGCTGGTGCAGAGTCACCAGACTCAGAGCTTTCCACCTCCTTTGCCTTCCTCTTTTTCACAGAGTTCTTTCTGTTGCTCCCAGCTGTTGTTAGCCTCATGTTTTCCTTTGGGTTTTTCTTCCAGTTCATAAACAGTTGTGGAGACATTACTTTGTGAACATTCAGAGGTTTTCTCTCATCATCTTTGATCTTGTTTCCCAGCTTCTTCTTCATCACAATACTCAGTAGTCTACCATGAAATACCATTGTAAGGGGTTTTTTTCTGTAGACTTCATAAACTCAGCCTTTTCTAACCATTTTGAGATTTGATCGAATAAGATAACTCCAAAGTTTATTCGCTTCTTCAGAACCATTGCAGACATAATCTTCAACTACTGATCAAGCACAGTGTCATGTGTAGTATCATTGCATAGTATACATTTTCCCACTATCTCAGCAAGGAACTCAAATTCCTCGTAAATACCATTTCTATAATTGGTACTTGAATAATAATAATAATAATAATAATATAAAATAATATAAACTTCAAACTTTACATATTCATCAAAGTCTAATCCCAAGTACGTAACCTTTACTACAATACATTACATGATAGATAATAAATATCATTGTCTTAATAAACTATAACTATTACACAACATAATATAAATCTCATTCGAATAGCTTTCCTTTCCCCTTGTTCTTGCCTGAACCTTCTGGTTGATCATACTTAACTGAAAACATTTAAATTTAAAGCAAGAATGAGCATTTGATTGCCCAAACAAGTAATAATAACAACAATATATATTAGCTGAAAGAATTAAATGTTTTCTTTGAAAGACACTTCTACAACGAATCAACAGTTGTGAAGTAAGCTGAACCAATAATAACAACATATCACTTCCATATGTAATCTTTGAAACTACGTATAGACTATAACTGGAGATCAGTCGACAGACTATGAACATTGTTTTTTTTTCATTTTCGCTAGGGTTTAGCA
Organism: Panax quinquefolius; assembly: GCA_020205615.1. Taxonomy (NCBI): domain Eukaryota; kingdom Viridiplantae; phylum Streptophyta; class Magnoliopsida; order Apiales; family Araliaceae; genus Panax; species Panax quinquefolius. Next base: position 62,636,592 of record CM035172.1, read on the forward strand.
GAACTTCATCCGCAAACCGTCATAACTTACGGACACGAGGGTGATCTGCCCAATGTGCCCTGTATTGATCAATACTACATGCAAGAACGATATTATCGTTCACTCTATCCACCTTAGGTGCACAAAAGTTTTCCCATATTCGGGATGTTCATACTTAGTGAGAATCCGAACCAAAATAATGCAGTTGGATACAATAACGTTCTATCTTGTTCAACAATATTTTTATGTCTAAATTTGAATCAAATAGCTTAGAGGCGGCTTTTAAGTCAACGATATACATACTTGAAATCAATAAGTATGTATCAACATATGATTAAATAAAATGGTTATCCAAGTGGGGACACTTTTTAACCCTATATATGAATTAATGAACATAATAAATATAAATTATACAATAATACAATGATTGGATAATGTAAGAACTTATATGAATACAAAGATTGGATACATAATCAATAATAATAGAGTTAATAATCAGCACAATAATAATATGATTACGAAACTTTCTTACTCATGTCTGTTGCATAAAGGAAATGCAAAGGTAGAATACTTGCACAATGTAAATAATAGATCAGATACTTGCTCAATAATAATTGGAGTAAGTTTAGGAAACTTGCATAACATGATATACATTTTGCATCGAAATAAAAAAAGTAGTGTATAAGGTTTAGATATTTACGAAGCTCTTCGCTTACAATAATAATGCAACTTAGATTAATCTTTTATATCAAAACGACTATCATTAATAAGATCATTCGTTCAATTAGAATAATATATCATATCACATAGTACTGCTAATTGCAGTCAACACATAACCTAATCACATTATCACATATGTTTAACAGTCATTACATCATAAACAAACACATATCTAGTCAAATTATCTAAGTCCAAAATCAATTTTGAAATATTTGATTGTAAAGCGACTTTATCGGGTAAATATCGAGTCTAAGACTCTATCCTGTGATTCAATATCATTTTAGATATTTTAAATATCGGTCATATTATTTTTCATAGCCTTATAATAATTTTTAAATAATTATTATAATTTATCATAAATTTTCAAACTCTGAAATCATTATTAAATGATTTAAATATTAACTAATTCTATTATCATTAATATTTAATTAATATTAAACTATTAATGAAACCATTGCCAAAATATTAAAGTTATTTATAATAACTCAAAATATTTTTAAAGTATTAATATTACCCTTAAATGATTTTTAAAACATTTAAAATCATTTTTAAATAATTACCATTAATATTAGAATATTAATTTATTATTTATCAAAATATTAAAAGTCATTAGTTATAACTTAAAATATTTTTAATTCATTTATTTCCTTTTTAAATGATTTTTAAATTCAATAAAACCATTTTTAAACTATTTATTTAATATAATTATTAAATAAACTTAATATCATAAATATTAAATTATTAATGAAATTTACCTTTAAATATCAAAAGTTATATTTTATAACTTAAAATATTTTTAAACTATTTATTTTCATTTAAAATGATTTTTATAATATTAAAATCATTTTTAATTAATTTATTTAATATAATTACTAAATAAATCTAATATCATTAATATTTAATAATTAATGAAACTTATCTTAAAATATTAAAAGTTATGTTTTATAACTTAAAATATTATTAAATACCTTATTATTATTTAAAATGATTTTTAATACAATAAAATCATTTTTAATTAATTTATTTAATGCATTTATTAAATAATTTAAATACCAATAATATCTAAATAAATATTAATATTTATGAAAAATATGTCAAATTATTAAAAGTTAATTTTTATAACTTAAAATAATTTTTAAAACTATTTTTTGTAATTTTTAATTTATTTACTATTTTTAAATGATTTTTAGAAATTAAATTAATTAATTTTACTAAGTCTGTCGTTAAAGCCCTTTGGCGACAGAATCTGTCGCCTTAGGTGTTCTTGAGAAACCTAGGTGTTCATACTCAGTGTTCAAGCTTGCTTGTTTGACCATCAATCATTCCTTGTGTAATGTGTTTCTGGTCGAGTTAATGGTTAGATATCATAGTACAGATGTAATACTACACAGTTGAACAACAAACATGATCAAAACATGCATCATATGCAAGATCTAAGCTCAAGAACAAGCTGTCAGAGCTGTTCTTGACGTTTCTGGGCTGCCCAGAAAACGAAGTCGTGGCCGGTCAACGATTTTGATGACCTTAAATCTGTCAATACGTTCATGTTAATTGTTTTCTGCTCGTCGGGCTATCTAGACAAACCATCATAGAACATGTTCCAAGCCATGGTAAAGTCTAACAATAATTAATGAAAACGCGTTGGGGCTCACAAATTAGTGTAATGAATCATTCTTCATTTCTGGTTTTTCCAGAAATGAAGAACAGATCGAGTATGCTACTTTGGATCCTTATATCTCGCGTTGTGTGTTTTCTCTATATGATCTATTGATTCCGGGTTGTAGCTAACATGTAATACTACATATCCATTACATAAAAACAGTATAAAAATAATAGAGCATGAAGATCTTGGCCGGTCAAACCATGTCAGAAGACATGTTCTTGAATTTTCTGGAATTTCCAGAAACAGATTTCGTGGATTAGTAAGCTAGTTTGACCTTCCACTGTGTTCAATACAATGATGATATAAGGGATCTAGAGACATATATCCATAGTAAACATAATAACAAGCTACAACTTAGTTACCATATGAGAATCAAAAAACAACAACACACACTAGTAGATCTAGTCGGCTTGAAAAGTTTGTCAGTACGTCTGGGCACAATCTGGGTTTTCCAGATTTGTAAAGTCATGCTCGGTCAACTAGGTTTGACCAACTATAACTTTTAACATGTTCATGATCTGGGCTAGATTCCAGTTTCAGATCAAAGATCTCATAGCACACTATATGTTCAAACATTAAAAACACTAAACTCATTAAAAGCCAGAGATCTACGGACGACGACATTCGATTATCGGACCACAAAATAAAGTTTTTCAGATTTTTAAAACATCAAATCCGAGCCTCTAGATGTTATGGATCTAACATCTAGCAACCGGAGATCATCTATGTACACCATAAACAACATGTTTTAACATTAAATCATAACATCTAACATGGCCTTCAAGATCGATTGTAAAATTGGGTTTTGTACCTTTCTTTAAAAAATCTTGATTCTTAGCTTTCGATTTGTTTGTGGATTTCGTGGGGCTTGATTAGTGATTTGAATTAACAAGGCAATTTCGTGGGTTTGAGCTTGAGAGAGAATGGCTAAGTGTGGGTTGCATAAATGAGCTTTGTTTTGCTTTTCTCTCTCTTGAATCATACAAATAATGGTACAAGGCACATGGCTGGTGCATTGAATCTGATTGCTGGCAATGCTATAGATCATAGGTAGGTCTAGGGTGGCTGGCCAGATCTTGGATAAGATTTGGCTAGCAATAATTCAACTAATGGGACAAAAGGGCATTTTTGTAATTTTATTTTAATATCAAGGGTATTCTTGTCCAAGGTGCTTGAATCTAGGGTTTAATCACTAGATTTTACATTTTAAAGTTTCCCAAATAATTACTAGGGTTTGAAAAATTAAAATTAAAGTGTAATAAAATTTTAATTAAACACACTAATTTAAAATTAGGGGTTTTAATAAGAAATTAGGGTTTTTAAATTAGGGTTCCTTAATACTATTAGGGTTCCCAAATTAACAATTAGGGTTTTCTAATTATCATTATAATTTACTAAAATAATAATTAGGGTTTCTAATTTTAGCAAATTAGGGTTTTCAAATAATAATTAGGTTTCAAATCTAATTACAAAAATTATATAATACATAAAAAAATTCATATAACACAATTATTTTCGCTCATCTCTTAACTCATAATTTTTAAAGTTTAAAATTAGGGTTTAATAATACGAATGAGGGTTATGACCTAATTTACCATATTTGGCCTAACCATTATCATCTACACATATATACAGTACATATTTATAATATGAAAAATTAAAATATAATTAATATTATATTATTTTTCTCATCCTCGATCAATACCCAAATTTAGGGTTTGGATTCCATATCGATTTATCTTTTATATAACATTATTAATTAAGTTAAAATAATTAACTTAAATATTACGAACTAAAATTCATATAATAAAATATTTATTATTATAATTCTAATAATCATTTCATATATTATTTAAATAATATAAAATCATATTTTCATGGAAAATAATTAATAAAAACATTTCGCTACTAAAAAATTAATTACTATAAGAATATACTTTATAATGATCAATAATTCTAAAATAAAATTGTTTGAAATTATTCATGAAATAAATAATTTTATTTATCACATATATATATACACATTACTTGACACATATTCTCATCTTTAAAATAATAATAAAAAAAATTAATATGCAAAATTTCTTATTTATTTATATAGAAAATATTCAAAGTTATTACATTCACCCTCCCTTATAAGGATTAGTCCCCGGAATCACCGTTTTAAAACTCATACTTACAACAAGGGTACATAGCATACATAGTCATTTCAAATAGATCTCGATCGATTTGATCGAATCGATCTTTAACTATTCAACATAAAGCTTGTCTATCTCGATTAAGCGAAAGTTCGATTGCTAAGAGAACTCAAATTCCTTCTTCAAAATATTTTTATAAAATAATTTATTATATATTGGAAAATCATATATATCGAAAATATACAAGTTATCTGAATAATACTTGGAGTTGCATTCTCATTTTTGCCACCAGTATATCTTGGAATGTCATATTGAAAACTCTTGCGGTTGATTACATTGGTTTGTTTGTTGAAGTAGGTTTAGTTGTCACTAGAGTCCCGCCGCCTTTTCCTTTACTTCGCGCTCTGTATCCCTCCCTTTTTGGACAGGTCTTTCACCTTATGCTCTAGTTGATCCACACTTGAAACACCTCTTGTTCATCCTTGGATTGGGGCGAGTTAGGAGAGATATGTCCTCCCGCCCACACTTGTAACACACAAACTTACCCCCTTAAGACACTCTCCGAGTGATTCTTTCCACAATTCCCACACTGCTGCAAACCTGTTTCTTTCCACCTCACACCGCCTACTTACGGTATTCCCGAAATTATCTCCTTTTCTTTTCCATCTTTATCGCCACTATTTTCTTCTCGGCTCTAGCTTGATTTGCTTCCCACCAAAATTTGCATCCCCTTTCATCGTATAGGTGACAAAAGTCGTCTTTTTGCCCATCCGTTACTCTACTATCTATCATAAACATCTCTCTGAGTGGTGATTGATCCTCTAAATCTCGGTTGTTCGATTGCTTTGAAGTCTTTGACGTTTTGTTGATCGATTACTTGGTTGATTTTCCATTGGTATTCCGATTCTCGCATAGCTTCAAGCGTCCACATTCGCCAAATTTTGTGTTGGGTCTAGTTGTCCTTGACTTTGTTGATAGGTTCTTACGCCTTTTGGTTTCGTTTTTTCGTCTTGGCGGCATTATCGATTAAATAAGATCATGTTCATCTAACTAATTCATTCGTACTTTTCATAGCAGCATACACATATCGCTTTAAAAACATCGATATCCCTTTGTGACATAAAAGTCGGGAATCGTTGCCACAACTTATACAAAAGTTGAGAATACTACTTTTTACACGATATACTTATCATATACTCATCATAGAATCATACATATTCAAATAACACTAATACTACTCATTTCATACGCCTTCACTAAGGATCAATTACTTAGCATTCTATATATTTCTATTATCCTCAATAATCCATTCTCACATAACTATACCTAGTTCGTCAAACCTTCCTCACCTTATGAGTTTAAGAACTCACCACAAGAATATGAGTTTAAGAACTCGAGCTTGATCTTTTATCCCTGTAACTATACTCTACCTATCATTCATACTATCATTTTTGGGTCCAGTACTACACTTTTCTGTATAATCACCTCATTGAGGTAGCTTTCAATGTGAGCCTCTATTTAGCTATTGGCTTTGATATTGGCTCGGTTATGGAGGTTGACTCTTCTTCTTTATGATCCGAGGTATCCTAATTCTTTCTATATCGACATCTACACCAAACTATCTTGATTAACATATAGTATATACACACAACAATTAATAATTTTATATAAGTTATCTTTTATTTTGTTTAACGATGAATTTATTCAATTCATCTCCTTTTAAACTCTAAATGAGTTATTTATATTTTCAACGTTTCCCCCCTGTTTCTAAGGTTATAGCCTAAGGTTTGATCCCCACCTAAGGTTTCTAACCCTAAAGCTTTGATACCAACTTGTGACGCGCCCCAAAATCGGGTACTTGAAACCCCCGAACTCGGTGCTTCACGATACCATTTCTATAAGCTGAATAATACTAATAATAATAACAATAATATAAAATTCAAACTTAATTTACATATATCAAAGTCTAATCCCAAGTACGTAACCTTTACTACAATACATTACATGATAGATAATAAATATCATTGTCTTTAATAAACTATAACTATTACACAACATAATATAAATCTCATTCGAACAGCTTTCCTTTCCCCTTGTTTCTTGCTGAACCTTCTGGTTGATCATACTTAACTGAAAACATTTAAATTTAAAGCAAGAATGAGCATTTGATTGCCCAGCAAGTAATAACAACAATATATATTAGCTGAAAGAATTAAATGTTTTCTTTGAAAGACACTTCTACAACGAATCAACAGTTGTGAAGTAAGCTGAACCAATAATAACAACATATCACTTCCATATGTAATCTTTGAAACTACGTATAGACTATAACTGGAGATCATTCGACAGACTATGAACATTGTTTTTCATTTTTGCTAGGGTTTAGCAGAACTTCATCCGCAAACCGTCATAACTTACGGACACGAGGGTGATCTGCCCAATGTGCCCTGTATTGATCAATACTACATGCAAGAACGATATTATCGTTCACTCTATCCACCTTAGGTGCACAAAAGTTTTCCCATATTCGGGATGTTCATACTTAGTCGGGAATCAAACCCAAAACATTCTGGTTGGATACAATAACGTTCTATCTTGTTCAACAATATTTTTATGTCTAGCTGAATCAAATAGCTTAGACGACTTTTAAGTCAACATATACATACTTGAAATCAATAAGTATGTATCAACATATGATTAAATAAAATGGTTATCCAAGTGGGGACACTTATCTAACCATATATACGAATTAACGAACATAATAAATATCTGAATTATACAATAATACAATGATTGGATAATGTAAGAACTTGTATGAATACAAAGATTGGATACATAATCAATAATAATAGAGTTAATAATCTGGCACAATAATAATATAATTCTGAAACTTTCTTACTCATGTCCATTGCATAAAAGAAATGCAAAGGTAGGATACTTGCACAATGTAAATAATAGATCAGATACTTGCTCAATAATAATTGGAGTAAGTTTAGGAAACTTGCATAACATGATATACCTGTTTGCACGAAATAAAAGTAGTGCATAAGGTTTAGATACTTACTGAGCTTCTTTCTTTAAATAACGCAACTTAGATTAATTAATTTATATCAAATGACCTATTATTAATAAGATCATTCGTTCAATTAGAATAATATATCATATCACATAGTACTGCTAATTGCAGTCAGCACATAACCTAATCACATTGTCACATATGTTTAACGGTTATTACATCATAAACAAACACGTATCTAGTCAAATTATCTAAGTCCAAATCAATTTCTGAAATATTTGATTATCTAAATGACTTTATCGGGTAAATATCGAGTCTAAGACTCTATCGTGTAGTTCAATATTCGTTTAGATATTTTAAATATCAGTCATATTATTTTTCATAGCCTTATAATAATTTTTAAATAATTATTATACTTTATCATGAATTTTCAAACACTGAAATCATTATTAAATGATTTAAATATTAACTAATTCTATTATCATTAATATTTAATTAATATTAAACTATTAATGAAAACCATTGCTAAAATATTAAAGTTATTTATAATAACTCAAAATATTTTTAAAGTATTAATATTACCCTTAAATGATTTTTAAAACATTTAAAATCATTTTAAATAATTACCATTAATATTAGAATATTAATTTATTATTTATCAAAATATTAAAAGTCATTAGTTATAACTTAAAATATTTTTAATTCATTTATTTTCTTTTTAAATGATTTTTAATTCAATAAAACCATTTTTAAACTATTTATTTAATATAATTATTAAATAAACTTAATATCATTAATATTAAATTATTAATGAAATTTACCTTTAAATATCAAAAGTTATATTTTATAACTTAAAATATTTTTAAACTATTTATTTTCATTTAAAATGATTTTTATAATATTAAAATCATTTTTAATTAATTTATTTAATATAATTACTAAATAAATCTAATATCATTAATATTTAATAATTAATGAAACTTATCTTAAAATATTAAAAGTTATGTTTTATAACTTAAAATATTATTAAATACCTTATTATTATTTAAAATGATTTTTAATACAATAAAATCATTTTTAATTAATTTATTTAATGCATTTATTAAATAATTTAAATACCAATAATATCCAAATAAATATTAATATTTATGAAAAATATGTCAAATTATTAAAAGTTAATTTTATAACTTAAAATAATTTTTAAAACTATTTTGTAATTTTTAGAATTTATTTACTATTTTTAAATGATTTTTAGAAATTAAATTAATTAATTTTACTAAGTCATCGCTTAAAGCCCTTTGGCGACATAATCTGTGTCGCCTTAGGTGTTCTTGAGAAACCCAGGGTGTTCATAAGTCGATTGTTCGAAGCTTGTTTGTTTGACCATCAATCATTTCCTTGTGTAATGTGTTTCGGTCGAGTTAATGGTTGGATATATATATAGTACGGATGTAATACTACACAGTTGAACAACAAACATGGTCAAAACATGCATCATATTCAAGATCTAAGCTCAAGAACAAGTCGTCGAGTTGTTCTTCGACGTTTGAAATTTGCCTTGGCTGCCCAGAAAACGAAGTCGTGGCCGGTCAACGATTTTGATGACCTTAAATATGTCAATACGTTCATGTTAATTGTTTTTACGCTCAAATCGTCGGGCTATCTAGACAAACCATCATAGAACATGTTCCAATCCATGGTAAAGTCTAACAATAATTAATGAAAGCGCGTTGGGGCTCACAAAATTAGTCAGAGTCTGTTCTTCATTTCGGGTTTTCGAAATGAAGAACAGATCGAGTATGCTACTTTGGATCCTTATATCTCGCGTTGTGTGTTTGCTCTATGTGATCTATTGATTCCAGGTTGTAGCTAACATGTAATACTACATATCCATTACATAAAAACAGTATAAAAACAATAGAGCATGCAGATCTAGGCCGGTCAAACCATGTCAGAAGACATGTTCTTGAATTTTCTGGAATTTCCAGAAACAGATTTCGTGGATTAGTAAGCTAGTTTGACCTTCCACTGTGTTCAATACAATGATGATATAAGGGATCTAGAGACATATATCCATAGTAAACATAACAAGCTACAACTTAGTTACCATAACAGAATCAAAACAACAACACACTAGCAGATCTAGTCGCTTGAAAAAAGTTGTCGGGGCCCCACAATAAGGCACAATGGTTTTCAGATTTGTAAAGTCATGCTTTCGCTCAACTATGTTTGACCAGCTATAACTTTTAACATGTTCATGATCTGGGCTAGATTCCAGTTTCAGATCAAAGATCTCATAGCACACTATATGTTCAAACATTAAAAACACTGAACTCATTAACAGACAGAGATCTACCAGACCTGACATTCTATTATCAGTCACAAAAATAAAGTTTTCCAGATTTTTAAAAACATCAAATCCGAGCCTCTAGATGTTATGGATCTAACATCTAGCAACCCAGATCATCTATGTACACCATAAACAACATGTTTTAACATTAAATCATAACATCTAACATGGCCTTCAAGATCAGATTGTAAATTAGGGTTTTGTACCTTTCTTTAAAAAAATCTTGATTCTTAGCTTCTGATTCGTTTGTGGATTTCGTGGGGCTTGATTAGTGACTGAATTAACAAGGCAATTTCGTGGGTTTGAGCTTGAGAGAGAATGGCTAAGTGTGGGTTGCATAAATGAGCTTTGTTTTGCTTTTCTCTCTCTTGAATCATACAAATAATGGTACAAGGCACATGGCTGGTGCATTGAATCGATTCTTTGGCAATGCTATAGATCATAGGTAGGTCTCAGGGGGTGGTGGCGAGATCTTGGATAAGATTTGGCTAGCAATAATTCAACTAATGGGACAAAAGGGCATTTTGTAATTTCATTTTAATCTCAAGGGTATTCTTGTCAAGGTGCTTGAATCTAGGGTTTAATCACTAGATTTTACATTTTAAAGTTTCCCAAATAATTACTAGGGTTTGAAAAATTAAAATTAAAGTGTAATAAAATTTTAATTAAACACACTAATTTAAAATTAGGGTTTTTAATATAGAAATTAGGGTTTTTAAATTAGGGTTCCTTAATACTATTAGGGTTCCCAAATTAACAATTAGGGTTTCTAATTATCATTATAATTTACTAAAAATAGTAATTAGGGTTTCTAATTTTAGCAAATTAGGGTTTTCAAATAATAATTAGGGTTTCTCTAATTACATTAAATTATATAATACACATAAAATTCATATAACACAATTTCTTTATCGATCTAAATTTCATATTTAAAGTTTAACAATTAGGGGTTTAATAACACGACATGAGGGTTATGACCTAATTTACCATATTTGGCCCACCATTATCGATCTACACATATATCTGATATATATTTATAGCATTGAAAAATTAAAATATAATTAATATTATATTATTATTATTCTCATCCTTGATCAATACCCAAATTTAGGGTTTGGATTCCATATATGGTTTATCTTTTTATATAACATTATTAATTAAGTTAAAATAATTAACTTAAATATTACGAACAAATTCATATAATAAAATATTTATTATTATAATTCTAATAATCATTTCATATATTATTTAAATAATATAAAATCATATTTTCATGAAAATAATTAATAAAAACATTTCTACTATAAAAAATTAATTATTATAGGAATATACTTTATAATGATCAATAATTCTAAAATAAAATTGTTTGAAATTATTCATGAAATAAATAATTTTATTTATCACATATATACATACACATTACTTGACACATATTCTCATCTTTAAAATAATAAAAAAAAATTAATATGCAAAATTTCTTATTTATTTATATAGAAAATATTAGGGTTATTACATTCACCTCCCTTATAAAGATTTAGTCCCCGGAATCACCGTTTTAAAACTCATACTTACAAGGGTACATAGCATATATAGTCATTTCAAATAGATCTCGATCGATTTGATCGAGCCGATCTTTAACTATTCAACATAAAGCTGCATCTATCGATTAAGCGAAAGTTCGATTGCTAAGAGAACTCAAATTCCTTCTTCAAAATATTTTTATAAAATAATTTATTATATATTGGAAAATATATATATCAAAATATACAAGTTATCTGAATAATACACGAGTTGCATTCTCACCGCCATAGTATCTTTGGACCGTCATATTGAAAACTCTTGCGGTTGATTCTGTTGGTTTGTTTGTTGAAGTAGGTTCCGTTGTCATTAGAGTCCCAGCGCTTTTCCTTTACTCATATGCTCCTACATCCCTCCCTTTTTGGACGGTCTTTCACCTTATGCTCCGTTGATCCACACTTGAAACACCTCTGTTCATCCTTGGATTGGGGCAGTTAGGAGAGATATGTCCCTCCTTCCCACACTTGTAACACACAAACTTACCCTTAAGACACTCCCCGAGTGATTCTTTCCCACAATTCCCACCTTGCTGTGCAACTGTTTCTTTTTCCACCTCTGGCCTACTACGGTATTCCAAAATTATCTCCTTTTCTTTTTCGGTCTTTATCGCCACTATTTTCTTCTCGGCTCTAGCTTGATTTGCTTCCCACCAAAAATTCGTCTCCCTTTCATCGTATAGGTGACAAAAAGCTATCTTTTGCCCATCAGTTACTCTATTTATCATAAACATCTCTCTGAGGTTGAGTTGATCCTCTAAATCACACGGTTTTGATTGCTTTGAAGTCTTTGACGTTTGTTGATCGATTACTTGGTTGATTTCCGCGGCTGGTATTCCGTTCTGCATAGCTTGAACGTCCACATTCGCCAAATTTTGTGTTGGGTCTAGTTGTCCTTCAGCTTTGTTGACAGGTTCTTCTGCCTTTTGGTTTCATTTTCGTCTTGGCGGCATTATCTGATTAAATAAGATCATGTTCATCTAACTAATTCATCGTACTTTTCATAGCATAGCACATACTGCTTTAAACATCTGCTATCCCCTTTGTGACATAATAGTCGGGAATCGTTGCCACAACTTATACAAAAGTTGAGAATACTACTTTACACAAACATACTTATCGTATACTCATCATAGAATCATACATATTCAAATAACACTAATACTACTCATTTCATACGCCTTCACTAAGGATCAATTACTTAGCATTCTATATATTTCTATTATCCTCAATAATCCATTCTCACATAACTATACCTAGTTCGTCAAACCTTCCTCACCATATGAGTTTAAGAACTCACCACAAACATATGAGTTCAAGAACTCGAGCTTGATCTTTTATCCTGTAACTATACTCTACCTATCAGTCATACTATCATTTCTGGGTCCGGTACTACACTTTCCTGTATAATCACCTCATTGAGGTAGCTTTCAATGTGAGCCTCTATTTCAGCTATTGGCTTTGATATTGGCTCGGTTATGGAGGTTGACTCCTTCTTTATGATCTGAGGTATCCTAATTCTTTCTATTTGACATCTACACCAAACTATCTTGATTAACACGTAGTATATACACACAACAATTAATAATTTTATATAAGTTATCTTTAATTTTGTTTAACGATGAATTTATTCAATTCATCTCCTTTTAAACTCTAAATGAGTTATTTATATTTTCAAAATTTCCCCCTGTTCTAAGGTTATAGCCTAAGGTCGATCCCACCTAAGGTTTCTAACCCTAAAGCTTTGATACCAACTTGTGACGCCCCCAAATCTGGGTACTTGAAACCCGAACTCGGTGCTTCACGATACCATTTATATAAGGTGAATAATACTAATAATAATAACAATAATATAAAATTCAAACTTAATTTACATATATCAAAGTCTAATCCCAAGTACGTAACCTTTACTACAATACATTACATGATAGATAATAAATATCATTGTCTTAATAAACTATAACAATTACACAACATAATATAAATCTCATTCGAACAGCTTTCCTTTTCCCTTGTTTTTTTTGAACCTTACGGTTGATCATACTTAGCGAAAACATTTAAATTTAAAGCAAGAATGAGCATTTGATTGCCCAAACAAGTAATAACAACAATAATATATATTAGTTGAAAGAATTAAATGTTTTCTTTGAAAAGACACTTCTACAATGAATCAACGAGTTGTGAAGTAAATTTGAACCAATAATAACAACATATCACTTCCATATGTAATCTTTGAAACTACGTATGATAGACTATAATTGGAGATCGATCGACGATGACTATGAACATTGTTTTTTCATTTTTTGCTAGGGTTTAGTAGAACTTCATCCGCAAACCGTCATAACTTACGGACACGAGGGTGATCTGCCCAATGTGCCCTGTATTGATCAATACTACATGCAAGAACGATATTATCGTTCACTCTATCCACCTTAGGTGCAAAAAGTTTTCCCATATTCGGGATGTTCATACTTTAGTGAGAATCGAACCAAAACAATCGGTTGGATACTGATAACGTTCTATCTTGTTCAACAATATTTTTATGTCTAATTTGAATCAAATAGCTTAGGCGACTTTTAAGTCAACATATACATACTTGAAATCAATAAGTATGTATCAACATATGATTAAATAAAATGGTTATCCAAGTGGGGACACTTATCAACCCTATATCTGAATTAACGAACATAATAAATATCGAATTATACAATAATACAATGATTGGATAATGTAAGAACTTGTATGAATACAAAGATTGGATACATAATCAATAATAATAATAGAGTTAATAATAATGCGGCAATAATAATATGATTACGAAACTTTCTTACTCATTTCCATTTGCATAAAAGAAAATGCAAAGGTAGAATACTTGCACTGATGTAAATAATAGATCGGATACTTGCTCAATAATAATTGGAGTAAGTTTAGGAAACTTGCATAACATGATATACTGTTTTGCGCGAAATAAAAGTAGTGCATAAGGTTTAGATATCTTACTGAGCTGCTACGCTTACAATAACATGACTTAGATTAATCTTTTATATCAAAACCTATCATTAATAAGATCATTTCGTTCGATTAGAATAATATATCATATCACATAGTATTGCTAATTGCGATTGACACATAACCTAATCACATTATGTCATATATTTAACGATTATTGATTACATCATAAACAAACACGTATCTAGTCAAATTATCTAAGTCCAAATCAATTTACGAAATATTTGATTGTCTAAGCGACTTTATCGGGTAAATATCGAAGTCTAAGACTCTATCGTGTGATTCAATATTCGTTTAGATATTTTAAATATCGCCTATATTATTTTTCATAGCCTTATAATAATTTTTAAATAATTATTATACTTTATCATGAATTTTCAAACTCAACGAAATCATTATTAAATGATTTAAATATTAACTAATTCTATTATCATTAATATTTAATTAATATTAAACTATTAATGAAACTATTGCCAAAATATTAAAGTTATTTATAATAACTCAAAATATTTTTAAAGTATTAATATTACCCTTAAATGATTTTTAAAACATTTAAAATCATTTTTAAATAATTACCATTAATATTAGAATATTAATTTATTATTTATCAAAATATTAAAAGTCATTAGTTATAACTTAAAATATTTTTAATTCATTTATTTCCTTTTTAAATGATTTTTAATTCAATAAAACCATTTTTAAACTATTTATTTAATATAATTATTAAATAAACTTAATATCATTAATATTAAATTATTAATGAAATTTACCTTTAAATATCAAAAGTTATATTTTATAACTTAAAATATTTTTAAACTATTTATTTTCATTTAAAATGATTTTTATAATATTAAAATCATTTTTAATTAATTTATTTAATATAATTACTAAATAAATCTAATATCATTAATATTTAATAATTAATGAAACTTATCTTAAAATATTAAAAGTTATGTTTTATAACTTAAAATATTATTAAATACCTTATTATTATTTAAAATGATTTTTAATACAATAAAATCATTTTTAATTAATTTATTTAATGCATTTATTAAATAATTTAAATACCAATAATATCTAAATAAATATTAATATTTATGAAAAATATGTCAAATTATTAAAAGTTAATTTTATAACTTAAAATAATTTTAAAACTATTTTGTAATTTTTAGGAATTTATTTACTATTTTTAAATGATTTTTAGAAATTAAATTAATTAATTTTACTAAGTACAATCGCTAAAGCCCTTTGGCGACACTAATCTGTCATTTTAGGTGTTCTTGAGAAACCAGTGTGTTCATACTCGATGTTCGAAGCTTGTTTGTTTGACCATCATTCATTTCTTGTGTAAAATGTTTACGGTCGAGTTAATGGTTGGATATGTAGTAGTATAGATGTAATACTACACGGTTGAACAACAAACATGGTCAAAACATGCATCATATCAAAAGATCTAAGCTCAAGAACAAGTTTTGTCGAGTTGTTCTTGGCGTTTCGAAATTTGCCGAGAAAACGAAGTAAATGGTGGGTAGGTCAACGATTTTGATGACCTTAAATATGTCAATACGTTCATGTTAATTGTTTTCTTCTCGTCGGGCTATCTAGACAAACCATCATAGAACATGTTCCAAGCCATGGTAAAGTCTAACAATAATTAATGAAAACACGTTGGGGCTCACAAATTAGGTGTAGAAATCATTTCTTCATTTCGGGTTTTCGAAATGAAGAACGAATCAGTATCTACTTTGGATCCTATATATCTCGCGTTGTGTGTTTTCTCTATGTGATCTATTGATTTAGGGTTGTAGCTAACATGTAATACTACATATCCATTACATAAAAACAGTATAAAATAATAGAGCATGAAGATTTGGTAGGTCGAACCATGTCGGAGAGCGTGTTCTTGAATTTTTCGGAATTTCCGAAAGCAGATTTTGTGGATTAGTAAGCTAGTTTGACCTTCCACCGTGTTCAATACAATGATGATATAAGGGATCTAGAGACATATATCCATAGTAAACATAACAAGCTACAACTTAGTTACCATAATGAATCAAAACAACAACACACACTAGCGAGATCTAGTCGATTGAAAAAGTTGTCGGCCACATGCGGGCACAATCTGGGTTTTCAGTTTAAAAGTCATGCTTTCGGTCAACTAGGTTTGACCGGCTATAACTTTTAACATGTTCATGATCTGGGCTAGATTCGGTTTCAGATCAAAGATCTCATAGCACACTATATGTTCAAACATTAAAAACATTGAACTCATTAAGAGAGAGATCTACCGGACACGACATTTGATTGTCGATCCACAAAATAAAGTTTTTTCATTTTTAAAACATCAAATCCGAGCCTCTAGATGTTATGGATCTAACATCTAGCAACCCAGATCATCTATGTACACTATAAAAAAACATGTTTTAAAATTAAATCATAACATCTAACATGGCCTTCAAGATCAGATTGTAAATTAGGGTTTTGTACCTTTCTTTATAAAATCTTGATTCTTAGCTTTCGATTCCTTTGTGGATGTCGTGGGGCTTGATTAGTGACTGAATTAACAAGGCAATTTCGTGGGTTTGAGCTTGAGAGAGAATGACTAAGTGCGGGTTGCATAAATGAGCTTTGTTTTGCTTTTCTCTCTCTTGAATCATACAAATAATGGTACAAGGCACATGGCTGGTGCATTGAATCTGATTGCTGGCAATGCTATAGATCATAGGTAGGTCTAGGGTGGCTGGCCAGATCTTGGATAAGATTTGGCTAGCAATAATTCAACTAATGGGACAAAAGGGCATTTTTGTAATTTCATTTTAATCTCAAGGGTATTCTTGTCCAAGGTGCTTGAATCTAGGGTTTAATCACTAGATTTTACATTTTAAAGTTTCCCAAATAATTACTAGGGTTTGAAAAATTAAAATTAAAGTGTAATAAAATTTTAATTAAACACACTAATTAAAATTAGGGTTTTTAATAAAATTAGGGTTTTTTAAATTAGGGTTCCTTAATACTATTAGGGTTCCCAAATTAACAATTAGGGTTTCTAATTATCATTATAATTTACTAAAAATAATAATTAGGGTTTCTAATTTTAGCAAATTAGGGTTTTCAAATAATAATTAGGGTTTTATCTAATTACGAAATTATATAATATGCACGTAAAATTCATATAACACAATTTCGCTTCGATCTTAATTTCAGTTTAAATTTTAACAATTAGGGTTTAATAATGACGAATATGAGGGTTTGACCTAATTTACCATAATTGATTAACCATTATCGGTCTACACACATATCTGATGTATATATTTATAACATCGAAAAATTAAAATATAATTAATATTATATTATTATTCTCATTCATTTGATCAAAACCCAAATTTAGGGTTTGGATTTCATATATGATTTATTTTCATATATAACATTATTAATTAAGTTAAAATAATTAACATAATAATACGAACTAAAATTCATATAATAAAATATTAATTATAATAATTCTAATAATCATTTCATATATTATTTAAATAATATAAAATTATATTTTCATGGAAAATAATTAATAAAAAATATTTTCACTTACAAAAAATTAATTACTATAGGAATATACTTTATAATGATCAATAATTCTAAAATAAAATTGTTTGAAATTATTATGAAATAAATAATTTTATTTATCACATATATCATACATTACTTGACATATTCTCATCTTTAAAATAAAAAAAAATTAATATAAAAATTTCTTATTTATTTAAAAAATATTAAGTTAATACAAAATTTCTTATTTATTTATATAGAAAATATTAGGTGATGTTTGATTGTAGGTACTCCACGATTTTGAGTTGGGTGGTTGAAAGGTTATCAGTAGTACGTTTTGAGACGTTCCTACTGACTATGGATCTTCATTTGGTTCATCAGCCACAAAGTTTTGGGACTCTGTAATTGGTATATTTCTTGGTGTATATCTCGGTCTTTGTTGTTCCTTAATGAGATCCTTTGCTTCCCCATGTTTATACTGTCTTCTCAGTGAGGTGTGATTTCCTTTTCTTCGTGTGCATTAGGAGGCATCCTTGCATATCTTCTTCTGACTGGAATCACCACTGACAATTAAATCTGTTTTCATCGTAGACATGAATATCTCCAGGAGTGGTTATTCTACGATCATTTGACAGCACTATGAACGTAGTCTTCTTTGACAGTTTGTGCTTGCTGAGTTCTGCTTCCATAATGAGTTCCTCATGATTGATGCTCGATGATCCTCTGAGGTTAGCTTCCTTGAGGATTCTTTTCTTATGACATGCTTTACATGATTGAGCATATAAGACCCTTTCCATCTTTGGTTGAATGACTTGCTTCCATATAAGGATCAGCAACCAAGTGAGCTTCACTTAGATTAGCTCAGCATGTCTTCAAAGGCAGGCTTTGATATATAGGAATTTTATCAGAATCATTTCTGAACAGTCTTGAGCCTTCTGCTGGTTGAATCTTTCTTTGACTGAAGTCTTCTGCTTCATTATTCCTTAGTGTGGTCAAATAGACCAAGTACCTATAGGTTAGATATATTTCTATTTCGGTACCCATAGTTAAATGGGTCTTGCCATGTTAGTTTTCTAAATCCCTATTCCTCATATATTAGAATTAACATCATACTGATCACCATCAATCATATTCATGCATGTAACTAGATTAGATATTACATTTTGAGATGCATGATGATGAGTGTGTGTAAGATTTGCCATTTTAACAAAATACTCTTTTCCTTTGATGGTTTCATCATATGTTTGGTTATGTTCACAAAGTTTAAATGTTCACAGAGTGAGAATCAACACTATTACTTATATGTATCTGGTTGATTCATGGAGGTGATCAGTTTCTAAGAATCTTCAAGACACTCTTGTAGAACTGATCATACTATATGTGTTATTAAACACTTAGAACATAGGTTTGTATATACATACTAACCCATCAACAAAGATTACTTCACATAAGATTGATTTAACTTTTGATATTCTTATGACCCATTTCAGATTTCTTTCAAGATGTCATCTTCAGCCCTAAAACTTGGATGGAGAGAAAGTTTGTAAGTATTTGAGTTTCCAACTTCAGTGTACTATCTTTCTTCACCTTTTTAGGTGGATTATGATTCCTTGAAAGAATACTATTGTAGTTCATAAAGAGGTGCAACATGATGTACACAATTATATTAGTGAGTAACCGTACCTTTTTACTGTCAGTTTGATGTCAGTCATTTAGCTTAGATATACTGAGGTTAGGCATTTATATGCATAGTTTCTCATTTGCTCCTGACGGCTTGTTGCTCCAATTGACCTTCAATCAGTCAGTCATGGTCTTAAAGATGTAAGTTGAGAGAATCTCAACATCTTTGATTCTTTGACATCTTTGAGTTCACAAGATTTACATCCAGCTGCTGGTTGGCCAGACACATGTTTGAGAAGTTCTTCTTTCTTCTCTGAATAAGCATTTCTTAGCATGGATTGCCTTTTCATCTTTTCAGGCTGGTGGATGTTTGACTCTTTTCTGTTGATGTCTCTTGAGCATCCTAGCCTTGTAAAAACACGATATTTTCTATATAATTAAATCAGAAATTTTGCGTATAATTTTTTTTATATATTTTAAAGATGAGGATTTGTACAAGATAAAGCGTATGTAATTATGTAATAAATAAAAATGTATTTATTACATGAATGTTTACAAATAATTTTATTTTAGAATTATTGATTATTATAAAGTATACTCTTATAATAATTAATTTTATAGTAGAAATGTTTTTATTATTTATTTTCCATAAAAATATAAGTATATATTATTTAAATAATATATAAAATGATTTTAGAATTATTATAATAATTAATCTATTTTATTATAAGAATTTATGCTAGATTAATTAAGTTAATTATTTTAACTTAATTAATGAGGTTTATATATATGTAAATCAGATATGGAATCCAAACCCTAATTTTAGATTTTTATCAAGGAATGAGAATAATAATATAATGTAATATTTTGATTTTCAGTGCTATAAATATGTACTATAAGTACGTATTGATAATGGTTGGTCAATTATGGTGCAGTATTTCAAAACCCTAATATTTTGGTTAAACCCTAGTTTTACTTTGGGAAACCCTAATTTGAAAAACAATTATGAGTTTAAGACTATTATATAAATGTGTTATATGATTTTATGATTAATTAGGTCAATCCTAATTAACATTTAGATATATTAATTTCTAGAAACCCTAATGTTTGAATTATAAACCCTAATTGTGATTTGGTAACCCTAATTACCAAAATTATAAACCCTAATTGCTAATTTAGCAATGATAATTATAATTAGTAATTTTAAACCCTAATGTTCCTGTATAAAGTAATTAGAAAACTAATCTAATTTAGAAAACCCTAATTACAAATTTTAGAAACTAAAATTTTACATTTTCAAACCCTAATTGCTAAATCCTACAAATGCTATGTACTAAACCTAAGGGTTAAACCCTAAGGGTTTGTCAAGATTACAAAATGGCCATTAAAATTACAAGCAAAATGACCAAAATACCCCTCTTGAATTATTTGAGATAACTTGTAGCAATAATTGAGTTGGTGAACTACTTCAACCACTCCATGTGACACAAAACCTCCAGCACATTAATCTAAATCAGCCAAATAAATTGTATATTAGTAGTATATATAGATTGAGAGAGAGAGGATTGCATTTGTTAGCCATTTTAGCACAAACACTCAACTAGACTCTCTCAACTCAAAACCCACGAAATATATATGTATATCAGTCCCATAAATAAGCCCCATGTTTACCATTAACAGATCAAGAGGCCAGAATCAAAATTGTTCTTAGAAAGGTATAAAAACCCTAGCTATAATCTGACCATATATCTGTTGTTGGATGTTATGATTCAGTGTTAAAGTAAGTTGTTAGTAGTGTATAATGACGATCTAGGTGGCTAGATGTTAGATCCATAACATCTAGAGGCTCAGATTTGAAGATTTGCAAAATCTGGAAATTTTGTTTTTGATGTCTGACAACCAAATGTCAGGCCTTATATCTCTGTGATCTTTAATGTGTTTTGTGTTTTGAAAGTTGGTAGTTGTAGTCTGATATGTGCTCTTGGATCTAGGCTTGAAATAAGACTTAGATCTGTTCTAGATTGCATGATATTGTTGGTCAAAGGTCGTTGACCGACCATGACTAGACCATTTTGGGTAACCCAGAAATGGGTTTTCAGCGTCTGACAGGATGTTTGAAGTCCAAGATCTGTCCGATTATTGAAGTTTTGATGTTGTTGTTATAACTAGATTGTAGACTGTAATCTGGACTTTGAATCCTGAACTTTAGATCCCTTAAAGACACAACTGATCGAATGTAGTGAGTGGTCAAATCAGGCCACTCGGTCACAATTGCAGTTTTCTGGAATTTCCAGAAACGTGAAGAACACATATTCTGACAGCCTTTGACCGATCAATATCTTGCTATTGTTTTGATGTTATGGTTATGTTTTGTAATAGATCTGTAGTGATACATGTGGGCTACAATCTGGAAGTCTTAGATCACTAAAACCTCACCTGTACAACAAGTAGTGGAAGCCCAAATATGACCATCCGAACTGTTCTTCATTTCTGGGTAACCTAGAAAATGAAGAACAGCTCTGACAGTGTTTTCATTGGCTTAGATCTTTCAATTGATGCATGTTTAGATCATGTTTGTTGTTGGATCTTGTAATCTTGCATTAACATTACACAATCTGATCAACATCATGTTCAGAAACACTTTGTGTGAAGAATTAAGTATGGTCAAACTAGTTAGCTTGGTAACTGTGTTGGTGTTCTGGGTTTTGATGAAGAACACGAAGAACACCTATAGCGACGGTTCTATCGCTATATGTGGTCTTTAGTGACATATTATTTATAAAAATTATATTTTTATTAAATAATTATAGAAAATTAGTTTTTAATTATTAAAAATACCAAATAAATTATTAAAAATTATTTTAAAGTCTGAAAATTAGTTTTAATTATTTATAATATATTTCATAAATATTTAATATTTTGAAATATTAAAGGTATTTAATTATTATATTAAATAAATTATTTAAAAATGATTTTAATATTTGAAAAATTATTTAAAATTATATAATGATATAAGAAAATATTTTAAGTTATTTTAATGACTTTTAATATTTTGGGATGAAATTCATTATTAAAAAATATTAATGATAATTAAGTTATTTAATAAATGAATTAAATAAATAAATTAAAAATGATTTTATTATATTAAAAATCATTTTAAATAAAAATAAAGTGTTTAAAGATATTTTAAGTTATAAAATATAACTTTTAATATTTAAAGGATAATTTCATTAATAATTTAATATTAATGATTATTAATGATATTAAATTTATTTAATGATTATATTAAATAAATAGTTTTAAAATAATTTTATTAATTTAAAAATCATTTAAAAGGGATATAAATGAATTAAATATATTTTAAGTAATAATTAATAACTTTTAATATTTTGATAAATAGTACATAAATATAAATATTAATGGTAATTATTTAAAAATGATTTTAATTATTTTAAAAATCATTTTAAGGGTAATATTAATACTTTAAAAATATTCTAAGTTATTATAAATAACTTTAATATTTTGGCAATGGTGTCATTAATAGTTTAATATTAATTAAATATTAATGATTATTGAATTATTTAATATTTAAATCATTTAATAATGATTCCGGTGTTTGAAAATTCATGATAAATAATAATAAATGTTTAAAAAACAATTATAAGTCATTTAAAAATAATATGATTGATACTAAGTTACATGATAGAGTCTTAGACTCGATAATTACCCGATAAAGTCGTCAGTACACCGACATGTTTCAGAAATTGATCTGGACTGAGATAGGTTGACTTGATAAGTGTTTATTTGTGATTCAATGGTTGTTAAACCTAAGTGGCAATGTGATTAGGTTATGTGCTGACTGCAATAAGCAGTGCAATGTGTTATAATATGTTATTCTAAGTGGCAATGTGATTAGGTTACTTGCGAACTGTAAGCAGCGTATCAGGCAAGTATCCTACCTTTGCATTTCCTTTATGCAATGGACGGAAGTAAGAATGTTTCAGAATTATATTATTATTGTACCAGATTATTAACCCTATTGTTTATATATGTTATATCAGGTCATTGATTATCAACATGTTACTATCTTGTAATTAGGATATATATATATTACATTGCTTAATTTCTAAATATGGTTATTCAAGTGTCCCCACTTGGATTATCATTATTTAATCGTGTTGATATATATATATATATATATATATATATATATATATATATATATATATACCTCTAAGCTATTTGACCAGCTAGACACAGATTTAGAAATATCGTTGAATATGATAAAATATTTTTTGTATCCAATCAAATTGTTTTGGTTCGGATTCCAGACTAAGTATGAACATCCCCGATCAAGGAAAAAATTTTATACGCCCAAGGCAGACAGAGTGAACGATAACATCGTTCTTGCATTTAGTGTTGATCAATATTGGGCATAACGGGCTGATCACCCCCGTGTCCGTAAGTTATGACAGTTTGTTGATGAAGTTCTGTTTAAACCTATTTGAAAATTGAAAACAATGTTCATAGCATGTCACCTAAACCCTATTTATAGTCAATATATAGTTTCAAAAATTTGATAGAGAGTTATTATGTTATTATTATCGGTTCAGATTACTTCACACCTATTAATTCGTTGTAGAAGTGTAGTGCAAAGAAAACATTTAATCCTTTCAGATAATATTTATAATTGTTATTACTTGCTGGGCATTCAAATGCTCATCCTTGCTTAATTTATATGTTTTCAGCTAAGTGTGAACAACCAGAAGGCTCTGCTAAGAACAAGGGAAAGGGAAAGGTTGCTGAATGAATGCAATGCTATTTTATGTAATAGTTAACTTTATTATGACAAGTATGATATATATTATATATCATGATATGTAAGGAATGTATTAAAGGTTATGTACTTGGGAGCTAGACTCTGATGATTATGTAAATAAAGTTTAATATTCATATTATTGTTATTATTATTAGTATTATTTCGCTCATAGAAATGGTATCGTGAAGAACCGAGTTCTGGTTTCAAGTAACTGGATTTGGGGGTGTCACAAGCCTGGTCTTTAGACTTTAAGATTAACTGTGGACACAGATTGGTCTTATTGATATGGCAATCAAGAACATAGACAATTCTGAGCAGTTTCAGGTGAACATACACATCTACCTGTACACAGTATTTCCAACGTGTGAGCTCATCTGTTTATAACAAGTGACTTACTACTAAACTAAGTTTAGAATAATGTATGTGCCTGCAATCAGACTCAAAGAGATTAGCTTTTGAATATAGCATTAGAACCTTTCTCTGATACCAATTGTTAGTTCCCAATAGGCACAATATAGATCTAGAAGGGATGAGGTTGAATAGATCCTTTTTGATTTCAAATACTTTTCTCGTTTATTTTGTATTGCTAATGAATTAGCATATGAAAAATATAAGAATCTTTTCAAGCACAACGGAATAAGTAAAAGATCCCCTTCATTGATATATTCAATAATCATACATACATTGTTCATAGAGTTAGTTCGGTTGTAAGCAGTTAGAACATACATAGCAGTTATAGCAGTTAATGTATATAATATAAATGACATAAAGTAAAAGACACAAGGGGTTTTAAGTGGTTCAAAGACTAAAGCTCCTAATCCACTCTTCTGCTTTCAACTAGCAGGATTTCCACTAAGGAAGGCGGCACTACGAATCACTAAGATTCCTTGAGGCCAACGACCTTGGGACTTGATTCACTAAGAACTCTTCAAGGGCCGTGACCTTGAAATTCTCTAGTTCTAGGAACTCTTCAAGCCAATGAGCTTGGAACTTGATTTAGTCCCTCCGGATAAGGACCCCTCAGGCCCTGGCTTCTTGTTGTTGATGTTTGTTGTTGTTGTTGGTACTGAGCTACTAAGATGTCTTTATACTCTTGACATCTTCTATAATTAGCAGCTTGATGTGGTCCTCTTTGCATTATGCTTCGAGTCTGGACCACACCTTCTTTGGTGCAGCTGATCTTCATTCTGTTCAACTCATCTTCACGTGATGTCAGCTGTGCACCATCACCATTTCCTGAACCCTTCTTGACTTGTAGGCAGACATGGTTCTGCACTTGCTCTAGTTCATCTTTAGGTTCATGGTGATTCGTTGATTGGCTCTCAGGATCTACTTTTTGCTTTGCCACTCTTCTGAATGCTATCTTCTTGTCCTTCTCGGCTCTTAGCTTGGATGCCAAGTTAAGTGGCATTCTCATCTTGTTGAGTGAAGCATTGGTCTTTTCAAGTCCTTCTTCAAAGCTGCTTCACTTCCACCTTCGTAGTCTCACTGTCACTAAGACTTGTTCTGTTAAGCTTAGGTGGAACTCGTAGAGTCAACGTTAGAATTTTACCAACTCAACAATTCTGCAACTTAGCAACTATCATCAACTCTTGATCGTTGAAGCTCTAGCTTATTTATACTCCTTCCCAATCTTCCCGTTGAGAAGTAGCCATTAAAAGTTTTTGAATTACTTCGCAGATCTCGAGTTATTTGGTGTAGACTACGGATGTGACATGACATCCCCTTTTCTGACTTTCTGACACAGCAGTCTACTGTTTCACCTACCCCATCAGATATGTTACTTTAATGTCTTGGGCAGGTCAACAAATTTATTTCCTCCTGATTTTTCAATCAGAGGTTGTCCTTTTCCATCAATGCTCTCAATAAGCTCTTGTCCGAATATTAATCTTCAGATTGAACCGTTGTCATTGCTTCAATCTTCAGTTGACCCTACTCTATAATTCTGATGCACATTTTCTTGGACCTGATCGTAGTGTCTTATTGAATGTTGCTCATTGACTGGTAGAGTCAACACTACGATCCTGAAGAGTGTTCATTAGATCTTTAATGTAGAACACCTCTTCGTTCTTGTTGTATAATGCTTCAACACTTCTGTTTGCCTCGATTGTTCTTAGATTATGATGGCTTGACTCCTTGTTCTGGCCCCTTCTGAATAGCAAGACACTTCAGATTTGTGGCGTGTCCAGCTCGCTTTCTCCTTGTGATCTCTCGTTCATTTATCATCAATGGTCGGTCGCTTAATCACTTTAGCCTTGTTCTTCAGAAGCTGACCAGTATCTCTGTATACACTCCATCAGTTCTTTCTTTGTTTGGAAAATACTACGATCCTGGTTACTTCCAAGATCGTTGTCATCTTACCACTAGACAGCTACTGCTCCTGCTGACTTTCCTTAGTCAGCTACTGAAGTCTTCTTATAATCATCTTGTGGAAGACTTCATCTCGAATGGCTTCACAACTCAATCTGGATGCTGATTGGGTTGATGCTTAGATCTTTTGTTAGCTTGCATGCCATTTGTTGAGTGCTCTCTGGTTTCCTTTAGGTGGGATGTATATTAGCAGTACCAACCAGAGGCTTCATTCCTTTGGATATTCTGGGAGTGCTCATTTACTGAGAATCGTGTTTGCTCTACGATTCTACCTTGGAGTTGTGAGCACATTTGTTGAAGTCTTAGTTCTATACTCTACGATTCAGCTTCGGCTGTGCAGACACTACGACTCTGAGATCAGATCTTGACACTACAATTTCTATCGTTGTGCTTGTTGTCTTCATCTGATCTTGCTCGACTACGATCTCTTCCTCTGATATGATCAATAGACTCTACGACTCAGAGTGTAGTCTACGATTCTTGACTTGGCTTCGGCAGATGCTCGGTCGGCTCAGAGGCATCTTGTCTCTCTACGATTACGAATACGACTTCCTCGGTGAGACTTGGCTGCGAGGAAGTTCTACTCGACTCACTACGATCCTTCCTCGTCTCTCCTGGTATTCTACGAACTCCGAGATCTACTATCTTGCAGACTACAATTCTGCCTCGATAGCTCTCGAGTTTTCCTTGACTCTCCTGGCAGACTACGATTTACAAAAGTGCTTTCGACGATCAGACAAACCTATCTATTACATCATAAGATCAACCTAACATGCTTGATCTTTCTATATTTATAGTCCTTGTACATCATTTCTTTTGAAGGACTTTACAAAGCTATTTTGCTTAAACCACAACACTTGGCGCAGTGGTAAGTTTCCACCTGGGGTGAACCGTAAACCCGGGCATCCTGGGATCGATTCCCGCCTGCAACAAGTGTGAGGGCCAATTAAAAACTGGTCCGTGTGGCCATGGATCACATATTTCAAGGCGGAGCCATATCTTAGGCCGAGCACATGCGTAAAGCTGGTCGGGGTGGGAGACTTAGTCCGACTGCGGTTGGGAAACTCCACATTATCAAAACAAAAAAAAAACTGTTTTGCTTATGTAGGATCAACCTAACATATTTGATCTATTCATTCTAAGTCCTTGTACATATGTTTCTATAATCTATCAAAAGGACTTTACATCTTTTCTTAATGCAAGCATACTTGCATATTCATTCATATATATATATATATATATATATATCATAATCAAATCATATGTAAATAGGAATAACATTCACATGCTTATTCCTGACACACATTAATAAGGAAACCTAAAATCAACTGCCATAATTAATAATTCAAATTCAAATATTTGGGATCTAACAGCAACAACTAATTCAAATTCAAAATAAAAGGAGGGAAAAACAAAAAAATATCTTCTTCATCCTAATCTTCATCTCCCTCACCGCTCATTATCTTCATCACCGCCTCCTCTCTCTTCCCCTTCATCATCCTCCTCCGTCGTGAATCTCCAGAAGCCCTTGGTTGCACCGCTATTACATCGCTCTCTCTTCCCCATCATCATCCTCCTCTTCCGCCGCAAATCTTCGGAAGTACCTGAGTTACTGTTATGAATTTTTTTAAACGATTTGGTTACCAACAAAAACTAAAATGGTTACCTTTGTATGAAGGTTTGGCTACCAACTGCATCACATTCAAAATAAATTTATAACCTAATAAAACTGAATTGATTACCTTTGTCTGAAGGTTTGGCAACCAACTGCATGAAGGTTTGACTACCAACTGCATCACATTCAAAATAAAATTGGTAACCTAATAAAACTGAATAGGTTACCTTGGTATGAAAGTTTGGCTACCAACTGCATCACATTCAAAATAAATTGGCAACCTAATAAAATGAATAGGTTACCTCAGTATGGAGGTTTGGCTACCAACTGTACTATGGGAAAATGAAATTCAGGAGATGGTTAATGGAGGTGGAGGTGGTGGAGGCGGAGGAGGAGGCGGTTATAATGGAAGCGGCAGAAGAGGAGGTAGAGGCGGCAGAGAAGGAGGTGGAGGTGGCGGTGGAAGGCGACAATAATAGTGTCGGCAGTCAATCTCTTCAGCAGACACCGGTGAGGTGTCCGGATAGGCCATCAGAAGGGGAAGCGCGTCATCTTCGTCGGTCAGGTAGCTCTCTCGATCACATGACCACCTCTCTTTCGGTCCAATCGGAGGGTCGGCGGCACGACATCGGACGGCGGATGAGGGAAGAGAGAGAGCGGGAAGGGTTTGTCTAACAATGGAGACTGAGTTTGTATTTCCGTGAGAGAGAAAGGAAGAGGAAGATGAGTTTATTTATTAATTACTTAATTTAAAAAATACATCAATACTAATTACCTAAATTAAGGAATCCTAATTGCATACTAATTTCCTAAATTAAGGAATTCTAATTGCACTAATATTGTAATAAATATGGAAAGTGTATTAATTGTGTAAATATTTTATGAGTGCACTATTGTTGTAATTATTTTAAAAAATATAATAGAATATGTAATTGATCCTTAATTTAAACCCATAGCATGTAAAACAAGAGAAGAAATTCAATGACTGCAAGTGCAGTCACAAGACCCACTATTGGTCCGCCAGTGCCTAGGGCTTCAACTGAGGGTAGTGCTCGGGAATGCTACTCTAGCTCTAGCTTACCTAAGGGGGTGTTTGTTTAGAGTTGAATGGAGTTGAATCTGAATCATTTGAATAAATTCGATTGCATTTATTTTAGTGCGAATAATTTGAATCGGTAAGATAGATGAAATTTGAATGGCTAAGTCGATTTTTTTAAATTTGAATGGTGAATGAAAAATTGAATAAACTAAAAAAAATTAAAAAAATATTAACTATTATATTAAGTAATATTAAATAAATTTACAATAATTTTGAATTTTTTAGAGGGGATAAAATAATAAAGTTTTGTCATTCAGATGTTTTAGACATGTCAATTATCAAACAGTTTTTTTCATTTAGATTCAGATTCAGCTCATTCAGATTCAGATTCAGATTTAATTTAGATTTATTCAGTTTTTATCAAACACCCCCTAAGACACCTACGAACCACTAAAGAGGGTATGCAACTTTAACTTTAAAAATATCTCACTCAAACTTTAAAAAGTTAAAAGTATCTTATATCAAAATAGTGAGTATGCATTATTCTTTTTCATTATGTAAATATGTACAGATGATGACATGATATATGAAATTTGATTCCTAAAATTTGAGTTGGCTAAATAGAATTTAAATATATTTGAGCATGTGTATTATAACCTATTCTGGACTTTATAATATGTTTAAATTTATAAGATTACTTACAAATTAAAGTTTTGTAGTATACTCTTGTAAGCTACAAATTAAGATACTTTTTAGAATGCATGTTTTTTTAAAAAAAATGTGTTTGTTTTACCCTCTGTTGGTTGTGTTTCAAAATTCTTAATTTTGGCAAAGTCCCACGTTTAGGGATTTTTTCCAACAATCTAAAAAGTGATTCTTAGTTATTAACAAGATGAAATTTGTTTTAGATCTTTCAAAAATTGAACGTTTTGATGGTTTGAACTTTAAGAGATGGTCAAAAGATATGCTATTTTATTTGAAAACTATGAATTTGAAATATGTGTTATATATGGATGCTCCTGCTATTGTTTTTTTTGATAATACTATTGTTGTTGAAACTCTTGAAAAAAGCGATCTTTGATAAGTAGGGTCGCTTTCATCGGTAAAAAACCAAATCCAGATGCAAAAAGCAGAACCAAAAAACCGGAAAATCAAGAACCAGAGTGCAGATCTGGATTAACTTGGAATTTGCATCTGGGTTGAAAAAAAAGTCGATCACTGGGTTTTTTAGATTCGGGTTTTCGGTTATACCGCAATAATTAAATATTATTTTTTATATTAACAAAATTTTTAAAACTAAGAAATGAGACTAGTAAATTACATTCGTACAAATACTAATTACAATTGTTAGTCTAAGAGTATTTAACTATCATACTTGTAGTAAATAGTAATTGTAGTTTGAAATTTTTGATTAACTCTTTTGATGATTGTTAATTACAATTGGGGCAAAGGTACAAAAATGCCCTTAATGTTTACACGGATGTCCCACTTCCACCCTAAACTAATTTTTTTTTTCCAAAAGTACCTTAACGTTACAAATTTAAGGTCAATTGTGCCCATCCGTTAAAAAATCCAATTGAGACAAGACAGACGTCTTAGCGATTGACACATGGCAAAATAAATTTTTATTATTTTTTTCTCTTTCTTCTCTCTCTTTTCTCTACCCACTACACCTTTCCTATTCTTCTTACTTCGTGCCCGTTGGTGTGTTTCTCTCTCATCCCAAGAACAAACACAAACATTTACTGATAAATTCTCCAATTTCATTTTTAGTATTTCAAGCAACAACAAAAAACCCATTTCATCAAGAACTCCAAAAACCCACCTACAGTTCATTCACTGAGAAATCAAAAGTTGAGTTCTTTGTACCCTTTTAAACTCATTGATAGAGAGATTAGACCTGGAAAAATCGGCCCAAGCCCGCCCATCAAAAACTGGGCTGTGGGGTGAAGTTTTCGGTAGAGAAAGAGATATAAATTCTTGGGTCATCCAATGTTGAAGCTCCAAATGATTTTAGATCGTTGGATGTTGAAGCCTTCATTACCCTTGTCTCTTGGTTGATACAACAATATTGATACAACTTCACACATTTTTGTTGTTGCTTGAATTACTGAAAATGAAATTGGAGAATTTATCAGTAAATGTTTGTGTTTGTTCTTGGGATGAGAGAGAAAACTTGATCCATCTAAGTAAGAAGAATAGGAAAATGATGAAAAAGGTGTAGTGGAAGAGAAAGAGAGAGAAGAAAGAAAAAATAATAAAAAATTTATTTTTGCCACGTGTCAATCGCTTAGCACGTCCGTTTGTCTAGGTGGATTTTTTTTAATGGGAGGGACACAATTGACCTTTAATTTGTAACGTTAAGGGTACTTTTGAAAAAAAAAATTAGTTTAGGGTTGAAGTGGGACATCCGTGTAAACATCAGGGGCATTTTTGCACCTTTGCCCATTACAATTGTTAGTCTCAACGGAATTACAATTGTTTAACTAGTTACTAAACATTTTATTACCCAAATTTCTTTCAAATTCAAAAAGTTCAATCAAAGGGAGAACCAGTGCAGCTATGGACATGCTCCACTGTATTAGATTACAAAGAATATCAAGAATTTGAATATATATCAAATTTTACACGGCCGCTACAAGAAATGTTGTAAATATATAGACAACTATAGTATAAACTATGAACATAAAATGAAAATAAAGAGTACCTGCTTTGATGAGTATATAATCGGTAAACATTTGATGTGTATATAATTTATATTTTGTGTGTAATTAATTAATTTTATGAATTAAAAATAAGTATTATTAAAATGAGTAATAAATGAAAAAAATAATAAAGTTAAAGAGTGGATTTCAAAAGTAAATTTTTTGAGACTAGAGAAAACAATTATATTTAAGAAAACTTTTAACTTTTAAAAATATCTCTAATATTATTTAAAAATTTAATGAATCTTGACATGATAATATTCAAAACAGAATGATAGTTTGTTAGGAATCTTAATTATGTTACTTTCTAAATTTATAAATGTATTTTTTATTTTGGAACAAATTCATAATATATATATATATATATATATATAATATCTACAATTCTAAAACAAATTAATAGTGTGCTTTATTGAAAAGTTTTCACAAAATAGAGAGAATATATATGCCAAATTATGCAATCAAAGCATCAAAAGTATGAGAATATATTTTTTATAACAATTTTCAGGTGGGAAAGAGGATGAGTTGGCATTACGAAGGCTTGATGCACTATATGTCTATATCCTTTCAACTAAAATTATTCTTTAAACTCCGCATTTCAAAAAGATAGTTAATTACTTTAAATAATGAGCCTACCATAACAAATAAATTGATGTTCAACTAGAACTCAAAAATTATATTGCTGCCATTAGGACATTACTAACCAGACAACAACTTCAGAATTAAAATTGTTCGGTTTTCAACTTTTTTGGTTTTTTCAGTTTTTTGGTATTTACCGAATTCAAAATTTTCATTACCGCTTACAAAATGAAAAAAGTAAAAAACGAAAAAAAGCGATGCAAAAAAAAATCGAAACAAAAAAAACCCGGCCGCAAATCACAGGTTTCAATAGGTTCGGTAAAAACCGGAAAATCAAATTTTTTGAGCACCCCTACTGATAAGTCTGAAAAGGAGAACTATGTTAAAGATAATCGTACATGCCGTAGATATATTTTGCATTATCTGTCTAATTCGATGCTTTATATTTATTATCCATATGAAAGTGCTAAGAAGATTTGGGATGTCTTGAAATCTAAATATGTTGTTGAAAACTCTGGTCTTAACAAATATGTTGTTAGAAATTTTTTAGATTTTAGGATGCAAGATGAAAAATCAGTAATAGAGCAAGTTCATACATATCAAACTATTGTGGGGGAAAATATTGGGGAATGAATGAAAATGTGTGAGACCCACTACAAAAAAAGGGTCAATGTCGACGACATCATTGTCGACGGACAATTAACCGTCGCCAATGACATCATTAACGACGGTATTGCCGTCGCCTATGACCCCCGTCGCCTATGACCTTTTCCCAGCTATCCTACATTGGTGGTCGACGGTTTGTCGTCGGTAATGACTTGAGTGCCGTCGGTAATGGAAAAAGATTTGGCGCCAGGTTTTCGCGGTGGAGGGAAAAGGCACGGGCGACGGTCAATAGTGTTATAGGCGACGGGTGTGCCATCGGGAATAGGTCAATCTCGACTGGACTACTAGCGATGACATCGCCGTCGAGAATGGATCTTACATTAAAACCCTTGCTCCGACGACAACGACTCTTATTTTTCCCCTCTCTTTTGAATTTCGTTTTTCCCTCTCAATTCTTTATTCCAAGTGACCCATTTGCTCAATTAGTACACATTTCACCTAATAAATCATCACAATTTGCCCCATTACCATCCCACTGGAGATTATAGTTCGCCCATCATCATCTCAATCATCGAAACAGCTACTGCGCCTCTCCCTGCGCCGGCACCGGCTACTCCGACCGATTGAAACTCCCCCTCTGCTGCCTTGTTCTTCTTTACTCTTTGTTTTCCCCAAATTACAAGGTATGATATATATCCTCTATTTTTTATTTTACCTTTTTTGAAGGTGTATATATGTTCAGAAGGTGTATATATGTTCAGACTTTATTTGGAGGTTCTTTTGGTTTTTGATTTTACCTTACTAGATTAATCCGACTATTGTATTTCATTTCCCGATATGAAAAGGATAAATTACCCAAAAAAAGAATTATCTAGTCTTCACTATTATGTTTGGCCAGGTGCAAATCTTATTTCCTTATTTGATCTTAGAATACTCTAAATTGAATAATCATACTTATCAAAAACAAAATGTTAGAATACTCTAAATATATACCCAAGTCTCCTTGTAGTATCCTGCGTATAGGGAATAGACTCATTGAGAATAGCATACCATAAATTAGTGACTAATAGTTTTATGTATTATTTAATATATTGTATTGTTATCTAGTGAAGTAGATCTTTCGGAAACATGAGTAATATGGCATGTGAGAATTATTTAAGAAGACCAAGTCTAGAAACAGAAAGGGATGAGAATGTAAGACCCCAACTTTCATAAATAAAGACTATTTTTCTCTAAATATTATTTTGAATATTATGGTGTGGATCTGATATAATGTTATAATTATGGGTAATATTTATAAATTTTGCAAAGTAAGCAAGTTGTTATAAAATATTCGTTTGGTCGGGGAATATTCGTACGATGACACAATCATTGGTGGATCCCACGACAGAATTATTGTCGGAGTTAGAAAATGACATAAATATCTTTTATAAAAATAAATGAAATTTTTAACCACATCGTTGAAATACCCGATGGTAAAAGTACGATGTCTGGCATTGGTTGCATAGTAGCACACGATATTGATTATTGATGCTTACATAAAAAGTCACTCAGTTATACTCAATTATTGTTACAGTAATTGCTGCATAGTATCTCACGTTATTGATTCAATTATTATCACAGTATCATCTACACAATATTTTATATTATTAAATCAATAGTTGAGACGATAAAGTTATTCATATTATTATTTGCATTATTGACGATGTCTAGAAAGTTATGTCGAGGAAAGGGGTTTGGTCACCTAATTGCGCGCCAATAGGGAAAATTTTTATCGGAAAGCCCCCTCTTTCCTGGGAATGATCTGGTCGTTAAATATTATGAATTATAATATTAATGATGAATAATTGTTGAAAGATTAAAAATGTGTTGATTGAAGATAAAATGATTTGTGGTAATATTTATTCAATCTTTGATATAAATAAGAAGTCTGTTATGAGACGATTGTGGTAAGTTTGGTTTATTCCATGGGGACTATATGTCATCATCTAAAAATCACTTTCGCCAATAGTAATTGCCTTTACCAGACGTCAAACCACTTGTCGTTTCATATTACAGGCGTCAAACCACTTGTTGTTTCACATTATAGGCGTCAAACCACTTTTCTTTTCACATCACCAGTCGTCAAGCCACATGCCTCTTCACATTGCAAGGGCTAAGCTAGAAATCTTCTATAAATAGAAGCTTATTTCTTCTTTCATTCTCACCAATTCACTACGACTCACAAGAGAATTTTATAGAGAGAGAATCAGAGAGAAAGAAGAAGAGTATTCTATTACTACACTATTTCGGTATCCAATCTCCTACTAAGGTAAGGGGTATTATTTCTTTCGTATTCGTAACTGATATTATTCGTGTTCAATATTCGTAAGAAATAATATTTTCGCCCATACTATGTAGTATGAAATTAATATTATTTCGTTTCATATTCCTAAATCTACACTTATGTTGATAAGTATTGCTTCTATATTCCATGAAATTAGTAGAATATCCTTGAAATTTGCGCTTCATCTAGTATCATTTCACAAGGATATTTTTCTAAACATTCTTGTTAAAGTTTAATCTTTTTATGCCGGAGTACTATTTACGGGGTGTCAGGAATAAACATGTGAATGATATTCCTATTTAAGATATGATTTGATTATGATATATATGAATGAATATGCAAGTATGCTTGCATTAAGAAAAGCTGTAAAGTCCTTTGATAGATAATAGAAATATATGTACAAGGACTTAGAATGAATTGATCAAATATGTTAGGTTGATCCTACATAAGCAAAACAGCTTTGTAAAGTCCTTAAAAAGAAATGATGTACAAGGACTATAAATATAGAAAGATCAAGGTTGTTAGGTTGATCTTATGATGTAATAGATAGGCTAGTCTGATCGTTGAGCACTACACCAGAAGTCGTAGTCTGCCAGGTGAGTCAAGGTTAACTCGAGAGCTATCGAGGCAGAATTGGAGTATCCAAGATAGTAGATCTCGGAGTTCGTAGACTGCCAGGGGAAACGAAGAAGGATCGTAGTGTATCGAGTAGAGTTTCCTCGGGATCGTAGTGTGCTGAGGAAGTCATGTTCAGAATCGTAGAAGAGACAACTCGCCACGAGTAAACCGGTCATCCGCCAAAGCAAGAAGCGAGATCGTAGACTACACTTCGAGTCGTGAGAGTCTCATCGATGCCAAAGCCAAGTCAAGGATCGTAGATCACACTCTGAGTTCCTAGAGTCTATTGTTTACATGCAGAGATCGTAGTCAAGCAAGATCAGATGAAGACAACAAGCAAGGGAGGAATCGTAGAGTGCAGAACTACGACCTCAACAGAAGTGCTCACAACGCCAAGGATGAATCGTAGATCATATACGGTTCTCAACAAATGAGCACTCCTAGAATATCCAAAGGAACGAAGCCTCTGGTTGGCACTGATGCATTCCACAATAAGGGAACCAAAGAGCACTCAACGAATGGCATGCAGGCTAACAGAAGATCTCAGCACCAACCCAATCAGCATCAAGATTGAGGTGTAAGGCCATTTGTGATGAAGTCTTCCACAAGGAGATCCAAAGAAGACTTCATAAGTTGACTAAGGAAAGTCATCTTGTGCAGTAGCTATCAAGTGAACAGAAGACAACGATCTTGGAAGCAACCAAGATTGTAGTGCTTGCCAAACTGAGAAGGAACTGATGGAAGGTGAACCGAGATACTGGCCAGCTTCTGAAGAGCAAGGCTAAAGTGATTAAGTGCAGGGTCAGTTCATTGATGATAAGAGAGCGGAAGATCACAAGGAGAAAGCAAGCTGGACACGCCATAAATCTGAAGTGTCTTGATATTCAGAAGGGACGAGGAAAGAGATTAGGCCATCGATGTCGAGAACAAATCGAAGCAAAATGTAAGTATTAAAGCACTGCACAATACAAGGAAGAGGTGTTCTATAGTGAATATCCAAGCAACACTCTTCAGGATCGTAGTGTTAACTCTACTAGTCAACGAACAACACTCAACAAGACACTACGATCAGGTCCTTGAAGACGTGCATCAGAATCGTAGAGTTTGAATAGCTGAAGATTGAAGCATTGGCAAAGGTTCAATCTGAAGGGTAATATTTGGACAAGTGCTTATTGAGAGCATCGATGCAAAAGGACAACTTCTGATCAAGAAATCAGAAGAAATAAAGTCTTCAACCTACCCAAGACAGTAAAGTGATACATCGGCGGGGTAGTTAAAGTTAAAATGAAGCTGCGACATCGGAAAAAGTATGACAAGTCACATCAAGCAGTCTACCTCAAGCAACTCGAGATCTGTGAAGATATTTGAATAGCCTTCAACGGTTACTTTCCAACGGAAGGATTGGGAAGGAGAATAAATGAGAAAGAGCTACAAAGATCAAATGTTGCTGGAGTTGCCAAGTTTGGAGAGAAGGTGGACTGATCTAAACCATGTGAAACAGTGAGTCCGAAGGCTCACTCTACGATCCACCAAGAACACTCAGAAGTCAGATAAAGAAAGAAGTAGAAGTGTGAGTTCTACTATGTAGAAGTGAGAGTTCTACTACATGAAGAGTGTTCAGAACTGCCGAGAAAAGAAGAGCATCATGACATCTTGATGTCCATCATGAAAAGACTCTAAGTACAATAGAGAAGAGCATACAGTCATCTTAGCAAGTCCATCATGAGAAGACATCAAGTAGCAGAAGGGAGATCACAAAAGCCATCTTGGAGTTAAGCATGAGAAAGCTTCTAAGTACCTAATTGAAGAGCCTAGAGTAAGCTTGGAAGCCTCTCATGTGCAGTCATCAAGTACCAAGGAGAATGATCTTCAAGGTAGTTCATCAAGGGGTCATTCGGAGTAGTTGAGCAACCTAAGAAGCTGAGCATCATGTAACACTCAGCTGCACTTCAAGGATGATCAAGCCAATCTGCTAAGTATAGAAGATGTTCAGAGCATTAAGACATCTTTAGCATTCAAAGACCGACTCCAACAACAACAAACAAAAAAACTCAACAAAGCCGAGGGCTGAGGGTCCTTGTCGAAAGGATTAAATGAAGCGGGGGCTGAGGGGTCCTTGTCGGAGGGACTAAAGCGAAGTTCTAAGCCTTCTTTGGGCTTGAAGAGTTCTTAGTGAATTGAAGTTCCAAAGGTGCTTAGCCTTGAAGGAATCTTAGTGATTGTGGTGCCGCCCTTCCTTGGTGGAAATCCTCGCTAGTTGAAAGCGGAAGAGTGGATTAGGAGCTTGAGTCTACGAACCACTTAAAACCCCTTGTGTCTTTTACATTATGTCATTTACATTATGTACTATAAGCGCTATATAAGCTGCTATGTATGTTTTAAGCGCTTACAACTAAACTTACTCTACTTAACAATGTATGTATGATTATGGATATATATCGACGAAGGGATCTTTTACTTATTCCGTTGTGCTTGAAAAGATTCTTATGTTTGTCATATGTTAATTATGAACAAAATAATATAAACCAGAAAAGTCTTTGAAATAAAAAGGATCTATTCAACCCCCCCTTCTAGATCTATTGTGCCCTCTGGGAACTAAAAATTGGTATCAGAGCAGGTTCTCATGTTATATTCAAAAGCTAATCGCTTTGAGTCTTATCTAAGGCACTAACATTGTTCTAAACTTAGTTTAGTAGTAAGTAACTTGTTATATGCAGATGAGCTCACATGTTGGAAATATTGTGTATAGGTTAAATGTGTATATACACCTGAAGCTGCTCAGATTGGTCCATGGTCTCTATTGATACATCAACAAGACCAATCCTAGCCTGCAGTCAATCTTGTAGTCCTAAGACCAGACGAGAACACTCAAGAGACGTCAATGACAAAGAGTCAAGCACCCTCTAGTCTGAAAGATGAAGAAGCCATACATGCTAAGAAATGATTATCGAGAGAAGAAAGAAGATCTTCTCAAACTTATGTCTGACTAACCAACTGCTGGGTGCAAACTCTGTCAGCTAAAGGATGTCAAAGATCTTAATGCTGAGATTTTCTTGGCCTATATCTTCAAGACCACTACTGATTGATTAAAGGTCACAAGAGCAATAAGCTGTCAGGAGCAAAAGTAAAGACATGCTTATCAATACCTAAACTCAGTATATCCATGATAAATGACTGTTTAGTAACTGACAGTAAAAAGGTTCGGTTCCTCACTATTATAAATGCATTCATCATAATTGCATCTCCTTGTGAACTATAACGAGATTACACAAGAAGTCATAATCTACCAAAAAAGGTGAAGAGAGAAAGTAACCTGAGGATGGAAACTCAAATAACTATAAACTTTCTCTCCATCCAAGTTTTAGGTTGAAGATGACATCTTGAAGGAAATCTAAAATAGGTCATAAGATCATCACCGGCCTAATAAACTTTATGTGAAGTAATCGTTGTTGGTGGGTTAGTATGTATGTACAAACCTATGTTCTAAGTGTTTGACAACTCACAGAGTATGATCAGTTCTACAAAAGGATCTGGCTGATCTGTAGAAACTGATCACCTCCATGGATCAACTAGATACTCATAAATCGTAGAGTTAATTCCTACTCTGAACACTTAAACACTGTGAACAGAATCCAGTAAATGATGAAACCATCATAGATAAAGTGTGTGTTATTAGATGCCAAATCCCACACACACTCACCATCATGCATCTCAAAATGTATTATCATAAAATAGTTGGATGCATGAATATG
Source organism: Panax quinquefolius (assembly GCA_020205615.1). Lineage (NCBI taxonomy): Eukaryota > Viridiplantae > Streptophyta > Magnoliopsida > Apiales > Araliaceae > Panax > Panax quinquefolius. Next base: position 62,676,633 of record CM035172.1, read on the forward strand.
TCTGTTGGTGATAAATATGATGATTATCCAAATAAGAGGAACAGGGTTTTAGAAAACTAACCTAGCAGGACCCATTTGACTATGGGTACCAAAAATAGAAACATATTTAAACCTGTAGGTACTTGGTCAGTCTGACCACACTAAGGAATGTTGAAGCAGAATGCTAAGGACTGTTCAGAAATGAGTCTAATAAAGTTCCTATATGTCCAAGCCTGTCCTTGAAGACCCTCTGAGCTAACCGAAATGGAGCTCACATGGCTGCAAATCTGTATATAGGAGCATGCCATGCAACAGAAGATAAAGAGGATTCTATATGCTCATATCAAGAAAGGCATGCTTTATGAAAAGGATCCGTAAGGGAAGCTCACAACAGAAGATCATTGAGCTTAAGACAAAAGGAGTTCATTAAGAAGCAGAACTTCTCAATCTCAGGACTGTCAAAGGAGACTACGTTCGTAGTGCTGTCAAATGATCGTAGAGTGATCAATCCTGAAAATACTCATCTCGATAATACAAGGAAAAACTAAGTGATGATGATGATTCCAGTCAGAAGAAGACATACTGGGTAGCCTTTAAATGAACATGAAGGAGAAGGAATCACATATATCTGAGAAGACAGCATCAACAATGGGGGAGCCGTGATCTATTAAGGAATAACAGCACTAATAAACCTTGAAGAGATGTACCAGCTACAGAGTCCCAAAACTTTGTGGCTGATGAACCAAATGAAGATCCATAGTCAATAGGAACATCTCAAAACGTACTACTGATAACCCTTCAGCCATCTAATCCATAATCGTGAAGTGCCTACGATCAAACATATGATCGTAGCGTAAGAGCAGGAGGACATCACGATTTCAGCAATGCACATATCTAAAGCTGGTAGAAGACCTCCCCACCAGAAAAGGTCTAATGAGATGTTATTACAAATCATTGCCATAGCACTTCATCTGGAAAGCGCCTCAGGGACAAACCAGACCCTTAGCTCACTCTAAGAGGTTGGTCCTTCCTGAGCTACCTTATCCCAGAAGGAATGCTTGATCTAGTTCATCTCAAAAGAACCAAGGTAGTCAACGATCGTAGAGTTGAGTTTGAAGAGGACTAAACAATCGTAGTGTAACCTCGGCGATCGTAGAAGACAACTCAACGATCGTAGTCCTACCAAAGGGTACACCAGTTCACAAGGAATCGAAAGAATGAGACATCTGCTAAGCCATTCAAGTTGAGGAAATAAGTTCGAATACATCAGTGATTGAGCTATACTGCATCGAAGTAAGGAGGAAAGACAAAGCCATCCACTGCAGCATCTCTCAGAAGTTGATCGTTGAGTCAACAAAGGAAATCGTAGAGTCTATAGTTGCCTCATCATGCTACTCTACGTATCAAAAGGTCAACGGTCAAAGCCACGTCAATTAAACGTCCACTCTTCTGATAACTGAAAAGTTATGGGGAGTTCTGACTCATTCTTGGGAAGCGGCAACCAATGGACGAGTTGACACATCTTTGAGTGTGCAGAGTTAGAAGGCGCCATAAAGAAAATTTTAAATCTGCAGTGCAGGTTACAAAAGATATCGAACCTTTCTCCCTCCAATTTTCAAAACCCTAGAAAGCTTTTCAAGAGCAAAATCAGTTAACCCTCCAGAGCCTTACCAAATCATAGACAACCATCTCTCATAAACCTCTCTAAATCAAACGCCCACAATCTTTGAACTATTCAAATGGAGAACTAACAAGTTATCATCGGCATTCAGCTGGGAACCAAATCGTTTGAGAAATCTGAGAAGAAATTCAGGGACATACTTGAACTCGTGAAGAAAGCTGGGTTTTCAGAATGCCTTGAGGCAAGTACTCGTGTGTACATTGACCTAGTTAAAGAGTTCTACTCAAACGTCTCCATAAACTCTGGAACTCTGTCTACCAAGGTTAAAGGTCAGACTCTGAAGCTGAAATCTTCTGACCTAAATCAATGTCTAGGTTTTCCTAACCAAGGGCTGAAGAACCTTGAAGATGTCAACACTGAACAAGTAAAGGAGTTGATGGGGTACCAAAGGAACCCTAGTTTCAAAGACATGAAGAAGAAGGAGTTTCCTGAAGAATATGAGTTCCTAGCTGAAATTGTTGGAAAGTGCATACTGTGCAAAAACACTGCACATGATACAGTGATTGACCAACAATTGAAGATATGTCAGCTATAGTTCTGAAGAAATAAATTAACTTTGGAGCTATCTTGTTTGATCAAATCTCCAAATAGGTAGAGAAGGCTGAGAAGAAGAAGACCACTGAAAAACCCCTAACCAAGGTGTTTCATGGAAGGATGCTGAGTATTATACTGAAGAAGAAACTAGGAGGGAAAATAAAGGATGATGAAGGAGAAACATTGAATGTGCATAAAGTGATGTCTCCATAATTATTTGAGAACTGGAAGAAGAACCCCAAGGAGAACAAAAGGCTGACAGCTGGGAGCAGTAGTAGAACCTTTGCAAAGAAGAGAAAGATAGTAGAGGCAGAGAGCTCTGAGTCTGATGATTCTGAAGCAGCAGAAATCACATCAACAAGGAAGAAATTAAAAGCTGTGAAGAAAGCTAGTGATGTGAAGAAAGCCCCACACCAAGGAGAGTCTCCTCCCTGAACAAGGACAAAGAAGAAAAGGTCCTAATCTTTGAAACAACAAAGAAGAAGAAAAGAAGAGTTGCTTCAAGGGTCAGTCAGTAAGAAAGCTAAGGTGGAAGACAAACCAACCTTAGCTTCCCAAATCAGTACATCTGCTGAAGAAAGGGACGTAGAGTCAGCAGAAGAAAAGGAAACAGATGCCAAGGTCCAGTCCCCACAGTCAGCGTCCAGTAATGAAATTGAAGCTGATGGGATGGAAGAAAGTGCAACAATTGCTAACAAAGAAGAATGTTCAAGCCCTATGGCCAATCCTCAGAGCAGTAACTCTGATGATGAAAGAGAAAATCAAGATGACCAAAATACATCCCCAGATGCAACTGCCCCAACAAGCCCAGAGAATGGGTCAGAAAATGCTGTTTAAGAAGAAGAAGAGAATGTCTCCTCCAATCCAGAAAGCCCTCATGATGGCTCAGAAAGTGATGAGTCCAAAAAAGAAGAATCTGTTCATGCCAGTGCTGAACCTCAAAGAAGTCTGTCTGCTGAATCAGAGAAGTCTGAGTCTAAAGAAGAAGAAGAGTCTGACTCTCCCATACCTGAACCTCCAAGAAGAAGGAAAAGCTACAGACTGCAAGCCAAGTTTGCCTTCAAAAGAAGTAGTGGCCAATCAAATGCCATCATTGAATTAAGTGATGATGAGTCTATATCCCAGGGAGAAAATGCTGAAGAAGAAACCAACAATGAAGAAGATGAATCTGAAGAAGATTTGGCTGAAGAAGGTTCTGAGAATGAAATACAGCTAGAGGAATTCCCTACTGAAAATAATCAAGAAAGTTCAGGCTCCGAGAGAGAAGAGATTGAAGAAGATTCTGGTTCTGCACCTCAGGAAGCAGACAAACAAGAAGATTATCCAGTTCTCTCTCCTACAAGATTTAGCAGAGGTATCATAGAGGAAGTGTCAAATGATCTAACAGATGCTTCACCAGAGAGATGGTTCTTCCAGGTGATGCCATGGCTAAAGGCTTTTACTGAAGGAGATGAAAGCTACCTCAGCTGGTGTTAAAAGATATTTCCAAGCATGGAACTGGTAGCCCAAAAATTCCCAAGGGTGAAAAGTTATGCCACAGAGATGATTCCTTCTAGCACAAGCTTCAAGCTATCTTGACTGATGTATCTTTCAAACTCCAAGAAAGAGATAACATCTATCAGAAGGCCATCCAAAATCAAAAGGCTAAATCTCTACAAGTTCAGAAGGCAAATGAAGAACAAATCCAAGCCCTCTCTGACAAGATTGACGACTTAAAGCAGTCCTTCTCTATCTGACTTGAGCTAGCCAAGAGAACTCAAGTTTGAAGTTGCCAACACCTCCTACTGCATGGAGCAAACTTAATTCCAACATGGAGCGGCTCTCTCTCAAATGATTGATGACAAAAGGGGAGAAAAGAGGCATAGAAAGAAGAGGAACAAGAGGCACTCGAAGAAGAGCAGAGGGACAAGAGAGAAGAAGTCAAAGAAGAAGACAGTAGCTGCTGAAAGAGTATCATCATCTGAGGGGGAGCAAGAGCAAGAAGAAGAAACAGATGAGTAGCTGATCAACAAGCATCCTGGAAACATACATGAAGCCAAGGAGGTACATCTCTAAACTGTTAGGTATGTTCGGATCCAGGATGTAGAATGTCTGAATATATAAAATGTCATATCAATTTATATATGACATTCATAATTATTTGTCTAGAAATACAGTTGCTCACTGTATATAAGATTCATTCATAATATGCATATGGACTTAGTGTTTTTGTCATAATCAAATAGGGGGAGATTGTCAAGAATAAACATGTGAATGATATTCCTATTTAAGATATGATTTGATTATGATATATATGAATGAATATGCAAGTATGCTTGCATTAAGAAAAGCTGTAAAGTCTTTTGATAGATAATAAAATTATATGTACAAGGACTTAGAATTTATTGATCAAATATGTTAGGTTGATCCTACATAAGCAAAACAACTTTGTAAAGTCCTTAAAAAGAAATGATGTACAAGGACTATAAATATAGAAAGATTAAGCTTGTTAGGTTGATCTTATGATGTAATAGACAGGCTAGTCTGATCGTCGAAAGCACACGCACTGTAAGTGAGTCCGCGGGTGAGTCAAGGTTAACTCGAGAGCTATCGAGGCAGAATAGGAGTATGGAAGATAGTAGATCTCAGAGTTCATAGACTGCCAGGGGAAACGAAGAAGGATCGTAGTGTATCGAGTAGAGTTTCCTCGGGATCGTAGTGTGCTGAGGAAGTCATGTTCAGAATCGTAGAGACAAACGCGCCACTGAGTAGGACCGGTCATCTCACCAAGCCAAGACGAGATCGTAGACTACACTCAGAGTCGTAGAAGTCTCATCGATGCCAAAGCCAAGTCAAGGATCGTAGATCACACTCTAAGTTCGTAGAGTCTATTGATTACATGCAGAGATCGTAGTCAAGCAAGATCAGATGAAGACAACAAGCAAGGCAGGAATCGTAGAGTGCAGAACTAAGACCTCAACAGAAGTGCTCACAATGCCAAGGATGAATCGTAGAGCATATACGGTTCTCAACAAATGAGCACTCCCAGAATATCCAAAGGAACGAAGCCTCTGGTTGGCACTGATGCATTCCACAGTAAGGGAACCAGAGAGCACTCAACGAATGGCATGCAGGCTAACAGAAGATCTCAGCACCAACCCAATCAGCATCAAGATTGAGGTGTAAGGCCATTTGTGATGAAGTCTTCCACAAGGAGATCCAAAGAAGACTTCAAAAGTTAACTAAGGAAAGTCAGCTTGTGCAGTAGCTATCAAGTGAACAAAAGACAACGATCTTGGAAGCAACTAAGATCGTAGTGCTTGCCAAACAGAGAAGGAACTGATGGAAGGTGAACCAAGATACTGGCCAGCTTCTGAAGAGCAAGGCTAAAGTGATTAAGTGCAGGGTCAAGTTCATTGATGATAAGTGAGCGGAAGATCACAAGGAGAAAGCAAGCTGGACGCACCACAAATCTGAAGTGTCTTGATATTCAGAAGGGGACCAGAGCAAGAAATTAGGCCATCAGTATCTGAGAACAGTCGAAGCAAATAGAAGTATTGAAGCACTGCACAATACAAGGAAGATGTGTTCTATAGTGAATATCCAAGCAACACTCTTCAGGATCGTAGTGTTAAATCTACTAGTCAACGAGCAACACTTAACAAGACACTACGATCAGGTCCTTGAAGACGTGCATCAAAATCGTAGAGTTCGAATAGCTGAAGATTGAAGCATTGGCAACGGTTCAATCTGAAGGGTATTATTTGGACAAGTGCTTATTGAAAGCATCGATGCAAAAGGACAACCTCTGATCAAGAAATTAGAAGAAATAAAGTCTTCAACCTGCCCAAGATAGTAAAGTGATACATCTGACAGGGTAGGTGAAACAGTAGACTGCAGCGTCAGAAAAATTATGACAAGTCACATCAAGTAGTCTACCTCAAGCAACTCGAGATCTGTGAAGATATTTGAATAGCCTTCAACGGTTACTTTCCAACGGAAGGATTGGGAATGAGTATAAATGAGAAAAAGCTTCAAAGATCAAAGGTTGCTGGAGTTGCCAAGTATGGAGAGAAGGTGGACTGATCTAAACCATGTGAAACAGTGAGTCCGAAGGCTCACTCTACGATCCACCAAGAACACTCAGAAGTCATATAAAGAAAGAAGTTGAAGTATGAGTTCTACTATGTAGAAGTGAGAGTTCTACTACATGAAGAGTGTTCAGAACTGCCGAGAGAAAGAAGAGCATCATGGCATCTTGATGTCCATTATGAGAAGACTCTAAGTACAATAGAGAAGAGCCTACAGTCATCTTAGCAAGTCCATCATGAGAAGGCATCAAGTAGTAGAAGGGAGATCACAAAAGCCATCTTGGTGTCAAGCATGAGAAAGCTTCTAAGTCACGTAATAGAAGAGCCTCTGAGAAGCTTGGAAGCCTCTCTCATGCAAATCATAAAGTACCAAGGAGAATGATCTTCAAGGCAGTTCATCAAGGGGTCATCCGGAGTAGTTGAGCAACCTAAGAAGCTGAGCATCATGCAACACTCAGCTGCACTTCAAGGATGATCAAGCCAATCTGCTAAGTATAGAAGATGTTTAGAGCATGAAGACATCTTAGCAGCTCAGCACCGACTCCAACAACAACAAACAAAAAACTCAACAAAGCCAGGGCCTGAGGTGTCCTTGTCCAAAGGGACTAAATGAAGCAGGGCCTGAGGGGTCCTTGTCCGGAGGGACTAAACGAAGTTCCAAGCCTGCTGGGCTTGAAGAGTTCTTAGTGAACTGAAGTTCCAAGGTCTTTGGCCTTGAAGGAATCTTAGTGATTGAGGTCTTGCCCTTCCTTAGTGGGAAATCTGCTAGTTGAAAGCGGAAGAGTGGATTAGGAGCTTGAGTCTCGAACCACTTAAAACCCTTGTGTCTTTTACATTATGTCATTTACATTATGTACTATAAGCCGTATAAGCTGCTATGTATGTTTTAAGCGCTTACTACTAAACTTACTCTACGAACAATGTATTTATGATTATGGATATATTAATGAAGGGGATCTTTTACTTATTCTGCTGTGCTTGAAAAGATTTTTATGTTTGTCATATGTTAATTATGAACAAAATAATATAAACCAGAAAAGTCTTTGAAATAAAAAAGATCTATTCAACCCCCCCCCCCCTTCTAGATCTATTGTGCCCTCTGGGAACTAACACGGGGTACTATTCACGAAGTACTATTCACGGGGGTATTATTCATGATAAAAATTGATTTCTTTTCTGTTCAAATTATTTTTGATACAATATTATTCTTGAATTTTACTCCACAAAGCAGTATCATGTTGACAATTTGGACATTATTGAATTCTGGATAAATTGAATTTTAAATCTTTAAAATTTATCCTTGCTCTCATTTAATTGAATTCTTATATCATTGTCATCATCTTCATGCTTATATTCTGATGAAAGTCATCTTTGGCCGTAGTGCATAGATGGACTGTTGATTGGTATGATTATGACCAGGGATCATTCGATATAATCATGACCCAAAATGTTACAAATGATGTGGTAAAAGTCCTCATTGGCCCGTAGTGCATTGATGGACAGTTGTTGGTATGATCATGACCATTGGTGATAAAAATGAATATCCTTGGCCTGTAGTGCATGAATAATTCAGTGATGTGGATTATTTATTTAGTTGATTCCCAGCAATAAAATTGATGATAAACTTTTAAATCATAGAAGTTAGTAGATATCATGCTCTACTTGACTCTTCTAATGAATTGCTTGTTCCTGTGATACCCCCAAATTCGGGTACTTCATTTCCACCGAATTTGGTGCTCACTATCAAAATATTTACATCTAACTACCCATAATAAAGGACAAAACATTAAATAACTTTAAACAATAATCTTTCCCATTAAAGGGTTACATCATCTCATAAACAATCCCAGGTAATCTAACCTTAAATTATTACATCAGTTTGCGGAATACAATATAAAATAAAACAAGTCTTATAACATAATTCATTTAATAAATTCTAAATAACTCTTCAACACTTGGACATCTTGCCCTTTCCTTTGCTAGTAGATGGTTCATCACCTCTTTCGACTTTAGTTGCATTGTTTAATTGCAAGAGTGAGCAAACAATTGCTCACTGACATAAAAAGTAGTAATAATAACAACATGAGAGTGAACAACGAATACTGAACAATAAAGAACTTGTTCTACGAATCAAAATAGAAAACAAGTTCGAACTTTAATTATTTGAGGGTCTTAAGACCACGAACTATGTCTTCGGTATTTAGGTATTATTACCTCAACCTTAACAGTCATTTAGACTATACAGACTCTTCTTAACGTACTTAGGGGGATCAACCCTTTGTACCATGTATTGTGCACAAACATCTAAACGTTACACATACAAAATCCCCTATGTTAGGGTTGTTCGTCTCAGTTTGAATTTAGAATTTCCGCACTAAAGAAAGTTTAGTTTGGAACTAGCTTATCAGTGTTTCTAGAATTTTAGAACACTTATTCAATTTCCATCAATAAAGGTTTAATACAAGAATGTATAACTGAACAAGGCTATCAAAGTTAAAGATCGGATATTAACAATATATAATTGAATAAACATAATACACATGCAAAGTACTATGTTCAAAAGAGTTAGAACAATCTCATTTGAATCGACGTATTAGAACAATATATGCTTTGTATAATAATTAGAAAAGTGAAACTTGCTCGATGTAACGAATTAGGTTACAAGAGCTTAATCAATCGTATATAAGAATAAAATCAATAATATTGCTCAATAGAATTTAGGAACTTGCATTCATTAATAAAAGAATGAAGTTAGAAAGCTTGCTCAATGTAAAGAGTTAAAGTTTAGAAACTTGCACAATTATGAAAGTAGAGTTAGAGAACTTGCCTTGTTTGTAAGTTACACAAATGTAATATAATCTTCAATTACCCTACATACATCATTAAAATCGCAACAACAATTAGTTGTATGAACATTAGCTTTTAAGGTTTAAACCACCATTTAGGTCATAACCCTATCCTAGCACCTAACCACGTTGGTTAACACCATAACGATTCTGAAATCACACTATAAACCTTATCATTTATATTTAACTTTTGAAAACATCACATTTGGTTCATTACATAACTTATTTAAACAATTACTTAAAATCTTCACACTTTGAATTACAACATCTTACAATCTGTTATTGTAGTTTATATTATGCCTCAACATCATAAACATGCATGCTAAACTAATATAAGTCCACTACACAAGATCAGAATAAATAAGCACAGATCAGACACTGGGCTCGAGAAGCAGGCAGTTGTATGCACTTCCCCTTGCCTTGCACCATAAAAGATAGTCACAGGTACCAGTGCTCGATTACATAGAAAACCGATTAAGTAGCAGCATTGCGCTTAGGGCTTGCTCACCAAGGCTTGGGACTATAGCAGTTTTTTAATTTTTTACCTTAGCAAGCAACAAGAATGCTACCGGTGCATGTATGCACGCAGACTCGACATGAACAGTAGCCGTTTTTAGCCCAACTAACACGAATTTCACCATCAAATCAGTGAAATTAACATACAAAATAAATATAACACTATTATAAACATGATTGCTAACATATTCAATCAATTAGAACAATTTCACAATCACTAAAACTATTTTAATTTCTCAAAATTCATATTTTTCATATAAAACTCTATTTTTGAGTTTCTTCACAAAATTGAACATTGTGACTTCAATTCTTGTCCGAATTACTTCGTTCAAATTATGTTATGTGCGTTTCTTAATAGACTAACATAAACAAAACCCAATTTGCAGTTTAGCATACGAATTGACCACTAAAATTGGTACTTTTCACAAGTCATATAAGAAATACAAACAACGCATATACTTTTTTCTTTTAAAGCTGTAAATTCATATATACTTCCTATGTCCGATTACAACCTCTAACATCATAACTATATATAATCATCATACACAAGTTACATAACAACAATTTACAGAAACTAGAATTCACAGAGTTTACAAATTAAGCCGTAAAACTCATATATATATATATATATATATATAATCCTAAGGTTTAGAAAATACCTTCACTTAGCTTGTAATCTTTGCTAACCCACTGAATTTGTTTTGGAAAATTCAAGAATTTCTTCACAATTCTCTCAAGGTCTCACTCTCAATCTCCTTTCCTCTGTGTTTATCTTCTGATAGCTATCCTTAGAATGACGCGATGAAAATATAACTGGCCATAATCCCACGTTCTCATTCGTTAGAAAATAACAAAAGGTGTCAGTTGGAAAAAGCCAAAGGCCACAAGGCCATGTTTGGCTAACCACATAATTCCCAAACCAAATTATTATAATATTATTTATATTATATAGTTACTCTGTGTCACACGCTATTTAAATAACTTTAGTTTAACTAATTTAAATAACTTATAATTATAATAAAAACCTTATTATCATTATACTTATAATTAATAAATAATTATATATCCAATTTAATTAATAAATTAGACACATCACTTTATTTAATTTATTTATTTCCTTTAAATTAAACAATTCATTTAATTTAATTATTTTCTTAAATATTAAGTAATTGATTTAATTTAATTATTTCCTTAAATTAAATCCTTCAGATAAATTATCAATACTCAATTTAATTAACATTAATCAATTTAGTTATTAACTCACCACAATTCATTAATTATTTATTTTCCTCAATAAATAAATTATTTAAAATATTTATTTAACTCAATAAATATTTAAATTAAATTACAAATTTCTCGATCGTTACATCATTTCCTCCTTAAAAGGATTCGGTCCCCAGAATCATAACTCAAAAAATTCATTCATTACATTCTTCCCTCTTTAACAAGATTCTGTCCCCAGAATCGCTATACAAAATCAAGCAAACAACTAAGGATAATTCTTCATCACAACGCTTTCAAGTTCCCACGTAGCCTCTTCAGCATTGTGGTTCCTCCAGATTACCTTAATAGAAGGTATTACATTATTCCTCAGTACTTACTCTTTTTTGTCAACAATTTGAACATGGACTTCTTCATATGTTAAGTCTTTCTCAAACTGTAAGGGCTCATATTCTATAACATGTTTATAGTCAGGCTTATATAGTCTCAATACCGAGATATGAAAAATATTATGAATATGCTCCAACTCTAGAGGTAAAGCTACCTCGTACGCTACTTCACCAACCCGTCGAAGTACTTCGAAAGGTCTTATAAATCTAGGGCTCAATTTCCCCTTCTTGCCAAACCGAATTTTCCCCTTCCAGGGAGACTTTCAAGAATACATAACTACCAACATCGAATTCCCGATTTTGTCGGTGTTGATCGACATATTTCTTCTGTCTATCTTGTGCAGCTATTAATCTCGCTCGAATCTCTTTGATGATCTCAACAGTCTGTTGTACCAATTCTGGACCCAATAGTTGACGTTCACCTACCTCATCCCAGCATAACGGAGTTCTGCACTTTCTGCCATATAACGCTTCGTAAGGCGGTATGCCAATACTCGTGTGATAACTATTATTATAGGAAAATTCAACCAACGGTAAATGATCGTCCCAATTTCCTTTGAAATCCATTGTACATGCTCGGAGCATATCTTCTAGTGTTTGGATGGTTCTCTCACTTTGTCCGTCGGTTTGAGGATGGTATGATGTGCTCATTCTCACCTATGTTCCCAAGCATTCTTGCAATTGTTTCCAAAAATTTGATGTGAAATGTAGATCTCTGTCTGATACAATGGACACAGGTACACCGTGTCGTGAAACAATTTCCTTCACGTACAGTTTTGCTAATCGATCTAGGGTAAATCTAATTTTGATTGGCAAGAAGTGTGCCGACTTCGTCAATCGATCAACAATCACCCAAACGGTGTCATAACCTTTCTTAGTCGTTGGAAGACCTACCACAAAATCCATTGTGATATGCTCCCATTTCCATTCTGGTATCTCCAACGGTTGTAATAATCCGCTTGGCCTTTGATGTTTAGCTTTGACTTTCTAGTCACGTTAAGCATTTCGCCACACACTCAACCACATCCTTCTTCATATTCGGCCACCAAAATGATGTCTAAGATCCTGGTACATTTTTTTACTTCTAGGGTGAATCGAATATCTTGAGTTGTGAGCTTCACTCAGAACTTCCTCTTTAACTTCCGGTACTGGCGGAACCCAAATTCTCCCTTCGAATCGATTTTGAATTTGTTTTCCTCACCTTCAGATATCTTCTGTTTTATCTTTTCGCATTCTTCATCCTGAAGTTGTGCATTCTTCACTTTATCTACCAATGTTGAATCATTTCCCATCTGGAACAACTTTTCATCGGATTCTGTCGGATATCAAATTTCTAATTCCATTCTAGCTTCTTTGACACTAGCTTCTCCTGAGCAATTAACAACATTAACTTCTCTCGTCCCTTCCTACTTAAGGCATCAACAACAACATTCGACTTTCTGGGATAATAGAAAATCTCGCAGTCATAGTCTTTGATCAGCTCCAACCATCTTCTTTGTCGCATGTTCAAGTCTTTTTGTGTAAAGATATACTTCAAACTTTTATGGTCAGTATATATCTCACACCTCTCTCTATAAAGATAATGTCTCCAAATCTTCAGGCAAACACCACCGCAGCCAACTCCAAGTCATGAGTCGGATATCCTTTCTCATAATCCTTTAATTTTTGTGATGCATACGTAATAACTCTGCCGTTCTGCATAAGCACACAGCCTAGTCCTTTATGCGATGCGTCACTATACACCATAAAATTCCATGTATCATCATGCAATGATAACACAGGTGCTGTACTTAACTTCTTCTTCAATTCGTGAAAACTTTCCTTACACTTCTTCGTCCAAACACACTTAACCGCCTTCCTGGTTCAATTCGTCAACGGGGTCGCGATCTTAGAAAAATCTTGAATAAAATGCCTATAGTAACCTGCCAACCCTAAGAAACTCCTTATCTCTGACGGTGTCTTCGGCTGATCCAAGTTTACTACAACTTCAACTTTTGATGGATCTACCGAAATTCCGTCTTTATCAATAACATGCCCGAGAAGCTGTACACGTTCCAACCAAAAGTCACATTTTGAAAATTTTGCGTACAACTTCTCTTTTCTCAATGTCTCCAACGTCACTCTTAAGTGTTCTTCATGTTCTTCCTTGGTCTTAGAATACACCAGGATATCATCAATAAACACCACCACAAATTTATCTAAGAATGGTTTAAACACCCTATTCATCAAATCCATGAACGCTGCAGGTGCATTGGTTAAACCAAATGACATAACCAGAAACATGTAATGACCATACCGAGTTCTGAATACCATCTTCTGTACGTCTTCTGGCCTCACCTTCAACTGATGATAACCACTCCTCAAGTTTATCTTTGAAAAATACCTCACACCCTTCAGTTGATCAAACATGTCATCGATTCTTGGTAACAAATACTTATTTTTAATTGTGACCCTATTCAATTCTCTGTAATCAATACAGAGCCGCATTGATCCATCCTTCTTCTTATCAAATAACACTGGCGCTCCCCATGGCGATACGCTCGGCTGAATATACTTCTTGTCGAGCAATTCTTGCAATTGCACCATCAACTCTTTCATCTCTACCGGGGCCATTCTGTATGGTGCCTAAGATATCGGGCCTATTCCTGGTACTAAATCAATCACGAACTCAATTTGTCGATCTGGCGGAAGACCCGACAAATCTTCTGGAAATACGTCTGCAAAATCTCTTATGATCGGTATCTCTTCTAACTTCGCACTTTTCTTCTGTGTACCAACTATGTAGGCTAAATATCCTACACATCCTTATCTTAACAACTTCTTGGCTTGCATCACCGTCAGACAACTTGCTTGTCGAGGTGATTTATTGCCATAGAACACAACCTTTGACGGAGTCATAAGGTTAACACACTTTCTTTGGCAATCAATTACTGCTCCTTGATTGAATAACCAATCCATTCCCAGTATAACTTCAAACTCGCCCAGTCTAATTGGTATCAAGTCTACCCTCATCTCTTGACCCTTTATAACCACTCTACAATTCTTATATATGAATCTAACATGAATCACTTCCCTATTTGCAATCTCTATACTTAAAGGATAATCTAATTCTTCCTGAGGCAAATCTAACTTTTGAGCAAATTCATCGGATATAAATGAACAAGTAGCACCCAAATCAAACAGTACATAAGCATTAATACCATTAATCGGAATGATACCTGACACCACATCCTTAGACTGAATAACATCATATGCACAGTCATATTGAAAGTTCTTGCAGTAGGTCGGCTTTACTGTGTTGGTCTAAAGATAGTCAATGAACCACCATCGTTGTTGTTTCCCTTTCCTCCACTTGCACTCCCCGCTGGCTTTTTAGAGCAATCACGAGCCATTTGATCCTTCGAACCGCAGGTAAAACATGCTCCTTTCTTCGGACTAAAATAGTTCGGTGCAATGTGTCCCTCCTGACCACAGTTGAAACACACCCGTTTTCCCTTCAAACATACCCCAGTATGGTTCTTTCCACAAGTAACACAAGCTTCAAACTTTTTCTTCTGCTGACTTCCTTGCTGTCCTCCTGTAGTCGAATTCTCGTTCCACTTCCTCTTCTGATTGTTACTTCCAACATTACTTCCACCAGCCTTATTCTCATTATCATTCTTCCTCTTCTTCTGTTCTTGATTGTACTTGGTCAAGGCATCGCTTCCACCTTCCGCGATAATTGCCTTTTCCAGTATAGCCGCAAATGTATTTAACTGGAACATTGAAACCTTGCTATACAGCCAGGGTTTCAATCCTTGTTCGAACCTTCTCGCCTTATGCTCATCTGTATTGACTTGATAAGTGGCAAACCTTGCCAACTCGTTAAACTTCGCAGCATATTGGGAATGAACAGAATAACCTTTCCTATTAGGTTCGTATACAAGAACTGTAGGGTGAACCTTTCCTGTTAGGTTCGTATACAAGAACTGTAAGGTGAACATAAAGGGGAATGTCATGAAAGTAGATTTAATCCCAATAAAACTTGGAGAGTTTAATGTTATATTGGGAATGAATTGGTTATTCAATTATGGAGCGATAATTGATTGCCAAAAGAAGTGTGTAAACCTTATGACTCCGTCAAAGGTAGTTTTTCATGGTAGCAAATTGCTTAGACAAATGAAATGTCTGACGATGATGTAGGCCAAGAAGTTATTGAGTAAAGGTTGTGTATGGTACTTAGCTTACATAGTCGAAACTAAAAAGGAGAAGAGTGTAAAACTGGAGGAGATACCAGTGGTTAGGGAATTCATGGATGTGTTTTCGGAGGATTTGCCAGGACTTCCGCCTGACCGAGAAATCAAGTTCGTGATCGACTTAGTGCCAGGAACCGCTCCTATATCAAAAGCCCCGTACAGAATGGCTCCGGTAGAGATGAAAGAACTAATGGTGCAAGTACAAGAGCTATTGGATAAGAAGTACATTCAGCCAAGCGTATCATCATGGGGAGCACCGGTATTATTCGTGAAGAAGAAGGATGGGTCAATGCGTCTTTGCATTGATTATAGGGAATTAAATAAAGTCACTATTAAGAACAAGTATCCATTACCAAGAATAGATGACTTGTTTGATCAATTGAAGGGTACTAGATATTTCTCAAAAAATGGATTTGAGAAGTAGGTATCACTAACTGAAAGTAAGGAAGGAGGATGTACCGAAGACGGCATTCCGAACTCGGTATGGACATTACAAATTTTTAGTTATGTCGTTTGGTTTAACAAACGCCCCTGCGGCATTCATGGATTTAATGAACAGGGTGTTTAAACCATTTTTAGATAAGTTTGTGGTGGTATTCATCGATGATATTCTGGTGTACTCTAGAACTCAAGAAGAACACGTGGAACACTTACGTCTGACGCTGGAGACAAGAAAATTTGTACGCGAAATTCTCTAAATGTGAATTTTTGCTGGAACATATACAATTTATTGGTCATGTAATCGATAAGGACGGGATTTCCGTAGATCCATCAAAAGTCGAAGCGATGATAAATTGGGAACAACCAAGAATTCCATCAGAAGTAATTAGTTTCTTGGGGTTGGAAGGATATTACAGACGATTTATTCAAGATTTTTCTAAGATTGCTACTCCGTTGACGATTTTGATGAAAAAGTATGTAAAATTTGTTTGGACGAAGAAGTGTGAAGAAAGTTTTCAAGAACTGAAAAAGAAGTTGAGTGTGGCACCTGTGTTGTCGTTACCAGATAATACAGGAAACTTTGTGGTGTATAGTGATGCTTCACACAAAGGATTGGGTTGTGTCCTTATGCAGAACGGCAAGGTTATTGCGTATGCATCACGGCAACTGAAAGACTACGAGAAAGGGTATCCGACTCATGATTTAGAGTTGGCGGCGGTTGTGTTTGCATTGAAAATATGGAGACACTATCTCTACGTAGAGAAATGTGAGATCTACACAAACCATAAAAGTCTGATGTATATTTTCACATAGAAAGACCTGAACATACGACAAAGGAGATAGATGGAATTGATAAAGGATTACGATTATGAGATCTTTTATCATCCGGGCAAAGCTAACGTGGTTGCAGATGCCTTGAGTAAGAAAGGCAGAGAAAAGTTGATGTTGTTAACTGATAAGGAGGAGCTCATTTCAGCAATGGCAAGGCTAGAGCTAGAAATCAAATTTCCAAAAGAATCTAATGAAAAATTGTACCAGATAGAAGCTAGTCCAACTTTGGTGGACAAAGTGAAGAACGCACAACTACAGGATGAAGAATGCAGAAAAATAAAGGAAAATGTGGTTGAGAGTAAAGAAGTGAAGTACAAGGTCGATACTGAGGGAATGCTAAGATTCGAGGGACGAATTTTGGTTCCAGAAATACAGGATATTAAAGAAGACATCTTGACGGAAGCTCATAGCTCAAGATACTCGATTCATCCAGGAAGTACGAAAATGTATCAAGATTTGCGGCGTCATTTCTGGTGGCCGAACATGAAAAGAGATGTTGCAGAATGCGTTGCAAAGTGTTTGACATGTCAGAAAGTGAAGGCCAAGAATCAACGACCAAGCAAATTACTTCAGCCGTTTGAAATACCGGAATGGAAGTTGGAGCATATCACAATGGATTTTGTGGTAGGTCTTCCAACGACTTTAAAGGATAGAATCTGATGCGATATGGGTGATAGTGGGATGATTGATGAAATCAGACACTTTTGCCAATAAAGATTAGATTTAATCTTGATCAACTGGTGAAGCTATATGTTAAGGAGATCGTCTCAAGACATGGAGTTCCGGTGTCAATTATATCAGACAGAGATCCGAGGTTCACATCAAATTTCTGGAAGAAACTTCAAGAATGCATGGGAACGCAACTGAAGATGAGTACAGCATATCATCCGCAAACTGATGGACAAAGCGAACAAACGATCCAAACGCTAGAAGATATGCTAAGAGCATGCATAATCGATTTCAAAGGAAATTAGGATGATCATCTACCATTGGTGGAATTTTCATACAACAACAGTTACCACGCAAGAATTGGTATGCCACCGTACGAGGCCTTATACGGCAGAAAGTGCAGAACTCCACTATGCTGGGATGAAGTTGTCAAACTCATCAGAACAAGACTGGTGGCTGCTCAAGATCAACAGAAAAAGTATGATGATCAACACAGTCAGAGTCGTGAGTTTGAAGCAGGAAGTTTCGTGTTCCTAAAAGTTTCTTCTTGGAAGGGAAAAATTCGTTTTGGCAAGAAAGGCAAGCTCAGCCCATGGTTTATTGGACCTTTCGAAATATTACGAAGAGTGGGAGAGGTGGCTTACGAAGTAGCTTTACCTCCAGAATTAGAGCATGTGCACAATGTTTTTTATGTGTCGGTGTTGCGACCGTATAAACCCGATTACAAGCATGTGATCGAGTATGAACCGTTGCAGTTTAGTAAAGATTTGTCTTACGAAGAGATTCCTATCCAGATAGTCGACATGAAAGAACAAGTGCTCAGGAATAAAGTGATACCTTATGTGAAGGTTATATGAAGGAACCACAATGTCGAAGAGGCTACGTGGGAACTCGAAGCTGATATGATGAAGAATTACCCTGAGTTATTTTCTTAGTCTATGTCTTCGATTCTGGGGACAGAATCTTTGTAAGTAGGGGAGAAGATGACGATTTGATTGTTTGAATTGTGATTCTGGGGACAAAATCCTTGTAAGGAGGGAAGGATGTATGATCCAAAATTTCAAATTGTAATATTAAATATATATTGAATAATATAAATATTTATTTGATGTGTCTATTGTTGAATTGATGAAATAAATATTTTATTAGATAATATTCTAAATTAAATTAATTTATAATTTAGATAATTGTAGTATAACATGAGATGTTATATTGTTGTTTTGATTTAATAATTTAGATGATATATTATAGTATTAAATAAAGTTATAATGAAAATTATAATTTTGTGATATTTGCTAAAATGCTATATTTAATTAAAATATAGTATATGATTAATGTAATGGGTTAATGTTGGATATGAAAATCCAAATAAATAATATGTGATTATAATTATAAACTAAAGTGTTTATTAAAATAAATTAAAAAAGGTTTAATTTAGTTTTTGCCAAACAAGGCTTAATATATTAATTCTTTTAAAATTAAAGGGTTTTGCCAAACAAAGCCTTATGGCTTTTGAATTTCTAATTTTTGAATTTAAATAAAATAAATATAATATATTTATATTATATACGTTTCTTTTAGTAACTGATATAAGTTATTAGGCGTATTAAGGTTTTCAGTTTTTGGTTTTACGCTTAAGTTAGCCTATGATTTAGTCTACTAAGAAGAGATAAGAGAATTCAGAGAGAGAATGACAGAGAGCTTGAGAGAATTGAGAGGAAACCTATGAATCTTCACAACAATTCCAGTGATTAGCAACGATTGTCTTAGTATTGAAGGTATGTTCATAACTTTGATATTATATATGTTTATGAGTATCACGACAAAGTTTTGTTATGCTCTGTGAATTTTAGTTCTTCCGAATTGTTGTTATGTAACTAAGTTATGGTGGGTAATTGTGATGATACATGCTTATGATTCTAGAGTTATGTTTATACAAGAGATTGCATGCTAATTTTCGTTATAACAGTAGAAAATTTTGACAGTATATATGTTTTCTATGTGGCTTATGTAATTACCAATTTTGATTGTCAATTCGGATGTTAAACTGTAAATTTACGCTTGTATATGTTAGTTTATTAAGAAATGAGCATAACGTAATTTGAATGAAGTGATTTGGCCAAGTATTGAATTCACAGTGATGATTTTGGGGCTGAATATCAAAAAATTTGGGTTTTAGATGAAAAACATGGAATTTGAGAAATTAAACTAGCCTAAGTTGTTGTTAAATTGTTCTATATTGATATATATGTGAGGAAACATGTTTTTGATAGTTCTATACCATTTGTACGTGTTATTATCACTATTTGGTGGGTGAAATTCGTGTTAGTTGGCTTAAGAAAAGCCGCTTAGTAACCATGTTCGCAAGAATGGAATCTATAAAAAGTGGCAGGCACGTTGTCTTTAAGCGCCAAGGCGTCTTGCCATGTGAGGCATCTTGCCACCAAGATAAAATGGCGCTGGTCGGCCATGATACCTATCGCATACAGTGAAGGTCATTAATTATGTAGACTTTGGGCGTTCAATTTAATTTAGCTTAATGATAGGTTAATGTGTCCAACATGTAACAACAAGGCTAAAATAGAGTTGTGTTATATGGATTATGAATTCAAAGTTGTAAAAGTGATTAGTAGGTTACGAACGCATTATGTGATAACTTAGTTTATACAATGAATGTTAGATAGGTGTTGTGATGTAAACACTTGGGAATTCTGAAATATATATGGTAGCATAAGACTTGTGCTAAAATGATAAGGTTATCTAGAAATGTACATGTTGTGGTAAGTTAGCATATCTAATAGATAATGTGGTTCTAAACCAATGTGTAGGTGAACGTGAGTTTAATATTGTAGCTTATGTTCGAGGCAAGTTTCTAAACTTTCTTTTTACATTGAGCAAGTATTCTAACTCTACACTTTCGTTGAGCTAGTTCTATTATCACATTGTGTAACTTTATTCATTTAAATTGAGCAAGTTTCTTACTTTAATCCTTCATTAATCGAATCCTTGTATTCCTAATCATTATTTGAACAAGCTAGCTATGACTTAAACTTTATTCGAATAAGTTTTGAATTCCAATATTTATTGATGTATTCTAACTTGTTTACTGTTAGACAAGTTTCTTTATTGTCATTCATGTATTATGAATACAATTTTCTTGAATTCTAAATTCTAATGTTGAATTATCTTAGTTCATTTACTTGACACAAGTCATTCTCATAGTGAGTAAGCTTTATTTTCAGCTTGCTATTACCTAATGTTTATTCAATAATTCATAGTCTTAGCTTAATTTTTATTCAAACAAGGTTTATTGTTATTCCATACTTATGCTTTGTAGTTGTTTCTAAGCATGAGTTCAAGATATAGTTAGTTCGCTTACATTTATTCATTGTTTCATATTACACTTATTCATTGTTTCATATCACGTTATTATTGATCAACTGTTGTGTTATCAAACACTATTGATTCAACTAGTCCTCTAGTTGATGTTTGTTAAACTTCAAATTACCCTTGAAAGCTTATCCAAACCAAACTTTCTTTGGTGCAGACTTGTACTCTAAATACTGAGATGAACAACTCTATTTTTAGGGGTTTACGCTTAGCGTTGAAATGTTTGTGCACAATACATTGTACGAAGGATTGATCTCCCTAAGTACGTGGAGTCCTTATAGTCATATGACTGTTAAAGTTAAAGTTGAAAGATTACTTATAACTGTGGACATGGTTCGTGGTCATTAGACCCTCAATAGTATATTTTAGAATGTTAATAGAACATATCATTCAGTTCTATTAAGTCTATTATTTGGCAAATGTTGTAATGTTAATAGAACATATCATTCAGTTCTATTGAGCCTATTATTTGGCAAATGTTGTAAAGTTATTTATTCTCATTTCAAGTGAGCTTTGTTTGCTCACTCTTGCGTATTTATATACTTATTGCAGCTAAGGTTGAGAAGGTAAATGAACCTACAACTAGCAAAAGAAAGGGAAAAATGTACAAGTGATGAAGACTTGTAATTTTGTTTTATCGTTATGATGATAGACTTTTAATAATGATATGATGTAATAATTTAATTTCCGCATTTGAATGATTGTAATTAAAGGTTAGATAACCTGGGAGATAATTTATTAACGTAATCCTGTATGAGCAGGTTTTATTATTCAATTATATTATGATTGGGTAGTTAGATATGAATGTTTTGATTAAGTGAACACCAAATCTTGTGGAAATGAAGTACCCAGATTTGGGGGTGTCACAGGTTGGTATCAAAGCCTTAGGTTATGAACCTTAGTTGGGGAAAAGCCTTAGGAAGTAACATTTGAAAAGACAGTGATGATAAACTCTCATCGAGTTGTTAAGGAAGAAGTAATAAAACACTTATGTGCTTATGTGATTACAACTTATGTGCTCGTGAATGTCGAGTAGTGATGATTAGTAATTAAAACTTAAAATTTGGTTGACAGGATGGCTAATGTAGGAGGATCCAGTCAGGCTAGAGGAGAAGAGCCTCGAGATATTCAGGTGATTTGGATGACTCATCGCCACGGGAAGCAGTTAAAATCGGTCGCGATAGTTGAGCAGGAAAGAGTACCTGATGAGGAGGATGAGATAGAGACAGATGAGGAGGACCCTGTTGAGCTTCCACAGTCAGGGGATGAGGAGGACGAGGAGGAAGAGATTCCACTTAACTCGATAGCTTCCCGTATGTACGATGAGGTGTATGACCGCAATGTGGAACTTCAAGATACCGTCGAGGAGTTGCAAGAGATAGTAGCTGAACAACAGACTGCAATGACACAGAAAGACGACGAGATCCAGGATCATGAGGAACGACGAGATCTCGGCGGCGCCCACCCACTGGAGGTAGTGGTGCGAGTGGATCGGGCGCCTACCCTTCATTATCAGACGATTCCGATATACGGATGCTGAGTTATCAGCCCGTTTGCCAGAATTACCAACACTTAGGCAAAAAGTTGAAAAAGAGACCAAAACCCGCCTCGGTCGTTCGAACGACACACAAACACACACATAGCACCGCATAGGCATTAGGCACGTGTTGCAACTTATGGGACTCGATTTCGATATACGGATGCCGAGTTATCAACCCGTTTGCCTAATGAACCAACAGTTAGGCAAAAAGTCGAAAAAGAGACCAAAACCCGCCTCGGTCGTCCGAACAACACGCAAACACACACATTGCATCGCATAGGCATTAGGCACGCATTGCAACTTATGGGACTCAATTTTGATATACGGATGCCGAGTTATCTACCCGTTTGTCCAATGAACCAATAGTTAGGCAAAAAGCCGAAAAAAGAGACCAAAACCCGCCTCGGTCGTCCGAACGACACGCAAACACACACATAGCACTGTATAGGCATTAGGCACGTGTTGCAACTTACGGGACTCGATTCCGATATACGGATGCCGAGTTAACAACCTGTTTGCCCAATGAACCAACAGTTAGGTAAAAAGCCGAAAAAGAGACCAAAACCCACCTCGGTTGTTCGAACGATACGCAAACACACACATAGCACCACATAGGCATTTAGGCACGCGTTGCAACTTTTAAGCTGCTGCACTTATCAAAAAATTACCACCCTCATGGAAAGATTATAAGATGAACCTTAAACATGAAACTAAAGATTTTACTATGCAGGAACTAGTGGCACACATACATATTGAAGAACAAAACAGGGCTAAAGAAAGAGGAGACATAGTTCCAAATCACACTGTCAAGGCTAATCTCGTAGAACAAAGGCCATAATGGAAGACCCAAAATTATCAGTCCAAAAACTACAAAGGGAAAAACTAGAAATCAATGGGAAGAAAAGATAATAGGTTCAAGAATCCCAACCAAATTCAGAAATCTTTCACTAAAGTCCTTGCTTCGTATGCGGCAAACCTGGCCATATTGCTATGAAATATCACTTTCGCAAGGGACAAGATAATAATAATAACTCTCAGCCTAAGTCCCAAGTGAACTTGGTTGAGTCCGATGACATTATTATTGATGTTGTCCAGGAAATAAACTTAGTAGACAATTTCACGGAATGGGTAGTAGATTCTAGTGCCACTAAACACATTTGCGCGAATAGAGACGTAATTCTTAACTATGAACATGTGACTAATGGAGAAAAGGTGTTTATGGGGGATTCTCGAGCCACCAATGTTGCAGCGAAAGGGAAAGTTTTACTTAAATTAACTTCTAAGAAAACAATTGCTTTGCAAGATGTGCTTCATGTTCCTGATATTCGTAGAAATCTTTTGTCTGGTTCTTTATTGAACAAAACTGGCATTAAACTTGTGTTTGAATCTGATAAACTTGTACTTACTGTATGAACCATGAATTTCATGAATAAATAATTATTTTAATATAATAAGAAAATGAATATTTATTTGAATATAAATATTGATGTGTTGTGAGATGAGTAATTTAATTAGTGTAAATTAAATTTATATGAGGACTGAGAATTTAGGAATGCCTTGTGTGGCATAATGAGGAATGAGGAAATTCACTAAGTGAATCAAAAGAGAAATAGTTTATGAAGAGGAAGATTAATTATGTGTAATTATATGATTCCATATAAGGAATGAATAAACTCTTAACCTAGTAAAATCACCAATATGGAAGTTGATTCATGTCAATGTAAGACTAGTAGGGTTATAGAGGTCAGAACTGGCTTAGAGCTAAACTAGTTTGGCACTGCCAAGGACCGAAGCAATCAGCTAGCCCCCCAATGAATACAACCGCACAAATTTGCACGGTGGCGATCTAGGAAAAATTGGTTATCACTGTAGAAATGAAATGGAACATTATTGTAAGGTGTGACATTGTTAAAAGCATATGATAAGAATACATATTGATGACATGAAGTATCAAGTAATACAATCAAGTCATATGTGACATTTTAATACAGAAATAATTAAGTAACTGTATACTCCCGAAAGTGGGAAAGGAATTAAATATTTAAAATGAACATTTAATATTGAATAATATTTTTTTTGTTGCTAAATTTAGACTGAAATAAAAAAGAATAAGAACAAAGTTCATGGGAGAAAACCCCATATAGTATACCATAGCCATCATAGGACAGGCCCTATGATGGCAAAGGTAAACTCAAGCTAGTTACTAGCATACAAGGAAAATATGGAGCAATGCAACTACACAACCAACCAAAATGTCTAAATAACAGTTATATAAAACATAAACCAAAACCCATAAAATGAATAGAGACAGGATCGCCAGACAGAGCAATCGCTTAGCTAAGCGCAACCGGCCAACAAAAAAACCACATGCGGCGAAGAAAAGGATCGCCTCACCGATCATGCACAAATAAAGCATCATGCGAACAGTAATGACACGATCAGAAGACAAACACATCCCAGCTCGGCAAGCAGACAAGAAGTCGTGGAAAACGAGAACCAGTATATGTATAGAAAAAAGAAGAGGCAGACATATACCAAACCAAGAAGCGACTAGCGGAAGAAATAGATCCTGACATAAATCGTCGAGAACAACAACATCAAAATAGACACGATTGCAAAGAACACACAACAACGAGACACAATAGATAAGGCGCAGACTATGCCCGAACCTGATAAATAAAGGCGCAACGGACACAATAAACCCAAGAAGCCAGGCGCAAAGAAGCAGACTATGCCCACCACTACGCCAAGGAACAACATCATCAAAGTAGACAAGCGAAGATACCCGACACAACCTGCGGCCTAGCAAGAGATCGCCAGGTTACCGAGAGGCTGCAGTGAAACTTAGAGCGAAGTAACTCAAAGAAGCAAGAAGCAAAACCCAAAACTAGATAAACAAGCGAGAAAATGCGATTCATTTCGAAAGTATATAGCAAAGAGAGGCGGCAGACCATAGCCAAACCAGCATCCCTTAGCCACCCATTCAGCAAAAACTGACCATACAAGGCAGAGCCAGTTATTGAATAATTGTAGAATTGAGTAGTCAACATCATTCAACAGCCGAACAAGAAACACAAAGACAGCAGCAGACCCATATAATAGCAGCAGAACCGTATGACAGCAGCAGCCATGCCACACCAAAACCCAACTGCCAATACATTTGGAATTAGCCTCCAGCTGCAGAACCAGACCACAACCAGCCAGCTAACCAGAATTTATCTGCCATATAGCAACCAAAACAAATACAGGCCCTGCTAATAAAAGAGACCTCGTGAAAAGGTTCAAAAATTGTTTAATGAGAGATGCCCAAAACCATAATTTGTTTTAATTTTTTGAAATCTTGCATTTGTATGAAGTTTACATTTGAGCAAGTGAAGGATGTTAGTGACAAGGTTTCATGCTGAACAAAACTTATAACTGAAAATCCTCACATTTCGCTCATTCCAAATACAGTAGACCACCGCTGCGAACCCAAGATGAAGCAAACTGTGATGAAAAATTAAATTTGAATAATGAATGAGGTAGCCCGTTATAGAGCTCCAAGACCGACTAAAACCCCTCCACCCACAATGTCGGAGAACAGATAGGAGGACCCTAAAAGAGTAATCACATTGAAAGAATAAGTGATCAAAAGTTTCCGATTGGGAAGAACAAAGAACACATGAAGGATTGACAATCATCCCAAAACTGATCAATCTGTCCATTGTACGCAACCCATGGTGGAAAGCCAACCAGAAGGTAAAGGAATACCGAGGGATCAAAACCTTATGCCACACTAATTTATCCCAAAGGACTACTACTCCCACCTGTCTAATCGAACGCCATAAAGTAGAGGCTTTAACCTCATTAGAATTCGCAGAGTCCCAAAGAATCCCATCGGTCTAGAAGAGTCACAAACCCTATTGAGATCAAATGAATCCCGAAAGACAATAAAATCATTATGATTGGAGGAAGGTGCCAGGAGGAATCTCGGATAATATCCCTTACTGTGGCATTTGGGCCCAAATCAGAATTGATGATCAAAGAGGAATGAGAGCTTGTAGCCAGGGGGTTCGCATTAAGCCAAGGATTAAACCACAGACTAGTACTTTCCCCATTACCAATACAGAACTGAATATAGTTCATAGCAAGAGGTCTCAGCTGCAGAACCTTTCTCCATATCCAAGAACAGTTATTTGGAGTCTTCAGAACCCAAAAGTGTTTAGAGTTTAAATGATACACTCTAACCCAAGAAGCCCATAAAGACTGAGAATTAGGATTAACTACTCTCCAAAGTTGAAGCAAGATCAGAGCTTTATTCCAGTCCTCCAATTGCTTTATAGCTAAGCCTCCTTCAGAATATGGTAGTGCAATTTTGCTCCAAGCGACTTTGGCCCCAAACTTCAACATAGAGGGACATTTCCATAAGAATCTGCTCATAGTGGACTTAAGATCTTTAAACACAGACGCTGGGAGAATGAAGTGGGCAGACCAATATGATTGAATAGCAAAGATAATCGATTTAATAAGCTGCAGACGTCCAGCATAAGAAATGAATCTATTAGTCCATGAAGCAATTTTGGATTTAACCTTTTCTAAAAGAGGATGGAAATCAACAAGGCTAAGTTTCGAAGTGATCAAAGGGACCCCTAGGAATTTAGCAGGGAACCGTCCCACTTGAAAACCTAGAGTATTGAAAATGACCTCAGCATGACCAGGAGAAACATTGGAAAGAAAACACATACTCTTCGAATCATTTACATGTAATCATGAGAGAGATGAGAAGTGATCTAAATAAAGTTTGATGACCTTGACCGAATTCACACCACCATGACAAAATATAAGCAAATCATCAGCAAAGCACAAGTAGGATAAGGAGATAGACTCTGTTTTCCAATGATGCTTGAAGGATGGAGCCCTGGTTTCCTTTGAGAGAATAAGAGAAAGGACTTCCGTAGCAATAACAAATAGATATGGAGAGAGAGGATCCCCTTGACGTAACCCCTTGGCCCCTTTAAAACACCCACATAGGGCACCATTCACTCTAACAGAGTAAGAAGTAGAACAAATACAAACCTTAATCTAGTAAATGAACTTGGGAGGGAATTTGAAAACCCACAGAGCGACAAACATGAAATTCCAAGACACCGAATCAAAAGCCTTATGCATATCAATTTTCATGGCACACCTAGACTGGCCAAAGGGCCTATAATAGTTTCTGAATAACTCTTGAGCCAGAATAATATTATCACCTATCCTCCTACCCGGAACAAAAGCAGACTGAAAGGGAGAGATTAGGGAAGGAAGTATACCCTTGAGCCTGACAGCAGTAATCTTTGCAATACACTTGTAAGTTGTGTTACAACAGGAAATAGGTCTATAAGCGATCATGGAAGTACACCCATTCGAGTCGTCAAAATACATGGTGTGCGAAATAACTACAACTTTATTAATACAACATAAAAAGCTGTGAGTTTAAATACAAATATTGTCATCTAGACAATATCCACACTCAAATAAGTCCTCATTATAATTATTGATACATTTTTTTTACAAAATGGTGAGGACTACTAAAAGCGACTTTCTAGAACCTTCATTCCATACCCGACTAGTACTCGCTACATTCTCGCCTCACGAGAAGAAAAATGGAACAAAAAGAAAAGGGTGAGCTCAACTAGCCCGGTAAAGAATATTATGACTAAGATAATATAGAACAAATTATCGTTAGTCTTGACGAGGGAAAAATCTAATAGAATCTGATAGACAACGAGTTTTAAATCAATCTTAGCGGTGAAATAATAATTCATTAGAAGAGTTAAGTAGAGAATGCAAACTACTATCTTCTATATATGAATTTAAAAGTTCATCGTCGATATTTTATCCTGTAACATCAATCGATATATATATACGGAATTAAATATTCATCTTTTTGCACTCTGAGGGCGAAGATATTCATCGATTAGTCATGTTCATCTAAACACCCTGTTCATCTTTGCACTACGGGCCAAAGATATTCATCGAAAATCATTCATCTTTGCACTACATGCCAAAGATATTTAGTAATATCATCATTTAGGAGTGAGGATGATGAAAAATATTTTAAAGAAAAGCGAATCGATTGAAACAAAAGAATAAATATTAAGGATTAAGTATTTTAATTTATTCCATGTCCAAAAATACCTCATAAATAATCATAGTGGAGTAAAATTCAAGAATGATCAAAACATGGATACAATCAAAGCTAGTATCCATAATAGATATTTTGGACGAAAAACAAAAATTTAATTTTTTTGTGAATAGTGTCGTATTCGTGAATAATAGTATCGTGAATATCGTGAATAGTATCGTGAATAGTAACCCCAGACACTAAAAAAGTTTCAATTTTGATAAAAATCAAACCAATATTTGGCATAATGATATTGAAAGAAATAATATCATTTTAAAAAAAATAATATCCCTTACCTCGTAAAGACAGTACTTCTAGTTGAAACACCGGATATAGGCTATGACTTGAACTTGCACCGTATAGCAACACTCAAAGTATTAAAATACTCACAAGAATCGCTCGATATATCGAGAGAGAAAGAGAAAACTTGAGTTTACGGTGTGATTTTCAATTCTAACCTAAGCACCTATTTATAGGAAATTGCTTAGAACACCAAAGCGAGAAAATTTAATAAAATATATATATATATATATATATATATATATATATAATTTTTTTAGCACTTTTTTTTTCAGTCAACCATCAGCCATTCAGTAAGCTTACAAAAAAAAAAACGTTTTTATTAATTAAAATATTTTAAAACTTAAAAAATTAATTATTAGGAACTTGAACTTGATAATTCATAATAAATAGCCCTTTTATTAGAAAAATTGAACCACATGTCTTTTCCATAGGAAATTCCATTATCTACAACTTTGCGAGAAGAAAGTTTTCCAAATTCAAGCAGAAATTGGTAGAAATCACAAGCAGGTGATTTTACGAAATTTATAATCAAATTTTAGTCAAGAAATGGGCCCCTGGACATGTTTAACATGTTTTAAACAACTTTTGCAACAAAAAATACTCTTCCTCCTCATATACTCATATATCCCACATTCATTGTAAAAAATATCATCATTATTATATTATAATAATATAATAAAATATTATTTTATCGAGAAAAGATAAAATATCGATTTTCAACAATTGTCACTTTAAAAATTTTCTCCATCTATATCCACATAAAATGAATATTTTCCTCATCATATAAATCAATAATTAATTATTCACAAATAATATTCTGAGAATCACAATCTTGTAACGAGGCGGTTCAGGAAAGAGGGGCTTTCGATAAGGATTTCTCCTTCTTGGCGCTTGATTAGGTGACCAAACCTCTCCTTGATGAGAACTTTCTAGACATTGCCAATAATGTTATCTAATAATATTATTAGGATAATATGAATTATTGCTCCGATAATGGAAAATCTTGTGTGTAGTGACAATTATTGAAACAACGGTAATATAAAATATCAGCGTAGCAATTATTGAATCGATAAAATAAAATCTTTGAGCAGTAATTCTTGTAACAATTATTGAGTAGTGCCTTCTTACGTAAGAATCAATAATTGGTGCAATACTGGTGTCTTCTTTGTCTGACAATGGCGTATTCTTGTGTTTAAACGGCGGGTATTCAACGGTGATTACTTGGTAACAACTACGTGCGTTATTTATAAACAACTTATACTTGTCGTTTTCTTCATCCAATCGCTTTTTCCGTTATGGGGCCCACACAAGGCTACGGCAAGTAAATACGAATATTCCAGACGGTAAGAATATTCCACGACCAACGAATATTCTCAGATAAAAATGAATATTTTATAACCACTTGCTTATTTAAAATATTTGCGCATTTTACCCATAACTAACCACATTAATCAAATCAACCCTTACTATTTCAAAATGATAAATAGAGGAAATTAAATTTCATTTATTAATAATTTGGGGTCTTCTGACCTCCCTCTTATGAAATTTCGTCCTCGAAATTGGCGTACGTACACAGTGTTTTTGAAAAGATGAGGATACCTCGCTTTCATTTTAGTTTCCAACTCCGGTCATTTCCTCGATAGCATGGTTTCTCCACAAAACTTTAACTTGTGGTATGACCTTCGTGCGTGGGACATGCTCCTTCTATCCAAGATCTTGGCAGGTACCTCTTAAATACGTTAAGTCTTGACTATCTCGTCGGTTCTAACTTCGATAGCGTGGTTTGGGTCTTTCACATATTTACGTATATACGGATATATGAAAAACATTATGAACACGAGACGTACTTGGAGTGCTTGCGAGTCTATAGGCCACATTTCCTACTCGGTCGAGAATGCGAAATGGACCGATAAATCGTGGATTGAGCTTTCCTCTCTTCCCAAATCTTGTAACTCCTTTCCATGGAGCCACACGCATGACAATACATGATCCCCGATGTCAAATTCCCGTCCTTTCGATGAAGATCCGCATAACTCTTTTATCGATCCTGTCTTGGTTTGTATCGTTGTCGAATCGTTTGGATCTTCTCTGTAGTCATTCGTACCAACTCTGGTCCCAACAACGTTGCTTCTCCCACCTCATCCCAACATCTTTTGGAAGCGACACTTTCGTCCATCAATGCTTCAAATGGAGCCACACTATACTTGCACGATAACTTTGTTGTTGTAGGAGAATTCCACCGATGGTAGGTACTTATCAACTCCTTTGAAATCTAGGACACAAAGTCTTAATAGATCTTCAAGAGTTTGAATAGTCTCTCTCGATTGCCGTCCGTTTGAGGATGGTATCTTAGAATTGAGCAAGTAAATCCGTGCCCATAGCTTTTTGCAAGCTAACCCAAAATCTTGAAGTGAATCTTGGGTCGCGATCGAAACTATGGATCTTTGGCATGCCATGCAACCTCACAATCTCATTCACGTACATACTAGCAAGGCGTTCAAGGAATAAGTCTCCGTATCGGCAAGAAATGAAGCGAGACTTGGTTAATCTATCAACAATAACCCAAATAGCATTTATGCCTTGAGAAAGCAGTGGGAAGACCCGTGCTTGAAATCCATGGTAATGTGTTCCCACTTCCATTTCGGAATCTCAAGTGGTTGCAATGGACCCTTTGGCACTTGATGCTCGCCTTTACGTTGACAAGTTAAACACCTCGAGATAAACTTTGCAATCTCTCTCTTCATATTGTTCCACCAAAATGTATGTTGAAGATCACGATACATTTTGGTACTTCGAGATGGATTGCAAATGGTGTATTGTGTGCCTCCATCATGATCTTTGTACTTCAAATCGAGAATCGTTAGGAACACAAAGTGCAGGTGGACTCGAAGTATTCCTTCTTCATCGATTCTTGCTTACGGAATAGCACCTTCTTGCACTTTCTTCTTCATACGCATCATTTCAAGATTGCGTGGCTTGAGCAACTTTAACTTTATCGATTAAAGTTGGTTCTATGGTATACTTGACATATACTTGACATCATCGCTTTTCGTTCCTGCATATATGATCTTCTTACGTATGCGTCGGCTACCACGTTTGCTTTTCGGGATGGTATTGAATAGTGTGGTCGTAATCTTTCAGCGGCTCGAGCCAGCGTCGTTTTAGCGTGTTGAGTTCTTTTTGAGTGAAGAAATATTTGAGGCTTTTATGGTGCGAATATATCTCCACTTTCTCCCCATATAGATAGTGCCTCCGGATCTTTAAGCGCGAAAATATTGCTTGCTTGACTCTAGATCATGAGTAGGATAATTCCTCTCATATTCTTTAAGTTGTCATGAGGCATAGGCTATAACTTTCCCACGTTGCATGAGAACACATCCTAGCCCTTTGCACGAAGCATCATTTGTAGATAACAAATCCATCAAGAACGGATGGTATGGTCAAAAGCAGTGCGAAATGAGTCTCCTCTTAAGCTCTTGGAAACTCTTCTCGCATTCCTCGCTCCATACTGAATTTGATATCTTTACGAGTCAATTTGAGTTAATGGGGTAGCGATTCGAGAAAACCCTTCCACGAATCTCGATAATAACCGGCTAAGCCCGAAAGCTACGTACTTGGTCACCGTCTTTGGTTGCTCCCAACTTTGTATTGCTTGATCTTGGTGGGTCAGCGGATACTCCATGTTTTGACACCACGTGCCCTAGGAATGCTACTTCCTCAAGCGAACTCGCATTTCTTCAACTTAGCATATAGCTTGTTTTCCATGACCTTTGGAGTACCGACTTCAAATGGTGCTCATGATCTTCATGACTTTTGGAATATATGAGGATGTCATCAATAAAACAACAACGAAGTGATCAAATAATCCTTGAATACTCGGTTCATCATATCCATGAAAGCGCGGGAGCATTAGTCGATCAAAAGACATGACTAGGAATTCATAATGCCGTCTGGGGAGTTACGAAGGCGGTCTTTGAATATCCTCGATTTTAACCTTGGTGATGATATCGAGCGAAGATCGATCTTTGAAAAGAATTGTGCTCCTTATGGCTGGTCAAATAGGTCATCAATACGAGGTAGCGGATACCTATTCTTGATAGTGACATGGTTTAATTTCGATGTCGATACAAAGTCGCATACTCCGTCTTTCTTCTTTACAAATAAAGCAGGAGCACCCCGAGGAGATGTACTAGGGCCGAATGAAAGCCGATGTCCAACAACTCTGTAGTTGGACCTTTAACTCTCTGAAGTTCAATAGGAGCCATTCGATATGGGGTTTTAGAAATGGGCTTTGTACGGGTTCAAGATCGATAAAGAATTCAACTTCACGTTAGGGGTAGGCAGGGAAGTTCTTGAAATCGTCGGGAAAGTCGATAACAACGGGAATATTATTCAAATATGGCGTGTCTTTATTCAAATCCATAACATGGGCTAAGAAAGCTTGACATCCATTTTTTAATAAGCGAATGGCTTTATGGCTTGATATAACGGTGATTGATTTTAATGGCTTAGTTGCTTGAATTTGGACAACAGGTTGGTTAGGAATATGAAAACTAATGACCTTACGAAAACAATCAATTTTGGCATGATGAGTAGTTAACGATCAATCCCTAAAATCACATCAAAAGCAAGTATCTTTAAAGAGATAAGGTTGACGGGTAATGTGATGGTGCTGACTTGGATCAAACAAGATTTATAAGCAGTGGATGTGATGAAAGTTTTCTCTAATGGAGTCTCCACGAGATAAATCGAAGTCTAATTTCTCGAGTCGAGTTTAAGCGTTGAGCACTGGCGGGAGAAATAAATGAATGGGTATGCCGGTATCTAGTAAGGTATAAACTTCGCATGAATTTATGATTAGCTTACCGTGATCACCTCGTTTGGGTTCCTCGCATATTGACCGATCCACGACAAAAGCGCTCTTCCGAGGCCGTTGACTTTGACTTTTACGGGATGACCTTTTGAGTCACCATCCCCTTTGGACTTGGTTTCGCTTCTGATCTGATCTCGGCGATATGTCCTTCCTTTCCATAATTATAGCATACTTTGAGCTATTGTGGGCGGTTTGGTATTGATATGTCCCTCTTTTCCACATTTATAGCATCTGACCGGTGGTCGTTCTCCTCCCTTAAAACCGATTCTTCTTTGGTCTTTGGCGTCTTCACGAGTGTCATTGTTGAATCTCCTCTTTTAAAATCTCCCCCAACTTCGCTTCTTCTATTTTCATGGCCACGATTACCACGAGTGGTTGCCGCTCTTGTCAAGTATTTTTCTTTCTCATTTGGTTATCGTTGTTACGATGATATTTGCATCCATTGGTATGATCTGGTTGTGGTCCCTCGGTTGGCCGTACTCGTTATCTCGCTCTAATAATTGAGCCATGTTTGACAACATCTGAATAGAGAAAATTTATGAGAAATGAGATATTGGCGTATATTTGGGTTTCAAACCTCTCGAAACATCGCGTCATCGTTCCTCATTCTCCACCAAATGAGGTCTGAACTTGGACAACTCTGCAAACTTTCGCCTCGTCTTTGGGGACCGTCGTGTTATTACTGCTCGGTCTAATAAACTCTACCTCCTTCGTATAATGAATACTTTCGGGAAAGTACTTGTCATTGAGCGATTCTGAAATGTCTCCCAAGACATCTTTGAGTGCGGTTGGATGGTGCACGCTTCACGAGACTCCCACGGTAATACGCCTCGCCACGGAACATAAAGGTGGCGAATGGAACCTTCTGTTCCTCCGTGCATCTCAAGACATCGAATATCTTGGTAATTTGTTTAACCCCGTCTCTGCCTTGATCGGATCGGCTTTCCAATAAATTACAGTGGTCCTGACTCTTTGAAGCTGCTTGTTGTGACAAGCCAGTGAATTGCTATCATTTCCTCTGTATTTTGAACACGAGTCTCCCTAAATCGATTTTGCATGAGCTGCAAAAAGCTTCTAAACATCCATCGTTCATCATCATACGCTTTCGGTGGTGTTGTTCACGGGAGGAACATTATTGACGACTGTTGCACGTTCTCCTCGTTGGTGAGCAAAGGTGTCTCCACGGTCTCATTTACTCCTTTGTTAACATTCTCGATTCGACATTCTCAAATCTTGCCATAAAACAAGGGTTAATTTAACAAATTAACATATCACATAATATCCTATATTATGACCGACCAACAAATAAGCTTAGGTAGGACACACTAGCGAAGGATTTACTCGTCTCTCCCCTCTAGTTCTATTCCAGATCTCATGGAGATCATATCCCCTAGCTACGATACCAAGTGTGGCGCCCCCAAAATAGGTATCTGACACCCATTACGAGTCGTCAAAATACATAGATGCTGAAACAACTACAACTTTATTAATCTGACATAAAAAGCGTGAGTTTAAATACAAATATTGTCATCTAGACAATATCCACACTCAAATAAGTCCTCATTACAATTATTGATACATTATTTTACAAAAATGGTGAGGACTACTAAAAGCGACTTTCTAGAACCTTCATTCCATACCCAGAGCTAGTACTCATTACATTCTGCGCCTCTGAGAAGAAAAATGGAACAAAAAGGAAAAGGGTGAGCTCAACTAGCCCGGTAAAGAATATTATGACTAAGATAACATAGAACAAATTATCGTTAGTCTTCAGCGAGGAAAAATCTAATAGAATCTGATAGACAACCGGTTTTAAATCAATCTTCTTGCAGTGAAATAATAATTCATTAGAAGAGTTAAGTAGAGAATGCAAACTACTATCTTCTATATATGAATTTAAAAGTTCATCGTCGATATTTTATCCTGTAACATCAATCGATATATATCTGGAATTAAATATTCATCTTTGCACTCTGAGGCGAAGATATTCATCGATTAAGTCGTGTTCATCTAAACACTATTCATCTTTGCACTACTGGGCCAAAGATATTCATCGAGAAAATCATTCATCTTTGCACTACATACAAAGATATTGATAATATCATCATTTAGGATGAGGATGATGAAAAATATTTTAAAGAAAAGCGAATCGGTGAAACAAAAGAATAAATATTAAGGATTAAGTATTTTAATTTATTCCATGTCCAAAAATACCTCATAAATAATCATAGTGGAGTAAAATTCAAGAATGATCAAAACATGGATCTGATCAAAGCTAGTATCCATAATAGATATTTTAGACGAAAAAAAAAATTTAATTTTTTTTTACGTGAATAATGTATTCGTGAATAGTGTGTAGTATCGTGAATAGTGTAGTATCGTGAATAGTAACCCGACACAAAAAGACAAAATTTGACAAAAAATTCAAACCAATATTCGGTATAATGATATTGAAAGAAATAATATCATTTTAAAAAAATAATATCCTTACCTCGTAAAGGCAGTACTTCTAGTTGAAACAGGATATAGGCTATGACTTGAACTTGCATAGTATAGCAACACTCAAAGTATTAAAATACTCACAAGAATCGCTCGATATATCGAGAGAGAAAGAGAAAACTTTGGTTTACGGTGTGTGGTTTTCAATTCTAACCTAAGCACCTATTTATAGGAAAATGCTTAGAACACAAAGCGAGAAAATTTAATAAAATATAATATATATATATATATATATATATAATTTTTCTCGCCCACTTTTTTAGTCGAAAAATCAGCACATTCAGTAATGATAACTCAAATCAAAAAAAACGTTTTTGTGAATTAAAATATTTTAAACTTCAAAAATTAATTATTTGGAACTTGAACTTCAATAATTCATAATAAATAGCCCTTTTATCGGAAAAATTCGAACCACATGTCTTTTTCATAGGAAATTTCATTATCTACAACAACGAGAAGAAAGTTTTCCAAATTCCAAGCAGAAATTAATGAAATCCACAAGCAGGCGATTTTAATTTATAATCAAATTTCAGTCAAGAAATGGGCCCACAGACATGTTTAACATGTTTTAAACAACTTTTGCAACAAAAATACTCTTCCTCCTCATATACTCATATATCCCACATTCATTGTAAAAATATCATCATTATTATATTATAATAATATAATAAAATATTATTTTATCAGAAAAGATAAAATATCGATTTTCAACAATTGTCACTTTAAAAATTTTCTCCATCTATATCCACATAAAATGAATATTTTCCTCATCATATAAATCAATAATTAATTATTCACAAATAATATTACGAGAATCACAATCTTGTGACCAGTAGGTTTCAGGAAAGAGGGGCTTTCGATAAGGATTTCTCCTTCTTGGCGCATGATTAGGTGACAAACCTCTCCTTGAAGCAGAACTTTCTAGACATTGCCAATAATGTTATCTAATAATATTATTAGGATAATATGAATTATTGCTCCGATAATGAAAATCTTGTGTAGTGACAATTATTGAAACAACGGTAATATAAAATATCAAGCGTAGCAATTATTGAATCGATAAAATAAAATCTTTGAGCAGTAATTCTTTTGTAACAATTATTGAGTAGTGCCTTCTTACGTAAGAATCAATAATTGTTGCAATCTCTCTTTGTGTCTCTTTTTGTGTATTGACAACGCGTATTCGTGTTTTTTAATAACGGGTATTCAACGATAAAAATGATGATACTTGGTATACAACTTCTGTACGTTATTTATAAACAACTTATACTTATCGTTTTCTTCATCGATCGCTTTCGACGGAGTTATGGGGCCCCACAATTTTGCAAATGGCATTAAAATGGTAAATACGAATATTCCCAAGCGGTAAGAATATTCCACGACCAAACGAATATTCTCGATAAAAATGAATATTTTATAACCACTTGCTTATTTAAAATATTTGCGCATTTTACCCATAACTAACCACATTAATCAAATCAACCCTTACTATTTCAAAATAATAAATAGAAATTAAATTTATTTATTAATAATTTGGGGTCTTAAAGAGACCTTATGCTTACCTTGGACTTAATGCTTACCTCTAAAAGCAAAATTAACCATAAAAAGGGATAATTTGAGAAGAAGTCACGATCTACCAATTTAGCTTTCCCACTGAGGGGTTAGGAGAGAAGGGATAGATCGTGTCCGAGAACCCCCCCATAGGGTAGGCTTAAAAATTGAGCTACTTAACGAGGGGAATCGCTGAAGAAAACTTGTTGCTTAGTTCCTTTAGCCACCAAAGTCTCAGATAGGTGTTGTGAACTTTTGGAAGCCATTTGAGGCGGCGGAGCTTTAGGGAGTGTGTGAACGGATGGAGAGAGCCCAAAGGTGTTTTTTGGAAGCCATTTGAGAACAAATTTGAGGTTTGTTACGGTACAAATTTGAGGTTTGTTACTGTACTCCAAGCGATTACAAACTTTTTAGAGTTAGTATCCTCATCAAGAACAGCCACTTCTAGAGATCCAGGTAGAGCCGAAGAAGGTGTTATTTCAATACATATCCTAGCAAAATTCATAGGTTCTAATTTTTCTGTGATTTTATCCACAAACAGCGGAACACCAACCCCACTTGCAAGATAACTGAGCCCAGCAGAAGACCAATAAGACATGGGGATGTTGTGGAATTTAACCCAGACCGGAGCTTTTGCACAAGTGTCAAATTGGAAGTCCATGCCTTCCTTCCATTGTTTAAGACATAGTTGTTTATTAGAAATATACCAAGGACCAAGAGCAATCACATTCTCACGGTCCTCAGGCTTTGCAAAATTAAAGACAAAGAAACCCCCCTCTTGCAGGAACACACTTTTCAGGCCATATTTATCCCATAATTTATGAACATTATCTTCCACAAGCTTAAAAGGCATTCTAGAATGAAGAAAACCACCCACCAGACAAGAAGACCAAAGATTTTTACCTTGTAGCAGAATCTCAGGAGGAGGCTGAATCAAGATTGATCCATTTTCCAAGCTAGGAGAGGAAAGCAGGAAAAATTCTAGCTTCAGAGCTGGAGTTGCCGGAGCTACCTAAGCCACTACATTGCTCCATGTTTTCACTTCAGGGAGACAGTCAGTGGTTGGAGTAACAAGAGTTCCCCCAGCCCCCGAGGGAGTCCCAACATTTGCCGACCCAGAACATACACCTTCTTCAAGAAAGGACCCAACACCAGCCAAATTCAGTTTGAGGACAACAC
Organism: Panax quinquefolius; assembly: GCA_020205615.1. Classification (NCBI taxonomy): domain Eukaryota; kingdom Viridiplantae; phylum Streptophyta; class Magnoliopsida; order Apiales; family Araliaceae; genus Panax; species Panax quinquefolius. Next base: position 62,715,525 of record CM035172.1, read on the forward strand.
CACACTGACTCAAAACTGGAGCCGTCGACGTTGCCACCAAAGGTTTCAGCGGACTTTTCACAAACATGTCAAGGTCATTTACAGAGCGTACAAATTTTCCATTGGTAGTGAAATCATTTACATTGTGCATTGAGAACCCATGTGCTTTAATAAAATCCAACAACACGGTAGACTTCCTTCGTTCGTCAGCCGCATCGAGATGACCTTGCTGCGAAAGAGCTTGAGCAGCCCTAAAAATTTCCCTCATGGGGGAACCATCTTGAAGCCCTAAATTTGGCCAGCGCAAGGCTATTTGTTTGAAGTTTGATCTTAGTGAGCAGGATATCAATGAGAACAGAAGGGATGGCAGAGGATTCTGCCATAGCATATTCGTCAATCACTGGAGAGCTAGGGTTCGAGACTCCAAACCCGATGAAAAGGTCCCTAGAGGGGCTACTAGTTGAATTCCCAGCCGAAAGGTGTGAATGGTCCACCATATCGAAAGAATCTCACACACAGAACTGTATAGGATAGAGAAATTTGAGAGGGGAGGCTGACGAGCTAGAGAGGAGAAGGAGAGAGGGGTAGAAGCCAAAGAAAATCAAAGAGAAAAAAGGGGGAAGAAGGCGATCGGGAGGGCATGAGGTTAGGTAGGAGCGAACGGTGGAGGGGGGCTGGGAAACCTAGAGCGAAGGAAGAGCGAATCCATCGTCGGTACCATTGTTAGTCTCACCTGAGGAAGATTCAACTTTGTCGTCCGCCGATGCCTCTGTTCATGTAATATTTACATCATCTATGAGCAGCTTTCTTACGAGAGGATTGGGAGATGGAGTGCAATCAGTGTCTGAGAAATCAGGATTCCCCCCAGGAAGGCTAAGAGTATGGAAAGAGTTCGGATCAGCACTAATGATCGTGAGTCCACTTTAGCCAACTCTATCCATTCTTCTCTGGTTACTAACTCTAGACTTCTTGAATAATGTTATTATGTGGTTAAGTGAGTAGTAAAAATATTTATGGGAGATACCCAGACAATAATATCTAACTGCGTTATTTTATTATGAGTACTTAATGTATATGGATTATATGATGTGAGTACATAAATAATCCCTAATTTCCCTAATATAGTAACAATTGTACATTTAAAATTTCATTTTGGAATTAAATTAACTAAACTAAGCTTATTGCTGGGATTTAAACCATGTCCCAAAATCAGTGACCATACTCAGTACATGAACAATAACCTATCACCTATTTACGTAACTTCCAAGTTGTGATCATTGGCTATGAAAATGGCTGGGGTGGGTGGTTGAGAAACCCACTATTAACTAGTGTGTTCTTCTTCTACATTCTGGTTTTAATCTTCCATGTAAACTCATTAGCCAGTTCACCATTTCTCTATAAAATGGCAGCTTCAATTCTCAATTCACGTTGCTATGTTTTGTCTGTTGAAACTCTGAGAATTTGAGTTTGAGTGTTTATTGTTCAAAGAAGAGTCTAGCAATCTCAGAAGGAAGAAACTAAGCATACTAAGCTTCAAAAGGTATAAAAGTCCTAACTTTGTTCTTAGTTGGGTTTTGTCAAATTCTTAGAAATTACTTGAAATTCTCTATAAATTAATGTGAATTAGCATGCTATCATGTGTTTATGAGGCATGTGTACATATATGGAACCTTTAATGATGGATTGGAACATGTTTAAACCGATAAAAATGAAGGTTAGTTGATGTTACGCAAAAGCAGTATATTATTAGAGAGTTATTCGGTAGAGGCAATTTACGCATCTGTTTATCTAAAGTGCTGTAGCCTTGTGTAGGACCAAGAACAGATTCTGGTTTTTGTTTGGCTAGGTTGTGGCTAACTCGATTCTATGACTTATGTATACATGACAAAGAGGTATAATATGTTTTATAAAGCTTCCTTATGAGTTACGAAGTGATCAACATGATTTAGTAGGAGAGTTTTAATAAAAAAATCTTAAAGTGTTGAAAACAAACCTTAATGGAACTCATGTGCTATAAGTACTGAGCTTAGTAGTATACACACATGAATGATTTTGAACCTAAATGAGCATGATATACGATTAATAGATTCTTTGTTCATAACCAAACTTGTTAGGCTTTGTTAAGAGAACTTTTTCAAAGAAAAGCTTGACATATCAAAACAAATATGCATGAATACTACGTGATGTACATTCTGATCTTGTGAAGATGTTATACATGATAAGAGCTTTCAAGGTGTTTTGTATGTGTTGAATTGCATCGTTCGAGTTTAAATGATTTCAAAGGCAAACTTGAATATGTTTTCAAACCAATTGCATTTGTGTGAGTGGTTAAGTTCTGAGAATCTAAAAAAACATGTTTACTTTCTTTTCTTTTTTTTGCTAAATTTAAAATGTATATAAAAAAGAAAGTACAAAAGATTGGAAAACCCCAATCAGAATATAGCATTGACATCATAGGACAAGCCCTATGATGTCATGACTATATAAAATTGCAGGCCCATAGCCAAACAAAACTAAACCTATCATACCTGACTATTACATAGAGTGCACACACCAACTATTCATTACAGAAACTCTAGCTAAATGGTTACACGGAAAGAGATCACCAGCTAAAGCTAAATGATTAGCCCAACACATTAAGTGCATTAATGGTTACATTAAGATCATGACTGCTGTTATGGTTGTGCTGTAGGATGGCCTGCTATTATTGTTAGCCCGTCACATTAAGAGATCATTTAGCACCTCAATAGTTCATCACAGCAGCTCCTATCCTCATAAAGTGCAGTGCAGTACCTCGCCCAACTCAGCGTCGCCCAACTTAGCACCTCGCCCAAATCAGCCTCGCCCAACACAATAAGTGAAGTGCAGTGCAACAATATTCAAGGCGAGCTCAGCCCCACCTCGCCCAATAGTAATTTCATGCCTATGCAACAATCACAACCCAACGAAACAACACCAATCACAACCCAGCTAAAAATAGCAGCTTGCCCGAGAGAATAGTTGCTGCCTGCATACTGAGAACCACGAATAGCCCAAGCAGCCCAACCTGTATACCCATATCAACCTACATACCAGCTGACCTAGCTAACCAGAAACCTAGCCCAAACAACCTGCACCCTAGAGCAAATCCTTTGAAACAAGCAGCAAACCAAAACTACATAACAAACCAAATGCCCCGCAAAAAAGCCCAGAATAGACAACATAAAATTAACTAGCTGAACCATGGCCTAGCTATGACATTTCAAAGACTGCAGACATTTCAAAGAAGAAGTAGCTATAGCGAATAGATCACATCAATAGTAGAAAACAATCACACTACTCCTAAAGCTCCCCAAACCCGGTGAAATGTGCAGAACCACACTACTCCAAAGCAGAAAAAACAAGAGGTGTGACCATGTTGACCAAATCAGACCACGACAAGATCATGACAATGAGAACCAACACCAAAAACAACATCAAAGTAACCAATTGCAAAAATAAGGAAAAGAGTGAGATGCTTTGATAAAAAGAGAGGAAGAGGACAACCTAGATTTAATGATATTGATAGTGTCCTTAGCAATAATGGATGGGGGGGGGGGGGTAAGCTTATCTGGATGAGTCTTTATATTTCTTGCCTCCCAAATCTTTTAGAAAGTAGCAGCAAAGGTAAAATAAAGGATTAACTTTGAGATTTTCCTACCTTAGAAAGAGATAATGAACGAAGAGACACCAGTCGAGTCCATGGGAACGTTAGACCAATCACCCAATTCAAGAGTTTTCTGCAGAATGGAATGAGAGTACGGGCATTCAAAAAATAGATGGTCAAAACTTTCATCATGCCGCTGACAAAATGGACAGGAGGATGTTCTGCCAGACGAGTAGTGCCTAGTAATATCATTAGTAGGAAGTTTTCTAAAGAATCCCAACCACGAGATAAAGGAGAAACGGGGGACATGGAGTTTGTGCCAAACAATTTTATGCCAAATAAGAGTAGACTTTTTGGTTCGAATGCAACCCCAGACGTGTCGAGCTTTGAGGTTCGAAAGAGAAAGACCATTCCAGTCAATGCGGTCATTTGAGAGAGGATGGATATGCTGAGCCTCAATGAGACTTCTAAGTTCAATCATCTCATGGTGGAAACGCGGGGGAAGTAACCAAGAGGAATTAAAAATGATATCATCCACTTTGTCCTTAGAGGAAAGCCCAGAGTTGGCCAGCAGAGTCTGACTAAGGTTAATGGGGTTACCATTTATCCAGGGGATAAACCATAAACTCGTGTGAGAGCAATTACCAACAAAGTAGGAAACATGATTTCTAGCCATTGGTCTAAGCTTGAGGACTTGTTTCCAGATCCAAGAGCAATCTGAGGGGGCCCGATAACATGTTTACTTTCATTATGTCTCTAAACATGGTTCTTATGTGTTTGATATAATGAAAGTAAACCAAGCATGAGTTTAAAGGATGTTTTAAAGTGCTAAACATGAATAAATGATATGAACACTATGAGCATGTGTATTAATAGATTATGTAATATCTTTATGTGAGTGTAAGACTAATTAGTACGCATGATGATTACATGACCCTATTTGGCCTTGATTTTGTGAAAATCCTTAACTAAGTCCGTTATATGTAAAAGTGAACGTAGAATGGTCATATGTTTATGAAAAGACCTCTAGCATGTATGCATGTTAAGTGTAAATGTCTAGGTATGTTAAAGTTGGACTAAAACCAGGAGAGCAGAAGCTTAACTCGTCAGTGGGGCTAATTTGAGGGCAATAGCAATGCTGTGAGCCCCTAAGCTTCTAGCTGAGGCACAAGCTCGCGCCATCCTGCAATCAATTCTGTATTATGTTTATAATCTGAAGTTCGAGGCATGCTTATATAGTTACTTTAACTTGTATTATATGACCCGTATGCCAAGTAATGTGTTGAGAAGCATGCTAAGTGATAGAATTGAATGTTGATTATGAACTTTCAAAGCGATAAGTCCAAAAGGTGTTTGCAAACTATAAAGCAATGATTAGAAAATGATATTGTTTGACTTTGTGATGTCTTGTAATTTGATTTGTGCTATAAGTACGCAAAAGTATGTGATGAAGTATGTGTAGAGTATACAACTAAGTTAGACGTTTATGTGTGTGTTTAAATTTACATATCATGTATGAGCATATATAACTAATGAATATCATATACGCGTAACTATATTATGTTAGGATTCGAAAGAGTGTTGATAAGCTATATTTCGGTAAACTACGCTTGAGGCAAGTTTCCTAACTTACACAACTTTGGATTTTGTGTAAGTTATCGAATTTCATTTGATTCGTATATTGAATGCAAGTACTCGAACCTTACTCTTTATTGAGCATTACTTGAACTTGTACTATTATTGACCGTACAAGTAGAACTTTGAAAGTATAATACTTCGTAATCTAGAAATGAAATTTTTTACAAACCTTGATTTCGAACGATAATTGTTCATATATATACTATGAAAGAAAACTGTTTAAGTCATTGTTTCAGCTAGACTATTGATATTTGATCAAAAGCTATCCAAACCAAATTAACTTGGTGCTAACTCTTATAACTAAGATGAACAACCCTCTTGGTAGGGGAATTATATATTGTCGGGAAACCGACGCGCACACTTGAGAAAGATTAAATGTAATGCATTGACATATGGTACTTTAGGTTGATCACCTGTTGTACTCATTTTATGGAATTATCAGTTTATTACTGTGAATTCTAGGAGAAGTTCTTCGTCCTTAGTGACTTCTCAGTATTCATTACTTTGAAATCTTGAATCGATTTATCATGGAATATTATTTATATTTTCTGTCCATAGCGACTATTGTTGATATTCATCGATACTTCTTGCTATCTCGAACTATCATTGTTGTTATACCCTTGAGAAATTTAAAACTACCATGATTCCCTTTTACTATATTACTTGCTGGGAAAATTTGTTGCTAATTCTTGCTTCCCTAAAAAATTTCGATTAAGGTAGAAGCGAAAGTCGCCCCTCGAGGGCATTGATAAGGCCAAGCGAAATTTCTTTGAGTAGTTTATATTTAGTTGAGATTATTATGTTTATGTAATGACTTAAGATGTGATATGTATTAGTTATATCTAAATTATGTTTAATTATGTTAGAGGTATTGTAAGAGATGTTTAAGTTACGAACCCTTGGGACAAGAATAATTATGTTATAACAATGTAATTTATTCTAATATTCCGTTGTGTGAGATTTTGATTTATTAATAGAGTTACTACGTGATAACCAAATTTGAGACAAGTGTGGTCTGAATTTGGGGACGTCACATGTAGGTATCAGAGCTATAGTTATAAACCTTAGGAATGAGAGTCCTTAGATTATAACTTAGGAGAACCTAGAGGTTAGAGAGGGATGAAGACTCATGTAGAGTTTTCCTAGAAAGAGACTTAGTGTGTTAGGGAATATAATTTCATTCTATACAATGAACTTATGTTTGTTTAACATCCTAATGGAGTTGGTGTTTGTTTTATCTTATATTAGTGATTGTAGGATGACTGACATGGGAGGACCTAGCCGAGTAGTAGAGGACGAGTCGTGTGACATACATGTGGTCTATGAGACACCTTCGATTGCGAAGCCCATAACAGTAGTTGCCCCTATTGAGGAGGAGGATGAGGAGGAGGAAATGGAGCCATTACCCGAGGAGTCTGATCCAGAGGAGGAGCCTATGGAGGAGGAGCCTGAGCCTATGGAGGACTCCGACGAGGATACTTTTGAGGATCGGATGTAGGGGGAGTATGAGGAGCAGATTCTGGAGTTAGGATGCAGAGTTGAGGAGTTAGAGGCTGAGGCTAGAGAGAGGGAGTCTGTGTTCCAGAAATTGAGGGACGAAGACCATCATAAGAAGTTAGTAATGTAGGAGATGGAGGTGGAGATTGCTCACCGAAAGGAGGCAGGGATCCAAATGGGAACCTTGTTTCATAGGTCGGTTGCTAGGAATGTAGAGCTGGCAGGAAAGTTGGAAGAGGTGGAGCAGAGAGAGTTGAGTGAGAGGACAGAGAAGGAAGCACTCCGTACTCAGTTAGAGATGGAGGTGATGGATAGGATTCACTTCAAGGAGAAGTGGGAAGAAACTAATGATCGGGCTAATGACTTAGAAGATGAGGTGAGATGCAAGAGAAGGAAGATGAACAAGATGAGCTATGCTTTGCGCATGACCATGGAGAGGTTGATTGATGGGGTACATCATTACCCGACAGAGCAGGGATAGACCTGACACACCATAAGTCAAGATTTGGTGGTGCACATTACTCAGAAGGAATACCAGAACGTCGTGGAGCGTGGAATGTTAGATTGAGTCTAGATGTAGAAACTTAGTGGTTGTAGTTTTTTATTTATATATGATGTTAAATCTATCATTGTAATCTCAGTCTTATGTGTAAGATGTGAGATGGTTGTAAACCCCAACTTTTAAAAATGTTAGAGGGGTAGTATGTTGGTATTGTCCCCGTCTTTTGTGATAATAGGGGATATGTTGTTGTCATTTATAGAAGTATGATAGAGAGGATCATGTAATTGTAACAATTTGGCATACACTACAAGAAAAAAGGCCTAACAGCGACCAAGACTATCAGCGACCGCATATCTAGTCGCTGATACTATTCATAGCGATCGATAGTAGCGATCGTATGTTAATCTAGTTGCTAATTACTATCAGCGACCACATGCGGTCGCTGAGAGGTCGCTATTACAAATTTTCCTCGTAAAATTTGGCACGAAATGTTGGCGCCAAGGTTTTGTGCGACCACTAAACATCAGCGGCCGCATGCGGTCGCTGATAAGTCCATGTCATTAAAATTCAACGACCGCATGCGGTCGCTGATCAAACTAAATGAAATCAGTATCAGGCATTCGCTCAACATTGCAGACGGAAGAAAAAAAAAAGAGGGAGCTCAAAATAGAGAGAAGAGGGAGAAAGGGGGAGAAGAAGAAAAGGAGAAGAAGGAGAAGCTGAGACCGTGCCACTGGTCCACCGCCGCCACCACCAAGCACTGGTATTTATATCTATTCTTAATTAGATTAAATATTGTTAGTTCCTTCAAGAAGTCGTTTGATTTGATTGGGTTTCCATACTGTTAGTTTCTTGTGATTACATATTGTTGAATTGCTTGTGATTTAAAGACCTAATTTTTATTCTTGAATGTGGCGTGTTATATATCACTGGTATTCCATCTTCAAGCCTCTTTGCAACTTTGAGGCCTATACTTCCCAGTCCAACTATCCCAACTCGTTTGCCTCCCAACTGAAATCATCAATTTGTTGACTAGATTAACTTAAGAACTGTTGTAGCTCATCAATCAACATGGCATTGTTCTTCTTACTAAGAATTACCCACATCAATGTTTGAATAAACACTGAAGCAAAATAAGATTGTTTTTCACCTTTGCCAAACCCAGTGTTTAAATGCAACTCCAACAAGTATAGGGTGTTCCCTTACAAAATTAATTTTCTCTTAAAAGAAAAAATGAAAAATTTATTAAATAGATAAAGATACTAAAAGAAGAGGACCGTGAATCATAAAAAATAATTAGAAAAGATAACAAATCCCTCCAAAAAGAGACTGTATGACAATCACTAATAATTGAAACCTAAATATAGCCAATTATATCTCAAGACTAGTTGTATCAAAACAGCTCCTTTATCAAAGTTTAAACTAATGAAGTTGAATCGCACTAATCAAAGATGAAAAATTTACCATCTCCAGTGCAATTTACTAATTTTAACACACAATACAATTATGTGATTGCATCATTTGAGCTGGAAATGGAACTTTTATTCTTGGAAATATCAACTCTCTAATCTCAAGTTCAAATATTAGTCTTATATTTGAATATATATATATATAAGTCTAATCTCAAGTTCAAAGCGTTTAATATATATAATGATTTAATTATATATATTAAATCTTGAAAATAATACATAACATGAGACACAAAATTAGACAGAGGATATGATTGAATGTTAAACTCTTCAAAATCTTGTTCTCACGTACATAGAAAGCTGTAATAACTCCTGCTACCCCGATGGATACGAATTATAGAAAGATAGTCATGAACAGGATAGAAGAAAAAGAAGAAACTTTTGATAAAATAAAAAATGATAAGAGATGAAACTGGATGTATGATTTGTGAAAGAGTGTGATAAATTAAGATATCAGTATAAATAAGGAGAATTAAGTGATAAGAAGATCGACTTGGAAAGTTACACAAATATATATACAAAATACAAGAATTTACAGTTTTAGTACATGTGGTTAAAGAATGATCAACTTGCATTTAATTTGTAAGTTAATTATTATTATTCTTTCTTTTTGTACTAGTTTTCTTTCTACTTGAATATATTCTCTAATCTCAAGTTCAAAAAGAGAGATGACATTTGGAGTTGATGTTGAAGCTTTTACTAAATCCCCAAAGAATAATGTCATTCTTTGACTAAAATAACAACTAAGCTATTGCCACAAGGCATGTTTCAGAAAGTACGATTAACCGATTAGTTACTAGCTTGCAATAAAGTTCCGAATTGCATTGCTTATCTTTCTTTCAATATTGCTATCAATTGTCAATCACTGATAACAATGTTGATTTTAGAATCAAGTGTTAAGAGATGCTCAAGTCATATAGTTACAAGTATGCTCAAATCATATGCTTACAAGTATTCTTAAATGTTAGTTATATGGTTACAAGTATGCTTAAGTCACATACTTACAAGTATGCTTAAATGTTAATCATATGCTTACAAGAATGCTTAAATGTTAATCATATGCATGCTTACAAGTATGTTCTCAAGTCATATGGTTATAAGTATGCTCAAGTCATATGTTAACATTTATAATGTTTATCGTAGTAGAGGTAGGTGGTATCATGGACCTCTATTCAAACCAGTAGTTGGATGGCACGACGAAAGTCAAGTGCCCGGATAAATCTTCTACAATTTGAATTTAGAAATTTGGTTGCCAAGTGTTTTTGGATTATGCGTATAGTCACCCGAGAATGTATGAATGGGACAATGCTTGAATCACGATGTCCATGTTTGAAGTGTAAGAATGTAAATTATATGGATGAGACGTGATAAACTATCATTTACTTGTTTACGGGTTCATGAGAAATTACGAAGAATGCTTAGTGGGCACATGAAAGAGAGAAGAGATGGTGGCATCACATAAGTACAGTACACAAAGGCGATAGTACTCATCATATGAATGAAATGGTTCATGATATTGCAGGGCCAGATTTTGATTGGGAACAAGGCAGAGAAAAACCTATGAATTCTGATGCCAAAGACTTCTTTAAGTTGTTAGACGAGGGTAGCGAGCCATTGTGGCATGGTTGCACCAAACACACGACATTGTCTGCAGTGGCGACATTACTTAACATTAAGGCTGATCACAACATGAGCCATGAGTGTTTTGAGTCGCTCTTGAAGGCCATTAAGAGTATGTTGCCTGACGGTGAGAAATTACCTGGTAAATATTACTTTTGTAAGAAAATGGTGAAGAAGTTGGGTCTTGAATACCAAAAGATTGATGCATGTCCCAACGATTGCATGTTATTTTATAAGGAAAATGAACAGTTGACAAGGTGCACGTTTTGTAGTCATGATCGGTTTAGGCCTAATAAAGAAGGTGTGACTACAAAAAAATCAAGTATACCGTTTAAGATTCTAAGGTATTTTCCAATAACACATCGGCTAAAAAGATTGTACATGTCTTCAAGAACAGCTGAACATATGAGTTGGCATGCGAAATCTCCAGCTAAAGATGGAGAACTAAATCATCCCGCAGATGGGCAGGCTTGGAAAGATTTCAACTTAGCACATCCTGGGTTTGCATTGGAACCTAGAAATGTGAGGCTTGGATTGTCCACCGATGGTTTCAATCCGTTTGGCCACTCAGCTATTCCGTACTCATGTTGGCATGTGATTGTTACTCCGTACAACTTGCCTCCTTGGATGTGTATGAAATAGCCATACTTATTTCTTTCATTCGTGGTTCTTGGCCCTAAGAGTCCTGGAAAGAACTTAGATGTTTACTTGAGACCTCTTATAGACGAGTTGAAGGTATTGTGGGAGGATGGAGTACAGACTTGGGATGTTGCAACGAAAACAAATTTTAACCTTAGGGCATCAGTTATATGGACTATAAGTGACTTCCCAGCTTATGGTATGTTAGCTGGATGGAGTACGCACGGGAAGTTGGCTTATCCGTATTGTATGGAGCATACAAAGTTGTTTAATCTATCAAAAGGTCGAAAGCCTTGTTGGTTTGACTGTCATTGTCGGTTCTTACCAGTAGATCACCCGTTTCGAAGAAATAGAGAACACTTCAGGAAAGGGAAAGTAGACAATGGTATGCCTGCACCGCGATTGTCGGGAACGGAGATGGGAGATCGTGTGATGAGATTTTCGGTTATCCCATTTGGTAAGATTGATGCCACAAACATAATTAATGGGTTTGGCGAATCTCATAACTGGGTTCGGAGAAGCATCTTTTGGGAACTGCCTTATTGGTCTACAAATTTGATTCGTCATAATCTAGATGTGATGCATATTGAGAAGAATGTGTTTGACAATGTGTTTAACACCGTGATGAATGTTACGGGGAAGACAAAAGATAATGATAAGGCACGTTTGGACATGAAAGATATTTGTAAGCGTCCTGGATTAGAACTTTATGAATCTCCTAATGGTAAGATTGTCAAACCGCATGTAAGGTACACATTGTCCATAAAGCAAGTTAAAGATGTGTGCACATGGGTTAAGTCTCTGAAACTACCAGATGGATATGCGTCAAACATTGCAAGGTGTGTTACGGGTGGGAAATTGCAAGGGATGAAGAGTCATGACTGTCATGTATTCATGGAGAGACTCATGCCTATAGCATTTCAGGATCTGCTTGATAAACCAATATGGGATGCTTTGACGGATCTTAGTCATTTCTTCAAAGACTTATTTTCAAAATCATTGAGAAGGACATGTATGTACTTGAGAAGAACATCATAGAGATCACGTGTAAACTGGAAAAAATATTCCCACCTGGTTTTTTTGACTCCATGGAGCATTTGCAAATCCATCTTCCCTATGAAGCTCGTGTTGGGGGTCCAGTTCAATATAGATGGATGTACCCTTTCGAGAGGGTGATGGGAAACCTTAAGAGGAAGGTGAAGAATAGAGCTTATGTCGAGGGGTCGCGATATGTGAGGCATACAGTTTCGATGAGATATCCACGTTTGTCTCAGACTATTTTCTGGACGAAGTCTTGACAAAGGTCAATCGAGTATCGAGACATGATGATGGGGGAAATGTTGAACTAAATGGTCAGCCCTCTGTTTTTGGTCTATCTGCCGCCGCTTATGGAAAAGGAAGCGATATTCTCTCTCGAGCAAGAATTACATGTCGCACATACTTACATTCTTCTCAATCATGAGGAGATTGGCGAATTTGTGAGGTACACATGTAAACTTGATAATTTATCTTTTAGTTGAAAATTTATTCCAATATGTTAATGTTTTTAACATGGTATAGATTGTACGATGACGAGTTAAAAGTGAAACATCCCGGTATAACTGATAAAGATATTCAAATCAATCGTGATAAACAATTTGCACTTTGGCTAAAGGACAAAGTAAGGTTCATTCTTTCTTAAGACGATATATATATATATATATATACTCTATATTAACTATGACTTCATTTAATAAGATGGAGTTTTGTAGGCTTTGATTGAGGGATCAACGATTTTGCTAATGTACAAGTCCTAGCTATGGGACCAGACGGGGACCAAGTCGGTATGAATGGTTACAAAATAAATGGTTGTGAATTTCATACAAAGGCATATGGGCGCGGTAAAAGAACAACGAACTCTGGAGTGTGTATCCAAGGAGATTGTTACAATGAGCTTGGTCGTGCCTTTTATGGAGAGTTGGAGGAAATCATAGAGTTGTCGTACAAGGGCACGTACGTTGGTCATATTCACTTGTTCAAGTGTCGTTGGTTTGATTCAGAAAAAGGTATACGTGTTGACAGACATGGAATCGTCGATATTAATCTCCATAGGTCTGCGTACTCCAACGAACTATTTGTTTTACCAACTCAAAAAGTACAAGTATACTATACTCCTAGTCCTGTTAGGAAAAGGGATAGACCTCCTACAGATTGGCAAGTTGTAATTCATACTCCCGCGCGTAGTAGTGTAGAACTATTTAAATGCAATTTTTGTTTATTGTCATTTTATATATTCATATATACATGTTTATATCACTGTCAATTTTGTTGTCATTTTAGATATTCATATATACATGTAATCAAAATGGGAAACTTGGTTTGGGGTCTTCGTTGAGTGGGGGCCTTGGAGAGGGTTTTCGGAGAGTGGATGTGACGACCCCAAAATAGGTCCATTCCATCCAACCCATTCTGAGTCGCCAAATACATGGTACAGAAACAACTACAACTTTATTATCACAACAATAAAACTGTGAGTTTAAATACAAATATTATCTTCTAGACAATATTTATACTCAAATAAATCCTCATCACATGTATTGATACATTATTTTACAATAATGGTGAGGACTACTAAACAACTCTCTCTAGAACCTTCATTCCCTACCCCGACTAATACTCGCTACATTCTCGCCTCCTGAGAAGAAAAATGGAACAACAAGGAAAAGGGTGAGCTCAACTAGCCCAGTAAAGAATGTTATGACTAAGATAATATACAACAAATTATCGTTAGTCTCCAACGAGGAAAATCGATAGAATACAATAGACAACAAGTTTCGGATCAATATTCGCAGGTGAAATAATAATTCATAGAAGAGTTACGTGAGAGAATGAAATCTACTATAATCTATGAATTTAACAAATCCATCATCAATATTTTATCCTCGTAACATCAATCAATATTCATCTCAAATCAAATATTCATCTTTGCACTACAGCCAAAGATATTCATCAATCGGTTATGTTCATCTCAACACATTCATCTTTTGCACTAAAGGCCAAAGATATTCATCGATCGGTCATGTTCATTTAAATACCGCTCATCTTTGCACTACAGCCAAAGATATTCTTCAGAAATCATTCATCTTTTGCATTACGGGCCAAAGATATTCAATAATATCATCATTTAAGACCGAGGATGATGAAAATATTTTTTAAAGAACGAATCCATTGAAACAAAATGACAAGGATTAAGGATTAAGGATTCGTACTTTGTTTTATCCATGTCCAACAATACCTCAAAAATAATCATAGTGGTGTAAAATTCAAGAATGATCAAAACACGGATACAATCAAAGCTAGTATCCGTAATAGATATTTAGAGAAAAAAAAAATTTTCATTTTCGGTGAATAGTCTCAGTATTCGTGAATAGTGTCAGATATCGTGAATAGTGCCGTATCGTGAATAGTAAATCAGACACCAAAAGATAGAAATTCCACAAAAAACATCTTCACGCTTCATATGAATAGTACTAAGTGAATAGTAACTCGTGAATAGTAACTCATGAATAGTAACTCGTGAATAGTAACTCATGAATAGTAACCCAGACATGAAAAAGTTCTAAATTTGATAAAAAGTACCAACCAATATTTCAAAGATAATGATATTCAAGAATTAATATCATTCGAGAAGAAAATAACATCCCTTACCTCAAAGAATCAAGCCGGAAGGAAAGGTCTCAAGTGATCTTTGAATGAAACTTGTCTTTGAACAAAGAACTCTCAAAGTATCTAAATACTCACAAAATACGCTCAATAATATAGAGAGAAAGAGAAAACTTTGTTTCGTGTGATTTTTAATTCTAACTTAGCCCTCTATTTATAGGAAAATGTTAGCTTGTACCAAGCGGACTTGACTGCCACCGATGGCTTTACCGCTACTATTGCCACCCACCACATTTGAAATAAAATTCAGCACATTTATTCACCAACCACAAGTGGGGCCCACTCAATTCTAGAATTTTCCACCAAAATCAATTATAAACCTAATTTTAGAATCCGACACCTCTTAAAATTCACAACAAATCATTCGTGCATTTTTAACGGTTCAAAATTTGTGGACATATACTCAACTTATGTATGTATAACATACCCAAAATTACCACAATCCAACATTTGGATTAAAATTATAACCCCGCAATATATCTCAAAACCCCCGATTTGATTTTTAATACCTCCAATCCAGATAAAATACCGATAAAACACCTCAACAATAATTCCTTCATTAATAACCACATAAATAAATCCATCATTTATATTCATATAAAATAAATATTTCCTTATCATATGAATCAATAATTAATTATTCACAAATAATATTACGTAATCACATTTATGACAACCAGCCGCTTCAGAAAGAGGGGCTTTCAATAAGGATCTCTCCTTATCGCGGCGCAATTAGGTGACCAAACCTCTCCTTAGATGTAACTTTCTAGACATTGCCAATAATGTTATCTAATAATATTATTCAAATAATATGAATTATTGATCCGATAATGGGAAATATCGTGCGTTGACAATTATTGAACAACAATAATATAAAATATCAACGCAAAGAATTATTGAATCAATAAAATAAAATATTGAGCAAGAATCACCGTAATAATTATTGAGTAGTGCTTCTTACGTAAGGATCAATAATTCAACAACATCGCAATACCGTGCTCTTGCATCTGCAACCACGCAGACATCAGTATTTTAACCACCGGGTATTCCAACAGCCTTAATCAGTAATAACTACGCCTGTTATTTATAACCACCCAAACTTTTATCGCTTTCCTCATCCAATCGCTTTCGTTATGGGCTCCAAACATCAAGGCTATTGTCGCATTTAATATTCGAATCGACAAAAGCGATTTAATAATATTCTACGACCAAACGAATATTCCCCGACAAAGACGAATATTCCACCACCAAACGAATATTCCCGACAAAATGAATATTTTATAACCACTTGCTTATTTTGAAATATTTGCGTATTTAACCCTTAACTATCCACATTAATCAAATCAACCCTTACTATTTCAAAATAATAAATAAAGGAAATTCCTTTTTTATTTAAAAATTTCGGGGTCTTACAACCTCCCCTCCTTATGAAATTTCGTCCTCGAAATTAACGACGACTGGTGTTTTGAAAAGGTAAAGATACCTCGCTTTCATTTTCGTTTCCAACTCCCGTGTCATTTCCTCAATAGCATGGTTTCTCCACAAAACTTTAACTTATGGTATAACCTCAGACATAGGTCATGTTCTTTCCTCTACAAAATCTTGACAAGTACCTCCTCAGACGTTAAGTCTTCTTGGGCTATCTCGTCCGGCTCTAACTCAATGACGTGTTTGGGTCGTCCACATATTTATGTAACATCGATACGTGAAAAACGTTATGAACACGCGTCATACTTAGCGTTAAGGCGAGTTTATAGGCCACAGTTCCTACTCGATCGAGAATTTCAACTGGATTAATAAATCGAAGGTTTGAGCTTTCCTCACCTCCCCAATTCTTGCTTTTAAAATAACAACTTGCACCTCCTTCTTCAAATTCATCACTCAAAGGTAGTGTAGCTTAAACGACTTTTAACTTTATCGATTAAAGTCGATTATACTCGTATATCATCACGTGGGTACCTAGAGTTTTCATCTCCATCTCTATTATTTGTAAATTATACGAAATTAGTCTTTGACAATATCGTACTCGCATTTCATATACGATCTTCTACTCAACACGCCGCCTACCACGTTCGCTTTTCCGAGGATGGTATGGTCGTAACATATCTTTGAAATGAGTCTCCTCTTGAGTTCTTCAAGCTCTTCCCACATTCCTTGCTCCATTCGAATTTTGTATCTCTACGAAGTCATTTGCGATAATGAAATAGCGATTCGAGAATATCCTTCAACGAATCTCCGATAATAACCAACTAAGCCTAGAAAGCTACGTATTTCGACATCGACTTAGGTTGCTCTCAACCGTGACTCATATCCCAATCTTGGATAAGACGTCACAATGACACCTATCGCTTTACTATCGCATCTAATATGACGTCCCCTATAGAGAGTCCGGCTTAGGTGAATTCCACAAAGGAAGTCATAAGATAAAGGCTCGGTACCAAATTCTATAGTTGAATTTTTTTAACTCAAGTTCAATAGAGCCATTCGATATAAGATTTTAGAAATGAGTTTTGTGCGGGTTCAAAGTCGATACAAAATTTAATATCGCTTTGGGAGTAAAACCAAGAAATTCTTTGAGAAAATACGCCGGAGAAAATCAATAACAACAAGAATATTATTCAAATCGACGTGTCTTTATTCAAATCCATAACATGGACTAAGAAAACTTGACATCCGTAATAAACGAATGACTTCATGGACGATATAAAAATGTTTGATTACAATGGTTTGATTGCTTGAATTGAATAACGAGTTGCTTAGAATATGAAAACTAACAACCTTACGAAAACAATCAATTTTGGCATGATGAGTAGTTAACCTTAAAATCACATCAAAAGCAAATATCTCTATAGAAATAAGGTTAACAGGTAATGTGATAGTGCCAACTTGAATCAAGCAAGATTTTTTTAGACAACGGATGTAATGAAAGTTTCTCCTAACGGAGTCTCCATAAATAAGTCAAAGTCTAATTTCTCCGTAGTCAAGTTCAAACGTTGAGCGCAAGCAAGAGAGATAAAAGAATGGGTAGAACCGGTATCTAGTAAGGTATAAACTTCGCAATAATTTATAATTAACTAACCCGTGCTAACTTCGTTCGAGTTCCTCGCATTTTGACCGGCCACGACAAACGCTCTTCCGTGAATCGTTGACTTTGACTTTTCTTCGACATCCTTTTGAGTCACCATTCCCGCTGGATCTGGGTTTCGATATCGCATAATCTCGAAGCGATATGTCCTTCTTTTCCACAATTATAACATACCTTAAACTGCCAGGGCGATTTCAATGATATGTCCCTCTTTCCGCAAGATTTGTAACATACGACCGATGGTCTTTCTCCTCCTTGGAACCGGCCACACCTTGCGCCGACGTCTTCACATGGTCGTTGTTGAATCTCCTCTTTTAAAATCTCCTCCCAACTCGCTTCTTCTATTTTCACGGCCACGATTACCACCAGAGTGGTAACCGCCTTTGTCCGTATTCTTCTTTCTCCATTTGGTTATCGTTATTCGATGACCGCTATCTTTGGTATGATCCGGTTATGGTCCCTCGGTTGAACGTACTCGTTATCTCGCTCTAACAATCGAGCCCTGTTTACAACATCCGAATAGAGAGAAAATTTGAGAGAATGAGATCGACGTATGGGGTTTCAAACCTCTCGTGAAACATCCGCGTCATACGCTCCTCATTCTCCACCAAATGAGGTGCAAACTCGATAACTCCGCAAACTTCGCCAGACCGGGACAATCGTGTTATTCTCGCCTCCAATCTAATAAACTCCACTTCCTTCATATGACGAATACTTTCGGGAAGTACTTGTCATTGAACTGCTTCAAACGTCTCCGTACGATACGCCGAAAGGCAATTGAATGGGTACGCCTCATGCATTCCCACCAAAGAATCGCCTCGCCATTTAACATAAAAGTAGCGAATGGAACTTTCTGTTCTTCGTGCATCCCAAGACATCGAATATCTTGGTAATTTGCTTGACCCATATTTCCGCCATGATCGGATCTCGCTTTCCCGTAACTCGGTGGTCCCACTCTTTGAATCGGCTTGGTGTGACCACCCGTGAATCGCTATCATCTCTCCTCGTATTTTGAACACGAGTCTCCTCATTCGATTTTGCATGAATACCAAAGGAGGGGAAGGATCATATTAAGTTCAAATTAAGCACGTCTGTCAATGGTTTACAAAGGATAAAAGCCACAACGCCATAACACGGCTAAAGGCAAGGTCCTAAAACACGACTTGGGTGACGTTCCACTTAATCAGAAATTAATCATAATCTGTCTCATCTAGTAAGATGGCATGAATGTTTAAAGGCATATTAACTATATCTTTACAGATAAATTACTACATATATGATCTCATGAAGTTATCAGATTAGGGGTAGGGGTTCTACCAAAATTATGAGTGGCTGTGTTTCTTCCTCGTATGGCGATTTTGTTAGACAATATAATGTTCAGATTTATAAAATTGTTCTAAGAAGTAAGAACGATTATAATTATCTCAGAAAGTGTATTGATATCTTTGTTTTAAAACGACATTAACTTTTCAAGATGATATTCTAATAGTTCAAGTAAAGAAACATAATAATTAATCTGAGGCAATAATTAAAACTTACAAGGAGCCTTGGATATCTTCAAGCTTCAAACTTATATATATATCAAATATTTTACAGAAAGAGGTGAAGAGAATACAGAGAGAATTGAAAAGAGTTCTCACTCAACAAGGGTGAGGACTCCCTTATTTATACAAAAAAGAAGATAAGAAAGAATCATGCGTGTCCTTGGTAGTGGAGTCGATCAAGAATCCTTATCTTTTCTTCTTTAAATCTCACCGTAGAAAGTGGAAGGCGTGAGATAGGTTGGTCCGCTAAGTGGAGTATTATTATTGTTGAATTTGTCGTCGCTTTTCGATAATCGAGGTGCAATTGGCCATATCCCTTTGCTTTTGCTAGTGGAGGTACCGTGTTTGTTTTCTTCCGATTATTGATGTCGATTGATGTCAGAGTGGAATAACTTTATGACTTTTCCTTTTCCCTTTTATCCTCGTGCCATTTTCTCTCGAAATCATGGAAGTGAGAGAATCCCAAAAGTCTCCCATGGTTGGTTACGGTTCTCGACTTTCTCCGCCAGACGTTGAATTGATTGTCATCCTGCTCGTATTCATCATCGCTAACTGTTTTATAGAAACATCATCTTGAACTAGGGACCTGTAGGAATTGTGTCTTCATATAATCCATAGTTTTGACTATGAGTTCGGGCCAGATTAGGTTTGGAAATTTCTGTTTTAAGTCTGCTTGGATTTTGACAAAAGGATTTACTGGTGTTGATGCTGGTAGGCTTTTAGGTATAACATCTAAACAAGCCTGAGTATGATCTTTAATGGATTTAAGAAGTTCTGGTAAAGTGGGATTAAGTCCTTTATCCCACCATTTGGTAAAAAATACCCTTTTAAGACGGGGAATTTTATTCTGATAATCACATTGGAAATCCCATTTCCATATCCAGGGAATACTGAAACGAATTATGAAATGAGCCAGTAATTTAAGCATTGACAATTCTTTGTTTACTGGTATATGGGCATAGGCAACTTGCCATTCTTTGAATGCTGTTTGAACGGAATTCGGTAAGGTTTCAAGAGTAATACCAAATTTATCCCACCAAACGAAAAACCAGTTGGGAATTTCGTTTTTCATAACATCAGGACAGATACGGATAAACCAACTATGATTATGGATTGGATTCTGGTAATAAAATACTTGTGTAAAGGAATCAATATAATCCCAATAGTCAGATCTCGGTTTTCATTGAGGATCGGATTCAACAGTTCTGGTAGTATGGGGATTAATACCCCAATTAGCAAGAGGCATGATGCTCTTGATGGTCGTTTTACTGTATTGTATTGGACTGGCTGATTTTGATGGATCATGAAGCGTATGCTTAATATCCATGGATGCTGTTTCAAGAATGATTTGTTCATAAACATAGCGACATGGTTAAAACGGGAGAGATCGCTGAGTCGTTAAATAACGCTCTCTTTATTTCCCATGGATCTTTCATCCATTTCTCATCATTCTCGTTCAATGATCACACTGCTTTCTTCCAGATTTGTATTGGGAATATACTGCTTGTGTAATAGGAGAACATCCTTTATCGCTGGTTGGCTAGCTAAGAAGGTCAAGAAGCATCGGATCGAGTATTTAGGGTCGGAAATTTCAGATAAGACAGATTAGTTTCGCTTTACCACGATCATGCGCCACGCGCTCTTCTTGGTCATTCCGCAAGTATTCTCTCGTTAGAAAATCTGTAAAGAATTTCGCTTTTCCTTCGATATACTCAATATCAAAGTCAAATACGGATAAAGTGCTCGCCAAAGTTGCAAATATCTGCATTTAGATGCTAAATTTCAACATCTTTTTAAATATCTGCTTTTGGCAACCGAAAGCAATCAACTCTTGATTAAAAAGTGCCGATTCAAAAGATCATCCCGAAATTTTAAAACACATTTAACAATTGAAAGGCATTCCTTCTTTATAGTAGGATAATTTAAAGAGGGTCCTTTCCAAGTTCCCTCAAGTAAAGCGGACTAAATCTTCTCTTTTACTGTTAGATTAAATTGTTTAAGAATCCCACCATATCCCGGTCAAGCATCGGTTTGAACAATCTTTTTCCAACAGATTTGGTAGAGAAAGACAAGGTATCTGCTTAATCCTCGGTTTTGATTTTTTTATTATCGCTTCAAAGTGTGTTCATTGGTCCAAGGTAAAGGATTTTTCCGTAATCGAGTATACGTAATAGCGAAAGATTCGGGAAAGATTCGTAAAAATCTCAATATCATTAAGGCTTCCCAAAAATCTTTGCAATTGGTTAATACCTTTAATTTCGCTTTGGAAATTTTGATGCAAATTCTATACATCTATCAATTGGAATTATAGTTCCATTGAAAATATTATGTCCAAGAAATTGATTTTTGTTTCGAAAAGTTTCATTTTAGAGCCAAACTACCAAACCATTTTTTATAATAACATTTTTGAAAATATTTAAATGTTTAATATGCTGGTCTATGGATGAAGAGAAAATTAAGACATCATCAATATAACAGATAATAAATTCAGTAAAGGGATTAAAAATATCATTCATGATATGTTGGAATTCAGAGGGTCCATTTTTGACACCAAATGGAAGAACATTCCATTCATAGTGACCAAAGGGTACTGTAAAAGCAGTTTTATAAGTATCCTGTTCTCTAATTTGTATTTGCCAAAATCCTGATTTCATGTCAAATTTAGAGAAAATAGTGGCATCATGGAGCCTGTCAAGAAGGTCCTTTTTATTCTGGATCGATATCTAATCCATCAAGAGCTTCATTAAGTGGTTTATAATTAATAACGAGAGTCTAGGAGTTCCTCGCTCAATTTCTCGAATTTTTATTAACATAAAAAGTCGCATAACCTGTGTGAGAAGTACTAGGTTTTATCAATTTTTTTTCGCTTAAGAGACTCAATTTCAGCTTTTACAAAGAAGTAAATATTCCTTTTCATTTGGCTAGGTTTAGACTTAGTGGGAATATTTTTCTCATTGTAATTAGGGACATAAGGAAGAGAAATAATATGCTTCTTCCTATTCCGTAAAGCATTTGGAACATCACTATGATTTCAAATAAGAGTCTTATAGATCAATTTTATCTTCGTCTCCGTAAAGAAGGTTGTAAAAAATTTTTTTTCTCAGTAGTAAGAAATTTTATTTCTTTTGAATAAAATTAATCTTCTCTTTAGAATAAATCATATGCTTGACTTGATTTAATTCTTTTGTATAAGGTTCATATGAATTCAAAAACAATATGTCTGCGTTGTTAAGAGTGGTATTAATTCCTAAAGTATCAATTTTTGAAATAGCATTAAAAGGCATAAGAAGGGGTGCCTAATATGATACTTTGGTTCATATTTTGACAAGGACAAAAGAAGTAGGTAAACAAAGACCTTGATTACGATCGTGGCTTCGTGTATCTCAGTACTTAATATTCATGGTGTTTCCACTTGCACTAGTTAAAGATCGAGTGGTCTTTCGAAAGTATTTAGTAGGATTAACCCTTCCCGGATACGCTCATGTCAAGACCACTATCTACAAGGGCAATGGCATCTTTAATAATAAAATCCGGTTTTATAACAAAAGTAATTTCGATATACCATTTTGAAAGACTACTTGATTCATAAGCATCGATATTGTTCGTAAGATTCTAATTTTTCAAAAGAATCGCTTTTTAGAGGATTCTCAGATTATTATCCCTGCTTATGAATTAATTGGTCTTTAATATTTTTAAGTCTTGAAAAATAATAACATTAGTATTCTCGTAATTGCTTTATTTCGGATTTTAGAATATTAATATCATTTTTAAGATCCCGGATAGTAGTAGGTTTTTCAAAGAGTAGAAATATTTTGAACTCGCTTTACGACTTCTCTCATGCTATAATGTTCGTGGGAAGAACTTCTTCTGCTTTTTTGATTTTTATAATGTGTTTCTAAAAATTTTAACTTAATTTCTCGGATCTTTGATCTGCTCGCTAAGTCGAGAAGGACTTTTGGTTTTTCGTTAGGACATTGACATCGGGTCCTCCAATATCTAAACCATTCATTTCAACAATGGCTTTCCAATAGTCGCCTTCAATAGTTGTATTATTTTTAGTAGTACAAGCATGACATTGATCCTTAATGCACTCATTATCGATTCGTAATAGATTTCTGCCAAGTCTTCTTCTGCACTTGATTCTGAATCACTGCTGGATAGGCAATTAAGAATTTTTTGTTGAATGTCTTCATCAAGGGACATTTCATTCAGTTTCTGTTTTAATTTTGATTTACACTTATTAGCAAAATGTCCTGTTTTACCACATTTATAACATCGGACTTTAGATCTGCCCTTTTACGATCCTTTTTTTCTTAGAAGTTTTTTCGTGGGTTTTGTTTTTAGATTTCTTCAAGAACGCCTTTAGAAGGTTTAGAGTGCTTCAACTCGTGCTTTTTAGCCTTATTCGGGGTATTGTAATTTTGTATCGTATGAGAATTGGTCACAAAATTCTCCTATCTCATGTCTTTTAGTGAGATTCTCGTTGTTTCATTAATTGTTGGAGTTTCATATCATTACACAATGATAATCCTTCTTCAATAATTACTGAAATAAGATGGCCATAAGAATACTGGTCATAAGGGATACTCATGCGATCATGTTTATCTCTTAATTTTTTACGGACCTTTTCAAAGAAAGAAAGCTCTGGAGACCATCTATAAATTTGGCCTTCCAATGCTCATCGTTAAGATCCGACCTTTGCATGACTTTCATGAGAAAGACATCCTTATACCACCTAAAATGGGTTAAGGAGGGGCAACGAAGGTTCTGTAAAAGTTCTCTACTTCTATCAGTATTCATGAGTCCTGGTCCAACAAAATGGTGGAGTACTGCCTGAACTAAAGTATAACAAGCGTCTTCCTTTCTGGTTAGAAGCCTAGTAATAGGATCAATTTCTTCTTTGTAGGCTTCAAGAACTTCATTCTTCCTGCGCTTATCATTTAACATATTATCCCACCATCCTTTAAGAATGCCAAGAAGCCATTAACTAAAAACCGCAGATCCGATGATCTAGATTATCATTCGCTTTGCAGACAAATTGCATACATCATGATATGATGGATGGTTTCGAATATTTGATATTCCGCTTTTCCCATCAATATTCCATTCATAGATGGTTTTTCCATGATAGATTTTTGAGAATGAAGAAAGTCTTCTTCATACGTAATATCCCCGAGGAGTAGGTCTAGGATAATAGTACCTCATCGGGTCCGTATAAAGCCATACGATTTATGGGTTTTTATCGTAAGTAGTTTTATTAATATTTTGAATTTCCGGAAATTATTTTGGATTTCTAAAATATTAATGGGAGAAAAGAATCGTAATCTTCTTCATTATCGTTATTAGTATTCTCGGTTTCAAGAAGAGGGTCATCCGCACATCATATTGATTTGGGATGTGGAAGCACGAGTAAGATTTAAATCTTTCATTTTATTTAAAAGATTTTCAATGAACTCATTTTCGCTTTTAGAAGATTTCATTTTAAAATTACTAACTTCTAAGGGTGGTTTAATTCTACACAGTTCAAGATCAAGTTTCGAGGAGTAACTTGACAATTATCATTGATATGATGAATTTGTTCTTCTATCCAGTTAACTGCTTTTCCTACAGCTTTGAAGAAATAAATTTGTATAATTATTCTGCTTTGACAAGGGTAAAATGTCTTTTATTTTAACATCATCATGTTCGACGCAGGTAATTCAAGAATATCAACATAAGGATTAATAACCAAAGGTTTCGTGTTTTCATTTCTCGGCTAAGTTCAAGTGGACTTAGAGGTGGATGAATAGATTCGATAACATTACCATTAGTGGTAATCCAACTTTTGAATTCGTTAATACATTTAATCGATTTTTATCATAAAGGTCTGATTTAGAAGCAAAATCATAATACCATTTAACAAATGATAAAATACATTGATTCTTGTCCAGATAAGTATAAAAATCAGATTTTATTTCTGTTAATCTATCACTGTTATGATTCTTGAAATACCAATTTCTAAAATTCTGGTATTTATCCTGCATGAATTCCTGGTTTAAATATCGATTTAATTTTACTTTTTGGGGAAAAATCCATTAACATTCAAAATTCATATCACTAGCAGTTGGACTGTAAGGTCTTCTGTTTGGAGTATTTGTTTCATATATACCATGAGGTATTTGATTTTCAGAAATATGAATTCCTCGGATTAAGTCTTCATTTTTGATGCACTCTATCACGAGGTTCTTAGATTCTTGAAAAATAGATTCTAAGGGTCGCATATGCATCGCCTGTAAGATTCTGTGGAGATCAATATTGTAAGGAATATGATATTAATGCACCGGCCAGTAAAAGGTCTTTGAAATTTTAAGTAAACATTTCACATCTTGGTTCGACAACATCTTCAATAGATTGTCTAATTATAGTCCTGGGTTGGAACTGCGTTATTAATTTGCCATCGCTTTGGGAAAGTTATTTCTTCCCAAGGATCATTCGGGAATAGCCACTTGACTACTAAAAGATTAGTGTCGATTAGACAAGATGTCCTTGTTGACTTTTGTTTCCGATATATAGGATTTAAAGTAGTTAATACTTTAAGATGAATACTTAATAATACGGCAAAAGGAGGAGATCCCGGTAGATACTCATAGCCAGCCATGAGATATAATTCTCATTTCTAAAACTTTTGACAAATTATTATCGATTAAAGCAACGCTTAAGTTCTGGATAAATATTAAAATAAATCGTCCATGAGCAAGACTAGTTTCAATAGCACCCATTAAGGAGGCTTTCCATTCGTACACCTACCATCTCTAAGTGTACATTGAATAATCGGGTATTTTGGCCAAGTAAAGTTAAAGGTTTAAAAGCTACTTGGACAAGTCCTATATGAACATATTTATATTTTTGCAAAAAGGGATATAAATCTTCAATATGCAATAAATATAATATTTCATCATTATTCTGTAAAGGAACAGCATGTTCAAAGGTTTTAATAATCCTTCTGCTGAGAAAATCAAAGGTTCCAATTTTATAAATAGTTTCTGGTTTGATTTTAGGAAGAGTCCATTTATCAAGAGCTTCCTTTACATCCCGATAGTAATAAGTTCAGTTGATTCTAAAGTAGAAGCTGAAGTATTGGCTACTGTTGTTACAGATGAGGTGGAAAAATCAGTCATTTTTCAAAGTGATCATATATGCATAATTTATGAGTAACATATTGATTAATATGACAATAAACTCATCATGGCTCTGATACCAAAGGAGGGGAAGGATCATATTAAGTTCAAATTAAGCACGTCTGTCAATGGTTTACAAAGGATAAAAGCCACAACGCCATAACCCCTCCTTTGAACTTAATATGATCTTTCTGGTTTGGTTAATACCTTTAATTTCGTTTGGAAATTTTGATGCAAATTCTATACATCTATCAATTGGAATTATAGTTCCATTGAAAATATTATGTCCAAGAAATCTGATTTTTGTTTGGAAAAGTTTCATTTTAGGAGCCGAAACTACCAAACCATTTTTTATAATAACATTTTTGAAAATATTTAAATGTTTAATATCTTTGGTTCATGGATGAAGAGAAAATTAAGACATCATCAATATAATGATAATAAATTCAAGAAGGGATTAAAAATATCATTCATGATATGTTGGAATTCGAGGGTCCATTTTGACACCAAATGGAAGAACATTCCATTCATAGTGACCAAAGGGTACCGTAAAAGTTAGCTTTATAAGTATCCCGTTTTCTAATTTGTATTTGCCAAAACTCGATTTCACGTCAAATTTAGAAAATAGTGGCATCATGGAGCCTGTCAAGAAGGTCCTTTTTATTGGGATGGATATCTAATCCATCAAGAGCTTCATTAAGTGGTTTATAATTAATAACGAGTCTAAGAGTTCCTCGTTCAATTTCTCGAATTTTTATTAACATAAAAAGTCGTGCATAACCTGTGGAGAAGTACTAGGTTTTATCAATTTTTCCGCTTAAGAGACTCAATTTCAGCTTTTACAAAGAAGTAAATATTCCTTTTCATTTGGGCCAGTCGAGACTTAGTGGGAATATTTTTCTCATTGTAATTAGGGACATAAGGAAGAGAAATAATATGCTTCTTCCTATTCCGTAAAGCATTTGGAACATCACTACAGTGATTTCACTTAAGAGTCTTATAGATCAATTTTATCTTGTCACCGTAAAGAAGGTTGTAAAATTCTTTTTTCGTAGTAAAGAAATTTTATTTCTTTTGAATAAAATTAATCTGCTTTCTCTTTAGAATAAATCATATGCTCGACTTGATTTAATTCTTTTGTATAAGGTTCATATGAATTTCAAAAACAATATGTCTGTTGTTAAGAGTGGTATGAATTCCTAAAGTATCAATTTTTGAAATAGCATTAAAAGGCATAAGAAAGGGTGCCTAATATGATACTTTGGTTCATATTTTGGATAAGGACAAAAGAAGTAGGTAAACAAAGACCTTGATTACAGATCGGGGCTTCGTGTATCTCAGACTTAATATTCATGGTGTTTCCACTTGCACTAGTTAAAGATCGAGTGGTCTTCGAAAGTATTTAGTAGGATTAACCCTTCCCGGATACAGTTCATGTCGACAGACCACTATCTACAAGGGCAATGGCATCTTTAATAATAAAATCTGGTTTTATAACAAAAGTAATTCTGATATACCATTTTTGAAAGACTACTTGATTCATAAGCATCGATATTGTTCGTAAGATTCTAATTTTTCAAAAGAATCGCTTTTAGAGGATTCTCAGATTATTATCCTGCTTATGAATTAATTGGTCTTTAATATTTTTAAGTCTTGAAAAATAATAACATTAGTATTCTCGTAATTGCTTTATTTCGGATTTTAGAATATTAATATCATTTTAAGATCCCGGATAGTAGTAGGTTTTCAAAGAGTAGAAATATTTTGAACTCGCTTCACGACTTCTCTCATGCTATAATGTTCGTGGGGAAGAACTTTTCTTGCTTTTTTTGATTTTTATAACGTGTTTCTAAAATTTTAACTTAATTTTCGGATCTTTGATCTGCTCGCTAAGTCGAGAAGGGACTTTTGGTTTTCTCGTTAGGACATTGATCTGGGTCCTCCAATATCTAAACCATTCATTTCAACAATGGCTTTCCAATAGTAAACTTCAATAGTTGTATTATTTTTAGTAGTACAAGCTCGACATCGATCCTCAATGCACTCGATTGTCGATTCGTAATAGATTTTCGCCAAGTCTTCTTCTCGCACTTGATTTCAATCACTGCTTTGGATAGGCAATTAAAATTTTTGTTGAATGTCTTCATCAAGGGACATTTCATTCGGGCTTCTGCTTTTAATTTTGATTTACACTTATTAGCAAAATGTCCTGCTTTTACCACACTTATAACACCGGACTTTAGATCCATCCTTTTCTCGATCCTTTTTTTTTCTTAGAAGTTTTTCAGGGGTTTTGTTTTTAGATTTCTTCAAGAACGCTTCTTGAAGGTTTAGAGTGCTTGAACTCGGTGCTTTTTAGCCTTATTTGGGTATCTGTAATTTTGTATCGTATGAGAATTGGTCACAAAATTCTCCTATCTCATGTCTTTTTAGTGAGATTCTGTTGTTTCATTAATTGTTGAGTTTCATATCATTACACAATGATAATCCTTCTTCAATAATTCTATGAAATAAGATGGCCATAAGAATATTTGGTCATAAGGGATACTCATGCGATCATGTTTATCTCTT